>OY728151.1:1263276031-1263916993 GCA_963277665.1 Viscum album | reverse complement strand
TTTTTTTATGCAATTTAAGTGTGACCTTGATCATTAATTTTGATTGTTCAAGGAAAAATTTAGTTTCATTAATTGTATTACATAACAAAATGATGTTTAATTGATTCAATGTTCTATCTCACAATTGTTAACTATATAATGCGTCCTTATATTCCGTTCAGATTTTTGCTACAACATATTCCATATATTTGTTAATTATAACTTAATAATATTACTCTAATATGTTTTCCATGATTAATATTTATTTAATACACATTTTTCTTTTATATGACATCTTTAGAACAAATTTCAATATTATATTATTTTTAATTTTAAAAACATATTTAAGGGAATTGTAGTGTATTTCAATTATTAAAACTGTCATGAAAACATTAAAATTACATTTTATACATCATAAATTATGAAAAATAAATTATATATTATTGTATATACCAATTTCAGTTGTTGTTCAGTGATAACTCATTATTATTTTGGTTTATATAATTCAAATTCATTTTATGTTGATTAATAACCAATATATATTCATTACAGGGAAATGGTGAGTTTGTTTTTCACCTAAACTGAATGTATTCAAACATAAAACACTTATATTGACTATTGATATTTCAGATTTCAATGTCTGCAACCAACATCGACAATGTGAAAAAAATAAATTCAAGGTAATATTTATGACATATGACGTAAACAATATCAAACTTCAAGAAAGTTTTTCCTAAGAAAATGAGGTACGAACTTGGTTGTATTTTCAAGAATTTCTAATCAACAAGCTGAACTTTCTAACATGTCTCCCTCCAATGTGTACCTTCAGTACAATATTCTAATTTGTTTTCAAATTTGAAGTTTCAAATAGCTAAATAACATTGACACATCTACTACCATTATTTTTACATTGAAACATATGTTATGAATGTATGTCATTTTGAGTATTAATGTATTTTTGTTAAAAAATAGATTAAATTTATTGACCCTTGTAAGCTACTTTTCACTTGGATAAAACGCATGATTTTGATCCTACATACTAGGTTATAGGGTTTTCCATAACTGGATTTCGAAGAAATACAGCATCATGGAACACAGAATTTGAGGAATATTTTGGAGTAGTGTATCATTTTATTCTATCTTGGTTATCATTTTCTTCTACTTGTACTGAATATCACTTTGGATATATGTTTTTGAAAACTGGATCATGTACTCTATTTAACCAGTTGATAATGTAATTAATTTGACCAGTGGATTTTTTTTATATCATTAGAACATGTATTTTAAGGGTCTCCCTATATTTTATAGGGTTGTCCTTCAAAAAGTGGATTCTGTAGAGGAGTGGGAGGTTCTAAAAGATTAAGAAGATCTCTAGATGGATATTGTTTCAAACCAATCCCACCACCAGTTATGGGTGGTCTATTCCAAACTCATGGTTCCATCTTCTTAGACCATATGATAATGCATACAAGGGATGGACATGATTAGTTACTCTTCGAGATAGTTTCAGGTATGATATGTGTATTCTCTATATTCTAACTTATACATATTTTCACGAACCATCCCCTGGGGCTCGTGTCGTGACTACCCCAAGCCCGCCTTCCCTAGGCCAGGGGCTGGTGACTAGCAATGGAAAGGCATATCTCAAAAAGGGAAGGAATTTACTTTAAACCTACACACACACAGATAAGGTATACTGCACAAAGAAAAGCACAAAGGAAAGAAAATAGTACAACCACCAAAAAGTACCACCATTGAGAGTAAAAGGTGTAAACTAAAAGTAAATGGGCTAGAATATAAGCCCAACTAAAAGTAAAGTACATCAAAAGAAGTACAAGCTTCATAAGTCATCCTCCAAGGATCCTACTTGATGGGTAGGTACAGCTCATTTTCAGATGTCACTACAGCACACCACGTCTATTGATCCACCTCTGAGCGCCGTCTAGCCCTAGCTCCCCAAATTCCCAGTAAAAGTTGTCTTTCCTCTGCACAAGACACACTAGGTGCGGGTGAAGCCCGTGCAGGGGTGAGTATAACAATACTCAATAGGGACCCTGAGACCCCTAAAGGCCTCTTATAAATCCACAAAGTAAATAGCACAAAGAAAGATCTAAATATAAAGGAAAAAGTAAAAGACATAGCTCATACCAGGTATAACTTAAGAACATAAGTAAAGATGATTATTCATAAATATAGACCATATTATTTTGTTGAGAGGCTCTACTACTGATCCACAAAGGGTCTCTCTACTTCTGATCCACGAAGGGTTGCTCTACTACTGATCCACGATGGGTCGCTCTACAGTTGATCCACGATGGTTCACACTACTACTAATCCATGAAGGTTCTCTATTATTTTTGATCCACAAAGGTTTTCTTTTATGTTGATCCATGAAGGTTCGTTATTATTCTGATCCAAGAAGGGTCGATCTTATTCTAATCCACGAACGGTCGCTCCTCATTCTTCACATCACAACCAGCCACTGGATTTCTATACTTAGTACACTTGATTTTTTTAGGATCTTCTCCTCAAGACATTGATCTTACATCAATCACCCTTAATTCCCACATAGATTAACCCAAAGGACCATCTCATCATAAGGGTCCCAACGCAACAGACGGCGCGTCGAACGGACGCCAGGTCTGTAAGATATGGTCATTTTTGTGAAAAGGGCCCTATTGGATTTGAGTCTGATCCAACTCGGCTGTATTCCAACCTCCGCCAAAAATCACCTAGATTATCTCATAAGGACCGCCTCGTCGAGAGGGTCCCAACGCCACAAACAAATCATCAATCGGATGCTCGGTTTTCAAGATAAGGGCATTTTAGTAAATAGGGGTCGGTTGCGTCCGGGCCTGGTCCAAATCGGTCGGACCAACCCGACCATTCCCAGCCTGGGGTCCCACATGATCCATCTTGTCTACATGTCCCATTGGGCTTTACTGGACCCGGTCAACGATGGTCCTGAGTCCAGTCCGCTTGGTCACCCAGTGACCCAAAATTTATCCAGCTTGGCCCGCACTTGTGGGACAGTCTCTTTTCCTAGCTCAGGCCACCGTGAGGCCCGGTTTTATCCCATCGTCCTGGTCTGTTAAGGCAGGTCAGCTCAAAATTTTAGCAAGGCCACTCGTCCATCCTGGTCCGCTGGCCCTCCTCAGCCCGGTGGGCCGGACGGTTCAACCTGGTGGGCTAGGAGGTTCCACCCAGTGGGCCGGCTGGTTCGGCCAAGCCTGATGGGCTGGGTGGCTCATCTGGTCTGATTGGGGTGTGTGCGACCGGTTCAGCCACCACCCCCCCCCCCCCCTTCACGCTGCCTACAAGGAACGGGTTATTCCCTTCTATGCCGCGCCAGGCTGGCACCGCGTCCAACCGACTGCTGCAGCTGATAGGTCGCAACCTCCTCCACCATGGAACATGTTAAGCATGTCACCTCCACCTGTGTGGCTGGTGAGGTTCGGCCTCTCTACCAATATGCGGCACTAGTTGGCATCAGCGGCACATTCCTCGGGACACCGGGTCCGCTCCGGTGGTCTGATTTCAAAACCGCATGCGCCCTCTAGCCTCTCGGGTTGACACCTTTCCTACAAGGGTCTTGAAATCGCCTTGCTTCCATTTTGAATGTTCTTCGACAAAGAACGCATAAGGAGAAGGGGGTTCAGGCCATGTTTGTTTCGGCCCATGCCCTCTATGTTTGAAGCTTAAGGTATGGGATTTTTGGGGATAACGTTCTATCAACAATATACCAATCTCGCTGTAGAAACCCAAGAAAAGGACACCCTATCGCATCAACGAATGATCTGTGGGTCAACCTGTTCATGGGTTAACCTGTTTCTGTCGCTTTAGAAAAAGAACAGGGAAAATAATTTATTCAAATAGCCCCTACCTGGTTTGAGGATCTATTGCTGACGAGGGATTAAGCTTCGTGTTTTCATTGATCCTTAATCCATTAGCATTCGTCGTTGTTCATCGTATCTCAAATCCATCCCATTATAATTAATTGGTAGCATTCGTTGTTAGACGAAGAGGGAGATAGAGGTTCAACATTCATCGTAGGAAGAAATTCGACCAACTGATTTCCCCAACATGTTATTAAAATAAAACAAGTCGCATTGTTTCTATTACATTGTGATGTCATTTTGTTACACTGTTTCATTTATGAATTAGTGTAGTTGTTACGTTTACACAAAAATGTGCCATTATGAGTTACCTTTAATGTTCCTCTTCGTCACCTCATCATCGCATGACAACTTCACTATCTTCCACTCAACCGTTGAGAAAATAAATAAAATAACATTTTTTAAGTTATTTTATTATTTTCTAAAAAGTATGAAAAATAAAATTTCCATCTGACCCTTTCCAGTTAATTTAAGTCCTTTCTAGATGAATCTCGTTGTTCTAAGTTCAATGGTTCCCTCGGATTTTTGATCTGAGTACTGGTTAAAAAGTTAGAAAAACTCTCTCACATGTTTACTTAAGTGAACAAAAAAAGTTCAAAATTTTGTTTCGGGTTCACCAGGCCTCAAAATCATGTGTTTTCAAAGCGTGTGGTCTTGAAATAATTCAATATAATAAAAACAATTACATAGAAATTATGATACATTACATTCTCCCCAACATAGGTCTTTACATCCCCAAAATCTAAAACAAGGGCTAATCAAACAATTGAGGGTACTGAGAATGAATCTGAGCCTCCCTCTCCCATGTTCTCCCTTGGAGATTTTTGTACTGCCACTGAACACGTACCATAGGAATCCACATTCAATGAAGGACCTTCTCCTGTCAATCATGTATCTTCACTGGGAACTCCGCAAATGTCACCCCATCATCAATGTCCAGCTCTCTCTAGTCGATGACGTGTGATGGATCATGAAAGTACATCCTCGGCTGCGACACGTGAAAAACATCGTGCACCTAATGCATATATGGGGGAAGAGCTAGGAATTAAACCACCTCACCAACTCTGCTCATAATCTGTAAATGTCTTATGAACCTTGGATATTACTTGTCACCCCGGCCAAATCTCTACAATCCTCATCAGGGTGGGACCTGAAGGAACACATGCTCTCCCTCCTCAAACTCCAAGGTTATCTATCTCCTGTCAGCATAAGACATATGTCTGCTCTGTAAAGTCCTCATCCACTCTTGGATGATCTTCACCTTCTGAGTGGTAGCTCGTACCAACTCTGAACCCATGAGTGCTGACTCCCCTAGGTCTGTCCAGCATAGAGGTCATTTGCATGGCCGCTCATACAAGGCCTCAAATAGTGTCATGCCAATGGTGAATTGATAGTTATTGTTGTATCCAAACTCCACCAGTGGTAGGTGGCCCCCCAACTACGACCAAAATCTAGGAAACAAGCACGAATCTTGTCCTCCAAGGTCTTTATGTTCAGCTTTGTCTGACCATCCATCTGGGGGTAAAAAGTTGTGCTCAAGCGTAGATGAGTCCCAAATGCCTCCAATAACCTCTTTAACAACCAGGATGTAAATCATGCATCAAGATATAATATGATCATTGAAGTAACCACATGAATCTTTACTATCTCCTAGACGTAGAGGCACCCCAATCCCTCTACCGGTCCCTACTCTTGGATGGGTAGAAAGTGAGCCGACTTGGTGAGTTAGTCAATGATCACCTAGATAGAGTCTTGGCCCCAGGACATGTGTGGTAACCCCATCATGAATTCCATAGATATACCATACCAATTCCACTCCAGTACCTCAATTGGATGTGTCAATAGTGTTGGTACATGATGTTCGGTCTTCACTTGCTGACAATTGAGGCATCATGAAACAAACTTTGCCACTACTTTCTTCATCCCTGGCCACCAGTACAGACATCGGAAGTCCTGGTACATCTTTGCCACACCAGGATGTACTACCAAAGTGGATGTATGGAACTCCCTCAATACCTCATTTCGTAATGTCATTAGTACCATGGTGCGCCCTCTAAAAAGGATGATGTTCTCCCCACCTATCAAAAATCCATCAAGAAACTCCCCTAAGGATAACTGAGAAAGTCAGGCCTTGCAGTCAGCATCAACAAGTTGTGCCTCCCTAACTCACTGAAGGAGTGGGGGAGTGATAGTCATAGACTTGAGGTAAGCTTCTCCATCATCATCCACGAAGGATATCTGCATCACGGCTAGCTTCTTAATCTCCTCACTCAGCAGCTGCAACCCAGACCTCCTGTTGAGCGCATTAGCCACCATGTTCCCATTACTAATAGTATAGACTTTCACAAATTCATTTTCCTAGAGGAGCCCCATCAATCACTATTGTCTCAAGTTCAGGTATTTTTGTGAGAAGATATACATGAGACGGTTATGGTTACAGTAGATGGTAAAATTTTCACCCATCAAGTAGTGTCATCACATCTTCAAGGAAAAGAACACTGCTTCTAACTCTAGGTCATGGGTCATGTAGTTATGCTTATATTGCCTTGGATTTCATGACCTATAGGTGATCACTGCTTTCTCTTGAATCAAGACACAACCCAATCTGGTCCCTGATGCATCACAAAAGACTACAGACCCAACACCCTCTTTTGGTAGTCTCAGTATGGGGGCACTCATTAGTCTCCACCTCATCTCCTGGAAACTCTATCGGCACCTCTCCATCCATACAAAGGGTTTTCCCTTCTTATTTAAAGATGAAAAGGGTTCTTATACTCTGGAAAAGTCAGGTACGGACCTTCGTTAGTACCCAACCAACCCTAGGAAACTCCACACCTCATTCACGCTCCTAGGTGGATCCCGAGAAAGCATTGCCTCTATCATCATCGGATCCACTGCAAATCTAGCCTCAGAGATGACGTGTTCTGAAAATTGGACCTCCCTAATCCAGAACTAGTACTCTAAGAGCTTACTATAAATTTGGTGCTCTCAAAGTGTATCCAGGACTATCCACAGGTGTGTAGCGTTCTCCTCCTCCGACGCCAAGTACACCAAGATTTCATCAATGAAGAATACTATGAAACGATCAAGGTAAGGCTGGAAGATCCTATTCATGAGTCCCATGAAAAATCTGGAGGCATTGTTCACACCGAAGGGCATCACCAAGAACTCATAGTGGTCGTACCAACATCTAGAGGATATAATTTGTATTTCCTCATCTTGTTCTTGAAGCTGATGATAGCCTGATCTGAGGTCAATCATTGAGACCCACCTCACTCCCTTTAGCTCATTGAAGAGGTCATCAATCCTCAATAGTGGGTAATTGTTCTTTATGGTCACCTGGTTTATGCACCGGAAGTCCATTCATAACCTCAAGCTCTCATATACCTTCTTGTAAAAAAACACTAGGGTTTCCCATGGTGAAACATTAGGCCTTACGAACCCCTTCTCCTGCAAGTCCTCCAGTTGTACCCTCAATTCACATAGCTCTAGGGGATCCATCTGATATGTCGGTATGAATATCATTCCCGTATCAGGGTACAGGTTCATGCAGAATTATACCTCCCTGTGAGGAGGTAGTCCTAGAATATCCTTAGGTAAAATATCCTCATAAGCATCCACCACTATAGGAAATCTCAGACTCCTCTCGTCCCCCACACTGAGGGTGAGGCTAGCCAACTGGTGAGTGATCGGCTACACCCTCCTCTGAGAAAGTACATCATGTGCTAAAATGGTTCCCTTCTCACTAGTGAAGTAAAACCTGGTCCCATCCTCACAAACACACAACACTTTTCACCTAAAACAGTCGATCTGAGCATGGACTATAGATAACCATTCCATAAATAAGATGACATCGTAAGGTCTCAATGCTGCTACCAAGAGAACCTAGAAAAATATATCACCTATTAGAGTAATCTCACACTACCGGAACCAGAGTTTAATCATTTAATCCCTTCTTGTATGAGTCTCTAATCGTAAGGATCGAACCAATGGCTCAACTGGACTCTTTGGGCCTAGAACGAGGTTTTTGGAAAGGAAAGAGTGACTAGAACCTGTGTCTATAAGAAC
Organism: Viscum album; assembly: GCA_963277665.1. NCBI lineage: Eukaryota > Viridiplantae > Streptophyta > Magnoliopsida > Santalales > Viscaceae > Viscum > Viscum album. The sequence goes on along the minus strand of OY728151.1, from coordinate 1,263,909,050 downwards.
TGCAGCTAATTTGGAGAAGACACAGATCGTACCTCTAATCATCTATGGAGTGTCATGGTCATAGGCCTCCACTACCTGAATCTAAGTTCACCCCTGTCTTCCAGCTCCCTGAGCTCGTAGTGGACCACCTGGGGGTGTGGTAGGTAGTACCTCAAACCATCGTCCACTGCCTTCCACTCGACCTTCTCCCCCGCCACGTCTACCACCCTACAGACCACCTCACATAAACCTCCACCTCTTCCTTGGAGGTCCCTCAACCATCTGATGATCATCTGTGCGGAGGTTCGGCCAGTCACAAGCCATGTGTCCCTACCCACTATAGGAGTAACAAACTCTAGCCCTCAGCTGACCTCCACTACCTCACGATCTCCGCACCTCTAACCCTACATCCTAGGGTCATCCTCTAGAAGGCCTAGCCCATTTGAGTCTCCACATCATCTAACTACTGCCTGCTGTAGATGACTCGGCTACCTTTCATTCGGTGGTGGCTCTCACCGTCGGTGCCTGCTCGGCTAGGAAGCTCTCCACCAGTAGAGATCGCTCTAGCACTCTAGACTGTGTCGGGATGCTGAGTGAAATCATTGGCACCCTGGTCTCCCTTTGGATTCCCTAATCAAAGGTTTAGGCCCTAAAGAAAGGGTCTCGTTCCATGTCGATGGAGTAACAAGAGAGTTTGGTAAATATGTTTGAGTATTGGGCCACAGTCAGGTTGCCCTACTGTAGGTGTATCAGCTCCTGAATACACACTGATCATAGTGTTTTTGGTACAAACTCTGCTATGAAGAGGCTCTCAAAGTCCAACTAGGTAAGGGTCACCTCCTTGTGTGTCTGTAGCATCAAGATACACCATCTCACTGTCATTCCCTGAAAAATGATAGCGGCTAGGACCACCATCTAGTCTATAAGTGTCTCTACCAGGAAAAAAACCTGTGTAACTACCTCCAGTAAATCCTTAGCTTCATGAGGATGTATCACTCCTTCAAACCTCAGAGGCCTCTATCTCTAGAACTCATGCAGCATGCTCAGTTGGCATGCACTATCCACTGGTGGGGCTAGTAGCAGCTGCTGCTCTCTAGGTGGTGGTGTTGCTGGTACACCACCTGAAGGTACTATCTCTATAAGTGGTCCATAAAATGATGCCTCATCATCGGGTGGGCCATCTTAGTAATCCATCACTGGAATCTTGACTAGCTATCTTTTTAGATGCATCCTGAGAGAATTCAAGATGAAATATGGTTAGTTAAGTTATACCTAGTGAGATGACTCAAATAGACCAAGAGAATAACATTTCCAAAACACATAAAACCATTGATTTCATGTACCGAGTCAGAAAATAGAATTCAGGGTCCTGGTGTATGGATATGTTAGTTTTTGTACCAATACTGGACTCCCTATCCTGAAAGCCAAACTCAAAACACTTAACACTATTGCCTCAACAAAAATATAGACTCTTAGTTCTTCTGGTAAAACCTACCGCCCTCTAATACCACTTTGTCACAAATCATCCCTCAGGTCCCATGCTATGATTACCCCAAGCCCACCTTCCATAGGCCATGGGATGGTGACAAGCATTGGAAACTCATATCCCAAAAAAGGGAAGGCATTTCCTTTAAACCTAATAGGGCATACTACACAAAGAAAAACACAAAGGAAAGAAAATAGTAAAACCACCACAAAGTACCACCACCAAGAGTAAAATGTGTAAACTGACATTAATGGGGCTAGAATACAAGCCCAATTTAAAGGAAAGTACAGAAAAAGAAGTACAATATCTAGAGGTCATCCGCTAAGGATCTTACCTGAAGGGTAGGTACAGCTCACTGTCAGATGTCACTATAGCACACCACATCTATCAATCCACCTCCAAGAACTATCTATCCATGGCTCCCCAAAGTCCCAGTCAAATATTTCCTTCATCTTCACAAGACAAACTAGGTGTGGGCGAAGCCCATACAGGGGTGAGTATAACAATACTCAGTAGGGACCCCAAGATCCCTAAAGGCCTCTCAGAAATCCAAAAAGTAAATACCACCAAGAAAGATATCAACTTAATGAACAAAGTAAAATACATAGTTCACACAAGGTATAAATTAATTACAGAAGTAAAGATGGTTAGTCATAAATCTAGATCATCTTACTCTGTTGAGAGGCTCTACTATTGATCCAAGAAGGGTAACTCTGCTGCTGATCCACAAAGGGTCACTCTATTGTTGATCCGTGATGATTCGCTCTATAGCTGATCCATGATGGTTCACACTACTTTTGATCCATGAAGGGTCTCTCTTATGTTGATTCATGAAGGTTCTCTCTTATGATGATCCATGAAGAGTCACTCTTATGCTGATCCACGAAGGGTCTCTCTTCATTCTTCATATCACAGCCAGCCACTAGATTCCCACACTTAGCACACTTGATTTTTAGAGGATCTTCTCCTCAAGCCATTAGATGTACCTCAACCTCCATTAATTCCCACATAGAGTAACCCAATGGACCATATCTTCATAAGGGTACCAATGTAATAGATGGTGTGTCGAATGGATGCTCGGTCTGTAAGATATGGTCATTTTTATAAAAAGGAAGAGTTGGATTCGAGTTCAGTCCAACCTGGCCATATGCCAACCTCTACCAAAACTCACATAGAGTATCTCAGAAGGACTGCCTTATCGATAGGGTCTCAATGCCGCAAATGGATCATCAATATAATGTCTGCTTTGCAATATATGGGTATTTTGTAAAAAAGGGTTGGTTGTGTCCGGGCCCGGTCGGACTCGGTCGGACCGACCCAACCAATCCCGGCCCGGAGTCCCTCATGGCCCATATTGTCTACCTGGACCATTGTCCTGGCCCATTGTCTTGGCCCATTTGGCCTTACTGAACCCTGTAGAGGTTGGGCGTGGGGCCAGTCCGCTTCATCACCCAGTGACCCGGAATTTATCTGGCTTGGCCCACACTGGAAGGCCGGTCTCTTTTCCTAGCACAGGCCACCACGTGGCCCATTTTTATTCCGTAGGCCCAGTACGCTAAGGCGGGCTGACTTGAATGTTTAGTCAGGCCACTCGGGCGGCCCGGTCTGGTTGGGGTGAACGTGGCCGGTTCAGCCCCCTCCCCCCCTTGTTCGCACAGGGTCCACAAGAAGTGGTCAAATCCCTTCTACATAGAGGCAGGCTGGCACCACATCTAGCCAATGGGCCATAGACTCCTCTATCGTAGCATGCGCCAGGCGTACCATCTCCCACCTGCGGTCACCGCCGCACCGGTGGTACCGCACCAGCGACACCTTCCACGGGCCACCGGGTCGACTTCGGTGGTTTGATTTCAAACCCACTTGCACCCTCGAGCCTCTTAGGTTGTCGTCTTTACTATGATGGTCTTGAAATTTCCTTGCCTCCATTTCAAATTTTCGTCGAACAAGAATGAATAAGGAGGATGGGGGTGAGGCCTTGTTCGTGTCGGTCCTCAACCTCTACGTTAGAAGCTTAAAGTAGGAGGGTTTGGGGATAACATTATATCAACAATATATCAATCCCATTGTAGAAACCCAAGAAAAGGACACCCTCCTGCATCGAAAAACGATATGTGGTTCAATATGTTCATGGGTTGACCCACGTTCGTCGCTTTAGAAAAACAATGGGGAAAATAATTTAATCAAACAACCCCTACCTAGTTTGTGGATCTGTCGCTGAAGAGGGATGAAGCTTCAAGCTGTTTTCAATCCTCGCTCCATTATCATTCATCACCATTCCCCGTCTCTCAAATCCATCCCACCGGCATTTTTCAATAGCGTTCTTCATCGGACGGAGAGGGAGAGAGAGGTTCCACATTCTTCATTGGAGTAAATTCAACCAACTGATTTCCCCAATGTGTTATTAAAATAAAACACATCATATCATTTCTGTTACACTGTTGCATTTTGTCGTTACACAGTTTAATTTATGAAACATCATAGTTGTTACACTTGCACAAAAACATGCCATTATGAGTTTCCTTTAATTTGCCTCACCACTGCCTTGCCGCCGCACCACAACATCTTCTTCCACCACTCAATGGTTGAGAAAAGAAATAAAATAACTTTTTTATGTTATTTTATTATTTTCCAAAAATTCTAAAAAATAAATTTTTCATCTTGCCCTTGACGATTGAAGTTAAGTCCTTTCTAAGTGAATCTCAGTGTTCTGAGTTCAACAGTGCCCTTAGACATTTTATATGAGTACCGGTTCAAAAGTTAGAAAAACCCACTCGCATGTTTACTTAAGTGAACAAAAAAGGTTCAAAATTATTTTCTGGGCCTCGGAATAACGTGTCTTCAAAGTTTGTGGTCTCAAAATAATTCCATACAACAAAAAAATACATAGAAATTCCAAGACATTACACATATCAATATTCATGTAGGGTTTTGATCCTTCATACAAGGTGACAGGGTGGACTAACACTTTATTTTGGAGAAATACACTATCATGGAGGATTGGAGTAAGGGTATATTTTCAAGCAGTGTGTCATTTTATTTTGTTTCAGTTAATATTTTCTTTTACTTGAATTAAATATGATTTGTGCTTCATTTTTTAGACTGCATGTACTCTCATTGAGCGATGGATTATTTATTTAATTTTATTAGTGGATATTTTTTTAGACCATTAGAACATATATTTTTTTAGAAGTCATGTTTTTTATTAAGAAGTGGGTCATTTATTAGAGCATTGGATTATATCACTATGTGAATGCATGGGTGAGTACTAGTTCTCTCTAAACTTCAGTTGAAAGTGTTTTCGTCTTCTAAAACCTCTTATATAGAGGTAATAAAAGAATATTTTAGATATATATGGTTATGGAGAGACTGCTCGAGGTGATTTATTTTTTCATCTCATGGTGAAGGAAACTCCAATAGTGGAAAGAGGAAGCATACTAGGTCTGGTCAGATAGGTGGTGGTATTAGGAGTACATCTTATTTCTTCTCATTGTATTATTTTGGGAGTAAGTCCTTAGTATTCCATCATTGTAGTAATCTAATGCATGAGAATCCTTCATGTCAAGAATCTCATAAGACCTATCGTAGTTGTGTCTATTTTAGTTATATGTAAAGGTTTTATAGAGGAGTTGCATGTAAAAGAGGTGGAACTAAATATTTCCCTTTGAATGATCCCTAGGATCAACCTATTAAACTTGATATTTATGTAGTGACTTCTTAAGGTACTTCCTATTATGTATTTCCTTCTCCTACTTACTTTATCACATTAGTCTTTTATTTGAGGTTATAGCTTTCCTAGGCTTTAATTTTGATTAAATTCTAAAAACTCATTGGATATAATACCATATTATATTATTTTAGAATTATTAAAGATAACATATAGAGGTTATTTATGATCTATTTTTGTTTTTCAATATCATGTTAATGGTTTTTCAACCGGGTGATAGAGTAAATTGGTTAGTGTTAAAACTCCTGAACCATTATCTTCCTTGTTGAGTATTTGGGGATGATTATTGATTTTGAAGATTGGTATATTGGGGGAATTCAAAATATAGTGGGGAGACCATAATAAGAGAACTTTCTTATAGAGAAGGGATATATTAACTAATATAAACACATTTTAGGGAATGAATATACTTTTACAAGTGGATTCATGTTCATAGTTTTGTATGTATTTTATAGATTCCTATATTTTATAACCTTATGTGTTTATTTCCTTTTTCTTTAGAATAAAATTGTGTGAGACTATTTGGTGTAAGAATTCAATCTCATATCTCATCCCTACCCAGTGAAAGGTGACATGTTATTTGGTCTTGATTATTTTTAGGAAGTTTAGTTTTTTGTTATATACTCATACATTTCTTGAGGATTATCATTTATCTCAAGTTTTATTTTTACCTTTTTGGGATTCATGTTTTAATGAATAAGTTAAAAATCATCTATCTTTTGATCAAATTATTCTACTAAGAATTTCTAGTGGAATAAATAAATATAGTGGGGGGAATTTTCACATAATGATATCAAATCATTGTATTATTTTGTTTAATTATTGAATTTATTAGATTTAATGAAGTTATGGTTTGAATTTTTCAAATTTTTATAGTTTTTCTCACCTGCATGGTTAAGATATGATTAGGATTAAACCATTCATATTTCCTAACATATCCAGTAAAAACCATGTGACCTAATTTTACAAATGAACTGACCCTACATAGTTAGTTCTTTGGACTACTGAAACTAGAATTTTGTAGTGTTTCCTTCTCTGACCCTAAAAATTACAATGCTGAAATGATTCTCATTTTTCTTGTATATTCCTATGTTGTTTATTCATGTCTAGACCTTTGTTTTTTTGTATGTTCTTGGTGCAGGGGGTGGAGGGGGGGCTTTACAGAGGGAGGGGGTGTCCAGGACTGGTGCAGGTGTGTGGGGGGGTGTTGGGGGGCTAGTGTAGGGGTGTCCAAGGGGGAGAAGGGGGGATTTGCAGAGGGAGGGAGTGTCCTAGAGGGAGGGGGTTCCATAGGGAGGGGTTTCTAGGACGGGGGGTCTAGGAGGGATGAGGTTCAAGAGGGATGGTGGTGTCCAGAGGGGAGAGGGTGTCCAGGATGGGGGGTTCTAGGAGGGAGGGTGTCTAAGAGGGGGGTCTGTCCGGGGGGTGTTTTGGGGGTCTGTCTGGGAGGGTCTGTTCAGGAGGCTCTTAGATCTCATAGCTTTAATAGGGTTCTTCTTCTACTAGGGAGAGTTTTATTCAAATTGAAACATTGTTATGGTTTGTATTTCTTCCTTCTAAGAATTTTGGTTAATAATTATAGTTTGAGGGTTTTTTCAGTTGTAGATCGGTGGTGTCTTCTCCTCTTGTGAGATTTGGTGTTTATAGGTAATGTGGTTTTATTGGATATTCATTTTTAATTCTTCAGAGTAAAAACAAGCATTTTTTTCTCATACACTATCACTTTAGAATTTTAATGCATGGCAGGTTGTATTTAAATATTGTAGTAGGTATATTTTCACTTATGGTATCTTTAGATTCCATGGTGAATATAATTTAAGTGATTAATGTTAATTGGATCTCCACTTATTATGGTAACTTTCTTTACCATGAACAATATTTTCAATTTCATGCCTCACAGTTGGTTAAAATAATGTCACATGGTCACTATACTAATTGTGGATCCTACATACAGTCAATTCTATGGGGGTGTCTAGGAGGGAGGGGGAGGGGTGTCCAAGAGGGGGGAGGGGTGTCCAGGAGGGTGTTTAGTGCTTTCATATTTATACATTTGATATATTCTCAAATTAGACTTGTTTCCTTCTTCCACTATTATGGGATTCATTTTTGGTTTCGATTTTCAACATACATAACTGAATTAGAAAATCATTTATCACTCCTTTGACCACATTGATTACAATTGCAACAGATGGTCTTTTTATTTTCAAAATTCAAGAGGCAAGGCTTCTCATAACATCATCCTGAATATAAAAAATCAATAAAAAATGTCTGATTCTACTATGTTACTTCTTTTTCATGGGTCAGGGGAGGCTGGGTTCTCTTAATAAGAAGTAAATTGTTTTCAACCTTGGTTACACAACTATATTTAAAATTATCTTCTTATTAATTTCTGAAATTGTTTTCTTTCTATTCATTGATTTTTGAGAATATTTTTTCATCCTTGTTGATGGGAATTTTCTCAAACCTGGGAATTCCTCTCAAGATTTTGGAATATTTACATAAATGGTTTGGCATTCGATAAGGTAACATAAGGATCCCCGAGGCAAAGGTTTCCATCAAGGCCATCCAGATCTAGGACTTTTTTATTCCTCTCTATGAGCTTCATCTCACTTATGGTGGAATTTTCAAATTAACTTTTGGTCCAAAGGTTTGATGTTTTTTACTTTTTCATATTCAACCCTATATTGCATGTGAATGCATAGGTTTTGACATTTAGAGAGTATGATGATAAAATTATTAATTTATGATTTTCTATTTTTTTCCCTGTTACTGCAGTCCTTGATAATTTCAGATATAGGTATTTATAGGCATATATTAAAATACAATTCGAAGTATTACTGAAAGTTAAATCAATTCCATGTTTTGAAATCTTTTTTCATAAAACCAATTAACAGAAAAATTATAATACTTTTTAGTATATGATCTTATAAGACTTTTGTTGCAGTGCATCCTGTCTGAAATATTAGAATTTTTCATGGGTAATGGACTCATTGTGGGGGGTATCTTTAGGGGGTTGTGCAGGGGGGGGGTCTATCTAGTGGGTTGGTCTATCCAAGGGGGGTTGTCTGAGGGGGTGTTTGTCCAGGGGGTGGGTTTGTCTAGGGGGGGTCTGTCCAGGGGGGCTATCTAAGGGGGTGTAGGGGGTGCAGGGGGGTTGTCTGGGGGTGTCTAGGGGGTTTTCTAGGGAGGTTTCTATACAGGGGTGGGTCTGTTTGAGGGGTTCTATCCAAGGAAGTTGGGATACATGTTTCTAGGTTGTTTTTTGAGAATCAGATTCTAATTGATGTCGTGTTCTAGAAAGATGAGACTATTGATATCATATTGGTAACAAAGGGTAAGGGTTATGAGGGCGTGGTCACCCTTCACCAGTCCCTACTGAAGCAAACATCTCAGGTTGTGTTGGAGAAGTTGGACATCAAGTTAGTAGACACCTCTTTGAAGTTTGGGCAGCGGCGCTTCTAGACCACCCAGGAGAAGCAGAATTTCTATGGCCATCTCAAGGCCTGTGTATGATTTTTCTACAGCCAAACATTTTTTTTACTATTTTCTCAACTAATTTTGGTAAAGGATGTTTTTAGGGAAGATTGTAATGTGATTTGTTTAATTTTTGTTCTTTTATTTCAAATTTCATGGCCAACTATTGGGCCTTGAATTATTTTAGGATTGAATATTTTATGTTGTATTAGAATTAACATGATCATGAAGTTTAGTTGGAGTAATTTGATAGATTTTGGATGCTGCATGAAATGGGATATGTCCACTGATGTAGTCCTTATACATGAATTCTACATGAGTGTCCAGGAGTGGGTGTTTAGGAGAGAGGGGTGACCAAGAGGGAGGGGGTGTCCAAGAGGGAGGGTGGGGTCTGTCCAGGGAGGGGGGGATGTCCAGAAGGGGGTGTCTATGAGGGGGTGTCCAGGAGGGAGGGGGTGTCCAGGAGGGGGTGTGTCCATGAGAGAGGGGGTGTCCAGGATGGGTGTAACGCCCCAAACATTTATTAATGAAAATTCCTCTTGATCTAATTAAATGTATTATTATATAAAATTGTTATATAAAACATATGCACCTCCTTGGTTTTATATTTTTGAATTTTAAAATACCATTAAGATTTTTTACTATTGCTAATATAGTCGTTGAATAGTGATCACTTGATAAGTATAAATATAAGACTTTAACAAATCCAATTTACTCAGATAAAGGAAGCGATGGCATCATCTAGTAGAATTGCTCCATTTGAATATCATTTGTTGGATTTCAGAAAGGAGGTAGCATCACTAGGCTTCTATCTTGACCAAGTCCAATCTGATCTTCAACACTTTAAGATTGAATGAAACCACCTATGGTAGAAGTGGAGGTTAATAGAGATTACCACCCGAGCGATGCTATCCGAGCCTCCCCAAGAGTCTGTCACCATTGCACACCTTACCCTTAGGTCTTATGTGGGTTTTATAAGGTTTTATGTAATAAGACCCTATCACTATGATTATGCGCATTATTTTTTTATAAAATAAATAATATACATTCATTTTATTATTGTTACTTTATAAATGGTTTTTAAAACACAAATAGTATTTTTAGTTAATATTTAAATTCAATTAAGAAATATATTTTGATGAATTAATGGATTTTTGAATTAAATAATATTTTAATAAAATGTCATTACTAAATTACTTTTTATTAAATATAAACGATCATATAATTTTTATGAAGACAATTATAGTTTTTATTAAGGTTTGAAAGCTGTTTTTCTTAAAACCCATGATTTTTGTATAAATATCGGTTTTTATTTTAAAATTAAAAATTCACATATTTAGAAAATTATTTAGATAAAATTAAAATAATGTGATTTTATATTTTTTTATTAATTTTACAATGCCTTAGTGTACCCTCCAATACTTATAAAACATTTTACCATTTTAAAATTATTTCCTTGAGAGTGTGACTCACCTCCACATAAGCAATCCCAATATTTTAATAAGTTCATCCATTGGCCTTATAAAATAATTATTTCCACTTACCTTTTGGAAAAAAACATGTGATGGTTTGTGGTTTTGATTAGTTTAATGTGTAGTGTCCAAAACCTAAATAATAAAGAGCAGGGTTGTTATAGTTGATATCAGAGGATAGGTTTAGTTATTTTTGGGATTAGGATTAGAAAACACTAGTGAAATACTTAAGGATAATACTAAGTATAATAAAAACATCCCTAAATTTTTTTAATTATAGATTAAGTGGTTTATCAAGTGAATACATCCATATCCGGATATGAACAAGTAGAGGTGGCTCTGGTACATATGTATCTAGGGGTAAAACCTGAAAACACCGCTTTGAGCTAGACTCAAACAGGAACTAGTGCATGAAAATGGGCCTTGTTTAACTCTTGGTTATGAAACTCCTGGGGTATATTCATTGTTAAATTCATAATCTTATTATGAACCATTATTAAGGCAATAGAAAATTCCCCTAAGAATATATGTTGGGAAGTAGATCATGAATAACATAGATTGAAGCCTATAAATTCATAAGTTAAGGAAATAAATGTAATTTATAAGTTATCCATTTTTTTCTTTGGATTAACCTTTTTTTACCCTTAAATTTTCTTTTATTTCATCCAATGGCTGGTAATAGGAGGACTCGGGCTAACAACCGATGTGAAGATCAGGGTGATGACTATTCTAATGAGATGCCCAATCTAACGGGAGCAGGAATCAAAAACTTTTTCCTGATAATATCTCAGTTAACTAAAGTTTTTAATAGAAAAATGGGTCAATAAGAACGTCCAACACCCCTAAGAAATAACAATCTACAATCGAGAGCTTCATGAGACAAAGGCCTCCTACTTTTAGTGGATCATCTGATCCCTCAATCGTCGAACAATGGATCAACTCCATTGAAAAGATCTTCTACATCCTTCAATGTTCAGAACAAGATAAGTTTCTTCTAGATACTTATTTTATGGAGTTTGAAGCTGATCAATGGTGGTAATTGATCAAAAATATTAATCCTGAGGAAGAGATCGAGGTGTTGGACTGGAAGGATTTTTGGAAAATGTTTTTCGATAAATATTTTCCTCACACCCTCCGAATTAATATGGAAAGGGACTTCCTTTCCCTCAAGAAAAAATAATATGAGTCCATCAGAGCATATGATTAAAACTTTACAAGGCTTGAACGATATTCCTCTGGCTTTGTCGTTACCCATGAATGCAAGTTTGAACGCTTCTTTAGAGGGCTAAAACCTATCCCATGGAAATCCCTAGTGATTCGTGACTTCAATAGCTATGAGGAAATTTTCTGATGTTCCCTCAAAGTAGAAATATATATTGGTGAATCTTATATGTAACATGGGGATAATAATTAGAAAGTGGACTTAAATTCTAGTGGTCTGATGGATAAATCCACTGGTGCTAAGAAATTCCAGCATCCCACTTTTCAAATGTGTGGAAAGAAGCGCCCTAGAAATTTCTTGAAGGGGACAAAAAATGATTTGGGTGTGGAAGAGAAGGGTGCCTAGCCATTAACTGCTAACAAGTAAAACCCACTACTACGACAGAGGATAGAAACACTTCATTCGACCCTCAACACATTTTTCATTGCTTCAACTGCAAATAATCAGGGCAGTTTTCAAACCAGTTCCCTAAGCCAAGGGTTTTTAGAGGCAACCAACAACCTCCAAGGCAACAATGGTGAGATTTTTCCATCACTAGCTCTGAAGCAAACCCAGAAACTTAAGTGGTGATAGGTACGCTAGTTATTCATTCAAGAATAGCAAACATACTTTTTGATTTTGGTTCTATGCATTCTTTTATATCCTAAAAGTTTAGTAGAACAATCCTAACACCCCCACAAATCATGGGAAGTAAAGATGTTGGTGAGAACGGAAAATGGGGAAATCATTTCATCCCATGAATATAACTCCTCCCCTATCATAATTTGTTGATTTAACTTCCCGGAGAACCTAATCATACTCCCTCTAGTGTAATTTGATGCAATTATTGGCATGTATTAGATTTCCCTATATAGATCCAATATAAATTTCCATGAGAGGAAAATCACTCTCCATATGGTGAATAGGCCCCTGATTCTATACAAGTGCAAGGAGGAGGATGAATCTTCTTTAGAACCATCATCTCAATCATGGATATTAATGCTCTATGAGCATGCATATCTTTCTCAGATGATTTATTCTAAGGAATGAACCATCCTCGAAGACATGCCTATTGTGAGGTAATTCGATGAAGTGTTTCCTGAGGAATTTTTTGGTCTTCCTCCTAGAAGAGATATTGAATTCTCGATTGATCTTATACCTAGGTATTTTCCAATATCCAAGAATCCATATAGAATGGATGTTGTGGAGCTTGAGGAGATGAAGAAAAACTATAGGAGATTCTGGATAAAGGGTTTATACGACCAAGTGCTTCCCCATGGGGTGCACCAGTCCTCTTCGTCAAGAAGAAGGATGGGTCAATGCACCTTTGAATTGATTATTGTGAGATCAAAAAACATGATAAAGAACAAGTATCATATTCCAAGAATTGATTACTTGTTTGATCAACTATGTGGATCACAATACTTCTCCAAGTGGGATATGTGGTTGGGATATTACAAAATAAGGGTGAAGAAGGTGGATATCCCCAATACTACTTTTCATACAAGGTACGGACACTATGAATTCATAGTAATGCCTTTTGGACTCACTAACTCTCCATAAATCTTCATGAACTTGATGAATGGAGTCTTTATAGATTACCTCGACAAATTTTTGGTAGTCTTTATAGACTATATTCTAATATACTCCAAAACCAAGGAGGAACATGAGGAGCATCTAAGAATTGTACTAGAGACCTTGCGAAAGGAGAAGATCTATGAAAATTACATCAAATGTGAGTTTTGGTTGAAGGAGGTATCATTATTGGGTCATATCATCATAAGAAATGGGATATATATGGATCCCTCCAAAACAAATTCAATTGAGGAATGGTTGAGGCCAACATCTATGACATATATCCTTAGATTCCTTGGGTTAGCTAGATATTATCAACGATTTGTGAGAAATTTCTCACGATTGTAAAACCCTCTTACCAAGCTAACTTGGAAGGGAGTCAAGTTTTCTTGGAGTGATGAATGTGAAGATAGCTTAAAGGAGTTAAAAAGTATTCTTATCATAGCGCACGTTCTCACACTACCCACAAGTGGAAAACCTTTTGTGGTATTCAGTGATTCATCAAAGAAGGGTATGTGTTGTGTGTTGATGAAAAATGAAAAATTCATTACCTATGATTCAAGGCAATTGAGATTTCCTAAGAAAAAATATCCAACACATGATCTGGAGTTTTCTATAGTAATCTTCACTTTAAAAATTTGGTGACATTACCTCTTTGGGGATAAGTGTGAAATATATACATATCAAAAAAGCCTCAAGTATATATCAACACATAAATAGTTGAAAATGTGCCAACGAATATGGTTAGATCTGATCAAATACTATGACTTCCAAATTCACTACCATCTGGGGAAAGAGAATAAAGTGGAAGATGATCTAATTGGAAAGGATCCAATAACTCTTTTATTGATGAGAATTGAAAAAGATCTAATCTTATTAGATTTTATGAATATGGACATGGGAATCATAAAGAAGGGAACATCATCAATCCTTTCACAAATTATTACTCAGCCATATCTTTTGGAAACGTTAAAGGATGCTCAAAAGGATGATGTTGGAATTTAGAAGAAATTGGAAACTATCAGAAAAGAGAAATCCTGAGAGTTCAATGTTAATGAAGAAGTAATTGTGTGATTTGGGAAAATACTATGTGTTGCATCAAATATGGAGTTAAAGAAAAAAAAATTGGATGATGCACATAGTTTTAATTTATCCATTCACCCAGGAAACATAAATATGTATCAAGATCTCTGAGAGAATTATTGGTGGGATAAAATGAAGAAGGAGATATTTGAGTATACTTCAATGTTCCTGGTATGGTAGAAAGTGAAGTATGAGAGGCAAAAGTCTAAGGGGATGATGCAACCATTGCCCATACCAACATAGAAATAGGACAACATCAACATAGACTTTGTCACTGGACTTCCAAAGACATCCATAGGAAACAATGCTATCTGGGTTTTTGTGGATCATCTTACAAATAATGCACACTTCATTATAATTTGGGAGGATTTCTCATTGGATCAACTAGAACAGACATAAATCAGAGAAGTGGTAAGGTTTCATGGAGCACCATTATAGATTATATCTGATCGAGATCCAAGATTCAACTCTAAGTTATAAAAGAGTCTCCAATATGCTTTGAATATAGAGATGAACTTCATTAAAACTTATCATCCTCAAACTAATGTATAATATATGTGGACTATCCAAAAACTTGAGGAAATTTTGAGAGCATTCTCAATGGACTTCAAAGGAGGATGGGATCGACATCTTCCTCTTATTGAGTTCTCTTACAATAAAAATTTCCACTCAAGCGTCCAAATGTCTTCTTATGAAGACCTTTATGGGAAGAGGTGCAGAATACTAGCATGTTGGGATGAAGTTGGGTAGAGAAAACTCCTAGGTCCAGAAATAGTGAAGAAATGGTGGAGAAGGGTAAGACCATCCAGTAGCACATTAAAGTTGCTCAGAGTTGACAAAAGAGATATTATGACAGTCATCGACGAGACCTAGAGTTTGAAGTTGGAGACATGGTATTCCTCCACATATCACCGTGGAAGAGGGTTATGAGATTTGGTAAGAAGTGAAAGATTAGTCTAAGATACATCGACCCTTTTTATATCCTTGATCACATTGGAGTAGTGGCCTATCGACTAGAACTTCCACCAAACCTGTCTCAAGTACACGATGTATTCCATGTATCACTCTTGAGGAAGTATATACATAACCCATCACATGTACTCTATCCAGAGGTGGTACCATTGTATAATGACCTCTCCTATGAAGAGAAGTTGGTGAAGATCTTAGATCATGAGGAAAAAGTTATAAAAAATATGATAATGCCCCTCGTCAAGGTGTTGTGGTGAAACCACAAGTTTGAAGAATCAATTTGGGAATCAGAGGAAGTGATGAAGCAGAGTTACCCTAATCTATTTTAGTGTGGGAAAAGGAAATTTTGAGGGTGAAATTTCTTAAGGGGGGAAGATTGTAACGACCCAAACTTTTATTGATGAAAATTCCTCTTGATCTAATTAAATGTCTTATTATGTAAAATTGTTATATAAAACATGTTTACTTCCTTGGTTTTATGTTTTTTTATTTTAAAATACAAGTAAGAATTTTTACAGTTTCTAATATAGTCATTGAATAGTGATCACATGATTAGTATAAATATTGGGCTTTAAAAATCCAATTTACTCAAATAAAGGAAGCGATGGCCTCATCTGGTAAAATGAATCCATAAGAATCCCATTTGTCAAAGCTCGAAAAGGAGGTAGCATCACTAGGCTTATCTCTTGACCAAGACCAAGTTTTTATTCAAAACGTTAAGCTTGAATGGAACTGCCTACGGAAGAAGTGGAAGTTAATAGAGATTACCACCTAAGCGATGTTATTAGAGCCACCCCAAGAGTCTTTCATCATCTCACACCTTACCCTTAGGTCTTATGCAGGTGTTATAAGGGGTTATGTAACAAGACCCTAGAACTATGATTATGTGAATTATTTTTTTAAAGAATAAAGAATATACATTCATTTTATTATTGTTACTTTGTAAATGGTTTTTAAAACACAAATAGTATTTTTAGTTTATATTTAAGTTCAATTAAGAAATCTATTTTGATAAATCAATTTATTTTTGAATTAGATAATATTTTAATAAAATATTATTACTAAATTAATTTTTATTAAATATAAATTATCATATAATTTTTATGAACATAATTGTAATTTTTATTAAGGTTTGAAATCTATTTTTGTCAGACCCCATGAATTTTTGATAAATGTCAATTTTTATTTTAAAATTAAAAATTAAAATACTTATAAAATTATTTAGATAAAATGAATATTATTTTTGGATTCATGACGTCGAAATTATCTAATGGCAAATTTTTCATAATTTTTTGAGATAGTCGAATTTTTGGGTAAAAATTAAACACCTTTTAATTATATAATGTGTTTTATGACATCATGATGACCCAATAGTGATGTAATAAAATACTATAAAAGGGATATTCATAAAATATATGTTTTAACTTTAAAATAATTTGATTTTATATTTTTTTTATTAGTTTTATAATGCCTTAGTGGTCCCTCCAATACTTATAAAACATTTTAACATTTTAAAATGATTTCCTTGAGAGTGTGACTCACCTCCACATAAGAAAGCCCAATATTTTAATAATTTCATCCATTGGCCTTGTAAAATAATGTTTTCCACTCCTCTTTGGAAAAAACCATTGGCAAAAACTATGGTATGGATTGTGTTTTTGATTAGTTTAATTTGTAGTGTCCAAAACCTAAATAATAAAGAGTAGGGTTATTATAATGGGGGGTGTCCCGGAGGGGGTCTATCTGAGGGATCTATCCAAGGGGTGGGGTCTGTTCGGGGGATTTCTGTGTAGGGGGGTGGATGGGGTCTATCGAGGGGGTGTCCAGTGGGGGGTATCCAGTGGGGGGATGTATAGGGGTGCCCAGGAGGGATGGGGGTGTCCAGAGGGGGGGGTTATCCAGGGGGTCCAAGAGGGGGGAGGGGGTGTCTAGGAGGGGGGTCTATCCAAGGGGGTATTTCTGGGGTTCAATATTGGGTATGTCTGAAGGGTCTATCCAGGGGGGTCTATCCAGGGAGGGGGGCTATCTAGGGGGAGTGGAGGGGGGGCTTTGTAGTGGGGAAGGGGTGTATATCCGGGGGAGTCTGTCGAGGGGGCGGGGTCTATCCAGGGTGAGGGGGACTTTCCTGGGGGGGAGTGTAGGGGGGGATTTATAGGGGTAAGGTGGATTAAAGGGGAGTGGTTTGGGGGGTTTTAGGGGTGGGATATTGCAAGGGGATGTGTAGGGGGTGGGTGGTGGGTGTTTTTTTTATGAAATGGGAAAGCTTATAGCCACATTTTTTAAACCATGTATATAGCCCTATACCCACAGTTTCAAACCATGGTTACAACCATGTGTGGATTAATCTTTATCCATGGTTTGAAATGGTGGATTTAGGGATTTTACCACGGTTTGAACCGTGACTATATGTCTATATCCACAATTTGAACTGTGGTTATTTGACTATAGGCCCGGTTTGAACCTTAGATATATGGATTTATCCATAGTTTCAAACTGTGTCTACAGGTCATGCCCTATAGCCACACCAGTACCATACACATTTCATAAAACTGTGGCTATAACCTATAGCCATGGTTTTTGGACTTATAGTCATGGTTTCAAACCATGGCTATAGCCTAAATTTATAGTAATGGAATGGAAACTATATCAATGCACGTAATCCATATAGGTATTTCCCTCCTAGGAAAGATAAGGATGTTGGAGTTGGATCTATAGCTATAGATGAACAGATTATAAATATATTGGGAAAGATAACTTGGGTTATGAGAAAAAACCTTTCCTATATGGAGTAGCCTACTAATCCACAATGTGGTGTAAAAATCTTAGACTACTTCATGCATCAGAAATATTTGTCATTCAATGGGACTAAAAATCCATTTATAGCTGAGAAATGGATAAGTTCCTTAGATAATATATTTCTTTCTTTGAGAAGTAATGAAAGGGAGAACATTGTCATGGAATTTTATCATCTCTCAGTAAATGTGGATCATTGGTGTTCAGTGATTCAAAACATTGAGGATAAGGAAGAAATAGAAAACATTGAATGGAAATAATTAAAGGAAATTTTCTTAGAAAAATATTTTCCTCATGAATAGTGAGAATATATGGAGAGAAAATCAATGATTCTAAGAAAAAAGGTGGATGACGATGTTTATAAGTGTGAGTCCAACTTTACAAGGTTATCAAGTCATGTCGTGGACTATGTGCATAATTCAAATAGCAAGGTTGATAGATTATTTGATGGTATTAATACATTTCTTTTAAGGGATATAGTCTCCCAAACATTCTCATGTTATGAGGATATAGTATCATGTTCTATCAAGATAGATAAAGGACTCTCCACGTATTATGTATTTAAAGGGAAGAGAGATAAGAATAGGGTTTCTAAGAACTGCAAAAAAGGAAATAAGGTAAAGGGGAAGAAGATAAGGGTGGAATTTCCAATTTTTTATAAATTTGGAATGAAAAACCTTAGAGCATGCTTATTGGGAATGGGATTTTTCTACAAGTGTGTAGAAAAAGTCAACTAGTTCTGTGAAATTAATTGAAATAAATAATCCAACAATGTGCAATAATTAAGTTTTAAGGAGATAGGAAACTATGAAAATGATTTTCCTAGGCATAAAGGGAACATTACCCAAAAAAGGGAAAAGGGATAAAGGATAATATTATGTGAACACAATAACGGAATTTGAAGTTCCTAATGATATGATGGAATTTAATTTAATCATGTCCTTGAATTTATCCAATGCTTTATTTGATTTTGGATTGTCACATTCTTTTATATATTCCTAGTTTTCCAAAAAAATTATACATTTCCCATTCATATTAATAAGGTAATTATCAGTCAAAACTCGTAGTGTAAACCTAACTACAACAAATATGTGTCAAGAAGTTCCTATTATGACACTTAAATGTGCTCTATTTAATGATTTTATTATCATACCTATGGTTTAATTTGATACAATCCAAAGTATATACTATATTTCAAAATATAATGTAAAAATATATTCCAAATAAAATTAAATTATGATTCGTTATGAAGATATGTAATTCCTTATCTTTATAAGGAAGACTTCATCATTTGATTCATGCCTGGATCCACCCCTAGTATATCTTTTAAAATAGATTCTTCAATAATAATATAAGAAACAAACTAAATATTAAAAAGGTGATATTAAAATTGATGATGTACTTATGGTATAGGAATACATTGATATATTTCCTGAGGAATTACCTAGATATACACCAGTGCAATAAGTTAAGTTTTACATAGATTTAATCTCTAATGCAAGACCTATGTCAAAGACTCCATATAGAATGACCACTATGGAGTTAGTGGATTTAAAAACCAACTAGAGGATTTGAGTGGGAAAGTATTTATATAGACCAGTGTTTTGCCGTATGGATCCCCTATTCTTTTTGTTAAGAATAAAGATGGATTTATGAGGTTGTGCATTGATTATATAGAAATAAATTTTATTATGATAAAGAAAAAGTATCCTCTACCTCACATTGATGACTTATTCTACCAAATTCACAGAGATAAATATTTTTAAAATATTGGAATTCATTCTAGATATCATTAATTATGATTAAAGAAGGAATATATCCCAAAGATAGTGTTTAGAATGAGGTATGAACATTATGATTTTGTAGTAATTCCATTTCGATTGACTAATACACCCTTTATTTTTATGGATATAATAAACAGAGTATTCAACAGATATCTTGATTATTTTTTGTGTTATTTATTGATGATATCTTTCTGTACTCCAAGAACTATTAGGACCATGATAACCACTTTTGGATCATTCTTGAGACACTTAGAGGAAAATCATTATATGGGAAATTTATCATCTATGAATTTTGGCTTCAAAATGTTTCTTTTATTGGCCATATTGTCTCCATAGATGGAATCTCAGTTGATATTATGAGGGAAAATGCAACCCAATAATTTCCTATACCAACAAACATAACGGAGGTATGTAGTTTCATTGGTTTTTTAGGTTACTATTGGCGATTTGTTCACATTTTTCTCGATTATATAACCCACTAAACAAGATTAATCATAAAGGGGTTGAATTTATTTATATAAATGAATGTAAAGAATTTTTTTAATAATTTAATAGGATATTGGTGAATTCTTTGATCTTGAATCTACCATCAAGAAATAGTTGATTTTTGATATATGGTGATGCATTGAGGAAGGGACTTGGTTGTGTCCTTAAGAAAAATGATAGAGTTATTATCAATGCATCAAGGTAGTTAAAAAATTATGAATATAAATATCAAACTCGTGATCTTTAGTTATCAACCATTATCTTTGATTTAATGATATGAAGACACTATCCCTATATTCAAATATGTGAGATATATACAAATCAAAAGAGTTTTAAATAAATATTCTCATAGAATGAAATAAACTTGAGGAAAATATGATGGCCCAAGATACTCAAAGATTATAATTTCTCAATACACTACCACCCAAGGAAGGAAAATAAGGTAGCAGATTCATCAAGAGGGAAGGATCGTAGAGTTATGAATAAAATGATTACTAATAAGTATCATGTGTTCATGGATTTAGTAAAGATTTATATGGGAATTATTAAGGAAGGGAAAACATATCTATATTTTCAAATGATTTTCAAACCATAATTATTATAAAAGATAAAAAAATACTCATTATAATTATGAGAATTTTAAAAATAAATTTAAATCTATGAATGAAGGGAAATTGGCAGACTTTCTATATGAAGATGGATTTCTAAAATTTGGAAAGAGGATTTGTGTTCTCTCTATACCCAAGAAAAAAATGGAATTATTTGATGATTCTCAAAGCTCAAATTTCTCTATACACCCTGGTAGAACCAAGATTTATATGGATTTGAAGGAATTTTTTTTAGATAATATGAAGTGGGGGATTTCCACTTATGTGTCAAGATGTTTGGTTATTCAACAAGTGAAGGATGGGAGACAACATCCTAGAGGATTCATGCAACCTCCACTTATTCCTACATGGAAATAGGATGAAATTACTATGGAATTTGTCATTGGATTACCAAATACTCTAAGAAAGATTGATTCCATATGGATTTTTGTTGATCGACTTATCAAATAAGTACATTCCTCACTATAGGAGAACATTTTCCTCTAACATCCTGAGATTTTAAGAAATATCTTCCATTAAAATAATATAAATTATTTGATAGATTATGTTACATAAAATTTATATTTTATATTGGATTATACATAACACCATGTTTATCTTTCATTACACATAACATTTATTTCGTTCAATAACTTGTGTTACACGCAAGGTCGAGTCTTACCGGACAATAATATACTATTGATATTATTATTTAACATGATAGTTATCACCTAGTCATTGGAATGGTGGAAATGAATATGATAAACTAGATTATGAATATATTGTTTACACATGCTTATATAATAAATCATCTTATGACCAATTAATTATAAATTAAAATAAAAACCAATTGAATATAAAAATGTGTTTTTATGAAAAAACTATTTTTATGACCACGAAGGCATTTTATCTTACTAAATTAAATGAATCAATATTATTGATAGATATTAATGAAATTTATATTTTATATATTCATTATAATTTTTATAAATTCATTAAATAAGTTTTAGTGGTTTAATAAAAGAATAGATCCAATTTTAAGCATAAAAGGCCGTATTTTTCTAAAAGGCGATTTTTCCACCTTTTGATGGAAGACTTATTTTAAAACTAATTTTTTACAATTTTATAAATTTTATTTGAAAAAAAAAACTTATTTTTTGAAATAAGAATATCAAAATTTACTTTGGGTGAATTTTGGGTATTTTTTTTTAGAACATTCATATTTTGATGAATAGTGAATGACACCAAATTTTAATTGAAAACTGCATTTTCATCTAATTATATTACATAGTTAAATTATATTTTAAATTTATTTAAAGGTATAATTAGTTCAATTATACATAAATAAATCCAATTTAATTCATTTGAAAAAAATTCACATTTAAATTGGATATAAAAACATTTCATATTTTTGAACTTTTTACATTAAAAACTCATTATTTCATCCCTTCTACAGTACCAATTTAAAATTAAATTATTCCACTTATGTTATTGGAATTTGGAAAAATAAATTCCATATTTGTAATAATCATAATTTATAATTTCCAATAGGTTCAAATTAGTTTTTTACCAAAAATATTAGTGAAACCAATTAAAATTAATTACAGTAATTAAGTTAAAAATGAGTTTACTTAGTGGTTAAACTTTAATCTTAAGGAACCAAATGAACTATAAACTCATACAAAACCCATTGTATGAAAATATATCGACACATTTGACCTTTTTATATATGTTTATGATTTATTGGGAATAATATTCAATGAAATTGATTCATATAATAAGTTAAGAAAAGAAAAGGACAAAAAAACGTACCTTTCTTCCTTTTATATTTTATAATGATTTGACGATAGGGAAAAACTATATAGGTTTTGTTATAAATATTACTTAAAAATATAAATTAATTTTTATTATTGTTGTACTCCTCATGTACTAATTATGTTTTAATGATCACAAATCCTATTCAACCTGGTTAAATCTTGTAAATTATATCAAATCATGTGTATTATTGTTTAAGTATTCTCATGATTTAAGAAGAGCCATTAAAGATCTTAATTTCTCTACATTCATTTTAATTACATTATACTTTCCTTGATTTACTTTTATAATACCTTATTTGATAAATTATTGTGTCCAATCCATTCTATGATCAACATTGCTTAAGTCTGAATACAGTTATTTTGAAAAGTCTGAGACATCGTGAGTCTTCCATTGGTTATGACTTTCTGGAAAAGTAAACCAGACACCGTGAAAATCAGACACCTTGAAGGATTAGACACTGTGAAGGGTCAAACACTATGACCATCAGACACCGTGACCATCCAGACATCGTGACCATCAGACACCATGAACAAGAAACTGTGACATCCAGACACCGTGACTATGAGACACCGTGAACAAGACGTCGTGACATCCAAGACACCATGACCATGAGACACCATGAAAAAGACACCATGACATACAAACTCTGAACAAGACACCATGACCAATCCAGACACCGTGTGAAGGAGACACCATTTCCATGATATACTATGAAACTGTTTCCTAATATATTTTTTCATATTTCAATTTAATCTCTAACGGTCATATTTGAAGATTTTAATGCACTGAGATAATTAATGTTTCTTTGTAGACATATCATCAGACAGTACGAGGTACGAGGTTCAAAATACATTCAAACTATCGGATCCAACACATGCACTCCAAGATAAAAAGTATTGTGCGGCCCAGAAACAAAGGGCGGAAAAGCTTGTAGGAAAAACACGATACAAAAGAACAAGCTGGTGGGCATGAGCGTGATAACAGAATACATTTTTGTGAATTGGCTCATGCAACCTGATCCTACTGAAGAACATAAGAATCTTACTAAAATCCCGAGAACATCTTTGCATTGAAAAACACCACGAAGAACATAAGCTGAATCTGTCTAACTTGCGACACTTTGTTTTCCATATGAGGACTTGAGTTTTGAATCTGCCTCATTTCAGAAGTCTAGAGCTGTAAATATCAACACTCAGAGCATTTCTAAACCTATCTCAACATTAATACTATGATGTGTATCATTTTATTAATTTTTTAGTAGAGTGTGTATCTTTATAACAATACACTATGTCTTCTGCATTAAACTGAAGGATACAAGATATCCTTACTAAAACACTCATTTACTTTTGTGTATACCCACGGATAAGTGTGGAAGAGGTCCATGTGTTTCCTGGTAGTTTGTACCCACGAATAAATGTGGAAGAGGTCCTTGTGCGACTTGGACAGCCCTTTGTACTGTTTTTTAACCCCGATCCAGGGTGTCGATCAAGTTTATTTATATAAACTACTTGGTGGTAGGTGATCACCAAGTGGAGTGGATTAACTCTCAGCTTGAGATTGAACCACTTGTTGAATATCCATTGTGATGATTACTTTAGTTTTCTCTATTTTACTGCTCTATTTTATAATTCAAAAATCACTAAACTTACTTTTTATAGTTAATCTTGGAAAGAAGTTATAATTTATTTTTCTTAGTAAAATAGTTTCAAAAGTAATATTAATAACCATTATTATTATTACTGAGTAATAATCAATCTTCTAAGAAGTTATTAAAAAAGTCAAACCTTTATAACCATATTACTTTGATTAACTGCGCTGTATTTAACTTGAAGGGTAAATCCTTTTAAGAACACCTTTGTAACCGAAATTTTTTATAAATACTCAATCCCCCCCTCTTGAGTATTCTACTCCAACAAACACTTGGTATCAAAGGATATTTTATTAAGAATTTTTTTAATCTCATGCAACTGTGATTGTAGTTTTACTTTAAAGTTCTTTAAATTTCTATCAATACTAAATTTCTAGCTCATTAAACCTATTCTGTTATTATGGATAATATATTGGAGGGTGTTTCAACCAATATACCACCATTGTTTAATGGAACCAACTATGCTCAATAGAAAATTAAAATGAAAATGCACTTAAAGAGTATGGGATTTGAGATTTGGTCATCCATTATAGATGAATACAAGATTCCTACTACTGATAGAATTACATGGGATGAACCTATCAAAACTTCCTACAATAACAATTTCAAAGCTATGAATGCTTTATACTGCTCCTTAGGAGATGAGTAATTCAATAGAATTTCTACTTGTAAAACTGCCCATGAAATTTGGGATACCCTATCTGTTTCACATGAAGGAACATCTAGTGTAAATGAAATGAGACTTAATGCTTATACTATTAAATATGATAACTTTAAAATGAAACCTGATGAACCTATCTCTGACATGTATCTTAAGTTCAATGAGATTGTCAACACAATGATTTCTCTTGGAAGAGAAGTCACTACTAAGGAACAGATCATGAGAATTCTCATATGTCTGCCTGATAGATGGAGGGGAACCTATGTCTCTATTAGAGAATCATGCGACATCAGTAAGCTACCTTTAAAAGAACTCATTGGGAAACTAATGATGTATTAATAAGAGCTTAAAGTCAACAAGGAGGAGGAGGATGAACCAAAAAGGAAATTGGTTGCATTCAAGACCACCACCTCTAAACAAAAAGACAAAGGGAAATTGGAAGCTTTTGTAGAAAGTTACAGTAGTGAACAATCATCACCCGATAGTGATGAGGAGATGGCTCAACTAGCCAGAAGATTCAAAAGATTTTACAAGAAGAAGAACTTTTTCTGAAAGCCTAAATTCAAGGGAAAATATGACCAAAAAGGAAGTTAGAAGGACTGGAAAAGAAGTGACAAGACTGGTGAGATTTTCTGCTATGAATGTAAGTGCAAGGGACATATCAAGGCTGACTGTCCAAATCGCAAGTAAAAAAAGATATATGAGGAAAAGGATAGGAAGTATAAAAAGGCAATGAAAGAAACCTAGAGTGTCACTGAGGACAGTTCAAGCAACTCAGAAACATCACATGATGAACAATCTAACAAAGCCAATATGTGTTTTATGACAAACATATATGAGGTAACACTGGAATCTATTGTACATAATTCATACTATTCTGAAAATGAGAGTGACTCTAAAAAAATGACTAATGAATAAATTTTTGAATACTGTAACATGCTTTAAGAAGCATACAACAAACTAAAAGACAAATATAAACCATTGAAGAAACAGCATGCTCTTACTGTGACTATTAAATATGAACTCACAACTGAAAAGGAGAAAAATTCCCAACTTCTCAAAGAGAACAACAAATTAAAAATGTCTAAGGATCAATTAAAGAATGACCTAGAAAAGTTTACCAATGGGAAAAATACCCTTACCCAAATTCTAGGAAAAAAAATTCCCCTAAATTCAACACTGGCATTGGTTATCAACCTATAAAAAGAAACCTTGGTAGAGCAAAGTTTGTTTCTAAATCTGGGATATACAGTTTTACTTCTAATTCTGGACAGAAATCATTTAATTCAAGTTATTATACATTGTCTACTATTTCAAGTTTTTCCAGACCAAATAGAGATTATTTTTCAAATACTTTACTTAATTCTTATAGGAAACCTATGAGACATATATGGGTCCCTAAAGCACTTATTAATAATATTACTAGACCCAAACGAGTATGGGTTCCAAAATCTGTTTTGCTAGATCATTTTTTAGGAAAGTTGTTTAAAGAGTCCCTGTAAAATTCTATGGTACTTGGAAAGTGGATGTTCAAGGCACATGACAGGAGACTACTCATGCTTCAAGAACCTAATCAAAATATATGGAGGACATGTCACATTTGGTGACAATTCCAAAGGAAAGATTGTTGGCCTCAGCCAAATCGGTAACTCTAATTCAGTATTGATTTCTAAAGTACTGTTTTTTGATGTATTAAAATACAATCTGCTCAGTATCTCAAAGTTATGTGATGATGGATTTCATGTTAGATTTTAAGATGATTCATGCAATGTCTTTAATTATAAAGAAGAATTAGTATTTTTTGCATTAAGAAATGAAAATGTTTACTCTATTAACTTAGATTCCTTATCTTCTCAAAAATTTTCATGCTTAAGTGTATTTCATAAAGAGTCTTGGCTCTGGAATAGGAGACTAGGACACTGTAATGTTCACTCGCTTATAAAGATAACTAGAAAACGCCCAGTTAAAGACTTACCCAAACTTGAGTTTCCAAATGACAAAGTATGTAATCCCTGTCAAAAGGGAAAACAAAACAAAGTTTCCTTCAAACTAAAGAAATAAGTTTCAACTTTTCAACCTCTCGAACTGGTTCACAAGGATTTGTTTGGACCATCTAGAGTTTCTAGTTTAAATGGGAATCACTATGTTTATGTTCTTATAGATGACTTTTCTAGATATACTTGGACCTTTTTTATGGCTCACAAGAGTGAAGCCTTCTCTTATTTTACTAAATATGCCAAGTCTGTAGAAAATATTAGTGGACTTAGAATTAAATCCTTAAGAAGTGATCATGGTCGTGAGTTTGAAAATCAAGAGTTTGAGTCCTTTTTCTCACAAAATGGTTATAATCAAAATTTATCTGCCCTTAGAACACCTCAACAAAATGGAGTTGTAGATAGAAGAAATAGAACCCTACAAGAGATTTCTAGAACAATGATCAGTGAATACGACCTGCTTATTTATTTTTGGACTGAAGCTATCAATACAACATGCTACATAATCAATAGAGTGTTGATCAGACCTATTCTTAAAAGGACTCTTTATGAGTTGTGGAATAATCGAAAACCCAAGTTTAACTACTTCAAAGTTTTTGGTTTAAAAGTTTTAATCCTTAATACTAAGGACAATATTGACAAATTTTCATCCAAAAGTGATGAAGGTGTCTTTTTAGGATATTCCATGTCTAGTAAATCCTTTAGATTTTTCAATAAAAAGAACTAAATGTGTGGAAGAATCTGTCCATGTAAAATTTGATGAAATAGATCCACATGAGCTTAAAACCATTCTAGAGAACCCGAAGGATGATCTATCGAATATGAACATTAATCCAAAATCCTCAAAAAAGTTTGTGAAAGAATCAGACAAAACTTCCATTTTTGAAAACTCCTTAGAACCTGAACCTGCTGATGAACCTGAAATCACTAGTCCCTCCTTTACTAGAGCTATTAGAACTCTTAAGAACCATCCCTTAGATGTTGTTGTAGGATACCTAGATAAAGGAACTCAAACTATAGATTCTCTTAGAAATCATGTTGAACATCAAGTCTTATTGTCACAACATGAACCTAAAAACATTAATGATACTATCAATGATGAATTTTGGGCGATGGCTATGCAAGAAGAACTTAATCAGTTTGAAAGGAACAAAGTTTGGAAACTTATTGAAATACCTAAGGACACATTCACCATAGGAACTAAATGGGTGTTTAGAAATAAGGTAAATGAAGCTGGTGACATAATTAGAAACAAGTCTAGATTGGTTGCATAAGGCTATAGTAAAGAAGAAAGAATTGACTATGAGGAGACCTTTGCACTAGTAGCTAGACTTTAAGCCATCAGAATCCTGCTTGCTTATGCTGCACATCTGAATTTCAAACTATATCAAATGGATGTTAAGAGTGAATTCTTAAATGGGTATATTGTTAAGGATTTATTTGTTGAATATCCCCCTATTTTTACAAACCCCCATTTTACAAATCATATTTTTAAATTATCAAAAGCTTTAAATGGTTTAAAACAAGCTCCAAGAGCCTGTTATGATAGATTAAGTACTTTTCTTATTTCTAAAGGTTTTACAAAAGGAATATTTGATCCTACCCATTTTATAAAATGAACTTATAATGATGTATTAGTTGTTCAAATCTATGTATATGACATTATCATTGGATCCTCAAGAAATTCTTTATGTGTTGATTTTTCTAAAATGATGCAAAATGAATTTGAAATGAGTTTAATGGGTGAACTAAAATTCTTTCTGGGATTTCAAATCTTTCAAAATAATGATGGTATTATTTTAACTCAAATTAAATATACTAGATATCTTCTAAAACGTTTTGGATTAGATAGAACTAAAAGTAATAACACTCCCATGAGTACCACTTGTAAGTTGGATCTTGATGAAGATGGAAAATCTATTGATCAAACCACTTATAGAGGAATGATTGGAAGTTTACTCTACTTAACTACTAGTCGACTTGACATTATGTTTAGTGTGTGTATGTGTGCTCATTTTCAATAAAATCCTAAGGAATATTATTTAAATGAGGTAAAGAGAATTTTCAAATACCTCAAGTATACACCTAATCTAGGATTATTCTATCCTAGAGGACAATCATTAGAATTAGTTAGTTATTCTGATGCTGACTTCGGTGGCTGTAAATTAGATAGAAAAAGCACCTCTGGAACATGTCACTTTTTAGGCAATTCATTAGTATCATGGTGTAGTAAGAAACAAAATTATGTTGCATTGTCTACTATATAAGCTGAATACATAGATGCTGGCATTTGTTTTGCACAAAGCTTGTGGATAAAACACACATTACTAGATTATGGATATCAATTTAGGCATGTACCTATAAATTATGACAACACAAGTACTATTAACATCTCAAAAAATAATGTTTCGCATTCTATGACAAATCATATTGATGTAAGACATCACTTTTTGAGAGATCATCATCAAAAGGGAGATATCACTTTGGAATTAATTGGTACTGATTATCAGTTTCATGATGTATTTACCAAACCAATAAGTTATGAAAGAATATACTACATCATACATGAATTAGGCATAATAAATCTTAATTAAATGTCTTACTGTTGTATATCTTACTATTTTATGATTACGGTCTCACAGTTAGTGCTTCATGACTACTGTCTGTCAGTTACTGTCTCACCATAATGCCCAGTTACTGTCTCACCATATTATTCTCACTGTAATGCTCAGTTACTCTCTCACCATATTGATGTCTCATTGTAACGCTCAGTTACTGTATCACCTTAACATTCATTCTCTGTCTCACCATAAAGAGCTGATATGGTCTCACCGTAAAGTTTTTCTTTAATTTTAAGTTATGAATTAAAAACTGTATTGTGGTAATTATTCATTTCACCTTTTTGTTTTCCCATGTTTTAACTTTTTCAATGTTTAGTATTCCTAAATGATAAAATAAAGAAAGTATCACTTGATTATTCACTCGGGATTTCTTCTATTCAATCATTTTGAATACTTCTTCAACCCTGCAACCATTTTCTCTCTCTCAAACCTTCAGTAGATGCCCAGGATGAAACGCCCTTCATCGTCGACTCTTGAGAAGCACATATCAAAGAAGAAGAATATTTCACCTAAGATAGCACCCGAAGGACCTCTAAATACAAATCTAGTAAACCGAGTAGTATTACCTGAGAAAGAGGTTTTCCCCAAGTGGATTCTATCTATTAAGTCTTTGGTTTTGAAAGTTTTAGAACAGAAAGGCTGGTTAGAGTGGTTTTATAAGGAAGATAGACCTATCTACCCCAAGTTAGTGGCTCATTTTTATCATTATGTAGAGTTCTCTTTTGATTCTGGTGATATTTATATCGTGAGAAGATGGATAAATGGCCAGAAATTCTCATTCTCTTCGAGGTTATGGGTTTCATGCCTTAGGATACCTCATGAAGGCATTTGTGAGGATTATTAGAGAGGACCTCCACCTTCAACTGAATTCTTTGATCTAGAGGATTCTTTGAAATCCTTAACTAGAAATGGCACCATGAGGAGAGTCATTTCTATTGAACTAGATGGATAATCAAGGCTTCTATTAAAGTTTATTTAGAATCTGGTTAGCCCCAGAAAATTTTATTTTTTTGTTTTGAAATATTAGTATGTGTTTCTGATCCACCTTATGAAAAACGGGCATAAGATCAACCTTTTCATGTATATCATTCACCAAATGTGTGAACTGATCAAAGTCACATCCAAGTCAACCTCTCTATTTTACTCTCGGATTATCTAAACCATGCTTCTTTCCAAAGTTAGGGTTGGACCTAATGAGGAAGTTATAAAGTATTGTGAGTGTTGCCTTTCAAAATTCACTACCAAGAGGATGAAGATAAATTGGAATCCTTGGAAAAGTAATGGGTGGAAGATAATGATAGAATTTATGAAAAATTCAATCTTGTGGAACATCCCTCAAGACCAAGAGATATTTCTTATCCTGGTTTGGAACCAGATGAGGTTTTTAAATATTATACTGAAGAGGAAGAAGAGGTTGTTGTGCCTCCTAGGGAAACTGAATCTGTTGAGGAAGATAGTACTCATATCCCTCTTGTGGTAAGTGAAAAAGAAGTCCCTACACCTACAGAAGTTATTAATCTGGAAGCTCAACCCGAGGATGAAACAAAATCTGATGTCCAATAAATTGAGAAGAATGTTGTAGAAGAACCTACAGAGTAATAATTACCTACTATGCAAGGAACTAACCTTAAGGAACTCCCAGTGGAACAATCTGTTCCTGAAGTCATTCCTTCAGCTGAGGAAAGGATGGAGCTGGCTTTTCAGCTGGCTAGGCAGGAAATGAGAGAATAACTACAAGATGAGTTTGTGTAATTAGATCAAGATCCTAATCCTCTTAGTCCTAATAAGGATGCAACTTTTGAGGGGGAGAAACCCCCAAATCTGGAATCTATCTAAGTACTAAATCTGGTTGATCCAAGACCTGTAAGCACTCGGTATAAGTTCCCCAGTTTATATGATGTGGATGACTCTCAGAAAGTTTCGGTAAAATGCCTTAACCTTTCTACTATGTTCCAACTGAAATTTGTCTCTAATCTTGCTCTTGAGAAGGAACCTGGTCCTGTATTAGTCCCTATTTATGAACCTTCATCAGAACAACCATCCTTTGTGAGTAAGGATTATCTAAAGGAATTTGGAGCTACCTTTTTATTTGGTGTTGAAAAAGTTATGAATTCCCAACCTACTCTTGTGACACATCTAAGTGAGAAAGATGCCTCATTATTGTTGGAGAAAGTCATTTGGAAAATACAAACCAAAATGCTTCATGAGATTCAGGAAGTAAGAGTTGAGAACAGACTGCTTAGTGATGAAGTGAAGACCCTAAGAGGTATGATTGAAGACATGCAAAAAGATATGCATTCAAGATCAGAGCTTATTTCTCATCCTGTGGAACCTATTGTTCTTCAAACCCCACAGAATTTTGTCTCTGAGATTTATCCACATTTAGCTTCCTTACCTAAAAAGGTTTCAAAAAGGAACAAACAGATTTTGAAAGAAATGTGAGAGCTTGTGGTCAATCTAAACAAACTCACTGATGAGTATTAGGGGTGTCTTTAGAAATTTCTGAATCAACTGAAATATCTCACCACCACTGTCAATGCTTCTAAAGCCTATGTTCAATCCTCTCAGCCCTCTTTAGATAGTGATCTTCTCAAAATGGTAGTCAAAGAAGAGCTTCATACTGTGCTTAGTGGCTTCAATAAAGATTCTCTCTCTATAGTAATCAAGAACAGTGACAAAGTTCTTGACCTGGTCCAAATCTATTCTAAAATTGATAATGATGCTCAGCAAGAGATTTCCAAGAAAGTGGATTTATACTTCAATAGAATCTTCTCCAAGACTGACATGAATAATCATTTCAAGTATCTTGTGGAAAATCTGCAGATTCCACCTATTACTCAAGATTTCAAGACTCAAGTCCAAAAGCTCACAGAGTTCACTCGATTGTTTGATAATTTATGGAAAAAAAGGATAATTTTGAGAAATTCATGTAGTATGGTGGAGAGATCATTGTGGATTTTATTAAGCTTCTGAGGCCTTACCTTCATATACAGAGTACAACCACTGTTGCTCCTGAAGCTACACCTCTAAGACCTGGATTTCCTACCTTCACCTCTACCATAGCCTCCACTACTATGTATGTCAGCCAAGATCTGAGTCAGATCAGGCCAGTGATCCTTGATCAACACCTACCTTGATCTTCTACTACTCCTACTCTGGCTCCATCGGTCTTTGAAGTCCTTCCTTTACCTTCTCTATCAACCACCTCACTCCCTTATTCTACCTTGACCTCTGCTCTAATGGCTTCTGATTCTGATACTATTGCTAAAGGCAAAGAGAAGGCCAGCCCTTGAAGAAGAACAGTGATTACTCCTTTTTTATAGGAATGATGTTGCTTTTGTTTTTATTCTTTCTGTTTGTAATGGATCTTATTTTCTTTAATGAAATGTTCACTTTTCATGACTTCTCTTATTCCATCTTTTTGATAATCCCAAAATGGGTAGAAATCTCTATATGTTAGACATTTATCTCTATCTCTATAGTGGAATCAAATATATACTTTAAATCTACATGATTTGTGATCATCAAAAAGGGGGATATTGTTGGACTCCTCATGTACTAATCATGTTTTAATGGTCACAAATCCTATTCAACCTGGTTAAATCATGTAAATTATATCAAATCATGTGTATTATTGTTTAAGTATTCTCATGCTTTAAGAAGATCCATTCAAGATCTTAATTGCTCTATATTCAGTTTAATTACTTTATACTATCCTTGATTTACTTTTATAATACTTTCTTTGATAAATGATTAAGTCAAATCCATTCTATGATCATCATTGCTTAAGTATGAATACATTTATTTTGAAAAGTCTGAGACACCATGAGTCTGCCACTAGTTATGTATTTCTGGAAAAGTAAACCAGACACCGTGATAATCAGACACCGTGAAGGATCAGACACCGTGAAGGATCATGCACCGTGACCATCAGACACCATGACATCCAGACACCGTGGCCATCATACACCGTGAACAAGACACCATGGCATCCAGACATCATGACAATGAGACACCGTGAACAAGACACCATGACATCCAAGACACCATGACCATGAGACACTGGGAACAAGACACCGTGACATCCAAACCGTGAACAAGACACCATGACCAATCCAAACATCGTGTGAAGGAGACACTATTTCCATGACATATTGTGTCACTGTTTCATAATATATTTTGTAGTCTTTAAATTTAATCTCTAATGGTCGTATTTGACGATTTTAATGCAATGACAAAATTAATGTTTCTTTGTAGACATATCATCAGACAGTATGAGGTACAAGGTGCCGAATACATGCAACCTGTCAGCTCCAACACATGAACTCCAATATAAAAAGAGTTGTGCGGCACAGAAACAAAGGGTGAAAAATCTTGTAGGAAAAAAGCAATAAAAAATAACAAGCTGGTGGGCGTGAGAATGACAAAAGAATACATTTTTGTGAATTGGCTCATGCAACCTGATTCTGATAAAGAATACATGAAGAATACTAGAATCCTGAGAACATATTCACGTTGAAAAACACCACAAAGAACACAAGTCGAATCTGTCTAACTTACGACACTCTATTTTCTATACGAGTACTTGAGTTCTGTATCAGCCTCATTTCATAAGTCCATAGCTATAAAGATCAACACTCAGAGCATTTCTAAACCTATCTCAACATTACTGCTCTGTTGTGTATCATTTTATTAATTTTCGAGCAGAGTGTGTATCTGTATAATAAAACACTCTGTCTCCTTCATTAAACTAAATGACACAAGATATCCTTACTCAAACACTCATTTAATTTTTTTTATACCCACAGATACATGTGGAAGAGGTCCTTGTGTGTCCTGGTAGTTTTTACCCATGAAGAACTATGGAATAGGTCCTTATGTGACTTGGACAATCCTGTGTACTATTGTTTAACCCCGATCCAAGGTGTGGATCAAGTTTATTTATATAAACTTCTAGGTGGTAGGTGATCACCAAGTGGAGTGGATTAGGTCTCAGATTGAGACTGAACCACTTGTTTTATATTCGTTGTACTACTTACTTTAGTTTTCTCTGTTTTACTGTTCTACTATATAATTCAGAAATCACTAAACTTACTTTGATAGTTAATCTTGGAAAGAAGTTATAATTTCTTTTTATTAGTAAAATAGTTTAAAAAGTAATATTAATAACTATTATTATTATTATTACAAAGAAATAATCAATCTTTTAAAAAGTTATTTAAACATCCAAACCTTTATAATCGTATTACATTGATTAACTGAGATGTATTTAACTTGAAGGGGAAATCCTTTTAAGAACACCTTTTTAACAGAAATTTTTTATATATACTCAATTCACCCCCCCCCCCTCTTGATTATTCTAATCCAACCAACAATTATCATAATAATTTATATTTAATTTTTATAGATGATATAAATGCATTAAATGTTTAAGAAAATCCAACACATGGATTATTTAGTTAATAATTAAATAAAATAAATGATACTAAAAATATTAAAAGTAAGGTAAGTAGAATTAATTTTTGTATTCCATTAGTTTTGTAGAAAAATATATCATTATACACATAAGTTAACTTAATATATTTTAATTTCATTATTAGCTTGATATTTTTTAAATTTAACTAATTATATAATGTCAAAATTAACATTAATGTTATTTTATAATAAATGATATTTTATTAAATGATTAAAAATTACTAAAAAACCTATATTATGTAAAGTGATTTTTAAATGTTACTATATATAAAATATGTTCCATTCATGGACCAATTTATCTTTTATAACGATCATGTTGAATCTTAAATAATAAAACATTGTTTTCACGGTTAGCGTTAAAGTAATATTTTTGCGCATTACATGTACTTCTGTTAAATTTAATTTCCAACACATATGGGATTTTTTATTTTATAATTTAGTTTTTATATTTAAAATAGGTGGGTATAAATTTTATAATAAGTCTCACATTAATTTAGTCTTTTTTATTGATTAAATAGGTTAGAAAACTAGTTACCCTAATGAAAAACCTAAATGAAAAAAATAAGGAAACTTAGTAGTTAAGGAATTAAATGTTTAAAAATTGAATTTATTTTAGGTTTTGTGAGTTTAGATCGTCCATAATTACCCTACACAATATTATTTTTCATTTTCGAGTCACATGATTAAAGGGATACCTCCCAATTATGTTCAGCTTTTTATATTTGCAAAAATGTCACTCCTCCTCCACTATAAAACGGAACTCACTCTACCCACTTCTTCACACCTCTCAAAGCCTTTTTCTCATAAAAAATACCTAAATAATCTCAAAACATCCCTTCTATCCTCCTATAAGCCTAAATTTGGGTGTAAATCAAACCAATGAAGTCCTTTGGGGAAAACCAAAAGGAGTTATCCGAAGAAGAGCTAACATTCTTCAATAAGCACTTTGTTTTATTTCTTTGTCCACCACTTCAATTATTTTTATATCATAATAACATAAGTATCCAAAATATAATGATATTTTGTTATGTTATGTGTTATACCTACACCTACACACACTTACATCAAATGGGTAATGGAATCATTGTTTGTGGTATGGCGAACTACCGTCTTCAAAATAATGTCATTTGTTTTTATTTTACCACCTCTTACAGTTGGGAATTATGACATACATACTATTTTTATATGATATATATGATATTTATAATGTCTTAATAATTATTTAATTATTATATAATACATATCTTCATGCTTTACATTTTTTGGGAATTTGATAACATCATTTGTGGATGTATGGACTACGGCCACCATAAAGAGATGTGATACGTTCACACTTTACATAGAATGTATCAAGGATGGGTTTAATAAACATATATTATATATATGAAATATTTATGATATTAATTACATAATTATATATAAATACATATAAAATATCATTTTATTATTTTCATTTCAAGCATTAAAAAAGTGATAACGTCGTTTGTGAACGTGTGGACTACCGCCTCCTCGAAGCGATGTGATCACTCCTTTTTCATCACCACATCACAATAATGATATATATATAAGTAAATATAATTAAATAATATTTTATTTATGATATAATGGTTATTCTTTACATATCATCATTACTTACCTTCTTTCCATAATGATCATTGAAAAATGGGAACATTACTCATGCGTACATACAGCCTACCATCTCCATGATCATAAAATTGGTTAATTTTCCATAACCATATTTCTTGTATGATTTTAAAAGTATAATTGATGTAGAAAATTTATAATTATTTCATGGTTATTATTCTAGATATTTTTAAATAATGACCTCATGGAATATAGTCAACTTATCAAATTTGGTTTTGACACATAAGTTGAATATGCTCAAAACATCCGACTTAATAATTATTGATTAAGTAATTGTATATAATTTGTTTATAAGTGAAATAAAATAAATAATAAACCTTAAAAATTTTATGAAGTAAATAGTTAATATAAGTTTATTATACATGAATATAGAGGATAAGCATGACAAATCCGACTCAAGGTAAGGGATTTCCATCTCACTTTTTACATATGTGATATAAATGTCATATTCACCACTTACTTCTTCTATGTGGTGTATCTAATTCCCATTTTGATATATTATATCATGAATTATTTTATATTAATGTTATTTAAATGTTTAATTTGATTATTATTACTTTTGGGGTTTCTAATTCATATGTTACCACAGTTGTAAGGGGTTTCATCTTAATTTACATTCCATTGAGACTTATTTGTTATTATGCACCTAATTACTTTTACATGGTTTATATACTTACCTATTACATGTTATATCATGAATTTAATTTATTTCATGATATTTAATGTTTCAATTTATGTTATTATTTCACGGATCTCATGATTCAAAAGTTACTCAAGTAGTAAGGGATTTTTATTTCACTTTTTACATCTATGAGATAAATATCATATTTACCACTTACTTATTATGTGTGGTGTATCTACTACCCATTTTGATATATTATAACATGAATTATTTTTTATTCATTTTATTTAAATTTTCTATTTGATTATTATTAATTTTTGGGTTTCCAATTCAGATGTTACAACAATTGTAAGGGATTTTGTCACAATTTACATTCTATTGAGTCTTATTTGTTATTATGCACCTAATTACTTTTACATTGGGTATATACTAACCTATTACATGTTATATAATGAATCTAATTTATTTAAGGATATTTATTATTTCAATTTATGTTATTCTTTCATGTATCTCATTATTCAAAAGTTACTCAAGTAGTAAGGGATTTTTATCTCATTTTTTACATTTATGAGATAAATATCATATTCACCACTTACTTATTTTTTGTGGTGTATATACTAACCCTTTAGATATATTATGTCATGAATTATTTTATATTCATGGTATTTAAATGTTTAATTTGACTATTATTACTTTTTGGGTTTCTGATTCAGATGTTACCTTAGTTGTTAGGGGTTTCTAGTCTCACATTTTATTTATGTGAGACTTATGCCACATTCACAACTCAATATTTTGCGGGGTATATATACTACCCATGAATGTTTTTTATAATTATTATACTTAATTTTATTAGATATTACATATCCATTTTAGGATATATATTTCATAGTGTTTATGGTTTCAATGTTACAAAATTAGTAATAGATTTTTGTCACAATTTTCCTTCCTTGTGATGTTTGAAATGTTATACACCTATATTCTTCTCAAGGTGTATATACAGATACTTTAACATGTCATGTCATGAATTTATTTTTTCTCAATTTATTTAATGTTTTGTTAAATTTAATTCCTTCATGGGGTTTATGATTCAAATGTTTCAAGGTGCTATGGGACACATTGGAATGTTTAAAGATTATTTTCCTCAAGAATGTTTCTAATGATCATTTAATGGTATTTTCATTCATCAATTACAACAACCCTTATTGTTACTTACCCTCCACTGGAGATATTTTTTATTAATACCATCATCATTTTTATGGATGGATTAATATTTCTTCAAAGAGATTTTTATGGAACCCATTTCTTTTTCATGGTTTAATCATGTTTCAAAGATATTTTTATGGAAACCATTTATTTTTCCATGGGTTAATCATTTTCAAACATATTTTTATACAACCCATTTATTTTCCATGGTTTAACCATGTTTTAAATATATTCTTATGGAACCCATTTCTTTTCCATGTGTTACTCATGTTTCAAATTTATTGTTATAGAACCTGTTTATTTTCCACTAGTTAATCATGTTTCAAAGAGATTTTTATAGAACCTATTTCAGTAGAAATGGCCTAAAGGGATTCATTTTTTTATTATTTTGATAATCCACCTTTCAGGGGGTGAGGTGGAACCCTTACAAGGCCCGAAGGCTTGGAGACAATTACATGACCCATAGATCTTAGAGGGAATCACCCAGAAAACACAACTTAAAACTACTCCTCTCCAAAAAATGTCATGATATCATCACTCCACCTTCATAGGGCTAGTTGTCTAGCTATCCTATGCAAATATGCACAGGCCTGGTACCGATGGCAAAGCCATACCCTCTCATTCTTCCAATTCCGGTTAGCGCTGCTCTAGTGAATGTGCCTGCCCTGAATCCTCATCTGAAGCTTTGTCCCTTATAGTCTGATTGGTACATCTACATTCATGTGGACCAAAGTCCTTGGGGTGGCCATAAGTCCTTAAGGTGGCCCAAAGGCCTTGAGAATCAACTGGCACGAAGGACTTGGGTGGACCGAAATCCTTGCAGGACCCAAGGACCAAACCGGTGGCCCAAAGGCCCATATGGATGAATAGTTCCATCTGCTACGGTACCAAACATTACATGATACAGTGTCTAATACAATATCCCGAAAATACACCTCCACCCATATCTGATCTCGGGTCTCTTGGATGCACCTAATGAATCCTCACCAACCGGGCTAAGGCTCATGTGCATTTATAGAACCTATTTATTTTATAGGGTTTAATAAAGTTATAAAATGTATTATGGTTATGCCTATTAGTTTATTATGAAATGAAAGTTTTTATGTGTTATTATTATGTAATTTTACTTGGATATTTGACGGGTGGTTACGTGATAAACCAATGACGGGTGGTTACATGATAAACCAACGATGGGTGGTTATATGATGAACCAATGATGGGTGGTTATGTGACAATTCAATGATAGTTGGGTATATTATATCCCTTAAATTCATTGGTTATGGAAGTTTACTATATGGTTATTTCATTTATAAGAGTGAATGTGAGAGTGAAGTGAAAATGATGTCCCAAGTTACGTAAATGTTTTATTTATACTTGTTATGGGTTTATAATGTTTCTAATGATTTAGATTGATATCATGTGGCTCTTGATTATTTACTATGAACACTATTTCCTTTTCTATGTTTTCATATTTTATGATCCAGGTATTTATGTGTATGAGTTATTTTATAATTCACTCATGCACTTTGATTATGTCATCATACCCATGCACATTGATGACATTAAATTGTTAATATGTATGTTTACCCTTACTAATAAACTCATATCACCCTTATTATGTTTCCTTTTAGACAATTTTTAAAGAATTTTTTTTACTAATTTATGTCTATAAATGATTTCACAAGGATTTTGTTGATGTCCTAATGTGAAATAAGAAAAAGTGGGTAAAATAAAAGAAATGTTCATTTGAAGACTTGTGATTTGTTTGTGTAGGAGTTGTTCCATATTCTCTAAAACTATAAACCTAAATGGTCCTCTATGATGTATTTGATCCAATTATTCCTTTCTATGTTTTAATTTTTAATGGAAAAAAATAGAGTCACAAATATTTCCATCAAGCTGGGAATGTGAAGTTATGGATTTTAGCACAAGATCCGGGAGTACGGGTCATGGGCTGTTAAAGTTAGAATTAAAGGACAGTTTATATAACTTTGTAGATTATGATGTTTTCATATTAGGTTATATTACAATTTATGGATTCCATCATAGGAAAATATATTAAGTTTTATCATAAGTTCAAAGTCATAAGATATGCCATTTGATGTTTTTAAGTAGTAAAAATTATGAGGTTATCAATGATGTTTTTGGAGATGATTTTTTTGGATTGAGGTAATTATGGGAATATAGATATTATTGTATATATAAACACATGATTGAAAATTTATTTGGTGGATAAGTGATTAATTTTACTTCCGAAGAATATTTCCATCATTTAGGATTGAAATTTGGAAGTTATAAGATAACCCTTGTGGTTAAAACACTCATTAATTTTGAGGTTATTAAGGTAATTTGGGATATATGATTATATAATGATTTAGTTCATCTTTGGGTATTAATATTTAATTTTTAAGATTATTTTATCATATGAAGGTTTATTCATTTTTGTAATTATCTAACTATATACTAACCATTTTGGTTTTGGTTAATGTTTAAAGATAGGATAAATATCTTGTTATCCCTTTTATGGTTATGTGGTCTTTAAAATTTGATTTTAGTGATTAATGAATTAAAAAATAATCTTGAATACTCATTATTTGAAGAAAAATATGATATTTTTGTGGATATTGACTAAAGTATGAAATTATACTCATCAATTATATTTCCTTTTTTTCATCACAGTCTAGATGGTAAGAGAATTATTTAACTCTTAGAAAAGGACATTGAAACAAAAGTATTATCCTAGAGCCTTCAATTATGATGAAACAATGGTATTTTTTATCATTTAATATTTAAGTTTTTTAGGTACTTAACTTTCCATTGATCATTCAATTTTTTTATCAATGACCTCAATCACTCTATAATTGTCTATGCTTTTCCTCCATTCCCACCTATGTTCTCCCTATGTGGAATCCTAGTTATGCATAACTTCCAATGACCTTTATGTTTCCAAATTTACTTTTTAAGGGTTTTTTTCTTTATCTAATTTTTATGGTGTGGGTTTCAATAAAGTAATTCTAAAAAAAATTATCCTTTGGTATCCAAGATTAATTTCAAGGAAGAAATTCATTTTAAGGGGTTACGATGTAACATCTCGAGATTTTAAGAAATATATTATTTCAAATTAATTTAAATTCTTTGATATCGTGTGTTTCATTAAATTCATAGTTTACCTTGTTTTATATACACAACCATGTTTATCTTTCATTTCATGTAACATTGAGTTCCTTCGATAACTTGTGTTACATGCAACGTCAAGTCTTACCAGACAACAATATACTATTAATATTATTATTTTACATGATAGGTATCACCTTGATGTTGGAATGGAGGGAATGAATATTATTAACTAAACTATGAATATATGGTTTACACATGTTTATATAATAAATCCTTTTGTTCCAAATTAATTAGAAATGAAAATAAAAACCAATTGAATATAAAGGATGTGTTTTTATGAAAAACTATTTTTATAACAATAAAGGCATTTTATATTAATAAATTAAATTATTCACTATAAGTGAAATATATTAATTAAATTAATATTTTATATATTCATTCAAATTTTTTTAAATTCATCCAATAATTTTGATAGGCTTAAGAAAATAATAAATCCATTTTTAAGCATAAAAAGATGTATTTTTCTAAAAGGTGGTTTTATCGCCTTTTAATAGAAGACTTGTTTAAAAAATAAATTTTGAAACTTTTATAAATTTAATTTGACAAAATAAAATTATTTTTTAAAATCATAATATAAAAATTTACTTTGGGTTAATTTTTGGTATTTTTCTGGGAACTTTCATATTTCGATGAATAGTGAATGACACCAAATTTTAATTGAAAATTGAATTTTTATCTAAATATTTTATATAGTTATGTCATATTTTAAATTAATTTAAAGGTATAATAATTTTAACTATACATTAATAAATCCAATTTAATTTATTGGAATCAATTTCACATTGAAATTGGACATAAAAACATTTTGAACTTTTGAACTTTTTACTTTAAAAACTCATTGTTCCATCTTATTTGTGTGATCAATTTTAAATTAAATTCTCCCACTTATGTGATTAGAATTTGAAAAAAATTATTCCATAATTTTTAATAATAATATTTTCTAATTTCAAATAGGGTAAACTTAGTTTTTTACCAAAATATTCATGAAATAAATTAAAATTAATTATAGTGATTAAGGTAAAAATGAGTTTACTTAGTGGTTAAACATTAATATTAAGGGACCAAATGACCTAGAAACTTATCTAACACCCCTTTTCTAGAAATATATTGACCCATGTGACTTTTTATTTATTTAAATGTTTTATTGGGAATATTATTTAATGAAAGTTACCCATATAGTAAGTTAAGAAAAGAAAAGACAAAAAAATGTACTTTTGTTCCTTTTATTTTCTATAAAAATTTGAGGATAGGAAAAAAAACACTATAGGTTTGGTTATAAATATTATTTTTAAATATAAATGTGTTTTTTATCATAATAATTTATATTTAATTTTTATAGATGATATAACTACGTTAAATGTTTAAGAAACGCTAACAGATGGATTATTTAATAAATAATTAAATAAAATAAATGATACTAAAAATATCAAAAGCTAAATCAAATGAATATTTATGTTCCATTATTTTTGTATATTAATATATCATTATACACATATTTTTACTTAATATATTTTAATTTCTATATTATCTTTATATTTTTAAACATTAATTAAATATATATTTTCAAAATTGACATTATTCTTGTTTTATAATAAATGATATTTGATTAAATGATTAAAAATTACTAAAAACATATATTCTGTAAATTTATTTTTCAATGTTACTAAATATCAAATATGGTCCATTCATGCACCGATTGATATTTTATATTGAACATATTGACCCCTAAATAATAAAAACATTGTTTGTACAATTAGGGTTAAAGCGGTATTTTGGTGCGTTACATGCGCTTCTGTTAAATTTAATTTCCAAAACACATGTGATTTTTATTTTATAATTGGGTTTTAATATTTAAAATCAGTGGGTTTAAATTTTATAATAATTAGTAATTTAATTTATTCTTAATGTATGAATTAAATAGGTTATAAAACTAATTCCCTTAATGAAAACCCAAAATGAAAAAAATAAGGAAACTTAGGAGTTAAGGAATAGAATGTTTAAAAATTAATTTATTTTATGTGTTGTGAGTTTTGATACACCATAATTCCCATAAAATAAATTATTTTTCATTTTGGAAGCACGTGATGTAAGGGAGACCTCCCAATAGTGTTTACCTTTTTGTATTAATAATAATGTCACTCCTCCTCCACTATAAAAAGGCACTCACTTTCTCCACTTATTAACACCTATCAAGCCTTTTGTCTCATTAAAAAATTACCCACATAATATTAAAACATCCCTACTATCATACTATAATCCTCACTTTGTACATAAATCAAACCAAGGAATTCCTTTAGTGCAAACCAAAATGAGTTAACCGAAGAAGAGGTAACATTCTTCAATGAGCACTTTTGTTTTATTTATTTCTCCACACATTCAATTATTTTTATATCATAATAGACTGAGTATCCTAAATATTATTAGATTTTGTTCTTTCAAGGTTTTTACTTAAACCTACACACACTTTCATTAAATGGGTAAGGAAATCACCGTTCATGTTTATGGCGAATTACTGCCTCACGAAACGACGTCGTTAGTTTTTCCTTTACCCCCCCCCCCCCACCCCTTATGGTTGGGAATTATAATTGAAACACTATTTTTATATGATATATATGATATTTATAATATCTTAATACATCTAAAATTATTATATAATATATAACTTCATTTTTTCTATTTTTTTGGGAACACGATAACATCGTTTGTGGTCGTGTGGACTATCACCTCCTCAAAGTGATGTGACACGTTCACAATTTACAAAGAATGTATTAAAAATATTTTTAATAAAAATATAAGATATAAATTAAAAATTTATTATATTCATGAAATAATTATCAATATGTAAATAAAACATATCATTTTTTCTTTCCATTTCACACATTAAAATAGTGATAACGTCGTTCATGGATGTGTGGACTATCGCCTCCTCAAAGTGATGTGATTTTGCCTTTTTCATCACCATATCACAATAATTATATATATATATATATAAGTATATAAAATTAAATAACAAGGTATTTCGGATATAATGGAAATTATGGAAGTATAAATTTTACTTACCTTTTTTCATAATGATCATTTAAAAATGGAAACATTACTCATGCATTTGTATGGCCTACCATCTCCATGATCGTAATGTTCGTTCATTTTTCATAACCATATTTCCTGTATGATTTTAAAATTATAATTAATGTAAAAATTTGATAATTATTTCAAGGTTATTATTCTCGATATGTTTAAATAATGACTTCATGGACCATAATCAACCTATCAAATTCAGTTTTAGTATATAAGTCGAATATGTAAAAACATATGACTTAAACATTATTGATTATGTAATTGTATAAAACTTGTTTATAAGTGAAATAAAATTAATAATAAACTTGGAAAAGGTTATGAATCAAGTAAACAATTAACATAAGTTTATTATTCATTAAGATATAGTAAGATCATGACAAATCGGACTCACGGTAAGGGATT
The DNA here is from genome assembly GCA_963277665.1 of Viscum album. Classification (NCBI taxonomy): domain Eukaryota; kingdom Viridiplantae; phylum Streptophyta; class Magnoliopsida; order Santalales; family Viscaceae; genus Viscum; species Viscum album. Next base: position 1,263,864,094 of record OY728151.1, on the reverse strand, counting down.
TTTATCCCACTTTTTACATCTATGCGATAAATGTCATATTCACCACTTAATTATTTTATGTAGTGTATCTACTTTCCATTTTGATATATTATATCATGAATTATTTTATCTCAATTTTATTTAAATTTTTAATTTGATGATTATTACTTTTGGGGTTTCTAATTCAAATATTACCATAACTGTAAGGAGTTTCATCTCAATTTACATTCCATTAAGATTTATTTGTTATTATGAACCTAATTACATTTACATGGTGTATATAATACCATATTAAATTTTATATCATGAATTTAATTTATTACATGATATTTATTGCTTTAATTGATTTTATTCTTTCATGTATCTCATGATTCAAAAGTTACTCAAGTAGTGAGGGATTTTCATCTCCCTTTTTACATATATGATATAGATGTCATATTCACCACATAATTATTTTATGTGGTGTATATTTTACACCTTTTGATATATTATATATTAAATTATTTTATATTCATGGTATTTAAATGTTTAATTTTATGATTAATACTTTTGAGGTTTCCAATTCAGATGTTACTATAGTTGTAAGGGGTTTCATCTCAATTTACATTCCATTGAGACTTATTAGTTATTATGCACCTAATTAATTTTACATAGTCTATATACTATCATGTTACATTTTATATCATGATTTTTATTTATTTCATGATATTTTATGTTTCAATTTTTTTTTTCTTTCAAGGATATCATAATTAAATAGTTACTCAAGTAGTAATGGATTTTCATCTCACTTTTTATATATGTGAGATAAATGTCATATTCACCACTTACTTATTTTTTGTGGTGTATCTACTACCCCTTTTAATATATTATATCATGAATTATTTTATATTCATGGTATTTAAATGTTTCATTTGATTATTATTACTTTTTGGTCTTCTGATTCAGATGTTACCACAATTATAAGGTGTAAGATCCAATATTTTTCTAGGTATGAATGTTTTTAAACTTTTGGTCCAAATGGGTTTTTTTGAATTTAATACATGTCTATAATTAATTAACAACCTCAAAAATTTACACCCATTATAAGTGGTTTTTTCCACATTTTGACATGCAGCAAAAGAATATTACACCCCATGTAACTTTCTTTCTCCATGTGTCAGCATCTCACAAAATAATATTTCACCATGTGTAATTAGATTTCACCATGTGTAATTAGATTTCACCACGTGTAATATTTCTCCATGTGAAACTAGATTTCACCACATGTAAGATTTCACTACATGAAATTATATTTCACCACATGTAATATTTCACCACATAAAATTAGATTTCACCACATGTAATCTATATTAATTTTTTTAAAGGGTTTGATGGGACTTCACTCATAAATAGAGGAAATTATTTACATGATATAAAATAGTAGTTCACGTCATGTAATTTTAATTCCCGGAAAACTAAAAATGCTTATCCAGCAACTCATAACCCTCTGAAAACATTTTTAATCACCGCAGAAACTCTACACACCACTATATTTGACCAAATATGTCCCACGAACCTCCAAATTTGATCAAACCCTCTCTATACACCACCGTCTTCAACTGAAGACCCTCTGCGCACCTCCCTCCTTATTTCAAATCTTCTGCCATTGATTTCTAGGACTCCTATTTGGTTTAGAAGTGATCGTGCATCGGATCTTTGATATCCAGACCAAGATTTTTAAGGTATGCCTTTTGGTTAATAATATTATTCTAGATCCATTACTAATGGATTATCTGATTCTTTTTAGATAAATCCAGTTGCTAATTTATATCACATACATTGGTTTTTTTTACCACTTCCTTCACTTTTAAGGAGTTGGATATAAATCTTGTTCTTTGACGCGTTCTTGATTGATCACACTCAATTTGGGGATAATTATTGGCGAGTGTTCTTCATCACCATTATTTAGGTGGGTGTTCTAATTTCTAAATATCATAGTTGTAATTTGTTCTCACATATGCAAGTTGAAGGATTTCTAGATTTGTTTAGAAATTGAGACCGCTAATTGAATTAATTAATGTTTAAAATTAATTAATTGTGAAAGTTGTGAAATTGTGGGATTTAGGGATTGTTGAATAAGATAATTATTTGTGATAATTAATTATTATGGGATTGATATGGTCAAGTTGTGTATTTAAATGATAAATAAGGATAATTATTTGGTGAATTAATTATCAATGTAAATGATCAAGAAATTGGGATAATTAAATGTTGTGTTAATTATCAAGTTGTCATTTTTTTATCTAGAATAATTAATTGGTTAATTAATTATTTATTGTTCATATTTTCAATGGTTAATTAATTTTAGATTTAATTAATAGGAAATTAATGTTTTTAATTAGTTGATGAATTAATTAATGGAAAGGACAAATTAATTTATGAATTAATTTATGAATAGGATTTTGGATGTTAGACATATTGTTCTATACCAATGGGATTTAGGGTGTTAGACATGGTGTTATGAACCAATAATATAAATAAATGAATGTGATTTTGAGTGTTAGACATGGCATTCTACACCAATAGGATTTGGGGTGCTAGACATGGAATTTTACACCGATTATAGGTCTATCTGTATTATTGAGAACTGGGGTGTTAGACATGGAATTATACACCAATGATAAATAATAAAAAATGGTATTTTAGGTGTTATTCATTGAAATATACCGATGATATTTTGGGTGTTATAATTGGTATTCTGTACTAATTGGATTTTTAGGGTTAGACATGGAATTCTACACTAAGGATAAATATGAAATAAAGAAATTTTTAATTGAATGTGTGATGCGATTCAAACTCAATATTCTATGTGGTTAATAAAAATTAATTGATAATGTGATAAATGTTCAATTATGCATTTTAATTATTTTCTTTATGAAACTTTTTACACTTGTCATTGACTGGATTTTTTTTAGTCACTGTTGGTGGTGGCCAATTGAGTCATACTCACACGCTATTCAGGTTTTCTGATTGGTACCCAAATAGAATTTATTGTTGCAAGATAGGTTAAGGGAAAAGGCCCTAGATTAGATTGTTGACTAGGGATGGATCTTGGATGAGGGAACTAGACATGGTTTAGGGCCCTATTGGGAGTCATTGGTGTATTTATTTTTCAGTCTTTCCTTTTTTGACACTTATATTGGCATTGTATGTTTCCCATTAAATTGAGTACTATATTTACTATCTTGGTTATTCTTGTGACATTGGTATTGTTATGATTAGTTATACTTCCCATATTTCTTGTTTACTTCCACTAGTGTTTTTCTCTGATAAAAGAGGGTATACTATCCCCACGACTGACTTACTAGACCCTAACTGCTATTTTGTAGCCTCTATTGTATGGGGAGGTTTGTCTGAGGTCATGTAGCTCATCGACTCTGGGCACCATTACATGGAACATGGTTTGAGATGTCAAAAACTGGTATCAAAGAAGTTTTATTTTCTTCTTATTTTGTCTTACTATTTGTGGAAAGTTAGATAGGATAATAGGAATAGTCAGGGCTTGGTAATGAGCATGTACATGGGATTTGCAAACCCATGTACAAAATAAAACCCAAGTACTCAGGTTGGGATTGTTGTTATTGTGGTTTTCTATTAAAGTTGAAAATTATTTCACCTTGGGTGATGTATATATTGTGTGATGTGATTATTGTTTGTGATATTTGTTTAGTATTGACTCGTGGCCTAAAATGGCATGAGGATTGAGTCCTCATGCATCATTTTAGGCACTAAGGATTATTTATGACATGCATCATTTTCGGTACGCATGGTAAATTGGGTTATAGGTAAGTTTTTGAACTTAAAATGTTTTCCTTTATTGTGAAATTGAATTGAAAATGGTTCCTAACATGAAATTAGAAAATATTTTAAAATGATGAAATGATGTGAATAAATGGGTTTCTAGATAAGATACTTGAATATGAGAATCTGTTTACCCTTTTTAACCATGACCTAGGTGTAGGATGGTTAAGGGTAGTGATAATGTCTTGGTTTTGACTATGTGGTGAAACTTGGGGAAAAGGCTTGTTGTATCTTGTTGTGATTCCCTCTTACATAAACATATTAACCATGTGAACTATATATTAAGGTGTGTGTTTGTACTTGTAGATATATTCCTCCATGATGATGCTTGTTGAGGGGACAACTAGAGGACATAGTGGTGGATAGTCCTCCAGTAGTGTAACCTGAGGCACCAATAGTTTTGGGTGAGGAATTTGGAGAGAAGTTCTAAGAGTACATTGACCTTTTCATGAAATTGAGGGAAAGAGACCCAGGGTGAGTTTTGAAGAGCATGTCTGGCCTTACGAGGGAGTTTTAGCTGTAGCACCCTCCAACTTTTATTGGAAAGGGTGGACTTGAGGAAGCTGAGTTCTGGATTGATTTTATCCGAACTATACTTGACCACTTATATAATCCTACAGAGAGGAGGTTCAAGATAGATACTTTAATGTTACGTGGACAAGAGAAGTATTGGTGGGACATTCAGACTCGTGATTGATAGCTGGATAGTATGGAGTGGAAGGACTTTCTGGAGTAGTTCTTTGAGAACTTTTACCCAGATATGCTGAGGCAAGAAAGATCGGTTGAGTTCATGAGGTTGACTCAGGGGAATATGTCTTTCATGGACTATGTTGGATGCTTTATAGACTTACAATGTTTTTCTCTGGTATTGGAAGAAGATGAGGATAATTCAACAAGATGATTTCATGATGGACTTAAATGTGAAATTAAGTATCATGTGAATATTTTCAGGATGAAAAAGTTTACATAAGTGGTAAATTAGACCCTCATTTATGAGGATATACTAAAGGATGGTTCTAGTGGAGAATAAGTTATTCATGTTGGATGGTCAGGTGGTATGAATTTTGAGAGTAGGAAGCAACATTATGATGATTTCATCCAAAGAAGTGGGAATAACAGTGGCCAGTTAGGGGGATTGGTTACATAGGATCTTACCCATGTGCTTTTCCACCAGTGTGGTTGGTCGGGACACTTTCATAAAACATTGTTCCCAACCTCCAATAGAGTACCATGCCTTCATTAATATGGTATATTTACATAGGTTCTACAAGAACTTGAGGTATTCAGGTAGTGATGAAGGAGCTAGACGGAACCAGATTGTGAGGAGTGGGTCTTCTACACCATACCAGTCTAGAAGCTGGAGTTCTACAGGACAAGGTAGTAGAGGCAGTGGATGTGGTGATTCTGGGAAAGAGTTCCCATATTAGCAATAAAAATTAGGGAAGTTAGATAGTATTATAGGGAAGAGGGGAAGGACAGTTACATTCAATGAAGCCTACACTTGTGGATAGCGAGGTTGGTCCATCAACTGTGAGAGGTACTGTTCTTATAGATTTTATATTATCTAGTGCCTTATTTGATACTAGTTCTTCACATTCCTTTATATCTACTAAACTTGTTAATGGATTAATCTTGGTGGTGGAGTTTGTAAGCAGGGTTATGATGATAGGTACACCTTTAAGAGTATGGTCTAGAGACATTTGTCTATGAAAGGGATGTTCTCTTGAGATTGGGGAGTACCATTTTCTATGGGATCTATATATTCTTGATATGAAAGGATTTGACCTAATTATGGGTATGAACTGGTTAGTCGCATACCGAGCCCATATAGACTGTTACCATAGGATATTTACAATTACGTCTCCTAAGAGTGGCCTCTACATTGACTAGGCAGAGTGGGATATCCAAGCATGCCGAGCAGATCCAATTACTCAGAAATTGGGAGAGATCAAAGTCCGTGTTTCTAGTCTATTTCTAGATGATGGTGGTTTTAGGAAAGATTTCCTTTCACCAGTAGTGTAACTATTTCAGGATGTTTTTTCCTAAAGACTTCTTAGGGCTTCCACCTAAGAGATATGTAGAATTCACTATTGAGATCATGTTGGGATTCGATATGGTATCTATTCCACCATATATAATGGCACAAAAAGAGGTTCAAGATCTCAAGATACAGCTGGAGGAGTTCGAGGATAAGGGATTTATCTATCCATGTATGTCACCTAGGGGATCACCTAAATTGTTCGCAAAGAAGGATGATAGGAATTTATGTTTGTGTGTAAATTACCGAAAGTTGAATAATATGATTGTAAAGAAATTCTATCCTCTTCTACATATTGATGATCTATTTTACCAGTTTAATGGAGCTTACATATTCTCAAAGATCGACTTGATATCAGGGTATAATCAATTTTGAGTTTATACTTTTGATATACCAATGACTACTTTCAGAAGCATGTATGGCCTATATGAGTTTATTGTAATGCCTTTTGGGCTAACGAACACACCAGCAGTGTTTATGGACTTTATGAAAAGGATATTTTATATGTATCTAGATCAATTTTTAGTGGTGTTTTTGGATGATATCTTGGTGTACTCTAAGACTCGTGACAATCATGCCCAACATCTTAACATCATCCTGAGTACAACGAGAGAGAATCGTAAATATGTAAAGCTATATAAGTGTCAGTTTTATATTGACCAGGTACAATTCTTGGGGAACATCATCTCGGAGGAAGGTGTGGTAGTGGAATCAGTAAAGGTTCAGGCAGTGGTTTCTTTAGAGCAGCCCAAGAATGTTTTCGATATCTGAATCTATATGGTATTAGCTAGATATTACAGGAGATTCATCCAAAACTTTTCTTGTTTTGTAGTGCTAATTTTGGGATTGACAAAAAAGGGTGTAAAGCTTGAATGTTAAGAGTCTTGTGAGGAATATTTCTAGGAACTAAAGAAGCATTTAACATAGGCACCAATTTTGATCCTACCTGAGTCAAGTGAGAAGTACATGTTGTTTTGTGATGATTTTGGGATCAGACTCGGATATGTTTTGATGCAAGGGGATAAATTTGTGGCATATGGGTCTCGGCATATGAGTACACATGAAGATAATTACCTTACACACAACCTCAAGTTGGTAGCAGTAGTTTATTCTCTTAATCGTTGGTGACACTACCTTTTGGGAAAAAAGTTTAAATTTTATACAAATTTCAAGAGCTTGAGGTATATCTTTTCATAGTGTAGTTTGAATATTTAGAAGTTGATATGGGTTGAATATATGCAGTAAATTGATTTTCTACTAGCATATATACTTGGGAAATGAAATAATGTGTCTAACACTTTGAGTAGGAAAACTCAGACTCAGATGGTTCGGGAATCTAGTGTTGAGTGGAAGATGGTTATGTTGCTAGCTGAGATGCACATTGTGGTTTGGGAGATACTAGAGTAGATGTCACTCATATTAGTTTTAGTGGAGTCTACACTTTTGAAATGGATCAGGGACAAGAAGTATGATGACCCAGAGTACTTAGATTTGAGGGAAATCTTTGAAGGTGGGGAGACACCTTCGGACTGGTTGATAGATGAGGACAAGATCATTTATGTGAAGAATAAGGTTGTTGTACCTACGAGCATGCAAGAGGATCTCATGCAGAAATTTCATGCCTTAAGGTGGTTAGTGCATCCAGGTGTGACTAAAATGTACCATGAACTACAATGGTAATTTTTGTGGTTGGTTATGAAATAAGTGGTGGTAGGTTTCATAACATGATTCCACACCTATCAGCAGGTGAAGGTAGAGAATTAATGGCCTGGATGTTCACTACATCTGTTTTCCGTTCCAAAATGGAAGTGGGACGACGTGACTATAGATCTTGTGGTAGGTATTATAAAGACTCTGAGGAAGAATGATGTTATATGGGTTATTATGGATCGATTGAAAAAGGTATAACATTTCTGGCTAATACGGGAAGCCTTCACAGTAGAGAAGTTGGGATAACTATATGTTCGAGAGATAGTATGTCTGCATGGGGTTCCATTAACTATAGTTTCATATCGCGATTCATGTTTTACTTCATTCTTCTGGAAATAATTGTAGAAATCACTTGGTACACAGGTTTTATTAATTATAGATTTACACCCACAAACAGATGGGTAGTCATAGTGTACTATACAAGTGCTTGTGGATATGTTGTGGGCATGTGTGTTTGACTTCAGTGGGTCATTGGAGAAACACCTAAATTTGGTGGAGTTTTCCTATAACAACAGTTATCGGGAAACTATACAGATGGAACCATACGAATCTCTTTATGGTAGGCTATGTAGATCACCACTATGCTGGTTTGAGGCTGGTGATTTAGAGTTATTAGGACTGAGTCTCATACAGGAGACATCATAGAAGGTACAGTTGATTCAAAAACATATGGCTACATCTCATAGTAATTAGAAGTCCTATGCTAACAGACGGAGATGACCCCTAGAGTTTATAGAGGGTTATTGTGTATTCCTTCAGGTGTTTCCTAGGTTGGGACACCACAGGATATAAAGATAGGAAAAGTTGGCACCCAGGTTTGTTGGACCATTCTAGATTGTGGATAGAATCGGACCAGTGGTGTATCGATTGGCTCTTCCACAAAAACATAGTGTTATCCATGATGTTTTCCATGTATCACAACTTTGGAAGTATCACCTTGATCCTTCTAATATGATTAGTGTGGATGATGTTGAGGTTGATTTAGATGCATCCTTTGAGTAGAATCTGATATGTGTGTTGGATAATAATGAGAAAGTTTTACGAGGAAAGACTGTGTTGATAGTTCATGTATTATGGAAACACAGACCTGTAAAGGAGGAGATATGGGAAAGGGAGACAGATGTGTAGGATCAGTGGCCCAATCTTTTTGACTTGAAATCTTAGAGAATCTTGGGAGTGCAGCTTAAGGATGAGTTGTTATAAGGTGAGGAGATTGTATGATATCATCTTTTTTTAGGTAAGAATATTTTTAAACTTTTGGTCAAAATGGGATGTTTTGAATTTAATTCATGTCTATAATTAATTAACAACCTCAAAAATTTACACCCCCTGTAAGTGGTTTTCACCACGTGTCAATATGTCACGAAAGAATATTACACCCCCTGTAACTATCTTTCTCCATGTGTCAGCATGTCATGAAATAATATTTCACCACATGTAATTAGATTTAACCACGTGCAATATGTCACCTTGTGAAATTGTATTTCCCCATATGTAAGATTTCACCATGTGAAATTAGATCTCACCACGTGTAATATTTCACCACATTAAATTGGGTTTCACCATGTGTAATCAATATTAATTGTTTTTTAAAATGGTTTGATGGTATTTAACTCAGAAATAGGGGAAATTAGTTACAAAATGTGAAATGGGAGTTTACGTTGTGTAATTTTGATGCCCAATGAATTTAAAATGTGTATATAGAAACATGTAACCCTTTGAAAACATTTTTAATATCCGAATATTCTCTTCACACCACTATATTTGACCAAATACATCCCACACACCTCTTCCTTTGATCAAATCCTCTCTATGCACCACTGTTTTTGACCGAAGACCCTTCATGCACCTTACCCCTTGTTGTCGGTCTTCTACTGTTGATTTTCGAGAGTCTGCTTCAGTCCAGAAGTGATTGCGCATCAGATCTTGGATATTCAGACCAATATTTTTAAGGTATTCCTTATACTTATTAATATTCTTCTAGATCCATTACTAATAGATTATCTGGTTCTTTTTGAGAGGAATCTAGTAGTTGATTGCTATCGTAGGTGTTAGGATTTTTTTCACCGCTTACTCCACTTTCAAGTAGTCATATCTAAATGTTTTTCTTCAATGCATTCTTGATTAATCACGCTTAATTTGGGGATATTTTTTGGAAAAAATTATTCATCACCATTCTTGAGGTGGTTGGTCTAATTTCTAAATCTCGTCATCTTAATTTGTTCTCATATATGCAAGTTTTTGGATTGCTATATTTGTTTAGAAATGGAGATCTCTAATTGAATTAATTAATGTGTTAAATTAATTAATTATGAAGGTTGTGAAATTTTGGTATTCAGAGTTTTTGGAAAAAGATAATTAGTTTCTAGAATTAATTATTATGGAATTAAGATGGTTAAGTTGTGTATTTAAATGATAAATAAGGATAATTATTTGGTGAATTAATTATCAATGTAAATGATCGAGAAATTTAGATAATTAAATGTTTAGTTAATTATCAAGTTTTCATTTTTGTGATCAATAATAATTAATTGGTTAATTAATTATTGAATGTTGATATTTTTAATGGTTAATTAATTTTGGAGTTAATTAACAGAAAATTGAATTTGTTAATTAGTTGTTGAATTACTTAAAAAACTGGACTAATTAATTTATGAATTAATTGATGAACAATAATTTAGGTGTTAGACATGGTTTTCTACACTAATGGGATTTGGGGTGTTAGACATGGAGTTCTTCACCAATAATAGAAATAAATGAATGGGATTTTGGGTGTTCGACATGGTTTTCTACACTAATGGTATTTGTGGTGCTAGACATGGCATTCTACACCAATGATAGATCTATTTTTATTATTGAGAAATGGGGTGTTAGATATGGAATTCTACACCAATGATAAATAATAACAAATGGGATTTTAGGTGTTAGACATGGAGTTCTACACCAATGAGATTTTGGGTGTTAGACATGGCGTTCTACACTGACAAGATTTTGAGTATTAGACATGGCGTTCTACACTAAGGATAAATATGAAATAAAAAAATTGTGAATTGAATGTGTGACATGATTCAAACTTGATATTCTATGTGGGTAATAAAGATTAATTGATAATGTGATAACTATTCAATTATGAATTGTAATTATTTTCATTATACAACTACATACATTTATTGTTGACTGGATTTTTTTTAGTCACCATTGGTGGTGGCCTACTAAGTCGTACTCACACCCTATTTGGGCTTCCTAATTGGTACCTAAATATACTTTATTTTTTTCAGAAAGGTTAAGGTAAAATTCCCAAGATTAGATTTATGATTGGGGATGGAACTTGGATGAGGGAACCAAACATGGTTCGGGACCTGCTTGGGAGTAATTGGTGTCATTATTTTTAAGTCTTTACTTTTTAATAGTTATATTGGCATTGCATGTTTCCATTTAAATTAGGTACTATATTTCATGTCTTTGTTATTATTGTAGCATTGGTATTCTAATGATTAGTTATGCTTCCCCTGTTGTTTGTTTACTTCCATTGTTGTTTTACTCTGATAAAAGACGGTATAGTCTCCCCATAACTGATTTACCATACCCTCACTACTAGTCAGCAGCCTCTAGAATATGAGGATACATGCCTGAGGTCACATGGCCCAATGGATCAGGGCATTGTTTCCTGGCACCTAGGTTGGGATGTCACATAAGGGGAATGCTAGTCTCAATTTTTATTTCTACGAGACTTATTTCATATTCACCACTTGTTCTTTTTGTAGTATATATACTTCCTATGAATGTATTTAATGATTCTTGTCCTTTTATTTATGGAGTTTTACATATCCATTTGAGTATCTCTCTTTCATGGGTTTTATGGTTTCAAAGTTACCAAAACGGTAATGGATTTTTTTCATAATTTTCATTCCTTATGATGTTTGATATTTTATACAACTATCTTCTTTACAAGGTGTATATACATCCCATTTTACATATCATATCATGAATTTGTTTATTCTCATGTTATTTAATGTTTTTTTAAATGTGATTCCTTCATGTAGTTTATGATTCAAATACTTCAAGGGGGTATGGGACACTTTGGAATATTTAAATATTATTTTCCTCAAAAGTGTTTCTAATGATATTTTAATGGCATTTCCATTCATTAATGTCAAAAACCCTTTTTGTTACATATCCTCCACTGGGAAATTTTTGGATTGATACCATTCTCATTCTTTTATGAATGGATTAAGATTATTTCAAAGAGACTGTTATGTAACCTATTTCTTTTCCATGGGTTAATCAGTTTTAAATAGATTGTTATGGAAACCATGTCTTTTACATGGGTTAATCAGGTTTCAAAGAGGTTTTTATGAAACCAATTTATTTCCTTGGATTAATCATATTTCAAAGATATTTTTATTTAACACATTTCTTTTACATGGGTTAATCATGTTTCAAAGATATTTTTGTGGAACCCATTTCTTTTCTATGGGTTGATCATGTGTCAAAGAGATTGTTATATAACATGTGTCTTTTTCATGGGTTAATCGTGTTTCAAAGGATTTTTTTATAGAACCCAATTCTTTTCAATGGGTTAATGAAGTTATTAAAGGGATAACAATTTTTCCTATGATTTTATGATGAAATGAAAGCTTTTATGTGATATGATTATGTAATTTTACAGGGAAATTTGATGGTTGGTTACATAATAAACAAATGATGAGTGGTTATGTGATAAACCAATAATGGTTGGTTCCATGATAAACAAATGATGGGTGATTACATTATAAACCAATAATGGGTGGGTCCATGATAGCACTCAAATGAATTGGGTATGGAAGTTGACCCTATGGTTATTCCATTTGTAAAAGTGAATGTAAGAGTGAACTAAAAATGATGTCCCAAATTACATTTATTTTTTATTTATGTTGTATATGGGTTTATAATGTTTATAATGATCAATATTGATATCACATGGCTATTTATTATTGATTCTTATAATGCTTACCTTTTCTATGTTTTTATATTTTATGATCCATGTATCAATGGGTATTATTTCTTTTATGATTCACTAGTGCACTTTGATTATGTCATCATACCCTTATGAACTCCTATGCTCATTGATGAAATTAAATTATTAATTCTTATGTTTACCCTTACTGAGTATCTGATCTTGCTCTTATTATGTTTTATTTTCCCTAATTTTTAAATAATTATGTTTAAAGATTTATTTCTATAAAGGTTTTCACAAGGATTATGTTGATAACATAATGTGAAATAAGAAAAGATGGGTTAAATGGGGGAAATGTTCATTTGATGACTTGTTAATTGTTTATGTAGGAGTTTTTTCTAATTCTACAAAACTATAAACCTAAAATGTCCTCTTTAATATATGTGATACAATTTTTCCTTTTGATGTTGTAAGATTTTCATGGGAAACAATTGGGTCACAAATATCAGCATCAAGCTAAGAATATAAAGTTATGGATTTCAGAAGAAGATCCAGGAGTGAGGGTCTTGGGATGTTATATTTCCACTCAAGAACCTTGCATGAATATAAATTAGTGAAGTTGTAAGACTTCATGGTGCACCTATTTTAATTGTTTTTTATTATGATTCATGATTTATATCAAATTTTTGGAAAATTATTCAGAAATATCTTGATACCGAGATTCATTTGAGCTCTGCTTATCACTCTCAAATATATGGTCAGTCAGAAAGGAATATCCAAACTTTATAAGATATGTTAAGGTCCTTTTCACTTGAATTTAAAGCTATGTGGTATTAGTATTTACCTTTGGTAGAATTAACCTATCACAATAGCTTCCATTCAAGTATTATAATGGTGTCGTATGAAGTGTTATATGGAAAGATATGTCATACATCAACTTTTTGGGATGAATTTAGTGAAAGGAAACTTGTAGGGCCATAACTTATGAAGGAAACATTAGAAAAGGTAAGCACTATTCAAACCCATATCGAAGCAGCTCAAAGTAGTCAAAAGATCTATGTCAATAACTAGAAGAAATAATTGAAATTTAAAGTGGGGTATCATGTTTTATTGAAGGTATATCTATGGAAGGGTGTTATAATATTTGGTAAGAAAGGAAAAATGGGCCCCATGTATATTTAACCTTTTGTAATCTGAGAAATAATTGGATTTGTGGCTTACCATTTGGCAATTCCACCTAGATTTTCTAAAGTACACGATGTGTTCTGTATCTCTTTGTTAATGAAGTATATGTTAGACCTGATGCATTTTCTCACTTCTAAATAAATATAACTAAAACTAGATTTATCTTATTTTGAATAGCCTATCTATAATCTAGACACCAGAGAATAATTTTTGAGAAATTGGATGACTCGACTGGTAAAGGTACTTTAGAAAATCATAAGATATAAGAGGTGATGTAGGAACCTAAGGAAAATATGTTGAAAAAATAAACAAATATATTTATGAGGTGACATTATGTAAATTTTGGGATGAAATTTTTTTAAGTAGGGAATAATGTAACACCCCAATATTTTATGGTATGTCTCTTTTTAAATAAATTTAATCTCTTCAATAGCTTGCATTGCACGCAACACCGAATTCAAATGAACCATGATATATTATGTGACTATTATAACCTAGAAATTTAATTAGAGGGTATAAATGGGAATAACTAAATTTTTTAAAATATATATTTTATACATTTATAGAATAAATTCATTAGTTATCAATTGATTAGAAATAAATAAAAAAATAAAAAAAGTGTTTCTCAGAAAAACTATTTTTGGGCATGCAATATATTTATATAATAATAAATTTAATTAGTCGCTATTAGGGAATAATTTAAAAAATATATATATATTATATATTCAATCAAATGTTTTAACATTCATATAATATTTTTACAATGCATGGGATAAGAAAAAATCCAGTTCTTATCGTGTTTTATACACTTATTTTAAAATTAATTTATGTTGATTTTAGGTATTGAATTTGATTAAATGGGTTCCATATTTGGAATTGGGAGGATAAATTTTAGTAAATAGGTCCCTTTTATTTTTTTACATTATTAATAGTAACCATGGTAAACTTTACCACCTCAGTAAAGGGTAAATTGGGTTATTCTTGGTTAAATCTGAGTGATAAGGCCATAAGTTTTAATAATAATTCTTATTGGATGAATTTAATTCGTTCCTAAATACCTTATTATCAAAATTAATTGTTTAATTTACACTTTTCCATAAAATTGACTTATATATTTTTTAAATCAAGGATAGTAACAAAATGGAATTCTCTTTGTTTTTAATATCACTTATGTGTCCACATAGGGAAAAAATAAAGATATAAACAAACATGAATATCTATTTTTATCTTAAAAAAATTATTTTAATTATATAAAATTATTTTTAATTTTTATAAATTATATAATTACCTTAAATTCTTGTGTAACGCTAATATAATATTTATTTAATTAAAAAAAATAAATGATTTTAAATATATTAATTTTGATATAATTTGAATGATTTAATGTGTCCAATTAATTTTATAGATCTATATGAAATATTATAGAGTTTTAAAATCATTATATTCTAATTCCCCATTTTTTCTTGATGTATTTGAAGTCAAATTAAATGAATAGTGTCAAAATTGACAAAAATAAAAAATTATCAAAATAATATTTTATTAAATTATTTAAAAACGATAAAATATTTAAATAATATAAGTAAGATATTATATGGTCTAAATTTCACAAATTGTCCATTTATTGGAAAATTTTAACCTTATAAGTAAAAAATTCAACTCTTTGAGATGGATTTTTTTTACCATAGTTAAAATTAAAATTCATTAACTAAGGGTTAATCAAAATGATAATGTTTCAAATGACACAAAAACATGTCTAAATTCCATTTTTGGATGGTGTTAAAACCCTATGCTACCTTATATTTGAGTCCCTTTCAATTTGGATGCATTTTTCATGAGAATGAATTTATTATAACTTAATCTTTTGAGAAATTCCAAAAGTTCCCCTCACCTCAATCATAAAATGTCACCTCTTACCTAACTTATTCACAAC
The DNA here is from genome assembly GCA_963277665.1 of Viscum album. Taxonomy (NCBI): domain Eukaryota; kingdom Viridiplantae; phylum Streptophyta; class Magnoliopsida; order Santalales; family Viscaceae; genus Viscum; species Viscum album. The sequence goes on along the minus strand of OY728151.1, from coordinate 1,263,848,476 downwards.
ACATTTAACCATATATATTGACCAATACCGCATAATTTCTATTCTAAAAATCCTTATCTATGTTTTGGAGGTGATGGTATCCCTAAAATACCAACCTTAAGTCCCTTAAGAAATGATCTAAAGAAGGTATCAGGAAGAAAAGGTAATTGTCTTACCCAACCTCTTTGAATTTTTTCCTTATTCTAAATCTTATAAATATCTATAATACATCATAAAATAATAAATATGGTATCCTAAATATACTAAAATATTATTATTATCATTAAACCATCATTACTCACCCTCTTTCCTATCAAATGGGAAGCGAAAGTATCACTTGTGAGTACGTACGACTTACCTTCTCCACATCGAGATGCAATTCATTTTTCTTTACCATATTTTATGGATGGGAATTATGATAGGTTTAATATTTATATATTATATTTAAAACATAATTATACTTATTAAATAATAATATCATATATACCTTCTAACCTTCTAAATCATTGATAAACAATTACATCGCTCATGTGTACGTGTGGAATACTACCTCCACGAAGTGATGTGATTAGTTTTTCATTTCTATTTTAATTGTATGGTAATAATGATAGAATTTATGAATATATATGATTTATATGGTATAAAAATTATTCTAGAAATTATAATTATTATTTACCTTTCTTTCGTTACATCCGCAGAATAATGAAAATTGCATTCATGTGTACGTACGGCCTACTGTCTCCATGAACAGTGTAATACATTTTTATATATATAACTTTAATGGGTTAATTTAAATACATATATAATTAATATATATGATATTTATATCATTATTAACATTATTAAGATTATATAACCCTGAAAAAAATATAAATACCGAAACTATTGAACCAAAACATAAATGAAAAATGAAGCAGTTATTACTCAAAATAGTGATTTTTAACAAATAATAGTTAAGAAATGAGTGATAAAAGATTATTAGTATGTTATAATTAGAATAATATATATTATTATGTTTCTAGAATATACTTATAATAAATATATATTTATTATAAATTATTTTTGAACAGGTACAAAGGAATTTAGACCTACGGTAAGGGATTATTTTACAATCTCATCAATATTCAGGATTGTTTATGCTTAAGTCTCTATTGGGGAATATTTTTATTCCATATAAATATTTTACATATAATTTTTTAAATAATATTTTTCATAATCTCCTATGATTTTTAATTTCATTTTTACCCATGTTTTACTTCTTACAAAATGGTTTTAAAGGAATCTTCTTGTCGTTTTCCAAACAAGGTATTTTTGACTTTTCCAAAAAAAAGTTTGAATAGGGATGTTTTTTTAACTTATATAGAATGAATGGATTTTAACACCTTCAAGACCAATCTTTTCATTGAATCTTACTTCAAAAGTTTAAAAGTTTATTTTTAAATAAATTCTTCTCCTTAATTGCGTGGTTTTTTAAAAATAAGTGATTTTCAAAGTGAAAAGGTGATTTTCCATAATAATGTTTCTAAATTAATTTTTATGGTATTTATATTCATCAATGACAATGAAACTTATTTTAATTAATCTATATTGGTTATATGTTATGATGATACCATCCTTATTATTTCTCTATATGGTTTATGATCTATTTTACTGGGGATGTACTATTTTTATATCATTCACCATATTAATTTGGATGGTTTATGATTATGTTTACTGATTGGAGAAATTATTATCATTTCATGTATTAATTTCAATATGAATTTTTATATTGATTATGTTCCACCCCTTTCATATGAGGAATTCATTATACTTAGTACGTGATGGGAGGGGCATGTTATAGCCCCTTGATGCATTGATAGGTCTCATGAGACACACTAGCTTGGGTATTGGATGAGGTTTTTCCAATTTATGTAAGATATCTTGGAATGATGCCTTGACGGTATTCTTATGATGTCTAACATTATTAATTTTACTCATTATGAGATTATTTATTGGTTTTCCTGTGATTATTTTAATATTTATGATATCCATGGATAAATTTTTATCTCATATGATTATGGATTTATTTGATTTATATTTATTTCATGTCATATTATTCATGCCTTATTTAGCTTCCACTATATGTATACCATTACTGATAATATGATATCACCATTTTTATTATGTTTATTTTTCCCCAAAATGAAAATAATTATATTTTTATTTATATATAGGGATAATATTGTAAAATAATGGTGTTCTCAAATGAAATACTATATTGTATTTTATATTTTTAATTATAATGTAAGATTCAATTATGTATCTAGTTTTCCAAGAGTAATAAACTACTTTGGGATGTGATTATTTGTATCTAATTCCAATTTAATGAATTAACCACTGACTCTAGGATACTAGGGTTAGGATAATTTCATTTTCTACCCATTGACAGTAAGTCACTAAAATTTTCATAGTTTTATGTTTATGACATTGTAAATGAAGTAAAAATAGAATACAAGTTATTAGGTAGTTAAAATATTTTTCATAATTAAAAAATAAATTATATATAATTATTTTCAATCTTAATCATTCTTTTTTTCATTCAGAACTGATTAAAACTCTTCCAACCCCTCAATCATTCTAGATTTTTTTTGAAACCTATAATAATGTTGGATGATCACAACCCACTAACTCTTTATTTATGATCATCATGAAATTTACTCAATTACCATGACTCTCCAACATTAAATCTATAGTTTATTAAATGAAACAGGAGTGGATCATATTTATACAACTTACCAACCACATCTGATATTTCTATTCTTATATTTGGGGATATTCAATATCATTATAAATATAGGTGCATCATCATATATTTAAAAAGTTTTGACTGACAACATATACATGAAATTTATCCTTTATATATTCCATTGAAATATCCTATAATATTTATAACTTTTCAAGATGGATATATTGACACAATCACTAATTATTTTACCTCCTTCACTAGATTTACCAAACAATACAAAGTTATAATAAGGGAATTATTTTCTTTTCATTTATAAATTTATTCTCTTAAAATTTCAATTATTTTACATTCAATACATCTTCTGTAATATTTTATATTGATTTATATACAATGATTGAGTCTAAAATATTATCTTGCATCTATTTTAATCAGAAACCTCTAATATTTGAGATTTACAATGGCTTGCAAGATTCTTATCTCAAAGGTGTGTTGTATTTTTTGTGTTAGGGTTTTTTTATGGCCAAGTGTTGGGATTTTCAGAAGTTAAGTCTTTGGAATATACACTTGGTATAACTATGTGGATATAGAAACACTATAACCACAGATATTTTGGATTTAGGTGAATGGAAATTTTTTCATTATAAGTATTATAATGGATGATATTTTGTGGAAGAAATGACTAGCAGCTGGGTAGATGACAGTTCAGTAGTTACAGTCAAATGAAAGTTAGTTCAATAAAGGAAACAACTACTACATAATAACTAGGTATGGTAATATAGAATGAGGAACCTTTGATGCATTCACCAAGAGGAATTGGTCATATTTTGGAGGAAGGATTTATGTAGATATAAGGGTAATTTTAGATTTATCACAAGTTTTAGAGGATGTAGTGAATGTGAAAATCTATTTCATACATGAGGATCATTTATGATGATACATGAAAGTATTTACTTATGGTATAGTTTATGTGATCTGAAAATTTGAACTTTTTTTATATTATTTCTTTATAATTACCCCTTAATATAGTTAGAATCTTAGGTAAATAGTGATTTTTGGTGACTTAAGGAATCTTAAATTTAAATTTTAGTTGATTAAATATGAATTTTTAGTGATTTATTAATTTTTGGAATCACAATGTCATGAAAAATATTTATTTTGAAACTATGAATTTATAATAATTTGATTCAATCTAGAACTAAATTTTTAAACATATTTAACTTTGAGTAGTAATTATTTCAATATTTCTTTCAATTAAATTAAATCCATAAATTGAATTTGTAATTGAGAGTGTGATTTATTTTTAAAATGTGAATTGGAATTGATCGGCCCCGGTAGCATCATTGATTTTGTACAGGCGTTGATTATATTAGAATTTATAATATACCTAACTACACTCAACTACAAAGGCATATCATAGTGGAAGTATGGGGTCAAATCCATAGGGACAAGATGGTAGGAAAGAAACCAACTAGTTAGAACCTTGAAGTAGTATTCCTCATAAACTCTCTTTGGGTTGGTTTTATTAAGACTACTTATCTTGGGATTAATTGAGATGAAAAAGAAGGGATTGGGTTTAATTTCAGTGTTTAAGAAAAATTTTAATCCTAAATCTATCTTGGTATAGACCTAGGGATTAGGATACAAAGTGGTGTAAAGGTCACCAATTGGTTTTGATCCATCCAATTAGATCTACCTAAGCTAGAAACTACTTTGTGGTCTAGATATTATAAACAACTAAGGTGTACTAATCTTGTCTTTAAGGTAGAAAGTATCACTATCTATTGGTCCTCTCTAGCTCAACTCCAACTAGGTCAGGGTCTTTCGATTACACTTTCCATGATCATGTTTATGCAAAATAATTGGATAAAAAATTGTTTTTAACGTAATTATTATCCATGTGGTTACTAATCATTGATCTAGAGGTTAATTACATTTAAAAATACCCTTACACTTGACCCCTAATCCTAAGAAAATTAGTCATGCATGACGGTATTAATTGAAAGTAGGGAAACAAGAATCATACTCAACATGATAATTATACAACTCAAATCAATTCAATCAACAATTAAAACCATATAAAATCAATCAAATACTAACTTGAATGAATAAACAATGAGGAATGTAATAATAGTCTACCTTTTTTTAGTATCAAGGTTGATCACATATATAGAGAGATTCGAGAGTTTCACAACATGTAAATTATTCACATTGTGTAACTTCTTCAAGTGACATATGATCTGATACTTTCATGATGTAAAAGTGAGTTTCATATTGTGTACTTAAGATCTATAGAGGTCTTAGAAGATATTGGATCTCTCGGATTTATTATCCTATATCTTTAGTGGGATTCATATTTCAAACTTTTCACATAGTGTAAAATGTTCACATTGTGTACTTAATCAGGTTTCAAATTCAATGCTTTCATAGTGTGTACATGGGATTTATGTCATATACTCTATTCATGTCATTTATCTTGGATTAATGACTTTTAAATTATCTAGAAATAGTATTCTCTAGGAATACACATCATGAATCGATGTTTCATAGTTTGTAATGTTGAATTTTTATTTTTCTAGCATTTCCTTCTTTGAGTCTTGAGTCCGTATTTCTTATGAAAAAAAACAAGACCAGTTTATTATCAGATAAATCATGATTAAACCTTAATAAATGTATCCCAAATATATATATAAATTAGTCTTATCAAATTCCACCACACTTGAACAATTGATTTTCCTTAAGAAAAAATAATCTCAAAATGGATTCAAAATTAAACAACTTTTAAACAAGAAACATGTATAACAACTAAGAAAATAAAACTAAGTGTTAGTGGAAAAATAAATTCCTCCAGAACCAATCCTGTAAATAAAATCAATCATGCCTCATAGTTAAGTTCCTTATTCAGATTACTTCTTCCTTTAATAACAATTTATAAATTGTTCCTTAGAAGTTATACCCATTTTTCAATTTACCTCACCATGAATTTTCTCAAATCACTCAAGTTAAAATGTAATTGGATTTATGATCATACCCAAAATACATATTCCTAACAATGATCTTCCATCAATTATAACATCACATCTTCATAAAGATAAACACAAAATTAATCATGAGGGCTTCAGAAAAAAGGTTCAAATATATCTGTGGCTGAGGTTGGGTGGGTAGATGATAAAAATCTCAAAGAGGAGGGTAAACTCTCAAGTATAATACATGATTATCAGGAATAATGCAATGCAAAATATCCTTTGAAAAGTGGTATCTTCTGACTCCCAAAGGCTTAGGGTGGGTCCATGTATTTTTCATAATAGTGGAATGAAAGTTTCTTCTTTTTTTAGAAATTCATGTCTAGGTTTGATCTCACATCCATCACCTAACCATATATAATCCATCATATGATTCATCAATCTGGTAATGGTGATTTTTAACCACCCTAATACACAACCCAACATCTTTTTATATTCATCTTTTTTTAATAGGATAGTCATGAATGGTACATAAAAAACCATGGGCCACTTCCCATAGATCATGTGTAAAAATCATCGTGCATCTCCTCAGTAGTAAATATACTCCTCCCATAAGTAGTGACCAGATCCCCCACACTTATTCAAATTAAAATCATGAAATTATATCAATATTATCTTAATAAGGGATAAAATGGTCTTGTAACATGGATCAATATTAACAACTTCATTCATGGATTCTATGGTCTTAAGAAGGAAAAATGTATAGGTGGGTCTCAAGATAAATGGATCAAAAAATATTGCCTCAATAATTTTAATAGTTTATTTATTCATCCATAGTTTTAATAATATTCTAATGAAAGTTCTGATAGGTTTACATTCCCAAGGTATCTCTCAAGAAATATACTCAAAAAAATAAAATGACAGCGTAAGTCTAAAATCCTCTTAGGAAAGGGAGGATATAAAATAATAGGCAATCACTCAAGGCATAGTATCTAGTAAAAATTCAATTAAAATAAACTATAAGAATCAAGAATTATAATTAAGTTACTCAACTCAACAATCAAGCTAAAATTATAAATATGAATAAAAATGAATTTCCACAATATTTAACCAAACTTCATCTTTTATTTAAATGGGTGAAATGATATTTCTAGTTAAATCATTATTTAAATGAAAAATATCTCATGGACTAATGAAAACAAACAAAAAACCAAGTGTACAGACAATAAAACTCAATAAGGACCCCTTAATGCTTAAAAATGAAATAGTTTTATGATGTTCTAGAAATCGACATGGGAGAGATATCAATATATGAATATATATATTTAAAATGGAAATTAGGAATTTAAAATAAGGAATCAAGAGCTGCCTATGATGAAAGTCATTCCATTAGGGGAAACTATAGGATAGTGATTGGAAAATCATGTTACCTATAAAAATTGTTAGAAACCAAATATATCTCTACTAGATAAACCATTAGTTTACAAGGGTTAATTAATATGGAAGTAGAAAAATGGGAAATTTCACATAGTAAATAGTTTGATAAAGCAACTAAGATAAATGTTTGAATAGACTATAATGAATTTTGGGACATCCAACAAACAAAAAGTGCTAGAAAAGAAAAAAAATTCCTAATAAACACAAAAAAAAACATATAAAACAAAAAAAATATGGGTTGACTTTTATAAAGTGATAGAAATGACATAGTCATCTAGATGGATGGAATAAAGAATCTGCCAAATTTTAAATAAAGGACACACCCTTTGTGAAATGGTTCTGGATAAATTTTTAGTCTCTGTCAATTGACCTTAAAGGGTGGTCCTTCACCTCGTTGAATTTTTATTTCCCCGTAGGGGAACACTTTGACAACTTTAAAGGGACCTGACCATCAGTACTTATACTTCCAAGGGAATACTTTAAATTAGGAATTAAAATGTTTAACTTTATCCCTTGGAGTGAAGATTTCTCAATAAATCCATTGGTCATGACATTTATTTGTTTTTTCTTTATAGATCTGTGAATTTTCATAAGATTCTCTTCTGATCACTTCCAAATAATCAATTTTTAGCATTCTAAATTCCTCATCTTTTTAGAATCCATATTTAGTTTCTTAATTCCCTAATAAATCTATACTCTAATTCATCCTAAAAGTGACATGGATTCCCATAAACAAGGAAAAATGGAGTACTATCGATGGGTATTTTATATGTTGTGTGATACTCCCAAAGTGTGTCATCTAATTTGAGATTCTAGTCCTTTATACTTGTATCCACTATCTTTTCTAGAATTTTTTTAATCTCATTATTAGATAATTCAACTTTCTCACTCATCTTCGGGTGGTAGAGAATTCTAGTGTTGTAACAGATTTCATATTTTTCAAGAAATCCTTTCATGGAATTAATTGAAAAGTGAGTTTCCCGGTCACTAATGAGTAGTCAGGGAAATCCAAATCTCGAGAAAAAAATTCCTTAAGATTTTCATAACCACTATAGATATGTCATGGGTAGTTTCCTTGGATTCTAACCAATTTGAAACATAGTCCACGCTGACTAGAAAGTAAAATTTTCTATGAGAATTTGGGAATAGACCCATAAAATTGATCCCCCGTACATCAAAGACTTTGACTTATAGAATGGGATTCTGGGAAATTTCACTTCTTTTTCCAATAGTTCATGTTCTTTAGAACTGATCACAGCTTTTAATAAAACTTATCACATCCTAATAGAGTATGGTCCCAAATTTTATTTTTTTGTAGGATTATTTCCACAGTATATTCAAGACCATTATTTCCTCTAGTTGGAAATATGTGACAAATCTTGAGTATGCTTTTTATTTCATCCTCTTGTATGCATGATCGCATTAATCTGTCATTATAGTGCTTAAATAGTAGAAGCTCATCCTATTAATAGTGTGAGGCCTCAACTAATAATTTATTCCTTTATTAGTATGAGAAGTGGGGGTAAAGTGTTCCCATGGAAATATAGTTTACAATATAAGAAAAACACGGTTTTCATTGTGTATTTATATTAAAAAGTGTTTCATTAGGAAGTTCATCCTCAGTGATTAGATTATCATCATCTTCAATTCTCGGTAGTGGAAGCCTATATAAGTGATTAGTAATGACATTTTTAGTTCCTTTTGTGTCTTTAATGATGATGTTGAATTATTTCAACATTAGTATCCACTATATTAGTTTCATTTTGGAATCCTTTTTACTCAATAGATATTTCAGTTCTTCATGATCTAAATAAAACACTACTTTAGATAGCCCAAGGTATGATAAAAACTTGTCAAAAGCATAGATGACTATCAGCAACTCTTTTTCTATGGTTTTATAATTTATCTAAGATTAATTCAGTGTATGATAGGTGTAATATATGTTTTTTAAGATATTTATAACTAGCTATCCTAAAATAGTGCCGGTAAAAAATTTCTAATGTCACACATTAATTCAGAATCCTTATCCTAGTTAGGTGATATTATGATAGGATTGGCCATGAGGTTATTATTTAGAGTGTTGAACACCCACCAAAACTCTTCAGTGAAGTGAAATGGAATTTTCTTTTACAAAATATGCATTAGTGGGTGGACTATTTTTTCAAATTCTTGAACAAAGTGGTTATAAAATACCATGTGTCCCAAAAAACTCATGATACCTTTAACCATCGTGGGTTTAGTTAAATCCTTAATCATCTTGATATTTTGAGGATCAAATTCCATGTTGTGCTTTGACATCATATATGTAAGGTCTATTCCTCCTTGTACCATAAAATAACACTTTTCCCAGTTTAGTACTATGCACTTATCTTCACTACATTGTAGAAATAAGTTCATATGTCTTAGGAAGACATCAAAATATAATCCATAAACAGATAAAACATCCATGAATATCAATAGGAATTCATCTTCCATATCATGGAATATGTGTTTCATGAAATGTTGAAACATTTTTGTTGTGTTTCACATTCCAAATGACATGTTTTTATAGGTGAAGGTTTCAAAAGGACAAGTGAATATAGTTTTGGAGTAATCCACTAGGTTGACTGCAATTTGATTGTATCTAGAACATCCATCGAGAAAACAATAGAATTCAAGCTTGGCTAGTCTCTCCATTATTTTATTCATGAAGGGGAGAATAAAATGATCCATTTGATTCTTCATGTTGATATTTCATTAATTAACACATACATGGCACCCGGTGATGGTTTGAGTTGAGATTAACTCGTCTTTATCATTTTTAACAATGGTCAAGATGCCTTTCTTTAGGACGACATGTAGTGGTCTCACCCACTCACTATTGGAGATTGAAAATATTATACCAGTGTCGAGATGCTTAAAAAATTCCTTTTTTACTACCTATTTCATTAGTGGGGTGAATCACCTCTAGGTTTGATGTTTGGGTTCAACACCTTCCTCTAATAAGATCTTGTGGGTGTATATCATGGGACTACCCCTTGATGTCAACAACACCCTAGGAAATTGAGTTTTTATGTCTTTTCAGGATTTCAATGATTTTTTCTTCTTGTATTTGAGTCTGTTCTAAACTAATAATAACTGGAAGTGAAACTGATGTTTATAAGAATTAATACTTTATTGTACTCGGTAGAGGTTTCAATTACAGTGTCGGTGGATTAATGATTGAGGTTTTGAATGGTGGGATGGTATCCCTCATCAAAGGTTTAGTGTAATTCACATAATCATGATCACTTTATTCATATTCATTAGGAGACATGGTCTCTCTATCATCATCAATGGACATATAATCTTCTTTCTCATTAGTAATAAATATGTCTTAACAATCCAATGACTCGCCGCTTTACTAAGTAGATTTCACTAAGTTGGAAACAACATGTTCTTCGTTGACTCAAAATATAAACCTTCCTTAGTTCACATTAATCAATTCCTTCCTAGTGGTCATAAATGGTCTCCCTAGAATGATGGGGACATCACCTTCTTCCTCTATGTCCAGAATCAAGAAATCATCAGGAAAAATGAATTTACCAATTTTGACTAAGACATATTCAAGAAGTACTTGGGGGTACTTGACTGATCGGTAAACTAGTTTAAGTTCAACTCTCATTGGTTTCAATTATTTGATCCCTAAATTTTGGAATACACTCATATACATGAGAGTGATACTTTCACCAAGATCATACAAGGCTCTTCCAAAATTGCATGTCCCTATTATGCAAGGAATCAACAAAAATTTGAGGTCTTACATATTTGGTGGTATCTTCTATTGAATGACTATAGAGAATTATTCATTCAAGGATATTACTCCTAGTTCTTCCATTTTATTCTTATTATAAATTATTTCTTTTAATAATTTAGAATGGGCATGCATTTTATCAATTGCTTATACAAATGGGATGTTGATGTGTAATTATTTAAACATCTCTAGAAAAATTATGTATTATCCCTCTATTTTAACTTGTCTCAACCTATCTAGAAATGTGAGAGAGGGATTTTAAGGTTATGGTTGCACATAAACATATTCCTTTTTAGGATGCTTCGGTATAGGATATTTTATAGATGGTTTTGATTCCATATTTTTCTCCTGATCATCCTTGTGTATGCTATAATCGTTATCTTTACTGATGATTGAAGCATATGTTTCAAGTTATTCAAGATTATTTTATTTATCTAAGTATGGTTTTCATAATCCCAAAAAAATTTCACTCCTAAGAACCACATCTTTATCCTCCACTCTCGGATGTGTCTCTGTATTATTGGGAAATGTACCTGGAAATCAATCTGATAGAGTTTTAGAGATATATCCCACTTGGTTTTAGAGGCTATGTAGGGAATCCCTTTGGTTTTTCATTTCATTTTCTTAGGTAGTCATCCTATGATCTTTTTTTTTGAATGAACAAAATGAGAAAATTTTCAAGATTTGATTGTAGAGGTGGGGATTTTTGTTGTAGCCTTAGCGGAGCTTTTTGAAATTACTGTTACTGAGAAGGTGGAAATTTATGAGCTCTATGGGAAATTTTTGTTGCTAAAATTTTTATTATGGTAAAGGATCTAGATTTTTTAGTGGGTACCTTGGTGGTACCTAGTTCCTTGGTTGCGATTGACCACTCCTATGTTGATAGTAACCCTAGTTTAGTTGTTGTGGCTGCTAACCTAGTCTCTGCTGATAATATTGTTTCTAATATTTCTGAGGTTTCTGAAACTATTGATTTTATTGATTGTGATTTATGTAATTAAAATATTTACTTTGAGGTTCCTTTACGCCTACTCTATAGTCCTGATATGGGTGTGTTCCTCTGTACATTTCATTTGATTGGATCTTCATAACCAGGGCAGGAGGTGGTGATGGTGCAGTAGGTAGATTAAAATTTTCAAGCTTCTTTATAAGGGCTTCAACCTAGGTCACTAGGAAAGTATTATCTTCCAACTAATGGATTACACATTTATTAGGTCCTCTATCACTCTGTAATAGACATTAATTGTGGGAAATCTCATCTAAAATAATTCTTCCAACTTTGGGCGTCTTGAGCAAGAGCTTTCCATCAGCGACAGCATCCACAATTGTGGGCTGCTAGTTGGAGTCCTTGGTATAACGTTTACAGCTATATCCACACATCAAGTCTATGATGTGGGAAATTATGAGTGAGAACCTTAAAATTATCCTAATATTCCCAATCTAACTATCTATATGTCAGGGTGAAGTTTTGGATCTCATTTCTAAGCTTCCATGTTTATATTTATGGGAATTATGTATCTAATAACTTTCTTTCTAAAGTGTCCTAAGTCATGATGGACTCATGATCTTGGATCTTGATCCAATACTTTTCTCAATCGTGCAAGGGGAAAGTAAAGGCTCAAAGTTTGATGTCATAATATGATACACCTTTAATGTGAAAGGTGGTGCAGACTTCTAAGAAATTGAGAATGTGTTCATGGGGGTATTCTCTTGAAATCCACTAAAATTCTCCATGTTCTATATTATTTGGATGATTATATGTTTAATTTATAAAGAATGTGCCTAAATTAGAGGGTTCACAATGTTAGGAGCATCACCACTAATGAATGAAAAGTTGTAGTCCATAATGGTGCAGTCTTGTAGTGATGGTCACTCTCCCTGGTATTTAGGTGGCACATATTGGAGGTTTTGGGGGTTGGGAATTTTAAAGTTTATACATTAATCCATAGTTAATAATTGGGGTGTAGATATGTATCTTTAGATCTTGATATAGAAATCAAGTGGTTCTTGAGTGCCAGGGCTCTTTGAGTGAGCTAGAGGGCCCTAACGTATGCACTAAGCCAAAGAAGAGCAGATGTAGGTTCTAGTCTATGTTAAAAAAAATTAAAAAGAAAAGGGGGAAAGAAAAAAAGGTGAGGTAATCCAAGGTTCTCACTGAAGGTTTCATGCCAAGTAAGAGTAATGTCCCATCAATGATGCCAAAATTTTATTAGCCCGCGCAACGTCGTTGATTCTGTGTGGACATTGATTAGATGAGAATTTATAATATCCCAAACTAAACTCATCTAAAAAGGCATAACACAGTGGAAATGCGGGGTTAAACCCATAGGTAAAATTTGCTATGAAGGAAACCAAGTGGTTAACACCTTAAAGTAGGATTCCACACGAACTCTCTTTGGGTTGGTTTTATTAAGACTATATAGCCTAGTTTTAATTTAGATGACAATAAAGGGGCCATGGTCAATTTCATTATTTAGGAAAATGATTAGTCCTAAATATATCTTGGGATAGACCTATGGCTTAGGCTTCAAAGTGGTGAAAAGGTCACCAATTAGTTTTGATCCAACGAATTTGATCTACCTATGCCGGCAAATACTCTTTGATCTATAGATAGTCAATAACCTAGGTGTAGTAATCTTGGATTCAAGGCAGAATGTATCAAAAATCATTGGTTCTATCTTGATCAACTCCTATTAGGTCAAGTTCTTTTGATTACACTTACCATGATCGGGGTTATGAAAAATAATGTGAAAACTAATTTTTTTAACATAATTACTAGTCATAGGTTTACCAAGTTTTGATTTAGAGATTCAATACATTTATAAACACCCTTAATCACAACCCCTAATCCTAAGAATATTAGTTGCGCATAATGGTATTAATTGAATGTTGGGAAAAAAGCAGTATGATCAACATGAGAATTAAATAACTCAAATAAAATCAATCAACAATTGAAACCATATAAAATAAATCAAATACTAACTTGAATGAATGAACAATAAAGAACGCAGAAACATATGAAGTTGAATTGCAATTGGAATTGGATTCAACATCAGAACAATAAATGGTAAATCCACAGTCACAAAAGGTAAAGCGATAGCAATGGAATGAATAAAAATGAAAAATAAAAGTAATAGAACTAAGTTGGAAAGAAAATAGAGAATAAATAGAGAAAAAAAGGGAAAAAGTTTGGTTCCTGGTCCAAATGATTCATATCATCAAGGGTGATCGCATGTATGTGTGTGTGTATATATATATATATATATATGAGAGTTTCACAATGTGTAGATTATTCACACCGTGTATTTTCTTCAAGTGACTTATGATCTATGACTTTCACAATGTGAATGTGAGTTTCACATCATGTACTTTAGATCCGTAAAGGTCTCCAAAGATCTTAAATCTCCCGTATTTCATGGCTTGTATCTTCAACGGGATTCAAATTTTGAACTTTGAACATCGTGTAAAATGTTCACATCATGTACTTCATTGGGTTTCAGATTCGATGATTTCATAATGTGTAAATGGGATTCACATCATGTACTTCGTTCACATCATGTATCTTGGATTCACGTCTTGTAAATTGGTTGTAAAATGTATGCTCGAGGAATACATAGAATGAATTTGTGTTTTACAGCATGTAATATTGAATTTTTTGTTTTTACATCATGTCCTCATTTGAGTCTTGATGCCTTATTTCTTGAAAAATCAAAAAAAACGTAGTGTATTATCAAATTCATCATCATTAAACCTTAATAAATGTGTCCAAAAGATATATATGAATTTTTCTTATCAGAAATTATGAAAATTCAATCTGAAATTAAATCTTAGATGGATTTGATATTATTGAGTTTCAATTGATTAGGTCATTTTTTTAATATAATGAAAAATCTAAATTGATTAATTGATAAATTTGAAATGAATTTGAAGTCATTTGTTCAGATTCTATGTTCTTAATTTTAATTGATTTATTTTTTAAAATTTATTAGAACAAAATTTGTACTAAAATGATTTTTTTTATTTTGTAGGTTGAAAAAAATAGTATAGAAGTGATTGTGCCCCGTTAAGTCACTATATTGACTGTGTGCATTCAATTAAGTGACTGCATGTGAGGATTTTGAAGTGACTGTGCACACTGAAAAAAATATTGGTTGCACTGATACAGAGAACTCACCTTTGAACTGAACATAGACAAGCTAACATGCTCCTAAAAGTTACCATGAAGCACTGAAATCCAATCTATCGTGCCACTCCCTCCTCATGATCGGTATACTGACCATGAGTACCCCACTTCCTCATTGTCACCTCTAGCCACTCCTACCAACCGTTCACTTCTGCCATCAACCTACCATGCCGAAAATGCACGGTCACTTCTCTGCAATCCACCACCATCATGAGCACCACCCACTACTACAAAATGTGCAATATACATCATTATCCATTATTAGTGCTAGCGAAAAGTGCTGATAAAGATTGGTTTTATCAGTACTAGAAAAGCGATGATAAATGGTTCATTTTATCAACTCTAAAAAAAGCACTGATAAAAAAGGACCCTTTATGAGTGCTTATTTTATCACTAAAAAAGGAAAGCTTTATTAGTGTTTTATTTATAATGCTGATAAAGGATAACCAATATCAATGCATTTTCTAGCATTGATAAAGGTCTTGATCATGTGCGCAAGTCCCATATCAAAATAGAGGAGTTCGACTGCCTGTTTATATTTGATTCTGCCACATCCCAACTTTAGAAGCCTGCTACGAGGATGAGATCCCGCATACACCCTCCATGCATGCCTATATAGGCCCTTATGCACGGGCCCGTAGGGGACTTGGCTCACCCTATGCTACCCACAAGCTTTAACCCACCCACATACACATGTGTTGTGTTCTACATGGCCCGTCCCACCTTCCCATTCAGGTCATAACCCTAATTTTTTATATATACCAATAAAAAAATACAAGTATTAAAAATATTTAAAAATTTCAAATAATTAAACAAATAAAAATTTAAAAATTTAAAAATTTAAAAATTTATTAATTAAATTATTATTAATAAATTTAATATATATGTATATATTAATAAATAATATATATTAAGTATAGATATATAAAATGAATAAATTTAAATAATTAAACAAATAAAAATTAAAAAATTAAAAAATAAATTAAAAAAATTATTAACTAAAAATTATTAATAAAAATAAATAAATTTAATATACATATATATAAATTATAAATATTAATAAATATTATATATTAAATATAGATATATAAAATGAATAAATTGTAATAATTAAATAAAAAAATTTAAAAAGAATAAATTTAAAAAAAATTATTAAAAAATTTGTTAATGAAACAATTATTAATAAAAATGAATGAATTTAATATATATATATATATATATATATATATATATATATATTAATTATAAATAGTAATAAATAATATATATTAAATATAAATATATATAAAATGAATAAAATTTAATAATTAAAAACATATTAAATTCTTATTCATTTTTAATGGTTTTCAGACATATTTATTCGTTAATATATTTAATATTTTTAATATAGAAATATATCCATATATATTTATATATATATATATATAATATTTCCTAAAATATGATTTATATAATACATAATATTTATGCTTACATTAAATAAGTCATATATTTATTGAAAATGGTTTATAATTAAAAATTAATATTAATTAAAAATTATTATTAATTGCATCGAGTAATGGACATTTAATTGAATTTTGTTTGATTTTTCAATTTAACATATATAAAATGTTTGTTACATTGGTTTCACACATACATATACATAATTAATGCATTTTTATATACAACATACACACGCATTATATTACTGTAATTTATTCAATTTTTAATATTTATTTTAGAATTATATTTATTAACATAATATATTTAATATATATTGTGTTTATAATCAGTAAATTTTATCATTTTTTTATATTTTTATTCAATATATACTATTTATTACATTTTAATATTTTTTTCAAATTTATTCATTTTTAATGTTATTTATTAATTAATATTCTTAATTGTTTATTAATATTTTTGTGATTTACTCATTTTCAATTTTTCATTGTTCAATATGTTTATAATTTTATCCATTTTCAATATTTATTTATACATTTTTATTCATTAATGTTTAATGATTTTAATATGGTTGTAATTTATATAATTAGTATTTATCCATTTCCATTTTAACATATATAAATATTTATTTTTTATTTTTTCAATTATCTATACAATTAATTACAATTATTCATTTTTTAAATTTATTCATTATTATTATTATTTATTTCATTAATAGACGCTATATATTATATAATTTCATTTCTCAATTTAACATATATCAAACTTGTATATATATACACATTAATTTCACACACACAAATATTTATGCAATTAACCAAATCATATATAGAAACCAATACACATAATTTTTATGTAATTTATTCAAATTTTAATATTCATTTTAGAATTTCATTTTGTAGAACACTATATTTACTATACTATGTTTTTAATCTATAAATTTTGTTTATTTATTTTTAATATTATTATAGTTAGTATTATTTATTCATTTTTCATATTTTTTATTTATTATTTTTTTGGAATTTAATCATTTTATAATATTTATTTATACATATTAATTTACTATGTTTTGATATTTTCAATATTTACTCATCTTCATTTCAATATATATCCATATTTTTTTAATAATTTGTATAATTAATAAAACTTATCCAATTTATTAATATTTTTAAAGTCTACTCGTTTTTAATTATTCAATCTCACTCATTTTTAAGATTTATGCATTTGAGATTATATATTCATTAATAATGTTAAAAATATATTTATAAATAAATATTTATAAATAAATATATCTTTAAATGTATATTTAGTAAATTTATAAAATTATATATTTATAATTATAAATAAATAAATATAATTTTAAAAAAAAATTATATAATTATAAATAAGTAATTATATATTTAAAAATTATAAAATAATAATAAATATATTTAAATAATTAATATATTTACTATATTTATATATATTAATTAAATATATATATATATATATATATAATTATTTAAATATATATAATGATATAAATATATTTATAATTAAAAATTTACAATAAATATACTTAAATAATGAATATATTTACTATATTTATATTTATATTTATATTTATTTATTAAGTATATATATAATTATATAAATATATATAATGATATAAATATGATTATAGTTATAGATAAATAATTATATATATTTACAAATATATTTATTTATAAATATATTTATAAATGTATATTTACTATATTTATAAAATTATATATTTATAATTATAAATAAATAAATATAATTTTTTAGAAAAAATATTTATATAATTATAAATAATCAGTTATATATTTAAAAAATTATAAATATATAGTAAATATATTTAAATAATGAATATATTTGATATATTTATATTTATATTTATATTTATTTATTAAATATATATATAATTATATAAATATATATAATAATATAAATATAAATATAATTAAATAAAAATATTTAAAAATATATTTAAAAATATATTTATTTATAATTATAAATATAAATCTTTATCAGCGCTAATAAAGAACTGAAAAAGAAGTCTTTTATCAGCACTTATTATTTTAGCGTTGATAAAACCCCTCTTTATCTATTCTTTTTTTGAAGCACTGATAAAACCCTCCATGTTCTATTAAAGGAACATTAACCCAACTAATTTCTATTGCACCATTCAAGCTCTCACGGAAGTTCATCTCTACTACCACTCCCCCTCAATCTTCTCTTAGATGAATCAACACTTAAATCTAAGGTGTGTTATTTTTTCTCCTCCTCTCTCATTACTTTCTTGTTCAGATTCAATGGTGTGTGATAGTGTGAATTTATCTTGGCTTCGTTTTGTCTTAGTTTTACATTTATGAGCTCTATCTATGAATTCTTCAAAATCATTCATCATCCTTTGACAGTTTATTATTTTTGGGTCTCTACATTCCTAATTTTACCCTGTTATGACTTGCATGGAACCTGCTTTGAGGACATCTGGTTCATGATGTTATGTTTTGGTTTTTTTGATTCCAACCCACTCTAGGACCATTGGTTTCCTCCTGGTCTTAGTATCACCCCATTCCAAGAGCTCTCTAGCACTTCCCCATACTGGTTCTCATCCACTTCTCCACTACCTAGGCTTTCTATGATATATCATGGCTACTGGCTCAACATTATAAATTTATAAAAAGGTTGACTAATGTGTGAATAGAATGGAAAATTCAATCTTCCTAGAAATATTATAGCTAATGAAAAAAAGAAAATATTGTTGATATTACTACATGAATAATTAATATAATATATTTTAGTGATGCCAATGGATATTAATAGAAACAAAAACAATGTGTTCAATCATTATATGAATTTACAGACAGTGATAAAGAACTAGAAGTTACCACAAATATGCGTATATTTTTAGAAATTATATAGTTAGTATATATAAACCTTAGGCCTTTAATTAAATTTCCATAGTGAATGATGGTAAGAGGTAATGATCATTACATTTAGTTATTTTAGAAAACTACAACAAACTTAAAAGTTAATATTCATTTCATTAAGGATTTATTGGATTCTCATTTAAAAATGAAAATATTATTTATATAATATTTTGATTTTAAAATCTATATTTTATGTAATGGAAGTTTTTTTTCAAAATTCTCATTCTAAATTTACAAAACCCTCTTGTATGGGATATAGTTTTAAATATATTAGTATTTATAAATTTATTTTTAGATGTTTAAATCATATCATTTTATGTGTATTGGGAAAAAATATTTCATGATATTATTTCATATGAATTTATATAATTAATGTATTGAAAATATAACTCCCTTTTAGTGGATTTTGTTTTTAGAATATTCTATGTTCCAAGGGATTCAAGAAACTTTAAGTGATTCTCATGTTTTTTTATTTTGAATGTTTTTAAGGGTTTGATTAATTTATATTTATTATTTTCATGTATATATCTAAATTTTATGACTTCCATGTATAGTGATTTCAAAAACTATTACTTTTTAGTATAAAGGATACTTAAATTATTTATTAAATTATCCTTATTATGAAATGCAATATTTTAAATAAAGAGTTTAAGTTGGTTGTTGCTTGATTTAAATTATAAATTTGGATTTTTAAAGTGAGGCAAAGTAATTAATATTGAATAAAGTATCATTTTCATATATTAAACTGATTATTATTTTCATATATACATAAATTTTTATCTTATGGGATATTTGAATGAGTTTTTAAGTGTTTATAAATTAAATTTATTAATGCATTTCTTGTTTGGGAAGTTTTATTCTGAATAAAAATGTTTAAATACTTTTGAAAATGAAAAATTCTTTGTTTCTTTCATTTTAAAGTTTTTCTTAGAAATAAATGAGTTTCCTTATATTTGTATTAGTTTAAATTTTATCTAATTTTGTTTACTTTAAATTATAATGATATATTAAAATCAAGTTATGTGACCATTGGGGATCTATTTCCCCCCTTGGACATCTTTGTTCATTTTTAATTTTTCTAAATGGTTTGAACAACACACGCGTAAGTGGTCTTATTTGCACTCAATATACCTCACTGATTCTGTACCCAATATCTCTTACCTCAAGCCATTGTTGTTTCACCCTCTCTCTCACCTTCACATTCATTTTCATGCATTCGTCATTATTTCTCACTCCAATTGCATGAATCTCCTAGTTGTGCACCGCAAAAACACTACCCACTTATCATGTAAGGCGGTGACTATAAATGATAAGTAGGTTTTGTTTTTGTATTACATAAATGGTATTAGGCTCCAAGTTTAAAGTATCCCTCCTACTCCCATGGATTAAAATCAAACAATTCTACCCATTTTCTTTTAGGTATCCCTCTAACTCCCATGGATTAAAACCATAATGTCTTTTTAAAACATGTCATTACCATGTGTATTTTATTTTTAGTGAGAATCAGATTATCATCTTTCAATATTGTTTTCTTTTCAAGAAACCATATTATAATTAAATATGGTTTCATTAGAGTCACAATTTCCTTTTCATATTGGTGGAAATTTTATGTCAAGATTCATTAATAAAGGGGGTCTTCTTATTTGTTTTTTAGTGATTTTATTAATTTTTTAATATAAATGTCAATATTTTATGAATTAATTTTATATTAATATGTTATACATTATTATTTTTTGTGGAATTATAAATTTTGAATTCATGTTTTTTTAATTTTAACTGAAATATAATATGCATGTTTTGTATATAAAATATAACTCTTTTTAATATAGAATCCATGGACACAATATTATTATTACTTTGATCTATTTTGTATCATTAAGAATGGTTTGAGATTAACCCATTAAAAGTTATAATTTAAAACAAATTTATGTCAAATACATATGGTATTAGAGGATAGTGGAATAATTATATAAAGTTTATTATAATATCCCCTAACTATACATGTGGTATGGATTTTATTAAAAATGAGTATACTAATTTGGATAAACCTGTGAAGGTTTTGACTACTAGATGTGGGAGATAACTTATAGTTATATGTTTCATTTTTATAGGTGGAATCGGAATGTTTTATATCTCAGTGTTGTGAAATCCATTCTAAGTGAATTTTTTGGAATGTTTATTAATGGAAAGTATTTGTGATGTTTTTAAGGAAATTGAATAGAGATTTTGGATATTGTAGGATATGTGAAATATACCTAAGATTGATAAATATACTATTTTTTAAATAGGGGTTTGTTAGTGGGTTATAGTAAAAATATATTTATTTTTATTCTTATAATTCATGTTCTAGAATAATCTAATGAAAAAGATAGTACCATGGAATCCATCTTCACTTCTATTGTCAATAATAGTTTCATCCATTCGTTTTATGAAATTCCAAGATCATTGACCCTATATCAAGATTCGATGATTACATGACCTTGTATGTTCTGAGAAAAGATATTTTTACAAAAAATTAGAATTCTAGGTCACAATTAAGTGATAAGAAAGGAAAAAAAATCCAAGGGAATTTTTACATCCAATAATAAATAAATTTTGTATACCTAAATATTTATTTCCACCTTTTTCTCCCACGTAACATCAAATTGAGAACCTATACCAACAACCACATGTTTACCCCAGGTTGTTTCTTTTCATGTCACCCTTATATAAAATGATAACGTTTTAGGAATTATAACCTATAACATTCAAATATCAGGTTCCCATTATTAGAATTATTTATAACTTACTCCTTTAATTATGAATATATTATGTTTATTTATTTATTTTTTTGTACAAAATAAATATTTTATGAACCTAATAGGATGAATATGAACCAAAAATGGATGCATGCTATTTGTATGACAAAAGAGTATGAATATGGAGTTAAAGAGTTCATCAAT
This sequence comes from Viscum album, assembly GCA_963277665.1. Classification (NCBI taxonomy): domain Eukaryota; kingdom Viridiplantae; phylum Streptophyta; class Magnoliopsida; order Santalales; family Viscaceae; genus Viscum; species Viscum album. The sequence continues at coordinate 1,263,826,102 of OY728151.1, read as the reverse complement.
TTTTCAATAGAGCATGCATAAAACCCTTACCAAATCCTTTATCCATGTTTAATTTGTTGTTATTCAAGAAAAATTAGTCCATAAGAGTCAGAAGAACATTTGATTTTTCACGGAATAGATCAAAGCTATAAATTCTGGAATAAAAATAGGGAAAAACAAAATGTTCAGACTAATTGGGATGAAATTGTATTTTATGGATCATTTGATATGAATACCAGTGTAAATGATGATGGAGATCATATAGAATAAATGACAATGGAAATTAAAGATGACCTTCATGATTGTGAAAAGTTTTTTGAGAAGTTAAATAGTTGTGCTTAGAGACCATTGTATATTAATTATACAGATACACGACATTATTAACTGTATTTAAGTTATATAATTTGAAAGTTGACAATGGATGGAGTGAAACCAACTTTACAGAACTACTTGGTCTCATAAATAATATGCTACCAGTAGAAAAGGAAGTTAATTGTCTAACATATGATGCTAAAAAAATTCAACATTTAATGGTCATGATCTCTAGAAAAATACATTCTTTTCAAAATGATTTCATATTGTTTCTCAAGGACTATGAATCACTCATAAAATACCCAAAGTGTGGCATGAATAGATACAAGAAAGATAAATCAAGTCCTTTGAATTTTGTATGGTATTTTCCTATCATTACATGGTTTGGAAGATTATATGGATGTTAAGAAACCAAGAGAAAATTGATATGGTCCATAGATGCAAGAATTAAATATGGGAAACTACATCATCCATAAGACTCTCCTCGGTGTAATAAAATTGATTATGATTATTCTAAATTTGGAAATGATCTGGAAAAAAAATTTCTTGCATTATCTATAGATAGAATAAATACTTTTTTTGTATAGAGTATTACTCATCGTACGTATTTAGTTATGTTGGTAAATTATAACTTGTCACCATGGTTATGAATGAAGTGCAGATTTATTATGTTGTCTCTACTTATATTTGGACCAAAACAACCCAATAATGATATTAATGTCTACTTGGATCCATTGATCAAAGATCTAAAATTGATGTGGGATATGGTGTTCCAATGTATGATTCTCATAGAAGTGAAGAATTCACATTGAGGGACATGTTATACTGGATGATAAATGACTTTCCTATGTATGTAAATTTTTGAGGATATAGCATTAAAGGAATGTTGGGGTGTTCCATTTGTGAATAATGTACACACTTAGATCAATTGAAACATTCCTCGAAGACTGTGTTTTTATGATATCATAAATTTTTACCTCAATGATATAAATATTGATCTTGGATGATAGTGTTCGATGGGAATACTGAACAAGGTACAACACTGTCACCACTAATGGTTGATCAGCTATTCAATTAAGTAAAATATATTGGAGCTATTTTTGATAAACCATTTTCTAAAAACCTTATGAAATGATGTTGTAAGAAGATACCAATTTTCTTTTAATTTCTATATTAAAACTTTTATACATCATAAATTTTCTTGATGTCATACATCTAGAAAAAAATGTATTTGATATTGTTGTTTTCATGTTGATAAATGTTCCTGAAAAAAAAAATATGCCATCAAGGCTAGGTTGGATATGATTGACCTAAGGATAAGGGAAGATTTGGCACCAGTTAAGAGTAAAATATAGACTTTTCTTTCTCCAACAGCTTATACTCTATCCAAACAAGAAAAATTGAAATTTTTCATTTTTCTTAATAGTGTAAAAGTTCCATATGGGTATTCATCAAATATCAAGAATGTCATGTCAATGACTAATTTCAAGTTTTAAGGAATAAAATCACATAATTTCTATGTTTTGATGAAATATTTGATGTTCATCACTTTATGTTTCATTCTACCTAAAAATGTACAAAATACATTAATAAGACTCTGCTTCTTTTCCAAATCCATGTTTATAAAATTTATTGACTTGATAAAGTTTCCAATCATGAATAAAGAGGTTTCAGTCATATTATGTGAATTAAATATCTTATTCCTACCATCATTATTTGATATAATGGTCTACTTTATGGTTCAATTAGTTAGAGAGGTTCAACTATGTGGTCATTTCCATTACAGATGTATGTACCTCATTTAATTATATATAAAGATTTTGAAAGGGTACATCATAAATCGAAGTCATACAGAAGGTTTTATTTCAAAAAATATATATTGTTGAAGAAGCTATTGAATTCTATACTAATTACCGATCAGATGTTGATAACATCAGTCTCCCAAAGTCTCATCATAGTAGAAGCCTTATGAGAGAAGGTATTTACAGAATAGATATTGTTACAGTTTCCATCATGAGTGTGAGAAATCTCACATTTACATTTTACATAATAGTATAGATACTGATCCATACATTGAATCTCACAAAGTAGTTATTATATATTTGAATCCATCAAGGGTTAAAGGATGGGTATCAAATACATATAATAAACAGTTTATAGGATGGTTCTGAGATCATATTTATAAGGATTTATCTAAAAATCATAATTTAATTATCAAACAACTTTGATGGCTAGCAAGGGAACCAAATGAAAATGTTATATCTTACATTGGTTTTGTAATTAACAGTTATACATTATATACCAAATAAGATGATGACTAAAATATTATGTAAAATAGTGTAGTTATACATTAGGTGGAAGTGATGCACATATATGGTCCCAAGGATAGAAATCCAATTTATGAAAATATATCATATTTTGGAAACATAGAACAGATATATAAGAGTTGTATTATACAATATTTCAACTGCTGATTTTCCATTACAAATGGGTTAAAAATAAAAGTGTAGTGAAAGTTAATGAAATGGGCTACATGAAAGTGAATTTCTATATATAAGGGGAAAAGGAAAAGACATTTATAATTGCATCACAAGCAGTGTAGGTATTTTATGTCTCAGATCCATCAAACTATAATTGATCAGTTTTCCTATTGGAAACTAAAACAATTATAGGGTAATATGAAAATTCAATCAAGGATAACCCTTTCATTGGGGGTCACAATCATTTCATGGAGGTACCAATAAATATAATGTCATGTACATTAGATGGTATCATAAAGAAAGGATTTGGATTCTCAATATAGGAACCAAATCCATTCAACATTTAAAGAAAAGAAAGAGATTTTAATGAGAAGGTTAAAGTGTTTTGTAATAGACTATGATTTTCCTCATAATATTATGTGTTATCTACTGTGTTTATTTAATCAAAAATAAATATTTGAATATTCATGTAGATAATGAATTCTATATATAATGATGTTACCAATATTGGGGAAGAACTGACGGTTAATGCTGAAACTGCAGAATTATTAGGGGAGCAACAACATGTTGATGAAAAAAAAGAATGACACAGCATTACAGTGTTTACTAAACTTATTAAGGCAATAAGAAAGGGTATAAAATTTTAGGTTTGATGTAATCAACACAGAAAACCTGTTGACCCCAACAATTCGATGTTCATTCGTTATATTGGGGTCATAATGAGAATGAATGTGCCGATTGATATAGATTTGTGGCACCATATCCAACCTGTAAAGAATTAAACCCTTTGGGAAGATATTAAGGTAATGTTATGATATAATTTATTTATTTTAAAAAAAATTACATAATCAAACGTTTATTTAATTTTCATTATACCTTATAGAGTTTGTTTATTAAATTTGTTTTTTTCTTTTTTTAGAAAGAACTGGATGTTGATCGCAATCAATATGGATACCCTAAATATTTATTTTTTGGATCCAATGCATGGATATCCATCAAATCGACCACACATTATGTGTATTATAAATTTTTAATGAAATTAAATCAATATTTTATATATAAAATTTGAATTATATGTTTAAGTATGTGTTTTAACAAGAATTTTTTTATGATAGGGTGATCACTAAATATAAGATAAATCATGGTATGTGGTCGGTGATTGAAAATAAGAATCTTATGGATTACTTCAAATGGAAATATATTAGGGTATATATATAAATATTTAACTATCAATACATATTTCAAAACAATTTACTTATTTTTGTCTAAATTTATGTAGTGTCTCGAGTAAGATAACAATAATGATTGGGGATGTTATATTTGCAAATTTATGAAAGAAATCATATACCATCAAAATACTAGAATACCTGAACAAATAATTTCTAAAGGTAACTAAACTTTTATTAAAAATATTTCTTAATCATTTTTTTTATATATCTTCTCATTTATACTAATATTTCTAACAATCTATGTACTCAAAATAAGAATTAAATTTGTTTAGAGATGAGTGGGAAGCGTACAAGTTTTCGGAATATTTTTCAAAATCAAATTTAGTTGATTTCCTACTATATTTGTGGTCTAGTATAGGCTATGACCGCAAAAATATATCTTGGGTGTGAAATATTAGTATCAAAATTCTATATATTATTTTTTATCTTCTTCTCAAGGAGAAGTATATGGGAGAAAATTAATTTGTTTATAAATGAATGAGTAGAAAAAATGGTGTCATAATGTATACATACATCATAAAGAGGTGACTTCCTACTACTTATTTAGTTAATTTTCTCATCATTTTATCTACTTTTTTTGTTAATTTCCTTGTAATTTTTATCTAATACTTATTTTGTTAACTTTACAAACACATTCCACGTGCTCAAAACTAAGCAAACAAATTCAAATTATTTTGATACTTTAGTAAAGTAATCCATAAATAATTTCCGATGTATAGTAATTGACCACACATAAATCTGACACATTATGTGGTTAGTATGACACGAAGTGCATGTTTTCAATACAAAAGTGTCATTTTAGTTTGAAACATGTTTCACATAGACAAGACCGAGAAAATGATCTCAGATTTTTTTTTAACTTTAGGAAAATAATCCATAATTCATTAAAACATGTAGGAATTGACTCCATGAAAATATGACACATGATGTGATCGTTATGAACTAAATTATGTGTTTTTAATATAAAGGTGAAATTTTAGTTTAAAATGCATGTCACATAGACAAAACTAAGAAAACAAGCTCTAATTATTTTCACACTTAGGAAAAAGATCCATAATTTATATTTCATGTGTACAAATTGACCACACATAAATCTGACACACGATGTGTTTTATATGACTCAAAGTGCATGTTTTCAATAAAAAAGTTCATTTTAGTTTAATACAATCATCAAATATCCAAAACCAAGAAAACAAGATCAGTTTTTTTTTCAAACATGAAAAAAACGATCCATAATTCATTTTTCACATATAGAAATTGACCGCACGCCAATCTGACATGAAATGTGATCTATATGAACTGAAGTGTATTTTTTCAATAAAAAATTGTCATTTTATTTTAAAAAAAACATCAAATATCCAAAACCAAGAAAATGAGTTCACACTATTTTCAAAATTTAGGGAAATGATCCATAATTCATTTTTCACATGTAGGAATTGACCGTACACTAAATCTGACACATGATGCGGTTTATACCACTCAAAGTGCATGTTTTCAATAAAAAATTTGTATTTTAGTTTAATATACATATCAAATAGCCAAAACCAAGAAAACGAGCTCATATTATTTTCAAACATTATAAAAATGATCCATAATTCATTTTTCATTTATAGAAATTGAACACACACCAATTTGAAACCTGATGTGGTAAATATGACTTGAATTGCATGATTTCAATACAAAAGTTCCATTTTTTAAAAAACACACATCAAATAGCTAAAACCAAGAAAACGAGCTCAGATTATTTTCAAACTTTAATAAAATGATCCATAATTTATTTTTGACATGTAGTAATTGAAAACACATCAATCAGACACACGATGTGTCTGATATGACTTTAAGTGTGTGTTTTCAATATAAAAGTTCTATTTTAGTTTAAAAAACACATAAAAAGCCAAAATCAAGAAAATGAACTTGAAATATTTTCAAACTTTAGGAAAACAATCCATAATTAATTTTTCACATATAGGAATTGACCACACATAAATTTGATACACGATATGGTTGATATTATTCAAAGTGTGGGTTTTCAATACAAAATTTTCATTTTAGTTTAAAACACACATCAAATAGCCAAAACTGAGAAAACAAGCTCAGATTGTTTTTAAAAATTAAGAAAATGGTACATAATTCATTGTTCACATGTAATAATTGACCAAAAATCAATCCAACACACAATGTGGTCGACATGACTCAAAGTGTGTGTTTTTTAATAAAAAAGTTCCATTTTAGTTTAAAACACACATCAAATATCAAGAACCAAGTAAACAATATCATATTGTTTTTAAACTTTAGTAAAATTATCCATAATTCATTTTTCACATGTAGAAATTGACAGTACATCAATCCAGCACACGATATGGTTTATATGACCCAAAGTACGTGTTTTCAATATAAAAGTTCCATTTTAGTTTAAAACACACATCAAATAGCCAAAAATAAGAAAACAATCTCAGATATTTTTAGAAATTTTGGAAAATGATCCATAATTCATTTTTCATGTGTAGGAATTGACTGAATTCTAATCCGACTTGTGATATGGGTGATATGACCTGAAGTGTGTATTTTCAATACAAAAGTTCCATTTTAGTTTAAAAACACATCAAATAGATAAAACCAATAAAATGAGATCAGGTTATTTTTAAAATTTATTACAATGATCCATAATTCATTTTTCATGTGTAGGAATTTACTACACATTAATCCAACACACATTGTGGTCGATATAACTCAAAGTGTGTGTTTTCAATACAAAAGTTTCATTATAGTTTAAAACATACATTAAATAGACAAAACCAATAAAAAGAGCTTGGATTTATTTCAAACATTAGTAAAATGATCCATAATTTATTTTTCACATGTAAGAATTGACCGTACATCAATCTGACCCATGATGTGGTTGATATGACTCGAAGTTCATGTTTTCAATACAAAAGTGTCATTTTAGTTTAAAACGCACATCAAATAGACAAAACTAATAAAATTAGCTCATATTGTTTTTAAACTTTAGGAAAAATATATATAATTCATTTTTCATGTGTAGCAATTGACCGCACACCAATTCAATACATGATGTGGTCAATGTGACCAAAAGTGTGTGTTTTCAATACAAAAGTGCCATTTTAGTTTAATATGCCCATCAAATAGCCAAAACCAAGAAAATGAGCCCTAATTATTTTCAAAAATTAGGTAAAAAATACATAATTTATTTTTCATGTATAGGAATTGACCCCACATCAATCTGACACAAAATTTGGTCAATAGGACTTGAAGTATATGTTTTCAACATAAAAAATCCATTTTAGTTTAAAACACACATTAAATATCCAAAACTGATAAAATGAGCATGGATTGTTTTGAACCTTTAGAAAAATGATCCGTAATTAATTTTTCATGTTTAGGAACTGACCTCACACTAATCTGATACATAATGTGGTTGATATGACTCAAAGTGTGTGTTTTCAATGAAAAGGTGTCATTTTAGTTTAAAACACACATCAAATAGCCAAAATTGATAAAATGATCTTGGATTGTTTTTAAACTCTAGTAGAATGATCCATAATTCATTTTTCATATTTAGTAATTTATTTCACATAAATTTGATACACAATGTCGTTAATATGACTTGAAGTGCGTGTTTTCAATATAAAAGTGTTATCTTAGTTTAAAACACACATAAAATATCCAAAACTGAGAAAAGGAGGTCAGATTGTTTTAAAACTTTAGAAAAAAATCCATAATTCATTTTTCATGGGTAGAAATTTACCTCACTTCAATATGACACATGATATAGTCAATATGACCTGAAGTTATTATTTTCAATACAAAGGCACCATTTTAGTTTAAAGAACACATCAAATATCCAAAACCAAATAAATGAAGTCAGATTGTTTTAAAACTTTAGTAAAATGATCCATAATTCATTTTTATCATGTATGAATTAATTACAATTCAATTCAATACATGATGTTGTTGATATGACTTGAAGCGTGCATTTTCAATAAAAAAGTTCCATTTTAGTTTAAAATACACATCAAATAGCCAAAATTGATCAAACAAGCACATATTATTTTCAATCTTTAAAAAAATGATCCATAATTCATTTTTCACTTGTAGGAATTGACCTCACATTAATCTAACACATGATGTGGTCGATATGACTTGAAGTGTGTGTTTTCAATATAAAAGTCCCATTTTAGTTTAAAACACACATCAAATAGATAAAATCAAGAAAATGAGCTCATATTATTTTCAAACTTTAGGAAAACAATACATAACTCGTTTATTGCATGTAGGAATTTATCGTACACAAATTTGAAACATGATGTTGTTGATATGACCTGAAGTGAATGTATACAATACAAAAAAAGTCATTTTAGTTTAATACACACATAAAATAGACAAAAATAATAAAACAAGATCAGATTGTTTTCAAACTTTAGAAAAATGATCCATAATTCATTTTTCATGTGTAGTAATTTACCGCACATAAATCTAATGTATGATGTGATAGATATGACTCAAATTGTGTGTTTTTAATATAAAAATTCCATTTTAGTTTAAAACACACATCAAATAGCCAAAATAGAGAAAAATAGATCATATTATTTTCAAAATTTTGGAAAATGGTCCATAATTAATTTATAATGTGTAGGAATTGACAACAATCCAATCAAACACATTATTTGGCCAATATGAATCGAAGTGTGTGTTTTCAATACAAAATTTAAATTTTAATTTAAAACACACATCAAATAGAAAAATATATGAAAATGAGGTCATATTGTTTTCAATCTTTAGGAAAATGATTCATAATTCATTTTTCACATTTAGTAATTGACCAAACACCAATCTAACACTCTATGTGGTTGATATAACCCTAAGTACATGTTTTCAATACAAAAGTGTCATTTTAGTTTAAAACACATATAAAATATCCAAAACCAAGAAAATGTGACTGGATTGTTTTCAAAATTTAGGAAAATGATGTGTGATTCATTTTTCACGTATAGAAACTGATGAAAAATCTATGTGACACACGATGTGTTAGATATGCCTCAAAGTGTATGTTTTCAATACAAAAGTGCCATTTTAGTTTAAAACATGCATCAAATATCCAAAACTAAGAAAATGAGATCATATGATTTTTAAACTTTAGGAAAAAAATCTATAATTCATTATTCACTTGTATTAATTGACCAAACATCAATCTGACACATGATGTGGTTGATATGACTCAAAGTTCATGTTTTCCATTCAAAAGTGCTATTTTAGTTTAAAATGCACAGCAAATAGACAAAACTGAGAAAATGTTCTTGGGTTGTTTTCAAACTTTAGGAAAATTATCCATAATTCATTTTTCACTTTTATGAATTGATCACACATCAATATGACATGTGATGTGGTCGATGTGACTCGAAGTGCATGTTTTCAAAACAAAAGTGTCATTTTAGTTAAAAAGACACATCAAATAGCCAAAACTAAGAAAATGAGATCATATTGTTTTTAAACTTTAGGATATGATCCATAATTCATTTTTAACATGTAATAATTTACTTCTCATCAATATAGCACACAATATGGTCAATATGAATCAAAGTGTGTCTTTTTAATACAAAAAATCCATTTTAGTTTAAAACACACATCAAATAGCCAAAATCGAGAAAACAAGATCGGATTATTTTCAAAATTTAATACAATGATTCATGATTAATTTTTCATGTGTTGAAATTGACTGGGCATCAATCCAACACACAATGTGGTCGATATGACTTGAAGTGTGTGTTTTCAATACAAAAGTTTCATTTTAGTTTAAAACATGCATTAAATGGTGAAAACTCAGTAAATGAGATTGGATTGTTTTAAAACTTTAGGAAAATTATCCATGATTCATTTTTCATGTGTAAGAATTTACTGCACACTAATTCATCACATGATGTGGTCAATATGACTCAAAGTACGTGGTTTCAATACAGAAGTGTCATTTTAGTATAAAACACACATCAAATAGCCAAAACTGAGAAAATGAGATTATATTATTTTCAGAATTTATAAAAATGGTCCATAATTCATTTTTCACATATAGGAATTGGCCACACATAAATCTAGCACATGGTGTTGTCTATATGACTCAAAGTGCATGTTTTCAATACAAAATTGTCATTTTAGTTTAAAACACACATCAAATAGCCAAAACCAAGAAAATGAGACTGGATTGTTTTCAAACTATAGAAAAATGTTCCATAATTCATTTTTCACATTTTGGAATTGACTACATGCCAATCTGACACATGATGTGGTTGATATGTCCCGATTTTCATGTTTTCAATATAAAAGTTCTATTTTAGTTTAATACACACATCAAATAGCCAAAACTGATAAAATAAGATCATGTTGTTTTCAAACTTTATGAAAATTATCTATAATTAATTTTTCATGTTTAGGAATTAACTTCACATCAATCTGACACACTATATGGTTGATATGACTCAAAGTTCATGTTTTTAATAAAAAAGTGCCATTTTAGTTCTAAACACACATCAAATATCTAAAAACTGACAAAATGAACTCAGATTGTTTTCTCATCATTTTATCTACTATTACTTAATTAATTTCCTTATCATTTTTATATGATACTTATTTAGTTAATTTTCATTGATATAATGTTTGAAGACAAACAAGAAATGGTGTGATAGTTTAAGGCTTGTTCTACAAAAGCAAGTACTCTTGCATTGGCTCTCAATCGTAGTGAGTTTTTTATTACCATAGATGAAATCAAATTAAATAGTTCCTTATTTTTAGAACAATAAGAAATGGTGTGACATGTAAGAATGAACCAAAACTCAATTCGACACATGGTGTTCCTGGTATGACTCAAAGTATATGTTTTTCATTTAAAATTGATATTTTGTGTTTAATTTTTTCCTTTATAGTATTACTAATATAATTATTGTTTTCTTATACAATTGAATTCTTTTACTCGATCTGGGATGGTATTTTCAGTAACTAATAGCATGATTTAGGGTTGAGGAAAAAGATAAAGGAATATTAATGTTTTTGAATGTTTGTGACAATTTGAACATACTCATTTAATTTTACAAACCAATGTTTGAAATGTCTATAATATTTTGTTTTTTATTTTATTTTTGTTATAAATTTTATTTGAATTAAATTTTATATTTTATCCTGTATTTTCTCCTATATTTTATCTTGTATTTTTTGTTTTTTTACTACAGTGTTCTTAATAGCGTGATGAAGTAGTATTCCCCTTTATAAGATAAACTAAAAGCACAGATAAAGAGATCATTTATCAGCACTACAAAAAGTGCTAATAAAGGTTTCCTTTATCAAAGCTAAATAAAAGCATTGATAAAGGGGTTCCTTTATCAGATCTTAAAGAAGTGATGATAAAGGTTTCCTTTATCAGTGCTTTCTTAGTACTGATAAAGGCCTATAGATTTTAATCAATCTATAGTTTTCAATGATTTCTTATACTAAAAAAGTTCTATTAAAGAGATATTAAAGGTCTTATTTTTAGTAGTGACCACACTTTTCATACACTCCATTAAAGTCTAAACCAAATCTGACTCATTGCCACCATGCTGGAAATCCTAATCTCACAAGCCACCCTTTCTAGAAACTATATTTTCACACCACCACTATTGAAATAAAGTCGAACCATGCCTAACTGGGATCTGGGGAATAAGAACCCACCATTATTTTCAAGTCACCATCAAACCCACATCCACATCCACCCCTCAATCTCTGAATTCATCTAACATTCATACGATGGAGATGACTAGAGAACCCCATTTCTGGATAAGTATAAATCCACATGAACTAGTTGTAGCCTATAGAATCTGAGCTCGCTGGTGGAGATTCAAAGTCACACTGATGAACCCTTTCTGTGGATGAAGATCAAGCACTATAAATATTGAATATGTTGATTTTCTCACTATAGAAGACCCTTGTGCCTATTATTTGAATATGATCCCCCCCCCCCATGAGCTTGACTATCCCCGAGCCATCATTGATAATAAAAGATTATGTAGCTCTCCAAACCAAGCCACATCCATGATGGAGAGCTGAAGCTCCGGTTGAAGGAGATAAAGACCCAAGCACTGCATGGAGAACCCCCCCCCCCCCAATCCAACGCAAATAAAATAAAAATAAAATAATAAAAAAAATTAAATATATATATATATATATATATAATAAATTATATACGTATATATATAAGTAATTATTTATTGATAAAATTAATTAATTGATGTATTTTTAACCTATTTGAAGTGACGTCCAAGCCTGAGCCCAACATTGAAGTACAAATTTATCTAGAGCCCAATTTTGAAAACTATCTCAATCATATATGAAATAAGTCTCCTTTTATAAGCACTAGGAAGAACCAATTTTTCATTGGAGTCGTGATGTAGTGATTAAAATCATCTTTGAATAATCTAAAATTTATACTCACACAATCATGATAAAAATAATTTTTCACTTATAAGAATCGAGTGATACAGATCATGACCCTCCACTGTGACACATGGTATCCATATGAGAAAATAATATCTTGATCATCTCTGCACTAAATGCGATGAAAAAGAAGGAAAATCCTATAAATGTTTCCTCTACTCCAAATTTTTAAATATTTAGTTTCTTTCGATCATAATTTAGGATCCCTTTTGTCATTTTTTTTTGTAAGTTTAATTCAAATTTCATTCCTTTTTATTCTTCATTCAATCATTTGTGTTGTTCTACCCCCTGATTTCTTCATGTTTCTTGACTCTATGACAAACTACTGATCTAAAAAATAAATGAACATAGAGAGATAACCCCCCAATGTATCGTCTAAGGGGAATCATAGTTTTGTGCATGAATTTTTATGATTCAATTTCATAATATATTTCTTTCTAAATCTAGTGAAACTGCTGAAGTGGAGTGTTGAGGAGGTGATCATCACTCTAAATTACATTAACATTATTAAAATACTCAACTTTATAAACTTCAATCTCTCCCTCCATTCAAATCATACTTCATACCAGTGGAGTCGTGTGATTTTAATGAGAGAATGGAATGTGATCACTTCCAGGTGAGTTAGTAAGTTTATTCACTTGATTGAGGAGTGTAATTTCCTATTCAATGAGGAGAACACATGAGATATCTAGTCATTTTAATGGATTCCTTGATAATATTAGTGATTTTATACTTAAGGTAAATAGAGGAGGGTGTATAGACAAATGATATTGATTCTAGTAATTGAGTTAAAAGATTTATAATAATTGTAAATGATGACCCAACCCATTGGAATTAACCCTATAACTACATGTAATCCTAGATAACCTATATTTTATTATTTTTATTCATTATTCAATTCATAAACCTAAAAAACATAAAAAACAATCATCATCTTTGGATACTTTCAAAATTAATAAAACAAAAACACATAAGTGATGATATAGTGAAACTCCCAAACCCTTCTCCCTGAGAGATGATCTTGGTCAACCACTAGGTTGTATTGGGAGGTTTTATAGATTTAATTTGACCATGGCCCATGAAAATTTCATGATAAACTTGGAGTCGTCACCGAAGAGTAAGGTTTGAGTTTTTACTATCCTTAACACAACTATAATTAAGTGTTTTCTTATTTTTATCTATTTTTGTGTTCTTTTTGATTTCTTATTCTCTCCAATATAGAATAAGAAGTCAAGGGTGACCATTATATATAATGGATCACCAATTTTATTCCCAAATAAAAAGGATTGAGTGAATTAAATATTTCACAAACTCATACCTTTCCCATTTATTTTTGAACCAATCTTTCTTCCCATGTGTCCCATAAGTGCCTGGGGAGAAGAAACAACCAATTCACAGCCACTTTGTATATGGAGAAATGCAATAATAAGATACTAATAAAATTTAGGTGTAATAATTTATGGATAAACTATCTCTACTCATCAAATACTCCCTCTCACAATAAGAATAGGATGAACAACCCCTCAATATTGAATAACTGGAGAACTTTAAAAATGAACTCGGAACCCCTTATCAATATCCTATGGAGCAAGAAGAAGAAGAAACATTTTAGGAGGTGGTTCTAGATAAAATTGAATTGATGTCCCTGTATATAGTGACAACCAAGTTGGATAGAACTTGAAGAAGAGGACCAATTTACCCTACTCACCCCTAAACTCATTTTCCCAGTGGATTTTTACATTGAAGAGGAATTAATGTCTAAAATCATTGGTATACACTCATTATTGGACCTTAATTTCTCTAATTTTATTTAATATCAACTATTTTATGGCCTCCCTTGTGATTTAGAATAAAAATAATAGACTTGGCTATAGGCTCTGGATGATAAGAAATATAGAGGAATAATTAAAATCCACTTTGAGTAAGGGATAGAAGAAGCAGTGTGGCTACTTAATGAGATTAAGGAGGGATTTTAAATGAAAAAAACTAAAAATTGAGAAATACTCTCAAGAAAACCCATATGATAAGCTACTGACTAGAGAAACCATCACATCAATAGTATTATTCCTAAGTGTTTCAAAAGATATAGAGATTCTATATGGTTCACTACTACCTAACACAGTTGTATAAAAATTCTAAGAGGTAGTGCACTGGAATGAAAAACTATAACTTCAAGATAAATTAATTGAGGGATATTTCCTTACCCTAATCACATTTCAATCAAAGTTTTATAAATTGAATTCTGATTTCCCTGCTTATAACATTTCAAATTCAGCACCATTTTCATATGCTTATGATGAATAAGAAGATATGAACAAAGAAATATTTGATAATATGTGGAAATATTCCTTGGAATAAGACCCACTAGTGTATGAAAAAGTAGAAAAATAATTGAAGGCTTATTATATTGAAGACAAAAACATGAAACCATCCCTAGAAAATGAACACACTACCGCCCAAGAAGTGTATGAAGAAAAATAATCTTCGGGACCTATGAGGAATCAACTACTCCCTCAGAAGTACCAATAATTCCAACTGTATTGTGGAACATCAATAGAAGAAGAATGCCTAGTGGAAGCTTAAGAAAAAACAAAAGTGCACGCTGCATATAAAGGGGGATATTTTTATTTAAACTAGCCTTGGTGTGATTATTTTCAATTAAAATTATTTACTAACTCACCCTTATGTGTACATGACCAATAATAATAATTGGAGCAACCACTGGATGAATAAGATGCCACAAAAATTGTGAAAGAACTTGAGGAGACCTTGTACATCATTCTGCCACCCCCACCTTATGAAGTATATCAGACTAATGAGGGGATTTATATGTAGAACCTTGTTTAAGGGGGAATCAAAGAATTGAATCTAATAGAATATTGAAGAATAGGAATTTAGTGGTTCAAATCATAGAAACCCCTTCCCCCTACAGATTATGGATGACCCCTAAAATTTCCAATTATGGAAAATCTAACTATATCCCCTCTTGGAATGAATGACCCGTGATTCTTTACCCCTTATTAATCCTTTTTTATTTTTCATTTTAATAAAAAAATTTAAAATCTAATTATATTTTGGTAAAACTTTTCCCTAAGTGGATATAAACCTAAGATATTAGATCAAGGTTGTCCAAAACATACTAGGAGAGATCTTACCTTGAGCTTGCTATAAAAATAAACACCATGTTGTGTCTATCCTTTTTCATTGTTCATACACTATAATTTTGATTCATTTATATTGTAATTTTAATGTATTGTGATGAAAAAGTGTGTGGGTATATTCAAACATGTTTAAAACTGGTTTTAAATTTTTTTAGTTAATATTTTAATCTGTAAAAAACAACACAAAACAAAATTTAAATTCTGTTTTAGGAACCTATACATAGTTTTAAAGGTTTAAATTTTATAATTTTAGAGAACATAAAGTGTACATAAATAAATAAAAAATAAAAAAAATCAAAAAGAAAATGTTAGAAAACATATATAAAACCATAAAACAAAACATATTTTTCTATTGTTTTGTAAATATTTTACATGATTTTTCTTGCATAGATTTTTGTTTTTGTTTTCAAACTTTTCTGGAAATTTATCACTACCCTACCTAGTATGAAAATGATATTATATAATTAAAGTATTTCATTGGTTTTGAAATTGTAAGACTTAAATGATAGTTAAGTGATTTAGTCATTGTATTCATGGAAGTTTGGTCTTAGAACTAGGAAAGTGAGTGTGAGTGAAAATATTTTTGTGGAATAAATTTTATAAATTAAGGTCATTAGGAATTTAGAACTTGATCCAAGGTAACTTGACCTCTATGAGAAAGAACACCTTAGGGATCAAACTCAAATGAAATTTATATAATTCCTTTGAACTTGGATTAAATGGTAAATTGAGAACCTGCAATGAATCTCTGATATAATGAAACAATGTGTCTGAGTGGGCCTTTGTAAATTTTAATAAGTGATTTTACATAGTCACTCGCACATACATGGATAAAAAATCAAAAAAAATGAATAAGAATATAATTCAAAAATTAATTCATTTAGGTTAGATAAATATTAAACTCATGAATGGAACAATTAACTTATAACAAAATCATTTGAGTCATATCAATGAAGTGGAAAATCAAACTTTGGTTTATAAAACTCAAGGGAGAGGGGAAAACGAAGTGATTTTTGTTAAAATTTCAATTCCACTTAAATCTCATTAGATACACTCCTAAACTATGAATTTTATTTGATTGAATTGAAATAATGATTTGATTCACATATGAGGAATTATAGTTTGAACATTAGATAAAACTATGATTACTTTCAATTATGGATGTTAAATTTAAATTTAGGCAAGCTGAGTTTTTTTTTGAATAATTGAATTCAATGATAATATTTCTCTGGAGAGAAATAGTTCAATTGTGGGGGAGTAATATGAGATAAAAATTTGAACATTTTTTATCTATTATTCCTTGATAATTATCCATTAATCTAGTTAAAATCTTAGGTAAACAATTATTTTTTTATGAATTTGTGGAATCTTAACTTTAAATGTTAATGGCTTAAATATGAATTTTTAGTTATTTGTTAATTTTTGGAATTACAATGTAAATCCAAATCTTGATTTTGAAACTATAAATTTATAATTATTTGATTCATTATAGAACTAAATTTTTAATGAATTCATCTTTGATTATTAATTTTTTCAATATTTTTTTTGAAATAAATTAAATCCATAAATTGATTTTGAAATTGAAACTATAATTGATTTTCAAACTATGAATTGAAATTGTGAGAATTCAATCTGAAATTAATTCTCAGATGGATTTGATATTTTTTACTTTCAATTAATTTAGTTAATTTTTTTAATATAATGAAAAATATGATTTGATTAATTTCTAAATTTGAAATGGATTTGATATCATTTTCTCATAGGCTAATTTATTAATTTTAATTAATTTATCCTTTTTTAAAATTTATTGGAACAAAATCTGCACTATAATGATTTTTTTATTTTTCAAGTTGAAAAAAATAGTATCAAAGTGATTGTGCCTCGTAGGGTCACTATACTGACTGTGCACTTTCAATTAAGTGATTTCATGTGCAGATTTTGAAGTGACTATTCACACTGGAAACAAAATATTGACTACACTTCCATGGTGTGGTCACTTTCCAAATGTCTATGGATAATATATCATTCCACTTGAAAGTTACCATGAAACACTGAAATCCAATCTATCATGCCACTCCCTCCTCACAATCAGTATACTGACTGTGAGTCCCCCACTTCCTCATGACCACCTCTAGAAACTCCTACCTACCATGCACTTATACCATCAACCTACTATGTCGAAAACACATGATCACTTCTCCCTAATCCACCACCATCCTGAGTTCCACTTCACTTTCCACACACTTTGTTGAAGGCCAAAATATATTTGAGTCACCATCGTTGTGCTAGAAATACAAATCTCATGAGTTTCCCTTACAGGATACTATATTTTCATTCCACCACTATGGAAATGAATTAAAACCATGCCTGAATGGAATCCTGGTAATAAAAACCCACCATGATCATCGAGTACCCATTGAACCCACATTCACCACCACCCATAGATCTCTGAAGTTATCTGAGCTTCACGCAATGAAGATGATTGGAGAACCCCATTTTCATAAAAGGATAAGTCTATGAAAACTATCCACCCCTTATAGAATTTAAGATCACTAGTGGAGATCTAAATCCACACAAATGAACCCTTTCCACATATGAGGCAATTTTCCTCATATAAATTGAATACAAAATAAATCCCCTAAATAAAGAACTTATGAAACTATTTTCCAAGGTACCTAAAATTTTCTTTTGGTGGAATAAAAAATATCGGTACTTTGGGAAAAAGTTCCCCCAAGAATAGGAAAACCTGATTACATTGGGAAATTGTTTCCTAAGTTTCCTATTTTGGGAATTTATTTTCATACTGTCATTATATGAGGACAATTGTCCCACAGATGAACATGAAGTGCTACTAGGATTGAAGCAATTGAATATCTCACTATAAAATACCCTTGCATCGCCTTTTTGAATCTAAGCTCCCCCCCAAGCTAGACTTCCCCTGAGCCACTGTTGAGAAGAAAATTCATCAAGTTTTACCAAACCAAGCCACTTCCATAATGGACAGCCAAATAACTGGTTGGAAGATATAAAGACCTGAGTGTTTCCTAAATAACCCACCTCATAATCCAGCACAAATAAAAAAAATGAAAAGATAAAAATAGGAAAAACAAGAAGAAAAAGAAAAGAAAAATATATAATAATAATGATAAAGTATATACATATATATATATATAATAATTTCTTGATAAAATTAATTTATTGCTTCATTTATTTTCCTATTTTTATGGAAATTCAGGCCTGAGCATAGCATTGAAGTTTAAATTCAGTCGGAGCCCAATTTTGAAAACTATCTCAATCCCATATGACGTTTGAATCTTCAAAAAGAAACGGAAACACCTATTTTTTATTTGATTTGTGATGTAGTGAAGCAAATAATCTTCTAATAATCTCAAAGGCATATGCATGCGATCATGGGGAAAATAATTTTTCAGTTATAAGACTCGAGTGATATGGATCACAGCCCTCCTCCACAACACTTGGCATCCTTATGAAAAATAAAAACTCGATCTTCTCTATGCTGAATGTGATGAATAATAAGGAAAATTCTATAAATTTTTATCCTCTCTCCACTTTGAAATATTATGCATCTTCCGATCATAATTTAGTATCTCTTCTATAATTTTTCTTTCTGTAAATTTAATTCAAATTTTATTCTTTTTTCATATTCTTTCAATTGTATATGTTGTTCTCTTCCCCACCCACCCACTCAGTTTCTTTATGTATATCACCTATGTGATGCCCCTGTGATCCAAAACTCCATGAACATGGAGAGTTAACCCCCTAGTAGGTGGTCTGAAGGAATCATAGTGGTGTGCATGAATTTTTATACTTCAATTTCTTAATTTATTTCTTTTGGAAGCTGGTGTGATAGTGGAAGTGGAGTGTGGATGACTAAACCTTCACTCTGCATTACATTAATGATTTTTCACTCCTACACTTGTTACACTTCAATTTCTCCCTCCATTTAGATCACACTTCATACCATTAGAGTCATATTATTCAAATGAGAGAATGGTATGTGATCACTGTTAGGTGAGTGAGTAAGTTCATTAACTCGATTGAGGAGTGTACATCCCCATTCACTAAGGATAACACATAATATATATGGTCTATTTAGGTGATCCCTTAAGTAGATTAGTGATTTCAAACATAATTAAAATAGTGGAGTTCAGATAGAAAAATGATATTGAGTCTGAGTACTGAGTTAAAAGATTTATAATAATTGTAAATGATGACCTAACCCGCTGGAATTCACCCTAAGACTACCTAAAATCCTCACTAACCTATTTTGTGTTATTTTCATTCATTATTCAATTCATGGACATAAAAAACAAACAAAAAAGCATCATCTTTATCCACTTTCAATATTAATAAAACAAATTAAAAAATATATAAGTGATAGGATAGTGAAACTTCCAAACCCTTCTCCTTGAGATATGACTCTGGTCAGTCACTAAGCTACATTAAGAGGTTTTAAAAATTCTATTTGAGTGCGGCCCATGACAACCGCATGATCAAATTGGCACCATTAATGGGTAGTAAGGGTCGAGCTTTCACCATCCTTAACATAACTATAATTAAGTGTTTTTCTATTTTTCTATGTTTTTGTGTTCTGATTTATTTCTTATTGTAACGCCCCGACCCCAGCTACCCAGAGCCAGTGCATTACTTCGTAACATTGGCATGATCACAAAAGATCAAGTCTCGAAAGACCGATTAGTTTAGTAGCCTTGGAAACACTATATACATTCATAAGTCTTTCATTACATCAAAAAGTAAACAAACTACAATAACATGGTCTTCATAGTCCACAATCATTTCCCTTTATGACTACCCCTTTAGGTCATTCATAAAATACTTCTTCACATCCTGGAAAAATATTAAAACATTGAAAGGGGTGAGCTCAGATGCTCAGTAAGGTTAACAATATAGCGGAAGCTTTCATAAATAAACATTAACATTTAAGGCAATGTATAACTAAAACAAAAGCCTTTTAAACTTGAACTTCAACATAATATGGCAAAAGTAAAATGAGATAATGTCATTTACTTCTTCACATGGATATTCTACTGGTCGAATAATCACATGCAATATCAATAACCACTTTCATAATGATGGAATGCATAATGCCAGACTATCATAACCACGTAGTCAAGGCCTCGTGCCAAGACCACAAATAAGATTTTGTCAAGGCCTCGTGCCAAGACACTAGTTTGTCTCATGAGACCTGCCGATGCATCGAGGAGCTATAGCGGGCTCCACCCGTCACTTATTAAGTCCAATGCATTCCTCATATGAATAGGTTTAAACATATCATAAACCATAACATAATCGTATCACATAAAACATTCAATCACAAGATATCAATACAACACATTGATATAATAAAAATGCTTTCAAAACCATTTTCAATACCAAAATAAAAGAAAGTTAAAACTTTGTATTTATTTTTCATTAAAAAAATGATGGCTTGTAGAGGAATCCGAAACTCAAATAATGGTCACGGCGGAGGAGAAGTCGTTGTCGCCGCATAAGTACGGAAATAAAAACATTCCCTTTTGTCGTTTAGCAAATTGCTTCGTATAAAAAAGATTCCTTTTGAATAAACGTAAAAGTCAAAGGGGTTTATACACCGTACAAAAGAATGTTGTGTATAAAACCAAATATGCCTCAATGAAAGGGGATTGAGACGAAATCCTTAAATAGATCATTTTTAAAATAAAATAGATCTATTATGTGTATTCACTATAGGTACACATAAAGAAAGTAAAAATAAAAAATAGTACATAATAATATCATGACATAATTTGAAAGTAGGAGATTAACCCAAAGAAAGGATATTGGGTTAAGAAATTCCCTTACCTTGTGTCCGACTTGACTCAACCGTTCTTTAACCTCCTGAATAATAAACTAGAGTTAATATCTACCTTATTAAGAACCATTTTAAATTTCATTATCCTTTTTATATCACTTATTACAATGTTATGAATATTATGTAATTATTCAAGTTAATAACGATCGTTTTGTCGATCTTTGGTAACTTGAGTCAACAATAAACTTCTTATAATTACAAGTTGTTCATGTGGTAGAATATCCATTATATCCAGAATTATATTCATGATTTAGATGTCATATATATCTTATATATCCAGTATATACATTCATTTATAATATTACGTAACATTTAGAGGTAAGAAATGAAATGCACCGTTCATGGAGACGGTAAGCCGTACGTACGCATGAACGCTACTTTCATTTCAATTTCATATTTAATGGAACTAAATCATAATGATATAAATGTATAATATAATTCCAGTATAATATAGTGTATAATACCATTTACTCCATCCTTTATACATCCCACATATGGCATTAACGATTCAAATCACTTTGAGGGGGCGGTAGTCCGCACTTCCTAAAATGAAATTATCGCGTTTTACCCATAATGGAAATCACAAAGTATGCCATAAATGAGAAATACAGAAGCATAAGTAAAACATAAACATATTATATATCATATATAAAAATAGTGACATCTTAATGGCCACCTTTGAAGGTGTTATATGAGTGTTGAACAATCATCGTTTCGTGAGGCAGAAATTCGCCATCCACAGAAACCGTATGTTCTTTAACCATTAGATGTAGGTGTGTGTAAGTGTAGCTCGAATACTTCTTATAAAAAAATCCTAGTATATTGAGGATACTGGTGTTGTTACAAAAGAAATTAATAAAAAGAGTTTAGGGGGTTGGAGAAGAAAAATAAAACAAAACAACATTAGAGAAGACATTACCTCAAAATCGGGTAACTCTTTTTGATTTGAGCTAAAGGCTTCCTTGGGAAGAGTTCTTCCCAAATTGAGGCTTCTAGGAGTAATAGAGGGATGTTGGGAGAGTATTTGGGCAGAGGTTGGCCGAGCCAAATGGCTTGAAAGTGTAAATGAGGTGGGAGAGGTGGGGGCCTTTTATAAGAGGAGAGGAGGGGCTCTTTTGGAAAGATTGAAATGTTACATTATTACACAATGCTTTTCGGATTCTAAAGGTCCCACACTTATATAATTCGAGGCTAAGGTGATAAGGGTTCGAAATCTCCTCATCCAATTGGCTTTGGACAAGTGTAAGCCTTGGATTTTGCATTATCTTCCCATTTTATTTAAATCGTTAAATAATGAGGTCATCGCTGCATCATCATGATGTCATAAATAATTTAATTTATTTAATGTCTAAAAATTATAAAAAAAAAATACTATGATGTAGGAAATATTTTTATATTTCTAATGAATATTTATAATCAAAATTTGGACTTGTTTAACCCCACTTAAAAACTGTTTTAGTAAAACCACTCATGTTTGGGTCAATTTAATTTTAACATTAAATAAATATATATTAATGTCATTTTCCAACTAAAGTGGCTCCATGGGGTCCCCAAGTTGACCCATGGGTTGTCTTGGTCGGCCATGACTCATCCAATAGGAGTAGGACAAGTGTCATGCCCATCTCATATTATTATAACATTATTTGTACCTTAAACTACACTAATTACCTCTAATCGCGATTAAGAACTTAAAAGTTACTATTCACCAAAAAATTATTTTAATCTCATTGAACCACATTTTACTTCTTAATGACAACCATGTATGTCGGATTTTTGAAAATCAAATCACAGAAGTGGTAATATTTCATTTAAACGAAAAATCAGTTATTTAACTACCACTTAGTGGTTTCACTATTCATCAAAAATTGAAGTTTTTCAGAACAATGCCAAAATTTCACCCTAAGCTATAATTGATATTCCGAATTCAAAAATGATTTCTATTATAAAAAATTCCAAACATATAAGTTGCATTAATTAATTTTATAATTAATTCCCGCTGTCACAACAAATAGCGTGTTTTTAAGAAACAATTTATAACAAAAGATTGGCAATTGTTTATGTCCAATTTCAATGTTAAATTAATTCTAATGACCACCATTGGATAAAATGGTAAAAATATATTCTAATTATACTTAAAAACCACTAAATAGTATAATTTATCACTATAAATTATTTTTATTAAAAAAGTTGTTTTTAAGTAATTTTCACTATTCATAAAAAGTTAGAAGTTCTCAGAAAAATACCAAAAATTCAACATAGGCTAATTTCGATATTACGAATACAAAAATGAAGTCCATTTTGAAATATAAAATTTCTATAATTTTAAAAGGTGGTTATTACTATTCATAACGGCTACTTTGATTAGTCGCGGTGTTTTAGAACTCGAACTTGCGTACAATGCAAGCTATTGCATTATTGAAAGAGAGGCATATCGTGGAAGCTCGGGGTGTTACACTCTCCCCTCCTTCAATAAATTGCGTCCTCGCAATTTGATATTTTTCTTTGAAAATAAAAGGTTGAAAATAGAAAATACCTTTGTGGAAAACCCACATCGGAAATAAGGTTAATAAAATTTAGCCTTAATAAGAGGGAAAGGGAAATGAAAAAGTCACCACCCAATTATGATCTTGATTAGGAGAACATTGGTGGAAATTAGAGACATATAATTGGAGGAAAAACGTAAATATTCGTAGGGAGTGATTGAGGTCATCAATCACAATCAACTGTCAAATTGAGGGCCTCAGAGCCTTCAATCTATGTTGATTTAAAATATCATCAGTTCAACAAGACATAAGGTATTAGGATAACGCATTTTTTTGTTTTAATATCCCTTTACTAAAGTTTAAGAATTAATTTATTCATTGAATAACAGATAGGTATATATATATTTATGCCTGACAATTAGAGTTTCAACCTTCAACTCACCTTTCACTCAAAAAGATAATAGAACCCAAAAATATTATACTTTTCCTAATTGTATAAGGTTCCAAATGTTAACACATACAATTTAGATTAGTAAAATTATTTTCTAATAACCAGGGACTTCCTGTAGGCTAGTGGTAGGAAATAAAGGCCTGTCGCACTATGGTTGTGGGTTCGATTCCTGCAGCTTTGTCCGACGCGACGGGTTATGCCCCACCCTGCAGGTTGTCCTTTTCCTAAAAATATAGTACTATACTATTCCAAAAATAATCTTCAGAAATGCTTTAACCTTAAACAATACTATCCAAAGATCAACTTAATCCACTCCAACCTTTATAGTTATCCAAAATACCTCTGTCCAGACTTTCTCTAAAAGGTCTCTTAATTCCAAAATCAATTGTAACATCAGATTCCCCAAACAAAGAAAAGTTCCTCTTATTGTCACATACTAAAAATATGATTACCTTAATCATATTAAAACCTTACTGAAATCAAAAAGTAATGCAGTACAATCCACATATATATATATCACATTATTCTTATAACCAGAATATAATCCTTGAGTCCAAAAGCACCAATACATTAATTATTCCGCTTCAACTGTAGTTACAGCATAAGATTGGCCTTGATCCCTTGGCCTTTTCTGAGGTAAGTTTCCTTGACGCTTAGGACATTCATTTGCATAATGCCCCATTTCCCTACAATTGTAGCATTCAACTTTGGCAGCCTCTTTCTTTCCCTTGCAATCACGAGCCTGGTGACCCTTTTCTCCACATTTATAACAAACTCCCATTCCTTTTAGGCACGTACCAGGGTGATTCTTCCCACAATTATCACATAATGGAAAATCCTTCTTTCCCTTTTTCCCTTTATCTGTCTCTTGTTCCCCCGTTCTCTTCTTCTCTTGCTTTACTTTGTTGTCATAAGACTTAGAGAATTCCTTTTCTGTCTTGATAGCACACGAGACAATATCTTCGTATGTTGAGAAAGATTGTGATACTAATGCTCGACGGAGAAATGGTTTTAACCCATCAAAGAAACGATCAATCTTACTCCTTGGGTTGCGTATATAATCGGCAGCATGCCTCGCTAACCTTGTAAAGTTAGCCTCATACTTTGCGACATTCTCATCCTCCTTCTGCCTCAGACTCGGAAATTGCCTTTCCATATCTGCTCGATGGTCACGAGGAAAGTATTTTTCTAAGAAAAGCTCTTTGAACTCCCTCCATTCCATATTCGATACGTCATCATCTTCCTTTGTATTTTGAATCAATGACCACCACTGATCGGCATCTCCAGTGAGGCGGTAAACTGCCATGATAACCTTCTCCCTTTCGCTACTCCCCAAGGCGTGGAATATTTTCTCTAAGGAGTTTATCCATTGCTCAGCTACTAACGGATTTGTACCCCCATTAAATGTTGGTGGTTGTTGCCTCATGAAGCGGTCTAACATTGATCCTCCATGTTGCGGATCAGGGTGCTCTATACAAGTAAGGTTATTATTCATAACCTGAGTGAGTTGTCCCAGTATGGTAATAAGTTGATCAGCACCAGTTGAATCTCCAGATCCACAATAATTATCTTGAGCAGGAGGGCAATCCCTACACGGGGTTCGTGCATTGATACGGTTTCCATTCCTTCCACTAGGCGCCATTTCTAAACAATGGCATAAACTAGATTAGTTTATGAATCAAAATACATAATTCCATACTTGTAAAACACATTACATAAATTGAACTATTTATGGATATAATCCATAATCATAAAAAGAAATGTTTTCTTTGAGGAAGTATATACTCATAACCCTTCATAGTGGTTTGTAAATAAAATGATAATTATCCTAAGCATATCCCCCGGGAGTGTCGTAACCAAGAGTGCAGCAAGGCCCATTGTCGTTCACCAGTTTCCGTTCGAGTCTAGCTCAAAGTGGTGTTTTCGGGTTTTACCCATAGGTACATCTGTGCCAGAGCCGCCTCTACCTGCTCGTATCCGGACAGGGATGTATTGCTCGGAAAAATCACAACATCTCTACAATACCAAAATTCTAGGAAGTTCTTCTATACTAATCCTCAAAGTCTATCTTCGGGTTATGTGCTCTAATCAGAGTTTATCTAAATATAGCTTCCAAGGTTAGTACTAAACTGCCTCTGATACCAACTGTAACGCCCCGACCCCAGCTACCCAAAGCCGGTGCATTACTTCGTAACATTGGCATGATCACAAAAGATCAAGTCTCGAAAGACCGATTAGTTTAGTAGCCTTGGAAACCCTAGATACATTCATAAGTCTTTCATTACATCAAAAAGTAAACAAACTACAATAACATGGTCTTCATAGTCCACAATCATTTCCCTTTCTGACTACCCCTTTAGGTCATTCATAAAATACTTCTTCACATCCTGGAAAAATATTAAAACATTGAAAGGGGTGAGCTCAGATGCTCAGTAAGGTTAACAATATAGCGGAAGCTTTCATAAATAAACATTAACATTTAAGGCAATGTATAACTAAAACAAAAGCCTTTTAAACTTGAACTTCAACATAATATGGAAAAAGTAAAATGAGATAATACCATTTACTTCTTCACATGGATATTCTACTGGTCGAATAATCACATGCAATATCAATAACCACTTTCATAATGATGGAATGCATAATGTCAGACTATCATAACCACGTAGTCAAGGCCTCGTGCCAAGACCACAAATAAGATTTTGTCAAGGCCTCGTGCCAAGACACTAGTTTGTCTCATGAGACCTGCCGATGCATCGAGGAGCTATAGCGGGCTCCACACATCACTTATTAAGTCCAATGCATTCCTCATATGAATAGGTTTAAACATATCATAAACCATAACATAATCATATCACATAAAACATTCAATCACAAGATATCAATACAACACATTGATATAATAAAAATGCTTTCAAAACCATTTTCAATACCAAAATAAAAGAAAGTTAAAACTTTGTATTTATTTTTCATTAAAAAAATGATGGCTTGTAGAGGAAGCCGAAACTCAAATAATGGTCACGGCGGCGGAGAAGTCGTTGTCGCCGCATAAGTACGGAAAGAAAAACATTCCCTTTTGTCGTTTAGCAAATTGCTTCGTATAAAAAAGATTCCTTTTGAATAAACGTAAAAGTCAAAGGGGTTTATACACCGTACAAAAGAATGTTGTGTATAAAACCAAATATGCCTCAATGAAAGGGGATTGAGACGAAATACTTAAATAGATCATTTTTAAAATAAAATAGATCTATTATGTGTATTCACTATAGGTACACATAAAGAAAGTAAAAATACAAAATAGGACATAATAATATCATGACATAATTTGAAAGTAGGAGATTAACCCAAAGAAAGGATATTGGGTTAAGAAATTCCCTTACCTTGTGTCTGAATTGACTCAACCGTTCTTTAACCTCCTGAATAATAAACTAGAGTTAATATCTACCTTATTAAGAACCATTTTCAATTTCATTATCCTTTTTATATCACTTATTACAATGTTATGAATATTATGTAATTATTCAAGTTAATAACGATCGTTTTGTCGATCTTTGGTAACATGAGTCAACAATAAACTTCTTATAATTACAAGTTGTTCATGTGGTAGAATATCCATTATATCCAGAATTATATTCATGATTTAGATGTCATATATATCTTATATATCCAGTATATACATTCATTTATAATATTACGTAACATTTAGAGGTAAGAAATGAAATGCACCGTTCATGGAGACGGTAAGCCATACGTACGCATGAACGCTACTTTCATTTCAATTTCATATTTAATGGAAATAAATAAGAATGATATAAATGTATAATATAATTCCAGTATAATATAGTGTATAATACCATTTACTCCATCCTTTATACATCCCACATATGGCATTAACGATTCAAATCACTTTGAGGGGGCGGTAGTCCGCACTTCCTAAAATGAAATTATCGCGTTTTACCCATAATGGAAATCATAAACTATGCCATAAATGAGAAATACAGAAGCATAAGTAAAACATAAACATATTATATATCATATATAAAAATAGTGACATCTTAATGGCCACCTTTGAAGGTGTTATATGAGTGTTGAACAATCATCGTTTCGTGAGGCAGAAATTCGCCATCCACAGAAACCGTATGTTCTTTAACCATTAGATGTAGGTGTGTGTAAGTGTAGCTCGAATACTTCTTATAAAAACATCCTAGTATATTGAGGATACTGGTGTTGTTACAAAAGAAATTAATAAAAAGAGTTTAGGGGGTTGGAGAAGAAAAATAAAACAAAACAACATTAGAGAAGACATTACCTCAAAATCGGGTAACTCTTTTTGATTTGAGCCAAAGGCTTCCTTGGGAAGAGTTATTCCCAAAGTGAGGCTTCTAGGAGTAATAGAGGGATGTTGGGAGAGTATTTGGGTAGAGGTTGGCCGAGCCAAATGGCTTGAAAGTGTAAATGAGGTGGGAGAGGTGGGGGCCTTTTATAAGAGGAGAGGAGGGGCTCTTTTGGAAAGATTGAAATGTTACATTATTACACAATGCTTTTCGGATTCGAAAGGTCCCACACTTATATAATTCGAGGCTAAGGTGATAAGGGTTCGAAATCTCCTCATCCAATTGGCTTTGGACAAGTGTAAGCCTTGGATTTTGCATTATCTTCCTATTTTATTTAAATCGTTAAATAATGAGGTCATCGCTGCATCATCATGATGTCATAAATAATTTAATTTATTTAATGTCTAAAAATTATAAAAAAAATACTATGATGTAGGAAATCTTTTTATATTTCTAATGAATATTTATAATTAAAATTTGGACTTGTTTAACCCCACTTAAAAACTGTTTTAGTAAAACAACTCATGTTTGGGTCAATTTAATTTTAACATTAAATAAATATATATTAATGTCATTTTCCAACTAAAGTGGCTCCATGGGGTCCCCAAGTTGACCCGTGGGTTGTCTTGGTCGGCCATGACTCATCCAATAGGAGTAGGACAAGTTTCATGCTCATCTCATATTATTATAACATTATTTGTACCTTAAACTACACTAATTACCTCTAATCGCGATTAAGAACTTAAAAGTTACTATTCACCAAAAAATTATTTTAATCTCCTTGAACCACATTTTACTTCTTAATGAAAACCATGTATGTTGGATTTTTGAAAATCAAATCACAGAAGTGGTAATATTTCATTTAAACGAAAAATCAGTTATTTAACTACCACTTAGTGGTTTTACTATTCATCAAAAATTGAAGTTTTTCAGAATAATGCCAAAATTTCACCCTAAGCTATAATTGATATTCCGAATTAAAAAATGATTTCTATTTTACAAAATTCCAAACATATAAGTTTCATTAATTAATTTTATAATTAATTCCCGCTGTCACAACAAATAGCGTGTTTTTAAGAAACAATTTATATCAAAAGATTGGCAATTGTTTATGTCCAAGTTCAATGTTAAATTAATTCTAATGACCACCATTGGATAAAATGGTAAAAATATATTCTAATTATACTTCAAAACCACTAAATAGTATAATTTATCACTATAAATTATTTTGATTAAAAAAGTTGTTTTTAAGTAATTTTCACTATTCATAAAAAGTTAGAAGTTCTCAGAAAAATACCAAAAATTCAACATAGGCTAATTTCGATATTACGAATACAAAAATGAAGTCCATTTTGAAATATAAAATTTCTATAATTTTAAAAGGTGGTTATTACTATTCATAACGGCTACTTTGATTAGTCGCGGTGTTTTAGAACTCGAACTTGCGTACAATGCAAGCTATTGCATTATTGAAAGAGAGGCATATCGTGGAAGCTCGGGGTGTTACACTCTCCCCTCCTTCAATAAATTGCGTCCTCGCAATTTGATATTTTTCTTTGAAAATAAAAGGTTGAAAATAGAAAATACCTTTGTGGAAAACCCACATCGGAAATAAGGTTAATAAAATTTAGCCTTAATAAGAGGGAAAGGGAAATGAAAAAGTCCCCACCCAATTATGATCTTGATTAGGAGAACATTGGTGGAAATTAGAGACATATAATTGGAGGAAAAACGTAAATATTCGTAGGGAGTGATTGAGGTCATCAATCACAATCAACTGTCAAATTGAGGGCCTCAAAGCCTTCAATCTATGTTGATTTAAAATATCATCAGTTCAACAAGACATAAGGTATTAGGATAACGCATTTTTTTGTTTTAATATCCCTTTACTAAAGTTTAAGAATTAATTTATTCATTGAATAACAGATAGGTATATATATATTTATGCCTGACAATTAGAGTTTCAACCTTCAACTCACCTTTCACTCAAAAAGATAATAGAACCCAAAAATATTATACTTTTCCTAATTGTATAAGGTTCCAAATGTTAACACATACAATTTAGATTAGTAAAATTATTTTCTAATAACCAGGGACTTCCTGTAGGCTAGTGGTAGGAAATAAAGGCCTGTCGCACTATGGTTGTGGGTTCGATTCCTGCAGCTTTGTCCGACGCGACGGGTTATGCCCCACCCTGCAGGTTGTCCTTTTCCTAAAAATATAGTACTATACTATTCCAAAAATAATCTTCAGAAATGCTTTAACCTTAAACAATACTATCCAAAGATCAACTTAATCCACTCCAACCTTTATAGTTATCCAAAATACCTCTGTCCAGACTTTCTCTAAAAGGTCTCTTAATTCCAAAATCAATTGTAACATCAGATTCCCCAAACAAAGAAAAGTTCCTCTTATTGTCACATACTAAAAATATGATTACCTTAATCATATTAAAACCTTACTGAAATCAAAAAGTAATTCAGTACAATCCACATATATATATATCACATTATTCTTATAACCAGAATATAATCCTTGAGTCCAAAAGCACCAATACATTAATTATTCCGCTTCAACTGTAGTTACAGCATAAGATTGGCCTTGATCCCTTGGCCTTTTTTGAGGTAAGTTTCCTTGACGCTTAGGAAATTCATTTGCATAATGCCCCATTTCCCTACAATTGTAGCATTCAACTTTGGCAGCCTCTTTCTTTCCCTTGCAATCACGAGCCTGGTGACCCTTTTCTCCACATTTATAACAAACTCCCATTCCTTTTAGGCACGTACCAGGGTGATTCTTCCAACAATTATCACATAATGGAAAATCCTTCTTTTCCTTTTTCCCTTTATCTGTCTCTTGTTCCCCCGTTCTCTTCTTCTCTTGCTTTACTTTGTTGTCATAATACTTAGAGAATTCCTTTTCTGTCTTGATAGCACACGAGACAATATCTTCGTATGTTGAGAAAGATTGTGATACTAAAGCTCGACGGAGAAATGGTTTTAACCCATCAAAGAAATGATCAATCTTACTCCTTGGGTTGCGTATATAATCGGCAGCATGCCTCGCTAACCTTGTAAAGTTAGCCTCATACTTTGCGACATTCTCATCCTCCTTCTGCCTCAGACTCAGAAATTGCCTTTCCATATCTGCTCGATGGTCACGAGGAAAGTATTTTTCTAAGAAAAGCTCTTTGAACTCCCTCCATTCCATATTCGATACGTCATCATCTTCCTTTGTATTTTGAATCAATGACCACCACTGATCGGCATCTCCAGTGAGGCGGTAAACTGCCATGATAACCTTCTCCCTTTCGCTACTCCCCAAGGCATGGAATATTTTCTCTAAGGAGTTTATCCATTACTCAGCTACTAACGGATTTGTACCCCCATTAAATTTTGGTGGTTGTTGCCTCATGAAGCGGTCTAACATTGATCCTCCACGTTGCGGATCAGGGTGCTCTATACGAGTAAGGTTATTATTCATAACCTGAGTGAGTTGTCCCAGTATGGTAATAAGTTGATCAGCACCAGTTGAATCTCCAGATCCACAATAATTATCTTGAGAATGAGGGAAATCCCTACACGGAGTTCGTGCATTGATACGGTTTCCATTCCTTCCACTAGGCGCCATTTCTAAACAATGGAATAAACTAGATTAGTTTATGAATCAAAATACATAATTCCATACTTGTAAAACACATTACATAAATTGAACTATTTATGGATATAATCCATAATCATAAAAAGAAATGTTTTCTTTGAGGAAGTATATACTCATAACCCTTCATAGTGGTTTGTAAATAAAATGAGAATTATCCTAAGCATATCCCCCGGGAGTGTCGTAACCAAGAGTGCAGCAAGGCCCGTTTTCGTTCACCAGTTCTCGTTCGAGTCTAGCTCAAAGTGGTGTTTTCGGGTTTTACCCCTAGGTACATCTGTGCCAGAGCCGCCTCTACCTGCTCGTATCCGGACAGGGATGTATTGCTCGGAAAAATCACAACATCTCTACAATACCAAAATTCTAGGAAGTTCTTCTATACTAATCCTCAAAGTCTATCTTCGGGTTATGTGCTATAATCAGACTTTATCTAAATATAGCTTCCAAGGTTAGTACTAAACTGCCTCTGATACCAACTGTAACGCCCCGACCCCAGCTACCCAGAGCCGGTGCATTACTTCGTAACATTGGCATGATCACAAAAGATCAAGTCTCGAAAGACCGATTAGTTTAGTGGCCTTGGAAACACTAGATACATTCATAAGTCTTTCATTACATCAAAAAGTAAACAAACTACAATAACATGGTCTTCATAGTCCACAATCATTTCCCTTTCTGACTACCCCTTTAGGTCATTCATAAAATACTTCTTCACATCCTGGAAAAATATTAAAACATTGAAAGGGGTGAGCTCAGATGCTCAGTAAGGTTAACAATATAGCGGAAGCTTTCATAAATAAACATTAACATTTAAGGCAATGTATAACTAAAACAAAAGCCTTTTAAACTTGAACTTCAACATAATATGGCAAAAGTAAAATGAGATAATGCCATTTACTTCTTCACATGGATATTCTACTGGTCGAATAATCACATGCAATATCAATAACCACTTTCATAATGATGGAATGCATAATGCCAGACTATCATAACCACGTAGTCAAGGCCTCGTGCCAAGACCACAAATAAGATTTTGTCAAGGCCTCGTTCCAAGACACTAGTTTGTCTCATGAGACCTGCCGATGCATCGAGGAGCTATAGCGGGCTCCACCCGTCACTTATTAAGTCCAATGCATTCTTCATATGAATAGGTTTAAACATATCATAAACCATAACATAATCGTATCACATAAAACATTCAATCACAAGATATCAATACAACACATTGATATAATAAAAATGCTTTCAAAACCATTTTCAATACCAAAATAAAAGAAAGTTAAAACTTTGTATTTATTTTTCATTAAAAAATGATGGCTTGTAGAGGAAGCCGAAACTCAAATAATGGTCACGGCGGCGGAGAAGTCGTTGTCGCCGCATAAGTACGGAAAGAAAAACATTCCCTTTTTTCGTTTAGCAAATTTCTTCGTATAAAAAAGATTCCTTTTGAATAAACGTAAAAGTCAAAGGGTTTTATACACCGTACAAAAGAATGTTGTGTATAAAACCAAATATGCCTCAATGAAAGGGGATTGAGACGAAATACTTAAATAGATCATTTTTAAAATAAAATAGATCTATTATGTGTATTCACTATAGGTACACATAAAGAAAGTAAAAATACAAAATAGGACATAATAATATCATGACATAATTTGAAAGTAGGAGATTAACCCAAAGAAAGGATATTGGGTTAAGAAATTCCCTTACCTTGTGTCCGACTTGACTCAACCGTTCTTTAACCTCCTGAATAATAAACTAGAGTTAATATCTACCTTATTAAGAACCATTTTCAATTTCATTATCCTTTTTATATCACTTATTACAATGTTATGAATATTATGTAATTATTCAAGTTAATAACGATGGTTTTGTCGATCTTTGGTAACGTGAGTCAACAATAAACTTCTTATAATTACAAGTTGTTCATGTGGTAGAATATCCATTATATCCAGAATTATATTCATGATTTATATGTCATATATATCTTATATATCCAGTATATACATTCATTTATAATATTACGTAACATTTAGAGGTAAGAAATGAAATGCACCGTTCATGGAGACGGTAAGCCGTACGTACGCATGAACGCTACTTTCATTTCAATTTCATATTTAATGGAACTAAATCATAATGATATAAATTTATAATATAATTCCAGTATAATATAGTGTATAATACCATTTACTCCATCCTTTATACATCCCACATATGGAATTAACGATTCAAATCACTTTGAGGGGACGGTAGTCCGCACTTCCTAAAATGAAATTATCGCGTTTTACCCATAATGGAAATCATTAAGTATGCCATAAATGAGAAATACAGAAGCATAAGTAAAACATAAACATATTATATATCATATATAAAAATAGTTACATCTTAATGGCCACCTTTGAAGGTGTTATATGAGTGTTGAACAATCATCGTTTCGTGAGGCAGAAATTCACCATCCACAGAAACCGTATGTTCTTTAACCATTAGATGTAGGTGTGTGTAAGTGTAGCTCGAATACTTCTTATAACAACATCCTAGTATATTGAGGATACTGGTGTTGTTACAAAAGAAATTAATAAAAAGAGTTTAGGGGGTTGGAGAAGAAAAATAAAACAAAACAACATTAGAGAAGACATTACCTCAAAATCGGGTAACTCTTTTTGATTTGAGCCAAAGGCTTCCTTGGGAAGAGTTCTTCCTAAAGTGAGGCTTCTAGGAGTAATAGAGGGATGTTGGGAGAGTATTTGGGCAGAGGTTGGCCGAGCCAAATGGCTTGAAAGTGTAAATGAGGTGGGAGAGGTGGGGGCCTTTTATAAGAGGATAGGAGGGGCTCTTTTGGAAAGATTGAAATGTTACATTATTACACAATGCTTTTCGGATTCTAAAGGTCCCACACTTATATAATTCGAGGATAAGGTGATAAGGGTTAGAAATATCCTCATCCAATTGTCTTTGGAAAAGTGTAAGCCTTGTATTTTGCATTATCTTCCCATTTTATTTAAATCGTTAAATAATGAGGTCATCGCTGCATCATCATGATGTCATAAATAATTTAATTTATTTAATGTCTAAAAATTATAAAAAAAATACTATGATGTAGGAAATATTTTTAGATTTCTAATGAATATTTATAATCAAAATTTGGACTTGTTTAACCCCACTTAAAAAACTGTTTTAGTAAAACAACTCATGTTTGTGTCAATTTAATTTTAACATTAAATAAATATATATTAATGTCATTTTCCAACTAAAGTGGCTCCATGGGGTCCCCAAGTTGACCAATGGGTTGTCTTGTTCGGCCATGACTCATCCAATAGGAGTAGGACAAGTGTCATGCTCATCTCATATTATTATAACATTATTTGTACCTTAAACTACACTAATTACCTCTAATCGCGATTAAGAACTTAAAAGTTACTATTCACCAAAAAAATATTTTAATCTCATTGAACCAAATTTTACTTCTTAATGACAACCATGTATGTCGAATTTTTAAAAATCAAATCACAGAAGTGGTAATATTTCATTTAAACGAAAAATCAGTTATTTAACTACCACTTAGTGGTTTCACTATTCATCAAAAATTGAAGTTTTTCAGAACAATGCCAAAATTTCACCCTAAGCTATAATTGATATTCCGAATTCAAAAATGATTTCTATTCTAAAAAATTCCAAACATATAAGTTGCATTAATTAATTTTATAATTAATTCCCGCTGTCACAACAAATAGCGTGTTTTTAAGAAACAATTTATATCAAAAGATTGGCAATTGTTTATGTCCAATTTCAATGTTAAATTAATTCTAATGACCGCCATTGGATAAAATGGTAAAAATATATTCTAATTATACTTAAAAACCACTAAATAGTATAATTTATCACTATAAATTATTTTGATTAAAAAAGTTGTTTTTAAGTAATTTTCACTATTCATAAAAAGTTAGAAGTTCTCAGAAAAATACCAAAAATTCAACATAGGCTAATTTCGATATTACGAATACAAAAATGAAGTCCATTTTGAAATATAAAATTTCTATAATTTTAAAAGGTGGTTATTACTATTCATAACGGCTACTTTGATTAGTCGCGGTGTTTTAGAACTCGAACTTGCGTACAATGCAAGCTATTGCATTATTGAAAGAGAGGCATATCGTGGAAGCTCGGGGTGTTACACTTATTCTCTCCAATCTGGGAAAATTATTAAAGGGTGACCATTCTATATAATGGATCTCCAATTTTATTCCCATCTCAAAGGGATTGAGTGAATAAAATATGTCACAAACCCATACCTTTCCCATTTATTTTATAACCATTTTTTCTTCCCATATGTCCCACAGGTTCCCAGAGAGGAGTAAAAACCAATTCACAACCACATTGGATGGAGAGAAAGCCAAGAAGAAGATCCAAGTAAATGTGAGATGCAATAATTGATGGATAAACTAGCTCTACTCAGCAAATACTCCCCGATATAAGAATAAGGGTATGAACAACCCCTCAGTATTGAAGAATATAAGAACTTAATAAATGAACTCAAACCCACATTTCAGTATCCTATAGAGTAAGAAGAAGAATAAAACTATTAGGTGGAAATTCTATATTAACTTTAATTGAAGTTATAACATATAATGACAACCAAATTAGAGATATAACTTGAATAAGAGGACTAATTACCCCTAATCACCCCTAAACTCATTTTCCTAGTGTCTTTTCACATTGAAGAGGAATTAACATCTCTGAAATCATTAAGGGAGACTCTTTATTGGACTTTTATCTCTCTGATTTTATTGAATCTCAATTTTTTTATGACCTCCCTTATACTATAAAATAAAAAACATAGATTTGGTAGTAGTCCTTAGATGATAATGAAGATAGTTGAATGAATGAACTCACTTTGAATAATGAATGGAAGAAATGGTGTGGTTACCTACTGATATTGAAGAGGGATTTGGAAAGGACAGCCAACTAAACATTGAGAAATCCTATCAAGAAAAACCAGATTATAAGATAATCCCTAGAGAAACCATTGTATCATAAGTAGGATTCCCAAGTGTATTGAAAGATATTGATATACTATAAGGTTCACTAATGCCTACTGTAATTCCAATAGAATTCCAAGAGATAGTGCACTAGCATAAACAACTAGAACATCGAGATAAAATAATTGAGGGAGATTTCCTTACCCTAATCACATTTCAATCAAATTTTTATGAATTTCATTCTGATTTCCTACTTATAAAATTGCTAATTTAGCACCATTTTCACCTTCCCAAGATGAAGAACAAGGGATGAATGAAGAATTATTTGATAATCTGTGAAAAGTATTCCTTGGAAGAAGACCCACCAGTGGCTTAAAATGCTGGAATAGAACTGAATACTAATCATATTGAAGATGAAAACATGAAACCATCCCTATAAAATGAACACACTACCACCTAGAAAGTAGTTGAAAAAGAAAAATCTTTGGGACTTGTGATGATTTAAATACTCCCTCAGAAGTACCAAGAACATCAACTGAAGGGAGGAACAACATCGTAATAAGAATTCCCAGTGGAATATAATGAAGAAACAAATGCACACATTGCATATGAAGGAATATATTTTGATTTAAACATTTATTATTATTATTATTTTCAATTTGAATTATTTACTAAATCACCCTTATTTTTACATGACCAAGAAGTATAATTAGAGAATCCACTAGATGAATAAGAGGCCACAATAGTTTTGGTAGATCCTAAGGGAGACACCATACATCATCCTACCACCCCCAACTTATGAATTAAATCACACTGATGAGGGGGTGTATATGTAAAACTATGTTCAAGGGGGCCTCTAAGAACTGAAGTTGAGTGACTATAGAAGAAGAAGAATATGGTGGTTCACATCATAGAAGCCTCATACCCATGTAGATTTGGATGACCATCGGACTATCCATCTATGGACAGTCTAACTATATCACCTCTTAGAAGGTATAACACAATATTCTTTACCCCCTATTTTTCCTTTTTCCTTTTTCATTTTAATAAAAAATTAATGTTTAATTCTA
Source organism: Viscum album (assembly GCA_963277665.1). Taxonomy (NCBI): domain Eukaryota; kingdom Viridiplantae; phylum Streptophyta; class Magnoliopsida; order Santalales; family Viscaceae; genus Viscum; species Viscum album. The sequence goes on along the minus strand of OY728151.1, from coordinate 1,263,787,623 downwards.
TATCTCCATAGCTTTTCCCAAAGTGGATAGCAACCAAGGAGACTAGATCGAGGTTTTCTACAACTTACCGGTAGATATATTACCTTGAACTTGCTGTAAAAATTAACATCAGGTGGTATATATCTTTTTTCATTATTCATACACTCTAATTTTGATGCATGACTACTGGAATTTTAATGGATAGTTATGAACAAGTGTGGGGGATGATATTCAAACTAGTTTAGAACTAGTTTTAAATTTTTTTAGAGAATATTTTAATTTTTAAAAAATAAAATAAAATTTCAATTCTATTTTAGGAACCTATGCATAAATCTATAGGTTTATATTTTATAATTTTATAGAAACTTGAGAATAAATAAAAACGAAAAAAACGAAAATTTTAAAAAATATATAAAAAACTAAAAAATAAAAAAAATGTTTTACTTTTTTGTAAATATTATACATAGTTTTTCTTTTATAGTTTAATATTTTGTTTTTCAAAATTTTATTGAACTGTATCACTTCCCTCCTAGATTGAAAATATTATGCTAGAATTGAATTAATTTATTGATTTTGAAACTATAAGACTTAAATGTTTGATAAGTTTGGTCTCAGAACTAGGAAAGTGAGTGTGAGTGAAAAATATTTTTTTGGAATCGGTTTTATAACTTAAGGTTACTAGGAATTTAGAACTTCATCTGTGGTAACTTGACCTCTATGAAAAAGAACACCTTAGAGAGTCATATCAAATAAATTTGATATAATTCCTTTGAAATTGGATTAAAATGGGAAATTGGGAACCCACAATGAATATCTGATATAATGACATCGTGTGTGTGTGTGTGTGTATCCCTCTATAAATTTTAATAAGTTATTTCTCACATTTCCTTGCACATACATAGCTGAGAAAAAATCAAAAAAAATCAATAAGTGTCTAAGTAAATAATAAATTCATCTAGATGGGGTGAATATTGAACTCATGAAGGGGATAATTAACTTATAACAAATTCATTTGATTTGTATCAATGAAGTGGAAGAACAAAATTTGGTTTAAGAAACTGATGGAAGAGGGGAAAATGGAACTATTTTTGTTAAAATTCTTATTCCACATAAATCTCATTTGATCCACTCCTAAACTGGAACTTTGATTTAATTAAAGTGAAATAATTATTTAATTCACATATGAGGCATTATCATTTGAAAATTAGAGTAATTTGTGATTACTTTCAATTCTGGTTGTTAAATTTAAATTTATGTAGGATAACTTTTTGTTTATATTTTTGAATAAATGCAATTACAAGATAATATTACCCATGAGAGCAATAGTTAGTGTGGGGGATATGTGAGCTAAAAATTTGAACATTTTTTGTCTGTTATTCCTTGATAATTACCCCTCAATCTAGTTAAGATTCGGGTTAAATAGTGAATTTTTGTGACTTTGTGAAATATTAACTTTAAATATTAATGTCTTAAATATGAATTTTTTGTGATTTATTAATTTTTGGAATTACAATGTGAATCCAAATCTTGATTTTGAAACTATGAATTTATAATTATTTGATTCAATATGAAACTAAATTTTTAAATAGATTCACCTTTGAGTATTAACTCTTTCAATATTTTTTCTGAATTAAATGAAATCCATAAATTGAATTTGAAATTGAAACTCTTATCTATTTTCAAACTGTGAACTGAAATTTTAAAAATTCAATCAGAAATTAATTCTTAGAAGGATTTTATATTTTTCACTTTTAATTGATTGGTCATTTTTTTAATATAATAAAAAATAAGAATTGATTTCTTGATAAATTCAAAATTAATTTAAAATCATTTTTTCAGTGGATAAGTTATTAATTTTAATTGATTTATTATTTTTTAAAATTTATTGGAACAAAATATGCACTAAAATGATTTATTTTATTTTTCTGGTCGAAAAAAAATTATCAAAGTGATCGTGCCTCGAAAAGTCATTAACTAACCATATGCGTTCAATTAAGTGACTGCACATGAGGATTTTGAAGTGACCGTGTATGTTGAAAAAAATATGGATCGCACTTGCCAACCGACTGTGGACAAGCTACTGTACGCCTGTAAGTTATCATGAAATAATAAAATTCAACCTATTGTGACACTCCCTCCTCATGGTTATTATACTAACCATGAGTCCCCTACTTCCTCACGGTCACCTCCAGCCACTCCTACCTACTATGTGTTTCTGCCTTCAACCTACTGTGTCTCAAACACATGGTGACTTCTCCACAATCCACCATTATCCTGAGTTATATTTCACTTTCCACACACCCTGTCGAAGGCCTAACTAGATCTGATCTGTCGCCGCCATGCTGGAAATCCCAATCTCATGAGATGCACTTGCTGGAAATCATATTTTCTCTCCGCCACTGTGGAAATCAAGTTGAACCATGCCTGGTCAGGATCTAAGGAAGAAAACCCCATTTTGATCATTGATTCATCATCAAAACCACATCCTCTTCCACCCATGGATCCCTAAATCGATATGAAATTCACATGACGGAGATTATTGTAGAACCCCATTTCTTTTGAAAGACAAGTTTGCACAAACTGGCCGCACCCAGTAGAATCTGAGATCGCTGGTGTAGATTTGATGCCACGCCGATTAACCCTTACCATGAATGAAGAAGAAGAACTACTTGAATTGAAGCAATCGAGACACTCACTATGGAAAACCCTTATGCTGCCTACCCCCCCCCCCCCAGAATCCTGAATTCCCCTGAGCCACTGTTGAGAAAACAGTTGTCAAAGATCACCAAAACAAGCCACCACTGCGATGGAGAGACAAAGCACTGGTTGAAGGAGATGAAGACCCGAGCACCACCTAAAGAACCCCCACAACACAAATAAAATAAAAAGAAAATAAAAAAATAAAAAAAATAATATATATATATATATATAAGTAATTATCGCTTGATAAAATTAATTGATTGTTGTACTTTTTTCTGTTTGCAATGAAGTCTAGGCCCGAGCCTAAGATTGAAATCTGAATTCATCCAAATACTAATTTTGAAAACCATCTCAACCCCTGATGGCATATGTCTCCTTCCAGAAGAATCGAGTAGCACATTTTTTTCATTGGAGCCATGTTGTAGTGAAGCAAATCATATCCTTGCGATCATGGGAAAATAAATTTTTCAGTTAGAATAATCGAGTGATGTAGATCACGACCCTCCACTGTAACAATTGGTATCTATCTAAGAAAATAATAGCTCAATCCTCACTACATTGAATGTGATGAAAAATAAGTAGAATGTTATAAATATTTTCTATACTCCCCACTTTGAAATATCTGGCATCTGCTAATCATAATTTAGGATATCTTCTATAATTTTTATTTCTGTAAGTTTAATTATAATTTAATTCTATTTTCTTCTTCATTCAATTGTCTATGTTGTTCTCCCCCTGCCCCCCCCCCCCCCTATTTTCTTTGTGTTTCAAACCTCCATAATGTTCCCATAATCCAAAAATCCATGAACATGGAAAGATAACCCCCCAATGGGCTGTCCAAGGGGAATCACAGTGGTGTGTGTTAATTTTTATTCTTAAATTTATTAATTTATTTCTTTATAAATCTGTTGTGAGAGTGGAAGTGGAGTGTAGAGGATTTTATCATCACTTTATATTCCATTAATGTTGTTGCACTCCTCCACTTGTTACACTTAAATGTGTCCCTTCGTTCGGATCATACTTCATACCTATGGAGTCATGTGATTTGAATGATATAATGGTACACAATCACTACCAAGTGAGTGATTAAGTTCATTCACTCGATTGAGGAGTATACTTTCCCATTCACTGACGAGAACACATGAGATATCTAGTCTATTTAGGTGATCCCTTAATCATATTATTGATTTCATACTTAAGGGAAATAGTGGAGGGTGCATAGAAAAATAATATTGAGTCTGGACAATGAGTTAGAAGATTTAGAATAATTGTAAATGATGACCCAACCCACTATAATTCACACTAGGAGTACCTGTAATCCTCGCTAACCTATGTTGTGTTGTTTTTATTTATTCTTCAATTAATAAACCTAAAAACCAAATAAACAATCATCATTTATGGTATCTTTCAAAATTAAGTAAACAAAAAATACATAAGTTATAGGATAGTGAAACCCCCAAACCCTTCTCCTTGAGATACAACCCTGATCAGCCACTAGGCTACATTAGGAGGTTTTAAAAATTCTATTTGACTGCAGCCCATGACAACTACATGATCACCAGTGGAATATAAAATGATACATAAGAGTCATTAGTGTAGAATGTAAGAGTGACATATACTATTCATAAAAAGTTAGTAGTTGAGGCAATAGATGTTATAAGAAAACTGAGGTTTCTAAGTTTAATGGTGGGTTTGCTATAAAATTTAGATAGTGTTGGTACCGGATGTCCTGTTAGGACCTACTATTAATAGTGGATTGGGGCCACTTATGCTTGTAATGTTTAGAAAAGCATTAATGTACTATAAATTTCTATAGGACCTATGACCAAGGGTGGGAGGTTATAAACCAAAAGGGTGATGGACTAGAAGGATTTGAAGTAGATGGAGGAGCTTCTAGAGGGATCAAATCCCCTCACTCATGAATCTTCATAGTGAGATCAATTATGATAGGATTTTATCGATAGAGGTGTTAGAGTTCATCTTTTATTAATCTGGGTAGGGTTCTAAAAGATAGGTTATCTTAATAACTCATATCAGTTTTGTTCCTTAATAAATATAATGATGGTCTCCCATGGATGTAGGACACAATTTATGAACCACATAATCCCCCATGTGTTGTTCTTGTGTATTTTCATTATGTTTGTCTTATGATTTTTTCTTGTTCACTTCTCTCAAAAGTAAGGTTGTGAGGCCACCAAAACCATATAGAGGATAGATTAGTGTGGAGGATGGGGTTGTGGGACTTTCTAGTTCTAGTTATTGAAGTATGAGGGTGGATCGATTAGAAGATGTAACTTCTATTGATCAATGTTCCATGCATGATCCCCAAGAAGTGGTATTAGAGCCATGGTTTAAATGCATCTGGTGACCAGTTTATCAAGGAATTGGAAGAATTTATCTTAGAAGATAGTGGTAGTACCAAAGATTTTATACAAATATCAAAAGTATTCTTGAGTGGTGTGTTCCTTGAGAAATATTCTATTATTGAGGAAACATGAAGATATTGGTTAAAATGCTATTGTGTTCCTCTGGTCAAATGGTTTGCTAAATTTTTGGAAGGATGTTCACTGTGAAGATAGTAGTGGTAATAGAGTTTTTTGAGTATATATAAATTACTACATGATGGTTGTGTCTGATGGCATGTTATGTTTATCTAAGTGGCATTAATAGATTAGTTGGTAGACTATAGGATACTTTTAGAAGATATCCCATGATCCCTAACATCTCTAAATTTAATGGGAACTCATTGTTTCCAAAGGGTAGCACAATAATGGGTCTGGCCTGATTTTTTATGTTTCAATGGAAAAGGTGATAAACTTCAAAGGATGTTGGTTTTCTACTCCTAAAGAGTTTATAAATTCTGATTGAATGGTGATTTATATAGAAGCGAGGTGTTATCAAAACTGAAGGTAGTGATATTAAGCATAGGGATTATTCTAGAAGGGCTTTGTAATGGGATGTCATGCCCACTGGGCCTATGTGAAATGTATTGAATAAATAAGGTTTAATGGGTGGGATATCTCTTTTGGGGTTATGGACTATATTTTCATCCTATGTGTGTGGTCTCATTAGGCGTAGGTACTATAGAAACAGAGGCACTATAGAAATGGTGACATTAAAGCAGTGGCGGGAATTGTAATTCTAGTAGCGGCGACTACTATAGCGGTGGCGATACTGTAGTGGGTACTGTAGCAACTGGAATACTATAGAATTACTATACACAGAATGGGTCTTGGACCAAAATTTCAGACCTAGAGGCCATATAATGGGCTACATTCCCACTAGGCCTTCTGGGAAAATATATATAATGTAATAAATCAGGTGGTTGGGTGGGTTATACCTTGGGGGGATATGACCTGCCTTTCAGGCCCGTGTGTGTGTGGTTTTTGTGTGTGTTTGATGTAATTATACACCCAAGCACCAAATATATATAGAAGGAGTATTCAGTGGTAAATTTTAAGGAAATCACTTGATCTAATTCATGTGGGGTAAGTTCAATTCAAGGATAATCATATAGTGTCCATTTTTTTCATCTAGAATTTCAGAAGGAAAAGAGATAGTGTAGTTAGACCACTAGTATCTAAAGGTGTGTTCCCAAAAGTTGTAACATATGAACATTCTACAAACCATGTTAGATAAAAGGGGGTGCTTATCATAGCTACCAAGTGTTCACTTTCCCACTTGAAGTTAGGTCTGTTGACTTTGTGGTTTGCATCACTCAACATCTATAAGGGGAGCAAGCATATGTTTTTTAAACCATGAATATTGTTGAATGATTGGTGGTTTTATCTAAAAATGATCAAAAGGAATGAGTTAATCATGGTATTAGATAATTAGAATATGAATCCAATGATCAGTTAGATAAATTGAAGAATATTTATTAAAAGTCATGGAATTTACAATGGGGATCATGGTTATGGAAGAGTGTGGGAAATGAGTTTTCTAGAAGAATAAACTATTTGATGATAGAGTTTTTGGAATGGATTTCATGGGAACATTGAATATAGAAAGGATTGCAACAACCTTTGGTCGCTAAAAGGAACATGATCATAATAATATTCAAAAGCAGCAGTGAATAGAAACTTATCCAATTCTAGTGGAATCTATTAGGTCCATTTTACAACAATATATATTCATTGAAAAAGTGGTATAATAGTGTGGGTTTTGTTCCTCGTAGAATAAATTTGGGGAGCATTGGGAACTTTTTCAATAATAACCATGATAGAATGATATAGACTAGATGATTTTTGGGTGGTTGATAGTTTTCATTATCAAAGGGAGTTTCAAAATATATATTATCAGTGTCTGCCTATAGTATGGGGATGCTAAACTTGGAACACAAAAAGGTGTCTCAAAGAATATTTTCAAACCTGTTTAAGAAATATGGAATCATGTAGTGGATCCATGAATAATTCTTTACATTAAAAGTATACACAAAGGTGTTTCAAAGTGGTAAGTTCTGGAAATGGTGATACGAGATGTTTGGGTATAGTTGTAACATGTGTCTTATCTTAAGGATCATGTATATTCCATTATTTTTGGGGCAATATATTCTAGAGATAATTTAAATTATATAAGATGAATGGATATTATTCTCTCATCTATAAATTCTTTATATAAGTTTACCATGGTCGCACCATAGTTGGAAGATGGACAACCCAAGTTTGGGGCATGTGTTTCTTTGTGAATGGTAGCGATGAAGACTTTGGTAGTTTTTGATTCTATGGAAATTATTATTAGAAGATTGGAAAAGTATTTAAATATCCTCTTCAATAGAGGTGGATCCTTAAAGGATCAGTAATAATACTAGAGTATAGTGAGAGAAAATGACCATGCATAACTTAGTTTCACTGAAGGATGTTTTAATTGGGAGTCTATCATCCAATGATATCAAACATTCTAAAATATGTATTTTTGGGTGAAGGTTAGTTTTGATGGTATTTCTAGAGTTAATGTACTGGGAATCTCTTGGAAGTTGTGGGAGATCTATGGAAAAGTCTTCGAAAGTGCATGCTATGGATAGAGAGAGGCTATAGATATAGTAAATGGAATAGTATATTGATGGAAATTCAATGTGATTTAGATGGATATTAGGTCTATTTTCTTTAGAGGTAATTATATAGAGTCATTCATAAGGTTTCATGATAACTAAATGGAATATCATGGTTCGGAGGATTAGGAAGGAAATTTTATTTAGTGGGGATTGGATGATCAAAATAAGCATGAAGGAGAACCATGTGGGACTATAGGGGTGAATGAAAGCTAACTTGTGGCACTTTGGTAGAAGAATGAGAATATTATTTAAGTGGAATATTATTGGACTTTACCTACAAAAAAATTCTTAAGTGGTATATTGTTGGGTTTTTGGAATGAGAATTTGTCTTATAGTCAAATATTAGGATTTTCATAAGTTAAGTCTCCAAAAGATACACTTGGGATAACTGTATTGAGATAGACACTCTAGTACCATATATGTTTGGATTCATTCTAGTAGAATTGTGTTCCCCAATAAGTATAAAAATGAAATATGTTTAGTAGAAGCAGAGACCTGTGAATGGGTGTATGATAGCTTAGTGGGTTCATTCGAACAAAATTTAGTTTAGTGGAGGTAGCAGTGGCAGCATAGTGACTAGGTATGGGAATACAAAAGGAGGAACCTCTAACACATGAACCTGGAGATAACAGTCATGTTTTAAAGGAAGGAATGGTGTATATGATATGGTATTTCTAGATACAATACAATTTTTGAAATATATGGTGAACATGAAGAAGTTATGACATACATGATGATCATTGATGGTGATATGTGGAATTCCTTCCATGTATTTTAGTTAAAAAATAAATGATGTGTAAGAGTCATCAGTATGGAATGTTAGAGTAACATTCACTGTTTAATAGAAGTTTGATGTTGACATAGATATGATATAGGGAAATAGAGTTCATTGAAGTCAACGGTGGGTTCCATATGAAATTTGAAAAATAATAGAACTAGATGACCTTTTGGGGACCACTATGAATAGTGGATTGGTACCACCTATGATAGGAATATTTTGGTGAAGAATTAGTGTGATATAAAGTTTTAGAGGCTCATCATATGAAGGTGGGAGATCATAGCTTGAAATGGAAGATGACCGAAAGGATCATTAGTGGAAGGAGGAGTTTCAAAAGGTATCACATCTCCTCACTCATGGTTCTTCATAGTGGGAGCACTTGAGATAGAATTTTTTAAATGGAGGCATTGGTTTTTATCTTCTATTAATCTAGGTATAATACTAGAAGATATGTTATCCTTGTATCTCGGATAATTTTTATTTCTTAATAAAGATGTAGATATTCTCCCATGCATGTAGGACACAATGTATGAACCACATAATCCTTTGCTTATTGTGATTGTGTGTTTGTATTTTTTTTCATGTACTTTTTCGCTTGTTTTATTATCTCATAAATAAGGTCATCAGGCAACCAAAACCAAATGGAGGTCAGATCAGTGCAATGGATGGGGTGCCTGGAATTATCAGTTCTAGAAATTGAACCATGGGGGTAGATCAATCAGAAGATGTGGCATTCAATGATCGATCTTCTGTGTATGATCCCAAACAAGGTGGATGTGAGGGGTCTTCATGTGTGAAACATATTATTTTTTATTTTCTTCTTCTTTAACAGGTAGTTCAATTTATATGTTATAAAATTACTAAGATGCAATGAAAATTTGTAACTGGGAAGGATATCCATATTTATTTATTACATTCACATGCAACCCAACCTGGCCTAAAATATATTGATTTGTAAAGAATCACTATATCTGGACTTATGATTTTCTTCAAATAATTTCTATATTATTCAATATTAAGGTTGATCATCTGATGAATAATTTAAGAGAATGGTGTTTTTATAGAAAGTTTCGAGATGGAATACCTATTAAATATATTAATATTCATTACCTATATTAAAATTAATCTTTAAACTTATTTTTTCTATATCTATTGATAAAAATTCCACTTTTATATAGTTTTTTATACAATTGAGTTCTAAAAACTAGTTTTTCCTCATGTTCATATACTTTTTTTCTTCAACAGTGAGAATAAAATTTCCTTTGCGATGGATATTAATAAAATTATATCTATTAAAATTCCAAGTAGAAATTTCCATCTATAAATATATAAATAAGTAAATAATTTCATGGTTTATATTCTACGTGGAAACAATAATCCTTTATCACTATTCATGAAAAATAGAATATGTTCAATGTTTTACCCAAAACATTTTCAGTATAGTTATAGATCATGATGGATTTGATATTCACAAATGAAGAGATGATAATAATTTAGTAGAAAAGAGTGGTATTCAACTAGATAATAGGTATGTTTTACCTTAAAATCCATGTCTATTAATGAAATATCAAGCTCATATTAATATATATATTTGTGATCATTTCCATTCAATTGTTTAAATATATAAATAAAAGTCATGATCGTGTGACTATTATGTTCTATGAATATGATAATACCCATAAATGTGATAGTCATGTTAATGAGATTAATATATATTATGTATACTAATATATATATCAGCATGTGATGTTTCTTAGATAATATTTATTTATGATATCCATTATAGATTTCCTCAAATATCACAACCTCATTTATTGGGTAAACAAAATATTACTTATAAAAATAATGATAACATTGTGTATATTTTGAAAAATAACAGATGTGATCAAATAATGTTTACATATTGGTTGGAATAAAATTTACTATATCCTATGGAATGGTTTCTAAATTATGTGGAATTTCTAATAAAATTTTAATACAACACACATGATATAAAATGGTGACTTGGAAGATAAGTTTTTCAATTAATGAATTATATTATGTACCTCTCACAATTGTAGAGCTCTATTATCTAAAAATACTACTTACTAAGCTTAAAGTCCCTATATATTATGAATACATATTCACTATGAACCATACTATACATCATATATATAGATCGAACTAGGGAATATTTGATTTACTTCAATATGGTGATGAGTTTGTTGAAGCTATTAGAGAGGTTTCTTTTTAGGATATGATAGATTTGTTATATAGATTGGTTTCTCTCATACTCTTATCCAACACTCTTTCTCAACCTTTTCATGTTTGGAGTTTAACTTGGGAAATATTTTGTGATTATATTGTCTATATTCAACAAAAAAGGTTAAAAATACATGGTATCCATAAAAGTAAAATAACCCTATTTTAAAACACGAAGTCCTGAGTATGTTTTTTCTTATTTCTATTACCTATTTTAGTTATTACTATAAAATAAATAATTATTTCCCTGATTTTCTACTCTTACTATTCTAAATATATTGCATCTATTTCTAACCCATTTACTACTAAACATATTTTTACCACATTTTACTATTTTCAATATGTTGTATCTATTCTGAATATATTGTATCTACTAAACAGTTTTTTCTATCAATGTTCTTACTCGTGTTTCTTCTTATTTATATTAACTATTTTAGTTATTAATATAATTTTTCACCATATTTTACAATTCTTAATTTTTTATATCTATTCTGAATATGATGCATCTATTTTGAATGTGTTGTATTTATTCTAAATGTGCTCTACCTTTTATGAATATGTAATATATACTAAATAGTTTTTCACCACATTTTACTATTCTGAATATGTTTTATCTATCTATAATATGCTATATATACTAAAAAAAATTACTTCTTTACATCTTTTTACCATTATTTACTATTTTGAATATGTTGTATCTATTCAGAATATGTTGTATCTACTAAATAATTTTTTTGTATGTTTATGATTATATTTATTCTTATTTCCATTACATGTTATAGTTATTAATATAGTTTTTACTAATATTTACTATTCTAAGTATGTTGTATAAACTTTGAATATGTTTTATCAATTTCTATGTAACTTATATTTTTTGGTTGGTGCATTTTATTCAAAAAGTATTATTTTCATTACTATTTTATAAAATAATTATAAAATTTACATCACTGATAAATATAGTGGTATATTTTCATTTTCTACTAAATTTTTGATTTCCTAAAATTCCTTATAAAATATTATTATACTTACTATTTTACATTCTTTGAATTTTATTTAAGAAAAAACCTATAAATATAACACCTCGTTGTCAAATAATTGACTTTTAAATATAGAAATATATTTTTATTTTAAAAAAATATTTCTTAGTATTTTTTTTCTCATAAGAATATTTTTTTAGTGTTTTTATTGATAAAAATATATTTTAATAATTAATACACAATAACTAGGAGTGTGCACTTTATTGTTAAAAATAGAAATACTTTTATTCATTTTAACACCACTTTGTTTTGCGGTTTTCTTTAGAAAAATATGATATATCTACTATTTAAAATTACTTAAAATGGATTTATACATTTAATATACCACCAATGTGACATATAATTTACTAGAACAATATATCAATATATGTTTTAATATATTGTAACACGTGCATTTTATTTTTTCACCTATGAGTTATAAATGTAGTAGAATAAAAAAATACATATTTAATAGTATAAATTTTGGTTTTATAAAAATCATAACAATTCTATGTTAATGAATATGAAAGTGTAAACATAACAGTACTTTTTTTAAAAAAAATACCCAGATATTATGCTATAATGGAAACTCGTTGAACTCATGTAATACCTATTCCATAATTATTATCTATAAATCATGGAAATATATTAGTTTTAGAATAACTCAATTATGATAGAGACTCCCATAAATAAGAATTAAAATTTTTAAGTAGTAAACTTACTGCCAAACAAAAACATGCGTTGGCCATTATTGTATCATCAACTTATGCTCCTACAAGAGGTTTTCTTTCCTTCATGGATATGGAGGGATAAGAAAAAAATTCATATGGAGAGATTTAACTTATGCACTATGCTCAGAAGGTCATATTTTCATTGTAGTTACTTTAAGTAGCATTTCATCACTACTAATTATATATGGTAGGATAGATCATTATAGATTTCATATTCCAGTTTGTGTTACTAAAGATTAAATTTTCAACATTATAAAGGGTGGTGATATGTTTAAACTTTTACAAAGAGATAAAATTATTATATAGAATGAGGTACTGATGATACATAAATATTTTTTTAAAGATTTTTATCATTCATTAAGAGACATAGTGTCACAAAAAAATCCAAGTTCAATTAATTTACCTTTTGGTGGAAAATCAATTATTTTTTGTGGAGAGTTTAGATATATCTTACCTATAATACTAGTTGTAAATATAAGTGACTTGGTATTTAAAAGTATTGGATCATTGAATTTTTGGCTCCATTATCATGTACTTGTGTTGAGAAAAAACATGCATCTACATTGTAATGATATTAATGATGATTTACTTGAACTGAAGTGCTTTTCAGATTGAATTTTGAAAATTAGTGATGGTAAAATTGGTGTTGAATCTAATGGTGAGATAAAAATAAAAATTCTACAAGATTACATTATTGAATTATATGTCAATCCAGTTGATGAAATTTTTAAGTACATGTACCTAGATTTATTTGATAAGTTCAATGATTCGGAATACTTGAAAGGGTATTCCATCTCATCTCCAACCCATGAAATTGTTTTGACGAAGTCAATAACTACATGTTATCTTTGGTATCTAAGGAATAGAAGATGTATCTCAGTTTAAATTCAATTTTCAAGGCTAATTTTGATATTGATGAGATAGAGAACATATATACACCTGATATTTTAAATTTTATTAACATCTCATGTTTACCTCCCCATAAAATTACATTAAAAATTAGAGTTCTTATGATATATCTCAAAAATATAGATAAATAATTTGGCCTTTATAATGTTGCCCATTTAATTATCAAAAATTTGGAATATCATCTTATTGGAGATAAAATTTTAACTAGAACACACATTTTTCGAAATTCATTTATTTTTAGGATCAATATGACACATTCATATTCAAAATTTCCATTTAAGATTAAATTAAGATATTATCCTTTAATAGTTTCTTATGAAATGAATATTAATAAAATTTAAGGGCAGTCACTTTCTACTATTGGGTTATATCTAATAAAAATATTTTTCTATCATGAATAATTATATGTTATTGTATCTATTATTATAAGCAAGTAAGATTTAAAAAATTTGATACATCATTGTGACCATGAATTCTTGAGTTCTACTAATAATATTGTATATAAAGAATATTACAATATATTTAACAAGGTATAAAATTATCACCCATTTCTTATAGTCTTTGTTTTTTCTGAAATGGTTTATTTATAGTTTATTTACTATTCTATTACATATGTTACAACACACATATCTTCCTTCAAGATATTTCATCTCTATAAATGGATCCATGTTTTACTCCAATCCATGACATGATAATTGAAGATGATGAAACTATCAGAATCCAAGTTAGAATTATTAATATGTGATATATTAAATCTTCAAAGGATTCAAATGACATAGTTATTGGAGACTTAATTCTTCTTAATGAGAATGTAAGTATTTTTTTTCCTTCTTACAGTCTCATTTATTTACTGATAAGTATAATATTTTTTCATATAATACATATTTTACATCTAAAAACTAATATTATTTCATTTTTCAACTTAATATAAATGTATCATTTTATGTAAAAACAAAAATCAATATTATTAAAGTTTTAAAAGTATTATCTATTTATAACCTTTTAATTTAATTTTCCTTATATAGAAAAAAAGGATTCAAGAAACTATTGGTGGCCAAAAATTAATTCAAAATTTCAATGGACTTATTCATGAAGGAATGTTCTATATTATACAAAACATTTAAATAGATTACAGCTGTGGAAATTTTTTAGAAACTTACATAGTTTTAGATTATTTTTTAACTAGAGTGACCATTGTAACTTCCATACTTCAAGTTCAATTTCATTTCTTTTGATGGTATAATTCACAAAAATTCCTTGTATAACACTTAATAGTTTAGTTATTTTCACTTATTTATTTAATTTTTCCCAAATATTTAGTTTGTGAAGTATTATTCGTATTTTTTGAAAATTACTACACTCTATTATAAATTTAATTTCTAAACCATTAACCTCTTCTATTAACTTGGGTTTTGTAAAAATGTATCTATTTAGTTATATTATAATTTGTATGCATATACTACTTTTATATTGTTCATTTTGTTAATGTCACATATTTCAATATAAAAGAACTAAATTTTCAAGACATCTCCTTGTTATCTTTAATCATTTTCGATTCATAAATTTTTATTTTCTTCAGAATTTTAACAATATTTTTCTACTTATTTGGTATCTTTTTTATGATACTTGTTAGGATTTCAAGATTCAAATATAAATTATTTATAGTTTCTCATGCCTCAAAAAATATATTCTTTGTTCTCATTAATAATGGTTAAATGTAAATGGTGTGATATTTTGACATGAGATGGTGTTTCATAAAATTTTGTAACATTATCCTTCACTTATGTACCACCTAAAATATTACATTAATGAACCTACAATAGACTCCATGGGTAGTTTATCATCTTTAAGAACCTTAAGAAACAAAATTCCTTAGGTTTATAGTTCATGAATATCACTCAATGTCAAGGACCTATTGGAGTTTAATTTTGATGCTCAGTCTATCTTAACAATGGGTATTTCATCTTATATACTATTTCACTACTATGTAATTTCTTCATGAATGTTTCCATACCTCAACCAACAAAATATCCATTCTAAAAATTTGTGATTTCATTATCAAATACAGTGTTTAGAATGGCATCCCACTAACCATGAACATTATTCATCATTGTCACTCTATTTATTTTAAAGGAATAAATGTTTTATGTCCTTCATGTAAGTGATATATTCATTATATATTCACTTTTTCCATACACCATATCCTATTTGTATAACTGTTTTATCTTGTTAATTTTAAGATAAACTAAATTATATTGATAACTATGTTCAATTATTTTTATTGTATTCTTTGTGTATGAATTTTGTATTGTATATGTTGTGTATATGCTTTATACCAAAATTTTCATGATTTAAGATGTAATTTTTTAGCTATATTCTATAGATATTATTGGATATATACAACATCAAATACCGATCAAACCTTTGGGAAACTCTAGAAATCAAATAAAAGTTGTGTTTTGGAATGAAAGGTCATCACTCTTCTATATTAAAATCATATTATAGTAACATTAAATTTATTTTACACATAATTTTTAATTTTACTGTTAATTCATTTTAGATGTGTATTAATGAACTACACTATTTGGTATTCTTATGAAAAACAAATGAGTACATTTTTTATAGTAATAATAGAATTATCTAATTTCTTAGTGTTACAACTTTTGAGGGCTGAAAGATTAGGTTGTTATTACTCCTCTAACCTTGATTTTTTAGCATTTGAATATCAATAACATAAAGAATAAAACAATTTTACCTACCATTTTATGTAGGATATTTTATTTTTAGTAATGGTATTAATGTAATGAAATTGATTATCAATCCTAATATTCCTATAATGGTCACCTTTAAAAATATTTTGAAATAAAAATTTACATTTTTAAAGTAATTTACACTTTTAAAGGCATGATTACACTAGCAGTTCTCACACATTTGGCTTCATTGGTTTAACTTATAAATTTTATATGTTTTAGCATCACATAAATCATGTTAACACTGATTAACAATACATAATATACCAAATAATACACCAGTTTTTTAACCCAATTGTTTTTCTCCAGTAATAAAAAAACTTTTCAAGAAATCATTTATTATTAATGGGTTTCTTACACTTATTCATTTTTTTATTTTATAGATCTTTAAACATTACATCTCTATTACCATTTTAAATTTAATTAAGTTATTTATTTATTTATTTATTACATATATTTTTTAGTCAACGTGATGTTCTACCATATAAATAATATGAAAGATTTAAAGTAGATATAGGTGGTTTTATGAATCATGCAACTCCTGTATTAAAAATATTTAAAACACAAATGGTAGTCTCTAATGTATCAACTTAAATTCCTCCCTAAAAACTAAAATCCAAGGTTTTTCATCATAATTAACTTATATTTCATCTCATTAAATAGTCTTAAAATTACTTATCTTGGTTTTTGGTTAATGAATAAATTTTTGTTAAATTTTGAAATGTTTTTTATATTATTATAGATTTAGGGTGTATCTACTGGTAAAATATTATAGTAGAGCAGTTTAATTTGTTCGGTTTGATAAAAAATTGATGCATTTTGATACCAAAAACTGAAACTAAAATTAAATACAACTTGATTTAGGTAACAGCTTTTAATTAGTTTGTAAAACTACATCTTATTTATTAAAGGATTATACTACACCTTTAAAAAAATTACAATGAAAAGTTTGGATTCATGCCTAAACTGAACACGATAAAGTTGAAAATTGTGTTGTTGGATTTATAAATCACTAATTATAACATTTAGAATCATCATTATCCATAAGGAAAAAAACATATAATTTTTTTTATTAATTTCATATAATGAATTTTAAATCTCTAAATTCTAAAAATATATAGAAAATATCAAGGTAATACAATAATTTTTTTATCCAATAAAATAATATTTAATGGAACTCAAAAAATAGTATTCATTTCTAATTATTTTTTTCCAAAAAAAATCATTAGATGATTTCTATAGTGAACCTTCATGAAATTAAAATCTACAAGATGGAGTCATTAATACATATTCCTCCACTAAAATAACTCTAATAAAATATTATATTATCTTCTTTGATTATTAATTTCAAATTATTCATTACCATTTCTGGTATGGAAATTTCTTACTCACACTGCAAAATATATTATATGCACATATTGTAAAATAATTCTCTACAGCCAATCTATAGAACACATAAATCCATTACGAATATGATGAAAAATACATATGATGATTAGAATATATATGAGTAGAATCCATTATAAGAAACATAATATGAGTATAATCTATTCTCATAAGGTATTCTTTACAACATTTATAAGGAAAAATACAACATTTTATTATAGATTTAGTAAAAAATACAACATTATATGATAAGGTATTCTGGATAATAGCTTTAGGGATTATATATAATGGATTGAATGGATTTAGGGATTCTTCCCTAAATTCATCGTATAATATTGGATTATTCCCTAAATAAAACCTTAAAACCATTATGAAAATTACCTAAATCCATCATAGAGAATCCAACATTAAATGATCAAATTTACGATAGAATCCCTTATGATGGATTTAGGGAAGAATTCAATATATGATGGATTTATGGTAGAATCCAACATTATATGATCTCTTTAGGGATTCTGCATAATGGATTTGATGTAGAGTCCCTTATGATAATGGGTTCTTTATAATATAAGATATGGAATTAAATTAGAATATGGAATCCTATTTAATTTGAATTAAATTATACTATGGAATCAAGTTTCATGTATTAATACATTCTTTACTATAGAAAAAATTATTGCATGACTTTGATGATGAAGATGCCACTAAAACTAAAAATAAAACCATTGATTTGGATTTTGGTAGCTTATGAAGTAATTATATACAACGTTCTCTTCCATGTAATTATATATATATATATAAACTTCAAACTCTATTTTTAATTTATTTTTCATATAGGCACCCTTTTTAAATGGGTTGAGTGAGAGTCGTTATATTTCCTAAAAGCCCCATAATATATGCTTAAAGGCCTTGGAGTACATGGCCCAAAGGCTCGGAGGAACAGTGACCTAAACTACAGCAGGCTCTCTCGTCATCCTATCTTCCAATAGCCTGATTCTCTAACATCCCATCTATAAATATATATTTAAACACATATAAATATGTAAAAATATATATACACACATATTGATATATATATATATACCCACATAATATATATAAATAAAAATACATATAAATATCAATAAATATACATAATTATACATAAATACATATAAATATATATTATTATATATTATTATAATAATATATATATTATAAATAAATATACAGAAATATATATAAATACATCTATATATAATTGAATATATATATATATATATATATTTGAATAAAATTATATATAAATATATATATAATCACATATAAATAGACATAAATATATATATATATACACGCATATATAAATATCTATATATATCCACATAATATATATATATATATATATATGAATATAAATATATATATACATAAATATATATAAATATCTATAAATGTATATATAAATAAATTTACATAAATATATATATAATTAAATGTATATATATATATTCACACATAGATGTACATAAATACATATCAATATATAAATAAATATACATAAATTGATACACACACACATATAAATATCTATAAATATACTCACACATGCATAATTTTTAACCTTGAACTTCCCGCTATAAGGAATATCCATGACCACTTAGGTTTAACCATGAATCTTATCCAAATTCAAGTCTTGGAATTCCCATTAGAGAAGTATTTGGGATTAACCAAGGGAAGAAAATCCATGCTACATAAGACACGTCAAAAAAATAAACTACCAAAATAGAGATCACTATAATTTCAACACCATTTTTTCAATAGGAATGTAAACTCATGGAATAAATTTATAGAAATCTTAAAAAGGATAAGATTTTTCTCTTAAATTAAGTAAAAAATGCCATAAAAATATCTAAAATTATGGTATATTAACTAAAAATGAGTTTTTGAGGCCTTTTACACCTATTTTTACCAAGAAAAAATGGGGTATGGGTCCCCCCAATAACAAATGTGATTTAATTCACTATAAGATTCAATTTTATTGGTCTCGTGGCTCAAAAAATACCTCGATCAAAAGTTATGGTCATTTAAAGAGAAAGTATGATTTTCAAATTCTATTAGAAATTGAAAAATAATAATTATTATCAATTTTTTATCCAATATTATCATATTTCCTTTTATAATATTTTATTTGATAGATCATGGAGAAAAAAATATACACCCTAATCAAAATATATAGTTATTTGAAGTGGAAATTTGATTTTCAACTTCTCTTAAAATATTAGTTAAGTGTTGAAGTTTTTGAATGGGATGATATTCCCTAAAGCCTGGGATTGAGGATATGCTTCTACTAAGGTATCCTTAAGAATAATCTTAAGGATATGTACCAACTAACATATCCTTAATCATTTCTTTAGAATACATTACTTCCAATTTATCCTTAAGAAAATTCTTAAGAGTACGTCGTCACCAATGTATTATGATATGCATGAGATTCATATCTTTAGAATATTTTGGAAAAACATAAAGTGTTATTAGGATATGAATGATATGTTACTAATATATATGATCATTGGCGGAAAAAAATTAAATTGTTAACATTCAAATGAATATTCTATGTAAGTTATCATTAAAGACCCATTAAAAGATATATAATATGAGTAATTTTGTTGCATTTGTGAAAGAAATTAATGAATTGGTTGAGGTATTAAATAATGCATTATAACACATGAGTTAATGTGTAAATTTTCAAGTAGAGTCCTTAAGGTCTTTATAAATCCCATTTATATGTGATAAAAGGTGGGCGATCCTACAAAATACTTATCTGAAACTCCCAAGAACCTGAAGATCTATTCATCTTAATCATTCACACTCAAGGAACTTTCTTGACGTGGAGGTTAGATAGATTATATATAAATGTTAGACAATTTATCTTGATCCATGGATACACCCCATAGGTGGTATTTACTTTTCCTGCCACTATGGTGATCTTAATCAAATTATATGAATATGGTTGTTGTGGAAACTTTAGTGAAAAGTATGCTTTGACAATGTTCTTTATTTCCAGTATTATCCATAGTTTCTATAACATTGCATGTAGATTTTGGTTTGGTTTTCTTAATCACTTATTATTCACCTAATAAGTGTTATTAGACCCTTAGAAAACACAATAGTGGTATCACAGTATTCCATGTTAATCAGATTCATGAAAACTAGTTTTTAAATGAAGAGCACTCGGTCTGACATTATGTTTTGATAAAAAAATGTGAGGGACTCCAACTTGAGAAAATGTTAAATTTTAAAATAACCTCAAGAGAGACCTTGAATTTAAAATTATGCAATAAAATAATCTAACTAGTCCTTGACATTAATTTATTTCATAATGTAGTCTATGCTGAGAGACCTTGACAATGTGTTATGCGATAATAGATTATTAAGAGACTCTCTTATATTATGATTATTTGATAATGTAATCTGCTCTAGATCTCAACATTATGTTATATCGATAACATAATATGGATTTTAAGGTGTAGAATATGTTATATGATAACTTATCATATGACCCTTTCTAACAAAACAAAGTATTGTAAATTCATTATTTAACATTACATTGTGAGAAAATGACGTGTGGTTTGGGCCTCCCAAAAAATCCTAGGTTCTCAATTAACCCTCAAAATTGGACCCTTATTTAAAAAACAAAAAAAATGATTAGTCTGAGAAAAACGATTGTGTGGTGTTCTACTTAACATTATGTTTTGATACAATTTAATGTATGTCACTTCTCATTGATAATATGTTATGCAATAACATAGTCTCAAGGAAGTCATTGGCAATATTTTACATGATAACTTATCCCAATCCTTGTTATATAGAATGAATTATAATTTTTATATAAAACGTTTATATAGAAAAATTATAATTTTGATTTATAAAGTGTTTATAAATTAAAAAACAAGGTGTAACACACTAAGATTTTAAATTATATTTTTCTTTAAAACTTAATGTGTTTGATATCTTGATTCACATGGAGCATCGAACCATAATGAGTCATGATACAGTAGATAACCATTAGAATGTAGTCATAGAATTGGTAGGTAAAGACATAGGTAACATAATTATGAAATATATGTAGAAATAGAAAATTTTAATTATTTATACTAAGGAATTAATAAAATTCAATGAATATTTCTAAGTAACTAATAAGATCGATTTATGATTTAAAATGTAACCCTTCCAAAATTAGATTTTATGCGATTTATTTTAAGATTATAAATATATTATGTATAAAATATATTATTTATATGTATAATATTTTATCACCAAATTTTATTATTAATTGATAGGAAATAATAATAAGAATAGTTAGTATTTTAAAAACTTATTTTCCTATGAAAACAGTTTTTATTATATATTTATGTTTTTATTTAAAATTTAAATTATCAAATATTATAATTTTAATTTTATAATTGAAAATAATTTTTGGAATTTATCATAATAATATTATCATAATATGAATTTTTTATATTTTATAAAATAATTGTTTTTTTAGAAGAATGGTGAGAAAAATATTGATTTTGTTAATATCACCACTTTGATGACATTATCATAATACAATAATGACTTTAAAAAAATTAAACCTTTTCTCTATAAAATTATATATTTATAAAGTAAAATAAATCATTTAAAAATACAATTTTCAATTTATAAAACTCAATTTTAATGTTTTGGAAACTTAGGTAATATTTTACTCTAAAAACTATTTGTATTCACTTATATTAAAAAATTAGTTTCCATCATTTATAGAAATTAAACCTAACATAGTGTAATTAATATTTTAGATAAAAATATTTATATTATATAATAAGTTCAATTTCATTTTTAGTCATAAAATTATGATTACTAAGATTAAATTTAATGACCACTATCATGATGAAAGTGTTATTTTCAAAGAATTATTTTAGTAATGTTGTGTAATTTTTTCTCTAATAAATTAAATTTATATATTTTATATAATGAATATAATATGATTTTTAAACATGTATAAAAATATATTATCACTCATTTAATTAATAATTAATGTTATATAATATTAAGAACACTTAATTGTTAAAACATTCTTTTTTCTACAAAAATAGTTTTTCTATATATTAAATGTTTTAAATTAAAATCTTATTTTAAGTTATTTATAAATTGAATTAGATTATATGGAGATTAAATATAGTTTTAGGAGACCCAAATTTAGTATTAGGGTTTATCTTACATTTTTAGTAAAACATAGATCACTTGGGTAAAAACTAGTTACCAAGGTAAAAACTAAAATGGTAAAATGTAAAAAAAAAAGTGGTAAAAGGCTTGAAAAATATTTAAAAAATGTGTTAAAATAATTATTAGAGGATTTAAAAATCTTATATAACCCTAAAATCAATTATTTTTCACTTTTTGAACCTTTTTTCCCTAAATAGTAACATTTCATTATTGAAAAGTAATAGGTACTCCCAAAATTACCCTTCTCTTCACTTATAAAAGGGGGATACTTCCACACCTTCATTCCACCCTTATTACTTATAATTTAATCATGAAACTATGAAATTATGATACTAATATAAACCTATCTCAATTATATAATCATATTTTCTCAATTAGATATCCTAAGGCCTATGTTTCCAAGGATATTTCCAAGAGAAATCTTAAGTTCTCAATGTGAGTATTTCTTACTCCTTAGCCTTTTATTCTTAATATTTATCTTATAAAATTATTATATCCACCATAATATAATGAAAACAGTACTATTAATATACTTAAATTTTATATTATTTATTAAATAACCATTATTCAATCCTTTCCATCCACTAAGAAAAGAAAAACAACATCTATCATGTGTACGTGTGGACTACTGCCTCCACGAAATGATGTAGTTCAGTTCTCATATCTGCCTATCATGGATAATTAAAATGATGGATTATATGAATTAATATGTTTCCTATGTCACAATTATAATTATTAAATGATAATTTATCATATAACTTCATTCTATCCCATTTGATGAGAAATAGAATCGTTAATCATGTGTGCGTGCGGACTACCACCACCACGAATAGTGAATTTCATTTGTCATCGCCAACCTTCATGGATGGTTATATTAATGGATTTAATAAATTTAAATTATATTTATG
The DNA here is from genome assembly GCA_963277665.1 of Viscum album. Classification (NCBI taxonomy): domain Eukaryota; kingdom Viridiplantae; phylum Streptophyta; class Magnoliopsida; order Santalales; family Viscaceae; genus Viscum; species Viscum album. The sequence goes on along the minus strand of OY728151.1, from coordinate 1,263,763,928 downwards.
ATATTTTTAATATTATTTAAAAGTTATATTAACAATATATAATAACATTTCCTTACCCATTAAATCATTATAACACGCACCCATTTGGGTCGGTTTTACCACCTACGAGAACAGTGTAATAATATTTATTTCTTGAATAATTATGGAATTTTATATAATGATAATATTATTTAATAATAATTTATTTAATATTTTTAGGATTTTTTAAATATTTTATTGATATTTTATATATTTATTAATACATCATCTTTCGATCATTAAACATATTGAAACTAGTTCTTCACAGTTTACTTTTTCACAAAAAATAACTTTATAATTCACCATATAAAAATGGGATATGATGACTAATTGAAAACACATTATTATATTATATTGGATTATTATGTAATGATTAACTTTGAACCAATAAGTAATAATTGACCCCGTCACCATGGTAATTTTATAAAACAATCAATTAAAATTTCCTAAGATCTGATGATGAAAATAAACTATAACTAAATAATATATTTTCAATAAATAGTTATAAAGGAGGTATATAAACGGAAATATATATTAATAAGGTCTTAAAATGGGTTATTAAGATATTTATTTATTATATATAAGGTTAGAGCACATTTTAACTAAGTATAGATTAGGGTAAGGGTGTTTGCATCTCAATTTTTATTTATTGATATATAATTTGAGTTCACCACTTGTTTTATTTTTGTAATTAATAGATTTTATATTTATTTAATTTAATAATAAAATTCCTGAAATCTAAGGAATTTAAAAATCCATCAAACATTTTATCTTTCATGATCTTCTGATTCAAAAGATATTAAAGTTGTAAGGGTTATTTGTCTATATTTTCAATTCCCATAGACATATTTGATATTATGCACCATATTTTATTTTATATGGTGTATTAACTTCCCTATTAACTTTAATTATAATGAATATCTTTTATTTAATTATATTTTAATTTCATAGTATCCCTCTCATGTTCTTTTAATTTTTACGTTATCATTATTGAAAGGGTTTTTGCATCTTAATTTTTCTTCATTGATATATGATTCATATTCACCACTTATTTCCATTTTTTTGTGTATGTATTGGTCATGTATTACCTTCTAAATCCTATAATACTATTTTATTTTGTGGTATTGAACTCTTTTAAATCCACCACTCCCTTTGTATTTCTAAATCATCCTCTTTTATAGGTATAATTTTTCTTCCAATGTCTTTCCTCTGTGAACACTTTGGATTTCTTTCCTTTGATTAAAGGGTGTTCACCAAGATTATATATATCAATTTATTGGGGAAATAATGAAAATAGATATATCTGGTATTCTAATATGGATGTTTATTGATTACTCATGCAAGTTTATTATGTATTTTTTAACCATTTTCATTCTTTCTTTGGATAGATTATATTTATTTATTGATCAGAAAAGTATTAACATTTTGTATGTTTGTATACAAATAAAAAAATTTATTAAATAATAAGTAAAATTTATTATTCATTGTATTGATATTCATATATTTTATATAATAAATTAGTTGGACTTAAAGAATTGATGGGTGGGGCCTGGTATCATATAGCCCCTCGATGCATCAGTTGGTTTCATGAGACAATGGGTTCATGTATTTGGTTTATGCCTAAACAATGCAAGAATGATGTATTTATTGAGACCTTAATAGAAATTATTATTTCTTTTTCATGACCTTGATGACAAGAATAATTTCTTGGTAGATACCTTGATTTTTAAGATCTAGATGTTGAGAATTATGCATTTTATCACTATGAACTCAATTATTGTTGTCCATGTGTTTATTTATATTATTAATCATGGATTTATTTCAAGATAATGTTATTGGTTATATATAATTATTTTATTATCATTTTTTACATTTCATATTATCCATTACAAGTTTATGCATTGATAGGTTCTGATATATTTTTTCCCTTACTGAACATTTGATCTCACCCTTATTATGTTTTCATTTCCCTAGGTTATGAATATATTATTACACATGGTATTTATAAAAGAGTATAATGTGTGTATAATTTTGTGAAAGATATTGAAGACTTATTGTATATTAATTATATTCTTATATAGTGTAAAAAATTTCCATTTTATGAGAAAAACATGGGATTTGTTAGTTAAAAGTTTTTTCCCTAACTCTCTAAAACTCTAAACCTAAAAGGTACTTAGAATTAGGTGAATCAATATTTGTTAGTGATATTGTGATTATTGACAGTAAAAATTTGGTCATTTAGGTTCATTTTAATGTTGGTATGAAAATAATATGTTTATGAGCATCGGGTCTCTGGAGCGCAGGTCCAGGGATTTACAATTGATATCAAATGAGGGTTTAGATAACATTATAGATTATGATATTATTGGTTAAAGATATTTTTTGACTTGTAATTATCATAAAGGTTTGATAAATTAAGGTTTATCATAATTTATAAGGTATAGATAACCCTTTAATATTGTTTTAGGTGGTTCGGATACTTTATATTGTTTTAGGATTATGATGATAAGAATTTAGAGAAAACCCAAGATATAAGTCTATATAGGAAAACATCCCAAATTTTGGGAAAAATATGGAGTCTGTGGTATCCTAGAAATTACATCCCTGTATAGATATTGGAAAGTGGTTGTAAATGTGGAACAGATTCACCTAGGGGTAATCATCTAAAAATATGGTTGAGTATCAACTCAATCTTCACTTTGGTGCAAGTTGAGTGGTCCTAAGACTATACATATAGCTAGACACTCATGGGGGGTATACTTTGGTTGATTATATTCTATTTATAAAAAATTATGTAGGATTTGAATATATTTATGTTAGGTAACCTAATAGGAAATTGACCATGGATATCTTATATTGAAACATAGAGATTCATAAGTTAAGGTAAAAATTAATTGATATGTTATTTCTTGGATAAATGGTAAGTTGTATTTTGAGATCATGGATTTCAATGATTTTTGGGATTGTAATATTTTTAAAATTTTCATGGTAATTTGGAACATCTATTTTCTAAATTAGGTTAAGATGTATAAGATAACCCAACCTAAAGAAAACTAGATTGAACTAGTATTTATTTAGGTTAAACTGAAATCTATTTTAATAATTTATAGGAGTATGACATTTTGAGGTTAAATTTTTCATGTAATTATCTTATAATAATTATCTTATGGTTTTCATCACTCGTGTTAACTCCTTTTAGTTTTAGTAATGGATGAAGCCCAAAGTGACCAAGTTAACAACAGATGTTATGGAAAATACAGAGATTTTCCAAAAAAGTAACCTAATGAGATAAGAGATGGAGTGAGAAATCTTGTGATTATTCCAAACCAGATATCCATAAATATGATTAACAATGTGAAATTATTTTATTTTATAAACAAAACAAATAAGATAATGATAAAGTCTCATGAATTTTTCGGTGAAAAATATGGTGAAGGAAAGAAGATTCAATTTTCAATATGTCAAAAATGTGGGAAGAAACACCCATGAGAATGTCTCAAAGGAACTGGAAGATGCTTCATGTGTGGGAAAGGAGGGCATAGAGCAATAATTTTCAAAGGAAATATGAACCAATTGGTTAACATGATAAGGGGAAAAAATTCCTAGTCCTACCTAAGATATTAAGGTAGACACCACATTTGAGAATATATCTTGAGTTATGTCTAACTTTTAGATAACCTTAACTAATTTTATTATTAAGTGATAATTAAAATTGTGAGGATTCAATTTATTTAAGGGTGTTAATGTAACACCCCAAGATTTCAAATTATATTTTCCTTTTAAACCTAATGTTTTCGATAGCTTGCTTCACATGCAACACTAAACCACAAAGAACCGTGAAATAGTATATAACCATTAAAATGTATCAGTGGGATTGGTGGGTAAAAATAGTTGTAACTTAATTATTAAATATATATAGAAATAAAAACGGGTAATTATTAATAATCAGTCATTGATAAAATTAAATTAGTGTGGCTAAGTAATGAATAAGTCTTACTTATGCTTTAAAATGTAACCCTTCTAAAAAACAATTATGCACTTTATTTTAATATAATAAATATATTATTGATAAAATAAATTAATTATATGAATAATATATCAACACAAAATTTTATTAGTAATTGATAGAAAATAATAATAATAATAGTTAATATTTAAAAAAGTTATTTTCCTATGAAAACAGTTTTCATTATATATTTATGTTTTTATAGAAGATAAATTCTTAAATTTTATAATTTTAATTTTAGAAAAATGAAATTAATTTTTTGAATTTATAATAAAATATTATCTTAAAAGTAAATTTTTAGATCTTTCTAAAATAATTTTTTTAGGTGAACAGTGAAAAAATACTAATTTTTCTAATATCATCACTTTTATGAAATTATCATAATATAAGAATGAATTAAAAGTTTTTAAAACATTTATTATAAACAAATATATATATTTATAAATTAAAATAAATTATTTAAAAATAATATGTTGAATTTATAAAATCATGTTTAATGTTTTAGAAACTTAAGTATTATTTTACTCTAAAAACTTTTTTTATTCACTTATATTAAAAAATTAGTTTTCATCACTTGTAAAAATTAAATCTAAAAAAAATTATTTCATATTTTTTATAAAAATATTCATATTATGTAATAATTTAAATTCCATTTTTAGGCATAAAATTATGATTACTACTATTAAATATAATAATCATGATAATGGTGAAAGGGTTTTTTCTGAATGGCCTGAAGGCCTTCTTTTTTATTGATTTTTTGATAACCCCCCTTTTAAGGGATGAGGGGGAACCCTTACAAGGCCCATAGTCTTAGAGATTACATTTCCTGTAGTCTTGGAGACATTATATGACCTGTAGGTATTAAGGAAATCATAAAGACTATGACTACTTGAAACCTCCCCTCCCCAGCATCAGTATCGTGATCAGTGGTGAAAGGGTTATTTTTAAATAATTGTTTTACTAATGTTGTGTAATTTTTTATATAATAAATTAAATTGATCTATTATATATAATTAATATGATATTATTTTTACATATATATATAAAAATTATCACTCATTTAATTGGTAATTAATGTTTTATAAGATTAAAAACACTCAATCGTTAAAACATCATTTTTTTCTACAAAAACAGTTTTACTATATATTAAATGTTTTAATTTAAAATATAATTTTCAGTTATTTATAATTTTAATAATATTATATGGGGATTAAATTTAATTTCATAACATCCAAATTTTTTAATAAGGTTTATCTTATATTTTTAGTAAAATTTTGATTACCTAGGTAAAAACCAGTTACCAAGGTAAAAACTAAAATGGTAAAATGTAAAAATAAAGTGTTAAAAGTATTGAAACATGCTTAAAAAATGTGTTAAAATGAATGGTATAGTATTTATTAACATTATATCACCCAAAATTCCATTATTTTTTACTTTTGGAACCTTTTATCCTTAAATAGTAACATTCCATATTAAAAAGTAATGGATACTCCCAAAATTACCCTTCTCTTCACTTATAAAAGGGGAAAACTTACACCCCTTAATGTCACTATTATTCATTCTAATTTCATCCTAAATATATTTAATTTTATACTAATATAATCCCCTATCAATTACATAATCCTCTGATGTAAATTATATATCCTAAGGCCTCCATTTCCAAGGAGATTTCTAAGAAAAATCTTAAGTTCTCAACATGAATATTTCTTACTCGGAATTTTATTATTAATATTTTTCTTATTAAATTTTTATATACATGACAATATAATTAATACATTATTATTAATATAGTATAATGTTATAATATTATTTTATCAACCATTATTCAATCATTTCCATCCACTAAGAAAAAAACAACATTGATCGTGTGTATGTGTTGACTACAATCTCCACGAAGCGGTGTGGTTCATTTCTCATAACTGTATCTCATGGATGATTAAATAGATGTATTTGATGAATTATTATGTTTATTATGTCACAATTATAATTATTAAATTATAATTTTTCATATACCTTCATTCCATCCCATTTTGTGACAAATGGAATCATTATTTGTGTATACATGCAGGCTACCACCTCCATGAATGAATAATTTCATTTTTCATCACCACCCTTCATGTATGGTTATAAAAATTAATTTAATGAAGTTAAATGATATTTATGAAATTTTTAATCTTCTATAAAAGTTATATTAACATTATATAAAAACATATCCTTACATATTAAATCATTATAGCACGCTCATGTTTGGGTCGGTTTTCCACTCATGAGAACGATGTCATAATATTTATTTTATGAATTAATAAGGAATATTATATAATAATAATATCATTTAATAATAATATATTTAATTTTTTAATTATTTTTTAAATATGTTTTTTATATGTAATATATTTATTAATATATCACTTTTTGATTATTAAACACACTTAAACTAGTTCTTCGCATTTTCCTTTTTCACAAACCATACCTTTATCATAGAAAAAATGAAAATGGGATATAATGAATAATTAAAAAACCATTATTATAGTATATTTTATTATCTATTAATGATGAAATTTGAACTAATAAGTAATAATCAACCCCTTCCCTGTTGTGCTTTCATGAAATAATCAATTGAACTTTCCTAAGACTCGATGATGGAAATAAACTATAAATGAATAATATATTTGAAATAAATGTTTATAAATGAGGTTTATAAAGGGGAATATATATATATATGAATAATATTATTTATTAGTTTATTAAGTTAGTTATTTTTTATATAGGAGGTTGGAACACATTTTGACTAATCGTGAATTAAGGCAAGGGTGTTTACATCTCAATTTTGCTTCATTGATATATGATTCAAATTCAACACTTCTTTCATTTTTTGGGGAATATATTGGCCATGGATTTAATTTAATAATAAAATTCATTAAATACAATGGATTTATAAATATTTCTCGCATTTTATCTTTCATGATATTCTGATTCAAAAATCAAAAAGTTGTAAGGGTTATATGTCTCTATTACAAATTCCAAGATACATGTTTGATATTACACACAATAATTTATTTTATATGATATATACACTACCTTATTGCCTTAAAATATAATGAATATATTTTATTTAATTATATTTTAATTTCATAGTATCCCTCTTGTGTTATTTTTATTCTTATGTTACCATTACCATAAAGGTTTTTTCAACTCAACTTTTATTCATTGAGATACGATTCATATTCACCAATTATTTCCCTTTTTAGTGTATATATTGGTCATAGATTACCATCTAAATCCTCTCATGCTATTTTATTTTTTAGTATTAAAATTTTGGAAATCTACCACTACCTTTTTATATCCAAATCAACCTCTGTTATATGAATAATTTTTCTTCCAATGACTTTACCCTTTGAATACTCTATATTTCCTTCCTTTTATTGAAGGGTGTTCACCAAGATGTCATGTGTTTATTTATTGGGGAAATATTAAAAAACCATATAACTTTTATTCTAATATTAATGTTTATTAATTACTCAAGCAAGTTGATTATGTATTGTTTAACCATCCACATTCATTATTGTATGGATTTTATTCCTTTATTTACTAGAAAAGTATTGATATTTCATATGTTTGTATACAAATATAGATTCTTATTGAATCCAAAGGAAATTTAATGATGCATTTTATATAAATTTATATCTTTCAAATGGTGAATGCATTGAACTTAAAGAAATAATGGGCGGGTCCTGGTATTATATATCCCCTTGATGCATCGATTGGTTTTATGAGATAAAAGATTTGGGTATTTGGTGTATGTATACCCAATACAAGCATGATGTATTGGTTGTGACCTTGATGGAAATAATGGTTTCTTGGTTGAATTTGTAAGAACTTACATCTATACAGGTGATGAAATTCAGAGAGAATTTTAATTTTAAATTGATTGGAGGTTTATTTTAAGATATGGGACTCAAAATGATATTATAAGAGTTTCAAAATCTCTAGGGTATAGTTTTTTGACAAGGAATGAGGCTATTAATGAAGCATGTGATCTCAAGAAAGTTTCAAAGAGGGATATGGGTGGATGATCTGCTTAAATTTAGAATCCAGGCCACCGGTGAGGCACCACCGGCTCGGTGGTGGTGTCTAAAAGTGACAAGAGCCACTACCTAGAGCAATCATGTAATTGGTGTGGGTTTTATTTTAGATAAAATTATCAAATTTTCCCTTCATTTTTTAAAAGGGATACCACTTTTTTCTTCCCCCTTCATGAATTCTAGGCCAACCGACACTGCCTCTCCTTTCCTTTGTTTTTTCCACCAAATTGGGGGAAAATTTTGGTGAATTTAGGTGAATTGAGGGGTCATGGATGATTCCACTAGATCATTGTGGAATTATATATATATATATATAATGGGTATTTCATGCCGCATATCTAGAGGATGTAATGAGATAAAAGTTTCACATTTTCTTGCACCATTTTAGTGATTTATTTTACCCAAGATATGATTGGGGGTGCATTACAGGCCCCTGAGTGTGGTTGGTTGTGGTTTTGGTGGGGTGGGAATGTTTGGGCCTCATGTGAGTTGATGATGGTGGTATGGATGTGGATAGGAATTTTGGATGCTATGTAAAGCTATTGAGGTGTGTAATAATAATGGGAAAGACTTAAATTTAAATAGGTGGTCTATGGTACCTTCCCTTATGGTTTTTTATTTTGTTATGTGGTATATGGAACACGTTATCTCTATTGAGGCTATCTAAATGTTAAAATTCAATGAATTGATTAATTAAATTATTAGTTGAATTGTTTTAATTAATTAAACTCTTTAAATTAATTAAATTAAATAACAATGTTTGATGTGTAAAAATTTCCAAGATCACTAAATAAATTATGCAAGATAATAATGTCTTAGTCATCAATGGATGAGGCCTTGGTTATAGACTTATTCCTTGAGATAATAGAACCCCCATGAGTGGTTTTATTTAAATAAATTAAATGTTTGAGTCAAAATGGGACTTAGGGTTGGGCCTTTAGTGACATGTTTTTAGAGGGGTGTGGGTTATAAATTTTTGGACTTGATTCGCCTTAGTGGACCTTGTCGTAGGATTCCTTGGAGCTTACCCATGGATGGAGGTGATGGTTCGACAATGTTGGCCCTTGTAGGACTTTGTATAATTGAGATGACTTATAGTCTTGAGTGAATGAGTTGGGCCTGGTAAGAGATTTGGTCTATGTTCCACCCTTAGTTTAATATTGATTTGACCCAGGGGACCCTAGTGGGTTCTCGGTATTATGATGACCCTAATGAGGGTGTGTAATAGGTAATGGGTAGAGATGGTGTTGGGTGTCACTTAGTACCTAAAATAAACTTTTAAGAACCATGAATCTGTACTATAATTATGATCTATTTAATTGTAATTGATATGGTAATAGGTAATGAGATAGGGGTCCTAGGAGGTTGGGTTCCCCTAGTCACTGAATTATTTATTTTTGGTGGACTTGAGGATGGGATGGGCCCCAAGTTCCCATGCTTGTTTGATTGTTTTTTTCATGTAGGGTGTGATATGTGTCTTTTAATGTGATTACAGAAAACACCCTTGGGGGTCCCTTATTCTATAAATGGAAACACCCTATAGTGTGGTCTATAAAACTCCCATTATAATGATGTCTATGATACAAAATAAAACTATCCTTATAGAGAGGTCTGTGATACTAAATAAAACACCCCTTGTAAGGTGGCCCATTATACTAAGGAAAAATCTCCTTGTGGGGAGGTTTATGATAATAAATAAAACACCCCTTAAAGGGAGGTATTTGATATTAATTAAAAAACCCCTTGTAAGGTGGTTCATGACACTAAGGAAAAATCCCTTCAAGGAGGACTATGATATTATGGTTGGTGTAGTCATCACGACATGCTCAGAGAAACTCCAGCACTGGTTGAAGTGGGTATGGTAGATCAGGGTCATGAACCTGATGATCAATGATGTTTTATTTATTTATTTCTAATATTTTATTTATCAATTTTAGTTGATAATTTCACATAAACATACCACTACATTTTCATTTATGTATGGGACTACGTTGGTGGTGCCCTACTAAGTTATGTACTCAAACCCTTCTCAGGTGACCATTGCACTTGGGTTCTTGAGTATCTCTCACTTGTTGTAAGAATAGGTTGGTTTGAGTCCTAGGATTTTATCATCAAGTGGGATAGGTTGTATTATTAATATTGAGATAGGTATAGATTAAAGTTTTAGTAGAGCCTCATTGAATTTTATTCCTCTTATTTTATTTATTCTATTATTCGTGTATTTGTGATTGGCCTAGTGGTTGATTAGTCTTGTATCATGAGCATGATCGTTCAAGTTGTATAATGTATTTCATTTTTTATATATCATGTCATGTTTATTTGCTTCTACTTATTCTATTCATTATCATGTATGATACTTAGTCTCCCCATGGTACCTTTTTAGACCCCCACTACTAGTTGGTAGACTCTGGCATATGGGGAGGTGTTCTAGAGGTCACATAGCGCCACAGATCTAGTTATTTTTCATAATGATCCAATCCTATATATTATAAATTGGTATCATAGCTTTGTTTTTATTTTGCCTCACTATTTGGGTTATGATAGATAGGTTACTTTGGAATGTGTTGGATCTTATGATGGAACCTAGACTAGTGCATTGTAATACCTTTTTCAATGAAAGACCAGTTTTCTAGGGGTATGGGATTGATGTTCTTGGCTTGTGTTATTATGGTTATTTGCAATTTCACCTCATTTTACACACATGTATTTTGAGATTTATTATTTATGAGTTATTTTATTTTTGGATCTTATCCCAATGGTAAGAGTCTAGTTTTCATGCATTATGTTTTCACATAGGATTCACATGACATATATATCCTTCTGAAATTTTTATCACTATTGATAAAGGTTTCATTTGCTTAAAATTTCAGAAACAACTTATATTTATTTTTTCCTATATAACATGGAATGGAATTATACTCAATCAAACCACAATATTCTATTATTATGGTGATAATTCATATAGATATAAAGAAGGATTCACGATATTAATGAGTATGTAATACCTATGTGTAATAGATATATGGTGACCCTTGGTAGGTTGGAGTAAACACTTGGTACCTGTCACGAACCGAATCTGGTCGCCACCATTAATGGCACCAAACCCGGCCCGTGGCAAGGCCCGAAGGGCGTTCCCTATCCCCATGGGATGTCACAAGTGCCCAGGTATCAAACAAATCTGGTTTGGGAACGATTTACCCGAGTATGAAAGCATAAATCAAAAAAAACAATCAATTATTAGAATCTGAAATTTTTATGCTAAACAATTCTTAACAAAACCAGATCTGAATACATTTTTTTAAAGACACTAAAATTGGCCCAAAAAAAAATAATGGCAACATAAAGACATCCCCATGGACTCCACACTACAAGCACAAGCCTTCTCCGCAACTCCACCCCAACGATGGGAACTAACACCCTAAACCGCCATCACCCTTAGCCTTCCCTTTACCTGAGTCAAGAATAAGAAGTTCTACTTACACCCAAGGGGTGTAAGTAGGGTGTGAGCGTAATCCCAATAGGATACCACCAGATGATTCCAAATATCATGCAATACAATGTGAACAAAACAAGCAATTTTAATACACAAGGTGAAACATTGTTAAAATTCAAAGAAATACAACTTTCAAATGAAAAAAGTTTTCAATTCGAGAATTTAAAAATGTTAACAAATTAAATAGCCTTGTGAGATACTATAAATTACTTCAAAAACACTTCACAAAAAGGGTAAATACCACAAATCCAATGAGAAACAAAATCGGGAACACCCCTAAGCACTAGGTTGTCTCGGGCCCTATGTACCTCATACCTCGGTGTAAAGTAACCATAGAAAAATCCTTTCTTGTGCACAAGCGACCAGTAGGGAAAATAACCATAACCTAGTGGTCCCCAATCATCATCCACATAGTTTAGTTATAGTTGTCATTATCCAAATGCTAAGTGAAACAGGGACAAAACTCATCTGATCCACTAGTCGTACTAGTACAAATCCACCCCACCTAGGTACCTGGGCTTCCCCTTTTGTGCTCAAACAATTTCAGAAAACAACACACATACTTTTGAATATAAAATATCACTATTTTTCACAAACAAATAGTACAGTATCTACACACATTTTATACCATTTAAAACACACAATAAAATAATTTGATTTTCAATAAAACAACCTCTCAAAACATCACATTGTTTTGCACCCAAAGCTCTTTAAAATATCCACTTTGCACACTATGTGAACACTTGTAAGTCATTAAAACAAAATTTCAGTTCAATACCATTTAATGAAACCAACAATTCAGTTATGGGGCAGCCCAATGTGAACCAAGAAGTTATATCTTTTAAAAACCACCATTTTTACACAAACATGGCACTTAAAGCCCATTTTCTTCCCAAACACCATTTAAAAAAACTTTCACCGAAACAACAAAAAAGAATAAAAATTAAAAAAAATGATTTTCAGTCCTAATACAGTTCAATAAAACCAACTAAGTAATTATAGGTTAGCCCAAAATGAACCAATAAAAGATTTGAATGAAAAACCCCCAATTTCACCAAAAATTGGAACTTAAAATTCATTTGCATTATAAATGAAACTAAAAACAATTTTTACAGAAACATTAAAGTTAACTAAACATTAAGGTACCATGAACACAGAAAGCTAATTCACAAAAATTTCACACACAATGGAATCACCTACCAAAGTAACAAAACCCCTTGAATCTCCGTGTGGAAATCAAATCGCACCCCCGCCGCACCAAGAGAGACCTAGATCAAACCTAAAACCACAAGAATTTTCCATGAAAGACCAAAGTTAAACCCTAGGTTCTAAAACCTAGTTTCTGTACATTAGGAAACTAAATGATAATCAAAGAAACCCTAAGAACAATGAATTAAACCCTAAGTAGTTTGAAAGAGGAATGAAAAGGACTCATTTACTTGAAGTATCTTGAATTAATCACTCCAAAACACCAGTAGATGAGATTTAAAATAGACAAAATTCAGGGTTCATTTGAAAAATATTTATTAGGTAATTTTGGAGCTGGAATGGAGGAAAAATATTTAGAATTGAGATAGTTATGAGAGAAAGAATTTACCTATTCAAATCTGGACGATTTGAGGAATCCTATGAACTTCGGCACCAAATCGCGATTAACCAGAGCTCCAAAGAGGGGTGAGAGAGTTTAGACGCGCGTCTGGGTTAATTGGTCTTGGGTGAGACTTGGAATCACCGAAAAATCCCAAATATTGAATAAGTTATAACATAATCAAAATTTATTTTTAAAACAGGAATTGGGATTTCGGGAAGGCCCAACCCCTTAGATAAAAACTCAAATAAACCTTGGTTATGGATTTCTAAAAGCTCCAAATTAACTTGGTGGTGTTAATAGGTTAGGGGAGGCAAAGTAGGAATTTGAATTTATGGAAAATGTTGAAAAATGAAAATTTTATAAAAGATACAAAATTTATTTTTCAATCTGGAATTGGGCTCACGGTTTGGCCCAATTCATGAATACTCATCTATTCCTCCCTAAAACCTAGGGAAACCCCAAAAACAAATAAAGGATGTAAATTAAATGAAAAATACCTTTAAATTATTTTATGTGTGTGGAAATTCTCCCCATCATGAAGGAATTTCCACCCCGTAAAGTCAACATGAAGCTTGGTTGGAAAACAAGAATGGGTACTCTTCCTCGACCCATGACTTTCGCTCCCATGTCTCATGTGTATCATTCCCATGCTTCCATAGAACCTGGACTAATGGAATAGACATACCTCTAAGTATCTTCTCTTGGGATTCCACTATTTTCACCGGCCTCTCAACAATAGAAAAGTCAGGCTTTATCTCCAGTTCTTCCCAACTCAACACATGGGATGGATCCGGGTTGTATTTCTTCAACTGAGAGACGTGGAAGACATCATGGATAGACGTCAACTGAGAAGGTAAGGAAAATCTTTATTCCACCTTTACAATATGCTCGGTTATCTCAAAGGTCCCTAAATACCATGGCATCAGCTTACCTTGATTCCCCAATCGACAATGGCCCAGACGAGGGACCACTTTTAAGAATACCTTGTCACCCACAGAAAACTCTAGGTCTCGACGCCTCCGGTCAGCATAAGATTTATGATGAATCTGAGCTATCAATAAGCGCTGCCTGATCAACCTGACCTTATCAGAAGTCTCTTGCACAAGGCTCGGTCCCAATAGTGAAGTCTCTCCTACCTCAGCCCAACATAGGGGGGACCGACATGGCTGACCATAGAGCGCCTCAAAAGGGGTCATTCGAATTGAGGATTGGTAACTATTATTATAAGAAAACTAAACCAATCCCAAATGGCTATCCCAAGAACCTCCAAAGTCTAGGACACATGCATGAAGCATGTCCTCCAAAATCTGATTCTCCCGCTCTGTATGACCATCCGTCTGAGGGTGGTATGCCGTTCTCATCTTAATCTGAGACCCCAAGGCCTTCTGAAGGCCTTACAAAAATAGAGAAGTGAAGCAGGGGTCTCTATCTGAGATAACAGCTGATGGTACACCATGGAGTCTCACCACTTCCTGAAGATACAAATGGCCCAACTCATCCACTTTAGTTGTATATTTTATCGGAATGAAGTGCGCTGATTTGGTCAGACGATCAATCACAACCCAAATGGAATTCTTACCCCGAGGTGTACGAGGTAAGCGAACAATGAAGTCCATGGTGACCTCGTCCCACTTCCAAGTAGGAATGGGTATTGGTTGGAGCAAACCGGAATGCCTTTGGTGCTCTACTTTCACCTGCTGGCATGTGTAGCATCTTGAAACAAAGTCTGCTATGTCCCATCTCATACCAGGCCACCAAAACTGCCGACGAACGTCATAATATATCTTAGTGGCACCCGGATGGATAGCCCACTGAGAATGGTGGCTATCCTACATCACCACCTTCCACAGAGATAATGGAACTACTGAACGGCCCTTGAAGCACAAGATGCCTTCGGGAGATGACGACCAATCAGAGGATGTCTCCCCACCATGAAGAAACTGCTTCGACCACTGACACAGCTCATCACTAGGTTGTTCCTACATAATCAACTCCAATAGAGAAGGAGTCAACTGGACGCTCGCCAAGAATTCCCCTCCACTGTGTTCCCTGGTCTCCATATGCATCTGAGAAAAGAGCCCCATCAATGCCCACTCATCACTGGACTTCCTCAAAGCCTGCACTGGAACCCTTCTGCTCAAGGCATCAGCCACTACATTACCCTTACCTGGGGTATAGACAATGTCAATGTCAAACCCCTGCAAGTACTCAATCCAGCGATGCTACCTCAAGTTGAGGTACTTCTGTGAGAAGATATAAGCCAAGATTTTGTGATCAGATTATACCACAAACTTCTACCCAAAGAGGTAGTGACGCCATGTATTCAAAGAATGCATCACCGCTGCCAACTCCAAGTCATGGGTTGGGTAGTTCTTTTCATGTGGTCGTAGTTGGCGAGAGCCATACGCGACCACAAGATCATCCTGCATAAGCACGCACCCAAGACCCATACCTGAAGCATCAAAATAGACCACATATCCCTTTCCTACCTCTGGTAAAATCATCATGGGGGGCAGTAGTCAACCGCATCTTCATCTCCTCGAACGACGCCTAGCATTCTGTACCCCATACAAACTTCACCCCTTTCCAGGTGAGGGAAGTCATCGGTGAAGAAAGCTAAGAGAAATCCCGAACGAATCGCCTATAATAACCAGCCAGGACAAGGAAACTCCTAATCTCAAACACATTCTTCGGCCTCTCCCATGACATGACTACACTAATTTTCTTAGGGTCCACTGAAACTCCGTGCTCTGAGATCACATTCCCCAAAAATCTCACCTCTCTGATCCAGAAAGTTCACTTTGACAACTTTGCATAGAGGCGGTGATCCCGTAATGTACCCAAAACAATCCTCAAGTGATGTTCGTGTTCCTCCTCAGAGAAAGAGTATACTAGAATGTCATCCACGAACACCACAACAAAGTAATCAAGATACTGATGGAACACCCTATTCATAACTTCCATAAATACTGCTGAAGTATTGGTCAATCTGAAGGGCATGAAAAAATACTCAAAGTGTCCATACCTGCTTCGAAAGGCTGTCTTTGGGATATCTGACTCCTTCACCCTGATTTGATGATACCCTGAACGCAGGTCTATCTTTGAGAACCAATTTTCCCCCTTCAAATAATCAAAAAAATCATCTATTCTGGGCAAAGGATATTTTTATTTAATTCTTACCTTCTTCAACTTCCGGTAGTCAATGCACAACCGGAGGGATCCATCAGCCTTTTTGCGAACAATGCAGGACCGGCCCAAGGAGAGACGCTCGGGTGAATGAATCCTTTGGATTCTAAGTCATCCAGTTGTATCTTTAATTCCCTCATCTCGGTGGGGGGCATGCGATAAGAGGGAAGAGATATCGATTGTGTTCCCAGCGCCAAATCAATCGAAAACTCCACATCCCGCTCTGGGGGAAAACCTGAAAAAATCATCTGGGAATACCTCTGGAAACTCATTCACTACATGAGGTAGTGAACCTTAAGGGGAAAGACCATACACTAGCATGAGCGAAGATAACTGGAAGATAACACTTCCCAACTATGGGAGTGGAGGCCCTGCGCGACCTGACCGAGGATCCCATTCTCCATGAAAAACCTGACGACTCCAATCAGGTGTCTTGAAACTCACACGCCGTCTGTAGCAATTGATGTGTGCTTGGAAGTGTACAATCCAATCCATCCTGAGTATGACATCAAAAGAGTCGATATCTAAGACCAAGAGGTCCCACTCCATCTCGACCCCTAACACAGAAAGAGAACACGATGGGCACCTGAGACCCTGCTCCTTCTTCTTTCCCAGCGGTGTCACCAACTCCATCGCGAAAGACATCAAATCAGTTGGAAAATTCATAATGTTCACAAAATGGGAATAAATGAATGAAATAGAGGCACCAGTATCAAAAAGAGTAGTAGTTATAGAATATGTGATCATAACGGTACCTCGAACTGTCGACGTTCCCGCCTCTGATCCTGCTGGTGCCTGATCCACTGTATGGAGATGTCCAGTATCTTCCTGAGGATGACCGCTAGTCTGTGGATATAACCTAAACTAGCTCTGCCTAAAAGACGACCCATACCTACCACCACAGCTTCCAAATCCAGATCCCCCAGTCCTCGATGGCTTAGACTGTGTTGGAACTCCTCTTGAAGCCACTGACCCAGCCCCACTTGGAAGTGGACGTTCCACACCACAGAAACACTGCAAATGCCCCATACCTCCACACTGGTAACAAGGCTTCGGAGGATGTGGAAATTCTGGTCGGATATGCTCGGGCTTCCCACATTGGTGGCACACAACCGATCTCGCATTTGAAGCCTCAGAAGAAAACTTCCTGGAAGAGTGGCCTGAACTGCCCCCTCCTTTCTTCACATGATCCTCCTTCTTCCTTTTCTTATCTAAGGAGCTGCCACTGGCCACTGCTGATACTGAACCATAGAAACTATCCCTGCCTTTCCTATCAATCTCCACCATTCACTCCCGATCAACGACCTCAACATAGGTCCTCAGCTTAAACAAGAACACCTGGGAGTATATCTCTGGTCGCAAGCCTTTCTCAAACCTCTGGGCCTTCGCTTGCTCATTAGAGACAATTTCTGGAGCATATCGAACCAACTCAGCGAAACAGTTGTCATACTCCATCATAGATAGATTCCCCTGAACAAGTTCCATGAACTCTCTAGACCTGGAATAAGCCAACAGCTCAGGGCAGTACTGTTCATTGAAGACAGCCTTGAAATCTCTCTAGCGCATCTGCTCATTCTTCCCAGCCTGAAGCACTGACTCCCACCATTTACGACTGGGACCCTCCAACAGAAAGGAGGCACACTTCACCCTGAGCTCCTCAGGTGTTTCCAGGAACTCAAACATACGCTCGATCTTCTCGAGCCATTTCTCTGCTTCTTGGGGTTCTGAGATGCCTCGGAAGGTCGGAGGCTTATTTTTCAGGAACTCCTGGGCCTTGTCCTTTCTAGGACCAGTATCATCCTCTCTAACAAGAGCTGGAACTGGAGATGGCCCATATCCTAGATCTTGGATAGCCTGGACCATGGCCTCGACTAGCCTCTGATCAATTGGTGTGGGAGAACTCTCTCCGGCTTCCTCTCGTGGGTGCGTGAGAGCTTTCCGGGGAGGCATGTTGCTACAAAATGCAACAGTCACAAAACAATAGTCAATACCAAAATTATGAAAATTTTAATCACATACATAAAATATAAATAAACTAAACACATTCCAGTAATAAAGGAAACAACTACTCCACATCCACCTGATGTCCACATGTGGTCTGCAGCCCACACGTCTCACCTGGAAGTGAAGTCAATCCGTAAATTCCAACATCCCTTGGTGACTCAAGGTCTTCCATGAGAGGTGTGGGCCAGGCACCCTACTCAAAAACCAAAACCCCGAGCCCTGACATTCCTAGCTTTGGTCTATCCCGACTCATCCCAAAATAGCAATATAACCCAAAAACTTTAACCTCCTTTGATACCATTTTGTCATGAACCGGATCTGGTCGCCACCATTAACGGCACCAAACCCAGCCCGTGGAAAGGCCTGAAGGGTGTTCCCTATCCCCATGGTCTGGAACAAGTGCCCAGGTATCAAACAAATCTAGTTTGGGAATGATTTACCCGAGTATGAAAGCATAAATCAAAAAAAAACAATCAATTATTAGAATCTGAAATTTTCATGCTAAACAATTCTTAACAAAACCAGATATGAATAAATATGTTTAAAGACACTACAAGTGGTCCAAAAACAAATAATGACAACATAAAGACATCCCCATGGACTCCACATGACAAGGGGGTCATCACCCACAAGCCTTCTCCGCAACTCCGCCCCAACAATGGGGACTAACACCCTAAACCGCCATCACCCTTAGCATTCCCTTTACCTGAGTCAAGCATAAGCAGGTCTACTTACACCCAAGGGTTGTAATTAGGGCGTGAGCCTAAGCCCAATAATATACCACCAGATTATTCCAAAGATCATGCAATACAATGTGAACAAAACAAGCAATTTTAATACATAAGGTGAAACGGTGTTAAAATTCAAAGAAATGCAACTTTCAAATGAAAACAGTTTTCAATCTGAGAATTTCAAAATGTTAACACATTAAATAGACATTTGAGATACTATAAAGTAATACCAAAAACACCCCATAACAAGGGTAAATACCACAAATCCAATGAGAAACAAAATTGGGAACACCCCTAAGCACTAGGTTGTCTCGGGCCCTATGTACCTCGTACCTCGGTGTAAAGTAACCATAGAAAAATCTATTCTCATGAATGATGCACTAGTAGGGAACATACCCATAACCTAGTGGTCCCCAATCATCATCCACATAGTTTAGTTATATTTGTCGTTATCCAAATTTTAAGTGAAACTGGGACAAAACCCATCTGATCCACTAGCCGTGCTAGTACAAATCCACCCCACCTAGGTACCCGGGCTTCCCCTTTTGTGCTCAAAAAATTTCAGAAAACAACACACATCATTTTGAATATAAAATATCACTACTGGTCAAAAACAAATATTACAGTAGCTACACACATTTTATACCATTTAAAACACACAATAAAATAATTTGATTTTCAATAAAACAACCTCTCAAAACATCACATTGTTTTGCACCCAAAGCTCTTGAAAATATCCACTTTGCACACTATTTGAACACTTGTAAGTCATTAAAACAAAATTTCAGTTCAATACCCTTTAATTAAACCAACAATTCAGTTATGGGGAAGCCCAATGTGAACCAAGAAGTTATATCTTTTAAAAACCACCATTTTCACACAAACATGGCACTTAAAGCCCATTTGCTTCTCAAACACCATTTAAACAAACTTTCACAGAAACAACAAAAAAGAATAAAAATTCAAAACATGATTTTCAGTCCTAATAAATTTCAATAAAACCAACTAAGTAATTATAGGTCAGCCCAAAATGAACCAATAAAATATTTGAATGAAAACCCCCAATTTCACCAAAAATTGGAACTTAAAATTCATTTGCATTATAAATGCAACTAAAACCAATTTTTACAGAAACATTCAAGTTAAATAAACATTAAGGTAACATGAACACAGCAAGATAATTCACGAAAATTTCACACACAATGGAATCACCTACCAAAGTAACAAAAACCCTTGAATCTCCGTGTGAAAATCAAATCGCACCCCCACCGCACCAAGAGAGACCTAGATCAAACCTAAAACCACAAGAATTGTACAAGAAAGACCAAAGTTAAACCCTAGGTTCTAAAACCTAGTTTATGGACATTAGTAAACTAAATTATAAGTAAAGAAACCCTAATAACAATGAATTAAACCCTAAGTAGTTTGAAAGAGGAAAGAAAAGGACTCATTTACTTGAAGTATCTTGAAGTAATCACTCCAAAACACTAGTATTTGAAATTTAAAACAGCCAAAATTCAGGTTTCATTCGAAAAATATTTATTAGGTAATTTAGGAGCTGTAATGGAGGAAAAATATTGAGAATTGAGAGATTTATGAAAGAAAGAATTTACCTCTTCAAATCTGGACGATTTGAGGAAGCCTATGAATTTTGGCACCGAATCGCGATTAACCAGAGCTCCAAATAGGGTGGAGAGAGTTCAGACGCGCGTCTGGGTTAATTGGTCTTGGGTGAGACTTTTAATAACCAAAAAATCCCAAATATTGAATAAGTTATAACATAATCAAATTTTATTTTTAAAACAGGAATTGGGCTTTCGGGCAGGCCCAACCCCTTAGATAAAAACCCAAATAAACCTTGGTTATGGATTTCTAAAAGCTCCAAATTAACATGGTGGTGTTTATAGGTTAGTGGAGGCCAAGTAGGAATTTTAATGGATGGAAAGTGTTGAAAAATTAAAAAGTTATAAAAGATAAAAAATTTATTTTTCAATCTAGAATTGGGCTCACGGTTTGGCCCAATTCATGAATACTCATCTATTCCTCCCTAAAACCTAGGGAAACCCCCAAAACAAATAAAGGATGTAAATTAAATGAAAAATACCTTTAAAATATTTCATTTATGTGACATTACCCTATTTATATTCCTGTAAAGGATAATAGGTTCATTTATTTAAAGTTTCAGCAACATTATATATGGTTTTTTTACTATATAGGTTCTTGCTGGAATTTTACTTAACCAGAGCAATATGGATATGGGTACTTCACTTGGATTATCTAGGGGGATGTTGTTATATATGTGCATATATACTTATATAGTAGGTTGTGATTCTCAATGGGGAAGTCTTTTATGAAGATGATTGGTTAGAATAAATTATCTTTTAGGTGGATGATTTTGTCATGTAATGCCAGTTATATGTATATGTGAGACCATAGAGTGGGTGTTAGCATGGAAATACTGGTGATATTTTTTTTGGGTTCATGTATGACTCTCTTTGTATTGTGACCTATTTGATACCTGATTTATGGGTTAGGTTAGAGACCCTATTTACCTTGATACATGAATCAAGATTCCAGTGGGTCAATGAGATGTGATATTATAGGGTAACCTAAGAGAGGGGTTAGCATGTGTTTGTGATTTACTTGAAAAAAGGAAGCATAGGTAGGTGCTTTGGGGCATGATACAAGTACATGTGTGGTGTATACAAGTATCTGGTATAATCATGAAGATGCCTAATATTTTTATGTATAATAAGAACTATGAGTTCTGGTGGTTTGGTATTGAGGTTGGGTTTCAAGGGTAGGACCAGTCAAGTGTCTAGAATTGTTGATTCTATATGTTCTTATGAGAATGGTTATAGTGTGGGTGAAAGCTTTTAATTTTGAAAAAAAATTAGTTAGCGGTTGGTTGTGTGATGGTCCATGGAACAAGTGAAGTGCATTATTTTGTAGAGGAGTGCCAAGGGTGCTCTAGTCTTGATGAGATAGACATACAGTAGGGGAATGGTCAGTGGGTTGGGATAATGAGCCTAGTTTGATGCAATGTGACTCATGGGAGTGTGGGTAAGTTTTTAACATTAGGTGGTATGAGATAATAATCTATTGTGTTCAATAGAGATCAAGGTTTAATACATTGGCTATACATATTTTCGATTGAATTATGAATTAGTTAATGGCCATGTGTGAAACAAGGACTAATGGGTTGATGACATGCTTATAGTAATGGCAGTCTAGATATTGAGATGAGAATGATAGGTGTGGCCTCTATGATAAATGGTTATATCATGAGTGGATAATTATAACTTTAGTGGTGTGGATGATTATGGATTGGGACAAGTGAAATTCATGTATTAATGATGGAGCCTGATGAGGTTATCCTTAAGGAGTGAAATAAGGGGATCTATATGGTGGGGATTCCACCATTGGTTGTTTAGTATTGTGACCCTTGTTATAAATATGAAATTGGTTAATGTCATGGATAATGTTTCCACGATCCAAGAATAGGCAACTTTCGACGTTTTGAGTGGTTCTTGGGTATGATCAGGTTTGAACACATTTAGCTATTTTGTTTGGTGATAGACAAGGTATGGGTTGTGGAGAATATTATTTTGACCTAGTGTACTGAAAATAAGTACACTCTTATGGTGGATAGTTTCACACTAGTCACAGGAGTGTGACCCTCCTATGGGAAGGTTCATGAATATGTGAGACCGTCCAATGGACGGTCGTGATGGAGTGTGCATGTAACTTGAATTTAATATATATTCCTCAGTGAATACAAGATGTGTAGCTTCAAATATGATGTTATATAGAGTCTGAGCACTGGTGTCAGGCTCAGGATGAACTTGAGGTGATCTGAGGGTGCTTCGAATTGGTGGTTCATTAGCACTCATTGGTAAATCATGTTAGTGGATATGGTTTATTGAGAATAAAATCATGAAATCACAGTAGAAATTAGGTTTAGACTTTGATGAGTTTGTTTGGATGATAATGGGATGTCTATGAGGTTTAAGGAATCGTTATTGGGTAATTAGATCACATGTTAGTGGTTGAGGCCAAGCGTTTTTGGGATAAGTTATCCATATGAGGTTCTATTTTCATTTCATGTATGATTGGATGTGGTTCATTGGAAAACAAATCAAATAGATATTATTGGGTATGAAGAGTATGCTTTGAGTCTTGGATTGGGATTTTTGAAGAGTATTCAGGGCTTTATGAGTTGATTCATGTGGTGGGGAGCGCCACAGGTATTATGGATAATTACATGATGACGCATAGGTTTCTCAGGAATGATGGGTGTCATGGAGTACCATATTGCTGTTTTAGGGATGAAAATGAGTGATGGATTGGGTTTGTTTCTTGGTGCGCCTTATATTTGGAGCTACATAATAGAAGTATGTTTGGTGTTCAAGAATAGGATGTTGACTTTTGGCATTGATATGGTGGTCGATGTAGGTCAGTATGTGTGGTTGGATGATCATAGAGGCTTCTTGAGAATGAGAATTGTTATGGTGGGGAGGTTTTAAGAATTTGTGCCCTTACGGGTGATGAAATTTAGAGGTAATTTGAATTTTAGATTTTTGGTAGTTTATTTTGAGAATTTGGACTTTGAACTATATTATGAGAGTTTTAAAATATATGGGACACGGTTTTAAACATGTAATGAGGCTCGAAAGGGGGATTGGGATTTCGGGTGAGTGTTGAAGAGGGATCAGGATGGTCGGCCTACTGAAATTCAACAACCATTCCATCCATTATCCAATGAGGCACTATTGCCTCCCTATTGGTGTCTGGAAGTGGCAGGAGACACTATCTAGAGAAAACAACTAAACAGTGGAGGTTTTATATGGGGAACATCACCAAATTTTCCCCTATGGTTTTTAAAATAGAGACCCTTCTTTTCTTCCTCTTTCATGCATTACAGGCTAGCCAACCCTCCCTCCCCCCCTCCTGTAGTTTTCCCTTCAAATTGGGGTAGATTCCTGGTGATTTCCAATGAATTGAGGGATCATGACTGATTCCACTATATCATAGTGTAATCATCCTAATATAATTGTGATTTCATTCCACCTATCTAGAGGACATCCTGAGACAATGTATGCACATCATCATGCACCATTTCGGTGAGGGATTTTTTCCAGGATAGGACTAGGTATGTGTCATGGACCTTATAAGTGTGGTTGGTTATAATTTTGGTATCGTGGGAGCACCTGGGCCTCATGTGAGTTGAACATGGATGGATATACATGTATAGGAATTGGTGAGTCTGGGTAGAGCTATCAGGTGGTGGAATAACAGTTGGAAATAGTTAAATTTAAGTAAGTGGTATCTAGTACCTACCCTTATGATTTTTCATTTTTTTATGTGGAATGTGGCATGTAGTCTCACCACTGATGTGATTGATGCGTTTAAATTAAATGAATTTCTTAATTAAATTATTAGTTGAATTGTTTTATTTAATTAAATTTATTAAATTAATTAAATTAAATCCCAATGGTTGGGATAAAAAAGGTTCCAAGGCCACTAAGGACCATATGAACTGGTATAATGTCTTGTTCATCTATAGTCAAGGACTTAGTTTTAGACTTATGCCTTGATAGACTAGAACCCCCATGTGGTTTTTATTTAAATAAATTAAATGTTTTATTCATAGTGGTTATTAGGGTTGGTTCCTTCAGTGACCTATTTGTATAGGGGTGTAGGTTAGAAATTTTTTTCCTTAGTGGGATTTAGTTTAGCATAGGATTCCTTAGACCTTCCCCAAGGAGGGAGGTGATGATTAGGCAATGTTGTCCCTTATAGGCCTTTGTAGAATCAATATTCCTTATAGACTTTTGTGAATTAGTTGGGATTGGGAAGATATGTGGATGATGTGACATCCCTTATTTTGATGTTTATTTAACCTAGGGGACCCTCATGGGTTCCCGGTATTATAGTTTCCCCAATGAGGGTGTGTGATGGGTAATGGGTACAGATGGTATTGAATGTCAGTTTAAAACCTGAACCAAACTTATAAGGCTCGTGAATCAATATTTTAATTTTGATCTAGTGAATTATAATTAATATGGTAATAGGTAATTATATAGGAAGTCAGGGAGGGTGGGGCCCCAGTCACTCGATTATTTATTTTTGGTAAACCTGGGGATGGGTCTGCCCCTAAGTGATTATGATTGTTTGATTGTTTATTTTTTATGCATGTAGGTTTTGATATATGGATTTTAATGTGATTAGAGAAAAAACCCTTAGGTATGTCCTTATTTAGTAAATGGAATCACCCTTTGGGGTGGTCTAGAAAACTCCCCTTGTAGGGAGGTCTGTGATACTTCAAAAAAATCCCTTTATAGGTAGGTCTGTGATACTAAATAATAAACCCCTTGTAGTATGGTATATGATAATAAGGAAAACTACCTTTTATGTAGGTATATGATACTAAATAAAACTCCCCTCATAGGGAGGTTTGTGATACTAAAGAAAATACCCATTGTAGGGTAGTATGTGATATTATATAAAACTCTCTCTAGGGTGGTCTATGATACTATTGTTGGCTCGATCAATGCAACATACTCAGAGACACTTTGGAACTAGTCTAAGTGGGTATGGTTGGCTGGGGTCTAAAACCTGAGGATCGATGGTGTTTTATTAATTTATTTTTTTGCAATTTATTTATTGATTTCAATTGATAATGTTGCATTCACATATCATTGCATTATCGGTATGGGACCACGTTGGTGGTGACCAACTAAGTTTTGTACTCACGCCTTTCTTGGGTATCCATTTCACTTGGGTACCTAAATAGCTTTCACTTTTTATAGGTATAGGTTGGGCTAGGTCTTTGGATCTTATTATTGAACATGATAGCTCAAATTTTGGAGATTGGGTAAGGTATGGCTTGGATTTTTAATAGAGACTCGTGTATTTTATTCCTCTTCATTTATTTATTATATTATTCATATATCAGTGACTGAACCAATGGGTGAGTAGTATTGTATCATGAACATGATCGTTCAAGTTGTATACTAAATTTAATTTTATATAACATGTATTATTTATTTTATTCTTCCTATTTTCTTCCTTATCATGTATGATAATTGGTTATTTACTGTATATTTGTGCACTCTAGTATAGGGATTATAGTCTTTCCATGGTACCTCCTAATACCATCATTTCTAGTCTAAAACCTATAACATATGGGGAGGCATGCCTGAGGTCACATAGTTCAATTGGTCCAGTTACTATTCATAGTGAGCTAGGATGGGACATTACAACAAACTTGATGGTAAGAATAATTTCATGGATGAGTCCTTAATGGTAAAGATCAAGATATCATCCATTATGAATTCTATCGCCTTGAATTCATTTATTGTTTTCCATGTGTTTATTTATATTTTTAACCATGGATTTATTTCAATCTCATGTGATCAATTATATGGAATTATTTGATTATCATTTTTTCCCACCATATTATTCATGCCAAGTTTATGCCTTGATATCTTTCGATATACATTTTCCCTTACTGAGAATTTGAGATCACCCTTTTTATACTTTAATTTCCCCATGTTATGAATAAAAGTATTGCACATGATATGTCTAGAAGAGTAGCATAAGTGGAAAAAAATTGGGAGATGTTGAATACTTATTAGAGATTGAGTGATTTCTTATATAGTGGAAATAATATTCATTTGATTAGAAAACATGGGTTTTTTTGTTAAAACTTTTTCCTAACTCTATAAAAATATAAACCTAAAATGTCCTTCAAATTTAAATGAATCGATATTTTTTAGTGATATTGTAATTATCGATGGTTAAAATTTGTTGCTTTGGTCCATTTCAAAGTTGGTATGTAAATTATGTGTTTATTCGCATTGGATTTTAGGAGTGTGGATATGGGGAATTACATAAGGTCAAAATATTAATTTTTTATATTTAAATTATGAATTGTTTATAATACTTGATTTGAAATGTTCAAGTTAAGGGACATATATGGGATATTATTTAAATCGCATTGAAATAGTTTTGATGATTAATTTAATCATGGTTTAAGTAATGTTAAGTCTGTGATGTTTAGTTTATGTAAAAAATTTAAATAATGAAAATTGAAATATAAAATGTTTATATTTCATAAAATATCATATATTTAAATTAAAAATTAATAGAATGAATAATATTAATGAGTTCATATTAAGAAAGAAAATATAAAGTGTTTATATTCAAGATTATGAAATGTTCATAATGTAAAGCTAAAATTATAAAGTGTTTATAGTTATATATTTTTATGAATTGTTTATAAATGTTTATCTCAGGTTTAAATATATAAATTTTTCATTTACTTAAAATTTATTCACTGTTTTATTCATAGTTATAAATTTTTTATATATTATGAATATGTGTACGATTCAATTTAAATTGTAAACTACTTAGAGAGATTATCATGCAAGTATCTAAGGAGTTACATGCTAGGTATGGTAAGGGATTTTATTCTATTTAAATTTATTTGAATTTTAAATTAAATTCATTAGCTTGAATTTAGATATTGAATATAGTTTATACATATTAGGTGTTGGAGTTATGAATAATTGGATTCTCTCTTGATTAATGTATCCATGAGTAAAGGGACTTTATATTAGGCTTCCCACTAGACAGAGGCTCATGCCTTATTCTAGAAAGGTGGGGGTTGGCTATATGTGCATTTATTCTTACTCGTGTAATTTTTGTCAATTTTATATCATTTTGAACCTTTACATGAATGGTTCATATACCTTACATATAAGATGACTTTTTATATATGTAAATATATTTGGATTCTATTTTTAGATAAGTATAATAAATAAGGAGTTGTGTAAAGAGTTACAGATCAATATGGTTTGAACATATTGGTTTGGAGGAAGGAATAGGATTCCAAACTAAAGTACTAGAAGCATTCATAAATATGGGAATAAAATGAGATAAGATTGTGATATTAAATCCCCTTCAAAATTTTAAGTGTCGGATTCCTTCTAAAGAGGCACATGTCAAGACCTCTATCATTCAATTGGGTAGGTTATTCCATATAAAGGTGACCATGTATTATATTTTGTAAGGAATGGTGGAAATAGATAACCCTAATATTTAAGTAACCAAATCCCATTTCTTTGGATTACAATTATCTGGGAAACCCTAAGAGTTTGGATATAATAGGAATAGAGTTGAGTTTATCCATATGTTATATTGTAAAAAGTGTTATCTACTCAACCATCTAAGAGTAATATGTGATATGATTTAGATTATTCCCAACCTAAATAGCTAAGTGGTGAGAGGAATGACATATTGGAATAATTACTTAGTAAAATATATATCTAGGCCTACTAATGGATATGGTGAGTTTAAAATAGACCATCATTTTATTTGGATCCCATTTAATAAAATTCTTATTAAAATAATGTAAAGAATGATACTCATCTGATAAAAGATTTTGTTGTAGATTAATAACATCATCATAATCAAACTTAACTTTGAAATCAATCTTATAATATAGAGGATTAATATAAGAAATACCTAATACTGGTGACTTGATAATGGTTCTTAATAAAAAAAGCATGAGTTAGAGAAACCCTTCATTAGTATCCATGTGTTAAATTTATTAAATAAGTGAATAAAGATTATTGTGAGGAACATAGAATGATTCACATATGGTTTCAAAGGAATTAGATTAAAAATAACCTATGTAACTTTATACTCCACTCATATAATCAATATGATTGAGTATGGTAATGACATAATTAGATTAGTATTTTACTATAAGGATTGATTTATTTAAGGAACTCATCCAATTTTCAATGATATAAATGTTCTGAAAATGATTGAATTCAATAAAAGTTTACCCGATATTCTCAAAATGTTTAGAACAGATGAATTGTGAATACGATGTCTCAGTTATACTATTGTATAAATAGCTTAAATGGATAAAAGTTCAAACTAGAAGAAAAGTTATTTTGAGAGTCTAGTAATATTTTATTAAATTAGTTAGTCAAGTTCATTAAAACCTAAAGGTGTTATTAGGAAGTAGTAATGATTTCATAGGATGGAATTGAATGGGATACCTAAAGGAGTTTATGAAACTCCATGTAATTTCCATGTCAGGTATTAGTGTTATAGAAATTAATTCCATCGTTTTTAGGGGTATATGATATCAAATTTATACTTTTTAGGTGTTTTAAATATAAAATAGTTGGAAGTAAAATGAATAATTGATAGAGCTTTTAGTTTGAATTCAAATGATATATCAAAGAGTTGTTTTATAAGAGTTTAAATTTAGAGGATTTTATCAATTTCATATGGATTTGAATAGAGAATGTGTGAAGATGTCTAATTTCTCTTATATAATAAGAGAAGTTGTTTTTTTAAAAAGATTTATTATGAAAAATATGATATGATGAATTCAATACACATATTTTATGATTCTTCTTATTCTATAACATGTTTTTTAATGGTGAAAAGGAAAAAAATACTTTATCCATAACAAATTATTTATCTATATATTTTTTAAAATATTAGGGAAGGGTTTCCACCATACATAAATGGTATATTTTAATAAATTCTTCTTTTAAAAGGATAAAATTTCTCCAAACACATAGAATTCCATATATGATATATAAATAATAGTTTATTTATTAAATATTCTTACTAAAATTAAATATGTGTTACTTCCTAACATGAAGTAGTTTACGTATTTTAGCATGATATTTTGAAGATAATGTAGTGTATAAGAGGCTAATGGGTGTATTTTTAGACTTGAGAAATTTAAATTTAATAAATAAAATATTATTCCATTCTAAATTCATATTCTAAATAGTTTAGGATATGTTTCAATAAAGATAAATGTAAATAGTTACATCTAGTTTCTATAACAAAGTGAAATTAACTATATCTAAAAGGTGTTTAGGATGTGATGGTAAAGTGATGATATAAATAGTTACATTATTTATGAAATTATTTCAAGGAAAAAATTTAATGGAAATGGTTTCAAGGATGATTATATTAAACTTAGAAAAAAATTAAGTAGAAAATGGAAGTTGTTAACATCATAACATTTGATGTTGTGGAGTTAATAATTTTGTATATGCTCAAGGAGTTGAGAATTGGGAATATGATTCTTAAATATCACTATTATTCAAACTTTCTTTCTTTATAGTTATTATTTTCTAAATTTTTTATCAAGAGTGTTTTATCATGTAGTCACATAGATATGTAGTAGGAATTACATATAGATGTAATAAATTAATGAAAACTCAGAGAGTTTACCAAACATAAGGCAGATTTGGAAGTATATTATATATAATATGATAGCCAAGTTCTTATATAGAGTTTTGTTGAGTATTATTAAAATATTTAATAATATAAAATGTATCATATAAAAGTAAATATCCATTTTATCATTCTTTCACATTGGCTTCACAAGTGTATATGTTGATATAAATTTCATGAACTGTAATGATAATAAACCTCTAAAAGTATGTATTTGAGTTATCCATGACCGATGTTCTTAATGGATAATTATAGGTTATGAATAAATTTTATGGTTAGGGGGAGTATTATTCTTTTATAGAGATACGTAACATGATCATGAGGCATAAAAAGTGTTTGTGTGTGCTTGATGAACCAAGAAGTATACCACTGGAGTGTAATACACTACGTATTTGTTATAATATAGGTTCATGGATCATATTTTCCATCCTACCTAAGGTTGGAAAGATACCTAGAATGATAACCATCATACTTTGATACCTTCCTTATGCAACCCTTAAGGCTTAGCTAATCAAGGGTGGTTGGGTATGTTGTTGATCATGTCTTCGGTTGGATCACAACCAAGATGGGATTTTTCCTCTTGTGTGAAGAGTATAAAATATAAACCCTTGTTTGAGAAATACTAAGGAGTGTGAGGATACATATTGATAGTATATATGATGTGATTGTATATTCAGATGAGGAGTATGTGATGTGCTCATCCATAAAGGTGAATGACATGTGATGTATTCATCAACTTGGTTATTCAATACTCAGAGAATTGAAAACATGTGACTTGGATATATAGGATTGAAATAAAGTGTGTCTCATGGTTACTCGATGTCTTGGAAAAATGGAATGTATGACAGTGCATGATAACATGTGATGTAAATGGTGGATATAGGTATAGAGATACAAGTGTTTAATGAAGATCATAACAAATCTTTATATATATTGAGTAGTACAGATGATTTTCTTTTCACACCCCAAAATTTAATTTCATTCATTATTTAATTTATATTGTTTATTAATTGGGGTGTGACCTCTTTATAGAGTTTTTTTATTGAGATCTAAATTTTTTTAAGGTTTTTGGGTATCGCACAGTTACAGCGCATGGCTAGAAAAACCGGGAAAGTAGCCTATGCATGGTGCTACAGAACTTCTCAGATCCTTTCATAGTTGGAACACAGTTTCACCTAATAGTGTGTCCAAAAAATGAATTTTTGGTTTTCTTATTTAGTGGTAATTATATGGTTTTTTTATTGTTTACCAAACTATGTGGACTAACCATGAAATCTTCCCTGTTTATTAAAAGTCTAAAATTTCCTTTGTTCCATTTCCCAATTTTAAGGGTTTTTCTTTAATCGCTCCTCTCACTTAGTTCAGACCACCCTAGGCACATGATATGAGGTACTCCTTTTTCTCTTCCCTCAATATTTTTCTCCTCCTTTTCTAAATCCAAGTTGTTTCTTGAGGTAAATTCCTTCTCCTCTTGGTTTCTTCTTCCTTATTCCCCATCTCCCTTTCCTATTTGGTTTCTCCCTCTCCAATGATCCCTAATAGTTTCAAGGGTAAAATATAGGGTTTGGGGTACCTTGTTCATGGGGGATTTTATTTATAGGTCTTTCTAAGGTCCCTTGATACTTTTTGGAGAATTCATCATCATAGGCGATGACTTCCATCTTGATTGTTATTGAATCAAGGTAGGTGATTTTGTTTGTTTTCTTTATTTGGCATATAATTTGATGCTTAATGTTTCTAAATGACTTTTTTATCAAATTCTACATATATGTGATATATGAAATGGATTTAAAAAATGTTTTGGAGTGATTGTATACTTGGAATAAGGGGTAATTGATGATGTTTTCTAGTTTTTCAAGAAACGTTTTTATTACCAAGTTCCATTGAAATGTTAAATGGGTTATTTTGACTAAGTAATTATTATAAAAGTGATTTGACTCTATTTGGATCATGAGATAAATTATAAAGTGATGTTTTATACCCTTAGCAGATTTTAATGAAAAATTTGTTGATTATTTAATTAATTTCTAAAAGGTTTTAAGTGGATTATTTTGGAAGATTTTTTAAAATGGATTTAAAAGGTTTTATTTTAAATAATGGATTGAAATGGAATTTTATACCATTGATAAAAGACTTTCAATTCTGAGTCTATTTTAGATAAGTCCCATTTAGCACTTTCAAATGATTTTAAAATGGTATGTATATGTGATACCCTATTGAGCCCCTATTTTATTATGATTAATGTGGATTATTTCTTAAGGGTAATACTGTATATTTCATGTTATATGATTGATATGTGAATGGAGTTATTTCCTATGAGGGTGTAGGAGGTGATATGAGATTCATTTATTATGTTTTACTTATGCATGTAATTTCTCACCTCCGATTGATTATAATGAATGGGGGTTTGAGGCATCTTTATGGGGGTGAGAGATGTCTCTATCTAGTCCTGATAAGATGTACTAGATCATCTATGGTATTGGAGTCCATAGGGGAGTGCAACTGGAAAGGCTAGTTTAGAGCATATGGTTGGTTATAGACTTAGGAATGCATCGATAGGCCTACAGATATTTTTAACTCAAGTATGTCTAGGGACACCTCATTGGATGTTTATGAATTGAATATAATAACTTGATGATTCTCCATAGATAAATTCCACTCTTTTTTGTTCCCAAATTCGATTAGCATCTATGCAATTGTTCCTTGTATTGTTTTTTTGGATATGTGGCGTCTTAGTTCTTTCTTTTCATTATTCTTTCATTTAGCTTGTTTGTTTGAATGTTTCTAAAAAAATTAGAAAGGTGTATTTATAAAGTGACTTTTAAAAGTGAAATTAAAAAGGGACATTTTAATAAATGATTATTAGGCTGAAGAAATGGTTTTTTAATTCATTACTTACATTTAATAAAAGAAAATAAATTTTATGAAATGATTTTATATGTGATGTTGGATTTTATGTGATTATGTAAGAAAATTCCATTTTATAAATGTATTTAAAACTAGAATAAATTAGTTATCTTTTAAAGGAATAGCACAAACCCTTTGGTGAAATTATACTAGGGCCGGTTTCACTCACACCTTATATAAACCATTCAGTGTATGCAGTTTTTATGATTTCTTTTTAGGAGCCCTACTTCGGTATTCCTTATGCTGGGTGTTTAGGTTATTAACTTTGTATTTAGAGTGTGACCATGGGTCACATGGAGATTGTGGATGTTTGTTTGGGTTTTTATTTTGTTTTCTTTCGGGATGTTCATGTATCGACCTAAATAACCTAGAACTTATTCAATTTATTTATTTATGATATGTTTCTCATTTATTTATTGTTCAGTTTATAGCATGTCTTGGTTTTTTTATTTGTATTGTATTACTCTATTTAGTTTTTTTATTATTTGAGTTTATTTATTTACTTGATGTGTACTCTAATGGATGTTATTATTTATTTGATCTATTTATTTTATGGTGTGGAAATTTTGGTAGAATACATGTGATGTGGTTATTGGTTTCTGAGGGTGAAATTGTTCCCAATAAATATTTTTTATGCCTTAGAACTAGTTACTAGCCTGGGGTGATCAGGAAACCACCCTGGGTATGTCATGGGCTGGATCGATTTCCCAATTCAAGTGTGAATTGGGTTGTTTCATGACAAAATGGTATCAAAGAAACCCATATTTATATTAGAGGTGTGTCTGGGTAGTATGAAGACTATGATCATCATCATAACTCAACAGGCGGGTGTAGGGAGAGTGTCATGGTCTCTCTCTCTCACCTTGAGCCTTGAGTTTCTTGTGGAATTCGGGGTTTGAGACTTGATTTTGAGTTCAATTTTGAATATATTTGATGTATTTTTATATTTTTTGATGATATATTGGTCCTCGATGAGTGTGCTGATAATTTTGGGGTTTTTTTGTGTTTCATATGTGAAAGTGTTGAATGAAATAGGACTAAAAGGTTATCCCATGCGGTCTATTAAACCATGTGGAGCCCATAAGTAATGGGTTAGAAACCATCACATATCATGTTGTATAGTTGGAACATGATTTACCATCCCATGCAACTAAACCATACACAGTGTTGTTTCTCCTTCAGGAGTGTTTTTTTCTATCTTGCTTTTCACATTTATCCAAATGGTGTTTACCATTCTATTATGTTAATTAATGGAGTTTTATTAGGGAATTAATGTGATGGAATATTGTGTGATTAATATTTTTTATTGAATTATTGGTTTTTTCCCTTAGGGGTGACATGTTATGTGTTTAGAAAATGGTTTTTGGGATTGAAAAGGGAATTTTATGAGGTGTTTTGTTTTTGAAACTCGTTTTATAAAGGTTATTAAAGAATGTTTGGTTTTATTTGATAAATATTTTATTTGTATTTTAAAATTTGGTTTTTAATTTGTGTTTTGTAAAATAATTTGAGTTGTATTTTGTTTAAAATTTATTTAAGGAGTTTTTTTGTGTGAAAAAAAATTTGTTTTAGAAATTGGGTTTTTAAATTTAGTTCATAAAGTGTTTTGGAAAAATAAAATTAGGTTTTATAAAATGTTTAGACTTAATTATTTAAGTGGTTTTATAATAAAAGTGAGAGAATTTTTTAAATGTGAGGTTTTCTTGGGGATTTTAAATGATACAATGTATTCTATAGGGATTCCTTTCAAATGGAGGTGATTTTAAATGAAATTTTGAAATCATTTTATGATAAAAATGTGTATGGTTGTTTATGATGGAATTTTTTTGGTTTTGGGATTGGTGGTTCTGAAAAATGGTTTGGAAATTATTAATTAAAGGTTATTTTGAAACAAATTACTAGGTTTGAAAATTTTAAGTAAATTTTTTATATATACTTTGGTTATTTGAGTTATATTTTGATATTTTTTTTATTTGTGTGGCATGGTGTGATTTTATTTATGGAATATGGGCTGATTTAGGTTCATGTTTTGTGTTATTTTTTTATGCCTCCAAATAAGGTATTAATGAAATATAGGGTGTTTATCCCAAGGAGGTTCTTTGTGTGGTATCCTTCATTTCTTATACTCAACATTTCCATATTCTTGACTCTGCCTAGACTCCAAGTGGATCGGTGGATATGAGACTCTTATTTCACTCTAGGACCTCTTATATTAGTTCCCTCCTTTTATCTATGGTCATCCAGGTTCTATTAAAGTATTTAATTGGTCAATAATGATTGGTTTTTCCTCTTCATGAGTTTGAATTGAATTGTATCTTTAGTGATAGGCCTTTTGGGTGTTCTCTTAGGGGCATATGTGGCTGCTTAGAATTTTTTTAGACTTCATTTTGGTATGCGTTGAGGATTTATTGGTTATTTTTTTGAATGGTATTGGATTTTGTTTTTCTGTGCATGCCTTGATGACTTGGATTGTATCCTCCTAAAGTTTCAAGTGATCACCCATGATTAGGTTTCCGTCTCTCAAGGATTTAGGTGTTTTCTTATGTTTCATTTTGATGTCATTTCCTTGATGGGATAAAACATGGGTAACCTTTGAGTCGATGC
Organism: Viscum album; assembly: GCA_963277665.1. Taxonomy (NCBI): domain Eukaryota; kingdom Viridiplantae; phylum Streptophyta; class Magnoliopsida; order Santalales; family Viscaceae; genus Viscum; species Viscum album. Next base: position 1,263,728,026 of record OY728151.1, on the reverse strand, counting down.
TTGGGTAATAAGTATGGATGAGGCCTTAGAGATATTAATCACTCAATGGTTATGTCTTTGTAGGGTTCACCATAGGATGGTGTTCCAAGATTGAGGTCCTAGTTTTCCAACTGAGTATTATGACATAGGGTCTAGAACCCATTTTTTCCTCATTGTGATATAATTATGAGTTCTCCTTCTTAATTTTTGTGTTTTAGATGTGTGTTTATCTTGGAGGTGGGTTTTATTTGTGGATGATGAGTTCTCTTGAGGTTGTGTGTTCCTTTGAGTTTTATAAGATGGTATCTTGGTGGTAATTGGTTTTGATAGATGTGTAAATTCCTAGGATATTCTTGGATACATGCTCTCGTGTTTGATGTCTTGGTTTCATGGTGTCTTCTATTATCATCATTTTATATATAGAATTTCTAAATAGTGAGGAGACCTATGATTGGTCTCTTTCCCTCTTAAGTTATTTCTTTTTGTTTTTGAAGAATTATTCTTGGGGACATTAGCTGATTTTTATAGATTTATCTAGTCTTTTAGAGATCTTTTCTTCTTACAGGGATTTATTTTTTAGGTTCTTCTCTATATATTTTCCCCTCATTACCACCTCAATATTTAAGGTACGGATTTATCTTATTTCTCATCTTCCACTTTTATTTTGTACTTTCTAAAGGAAGAAATTTTCATGGTGGGGATAATTGTTACACCTTGATATTTAATTTCCTTTATTGTTTTATTTTTTTTTTATTAGGTTTTGACCTTGTTCTCGAGTTTTAGGATCAAGATCCAAAAAATTTGAAGGTTTTTGGGTGTCGTAAGGTTATAGTGCACAGTTAGGAAAAACATTTAGGTAGCTCGTGTGTAATGATAGAGAACTTATCAAAGACTTGAATAGTTGGTGTGTGGTTTCTCCTAATCATGAATCCAAACCATGTGGGTGGGGTATTCTTATCTAGTTATAACTTCATGGTTTCCACATGTTTTACCAAACCATGAAACCTAACTGTGTGAGTTTTCCATTTTATTAAAAGTGTGAAATTTCATTTGTTCCATTACCTAATATTAAGGGGTTTTCTTTATCCTCTCCCCCCACTCAGTTCGAACCAACCTAGGCACACGATAGGATGTCCTCCTCTTCCTGTTCCATTAATATTTATATTCTTCATCTTTATTTCCAAGTGGTTTCTCAAGGTAAATCCCTTCTCCTCTTGGTTTCCTCTTCCTTATTCTCAATCTTTCTTCTTTGGTTTTTCCCTCACCCACAAACCTTATGGGATTATATGGACGAATATAGGGTTTGGGTGCCTTATTAATGGGAGTTTTTGTTGTTGGATATTTCTTATAGTCCCTTGATGATTCTTAGAGTATTCACCATCATATGTGAAGACTTCTAGTTTGATCATCATTGAACTAAGGTAAGTGATTTTATTTGTTTTATTTATTTGCATATAATTTTATGATTTCTGTTTCTAAATGCCTTTTTTATCAAATTATACCTATATATGATAGATGGGAGGAATTTTACAAAAACATTTGTAGTGATTATCCACTTGGAATAAAGGTAAATTGATGGTGTTTTCTAGTTTTTCTAAAAATGTTTTCATTTCAAAGTGACTTTGAAATGTTAACTAGTTTTTTTTACTATATTTTTTATCCAACAGCCCGAAGGCCTTCAAATTTTTTTTATTAAGGATAAGTCCTACTTTTAAGGGAATAAGGAGGAAACCCAAGGACTTCATGGACAATGGACAATCACACCTGAAGTACAAATGGAGATACAACCAAATTGAGATCATCCTCTCCCCAGTATAAAAACAATATGAAGCACTCCAATGATGAAAGACTAATTAGCAAGCAAGTGTCCTATGTCAAAGAACAGGCCCGATCCGATGGCTAATGTCATACCCTCTTAAACAACTGAATCCGAAAATCACTGCAAAGGTGAACCACCAGCTCTGAATCCTCCTCTGAGACTATTTCAAGGATCAAGTTTGGTTGCACATCTCCCCACCTCAGGATTGAACCAAACAAACACAACTTTCAACGAAACCATAAAATCTTTAAGAGAGTCAAACCCCCTATAGAAACAAAAGGGGTAGAGAAAATACAAACTCTCCCATGCGAACACTGGGACCGAAACCAGAAGAACCTCGTCGCAGCCCCAAAGCACCCTTCACACACATCCGCACCAACCCAAAAAGGAGGAAAAACCAAGGAGATAGAGCCAAATATTTGTCACCTAGGACCGAAAGATCCAACAACATATCTATAGAGAATCGCCGATGCAGGAAACCATGCAGGTCTGAGCCGGCAATGCCGCTATGGGCTGGAGTAGATCAGATGAAGTCACGGAAGAACCCACTCTGGATTCCAAATCAGATCACATAAGGTAGAAAGGAATAGTGGTAAGAATAGGGACACCTCCGATAGCAACACCACCAAAATAACACCAACATCGCACCAAAAACAAACCAAACAAATCAAAACCAAACCTCCCCCTCAAAGCTGCAGATGTCGATCTCTACCAGAACACGTGAAAAACCTGTAGACCACCAAGATCTGAACTCGAATCCAGAATCCAACGCCCAGCCCCAACAAATTTGAAGCCTTACCACCAGAAAAACGATTCCCATCATTGCCAGACCGAATCCAGACATCCATCGGGAGCTGAAGTCGAGACCAAACCGCCAGAGCATGCCGAACATGCCGTCACCGAGCCAAGAAAAGACCACCAGAGAGAATATTTTATAGAAATCAGTTGGTTATAGACTTAGGAATGAATCAATAGGCCTAAAAATTCTTCCATACCAAGTATATATAGGGTTACCCCATGGGGTGTTTAGGAATTTTCCATGATAAATTGATGATTATCCATTGGTAAAATCCTCTCTTTTGTGTTCCCTAATTTGATTAGAATATATAGAATTGTTACTTTTTTTGTTTGTTTGAAGATATAATGCCTTAGATATTTATTTTATTTATTATTGAATTTATATTTTTTGGTTAAATGTTTCTAAAAAAATTTTGAAATTTTTATTTATAAAGTGAATTTTAAAAGTAGATTTCAAAAGGGAAATTTTGTTAAAGGAGGCTTGGGAATAAGAAATGTTTTCCCAAGTGATTATTTTCATTTAAGAAAATAAAAAAAATGTGAAATTATTTTGGATGTGATGTTGGATTTTATGTAATTATGTAAGAAAGATATGTTTTATAAATGTATTTATAACTATAATAAATGAATTTTATTTTAAATTAATAACAAAACTCTTTGGTGAAATCCTAATGAGCTTGTTTTCACTCACACCTTGCATACACCATTCAGTGTATGTAGTTCTTATGGTTTCATTTCAAGTGCCCTTATTTGGTCTTCCTTATGTTGGGTGTCTGGGTTTTGTAGGATGGTTGTCTTAGGATGTGAATTATGGACATGGGTCACATGGATATGATATTGATTTGGTGGATTTTTATTTTATTTTCACTCTAGGATGTTCATGTATCGACCCGGACAACCTATAACTTGTTCGGTTTATTTATTTATGTGATGTTACTCATTTATTTATTGTTAAATTTATGGAATGTATTAGTTTTTTTTATCTGTATTGTGTTACTCTAAAAGAGTTTTGGGAGAGTATTCATAGGGTATTTCATATGATTTTATTCAGAGTTAATTTAATGAAATATTTCCAAAAGTGTTTTGGAATATATCTAAAAGAGTTTTGGATAAGTTTTCACGAGTTATTGTATATAATACAATATATATTGAAATGGAATAAAGTATTTTAGGCTTTAGTTCTGGTGGTAGATTGAAGGATATGATATACCCTAAATCCTAGGCTTGAGGTTATGTTGCTTCTAACATATCCTTAAGATGCATCTTGAGGTTATGTAGCCTCTAACATATCTTTAAGAATGGATTAAGAATACATTGATTCCAGTGTGTCCTTAAGAAAATTATTAAGATTACATTATCACCAACATATTTTTATATGTATGAGATGCATATATTGAGAATATATTGGCACATTGTATGGAGGTATTATGGTATGCATGATAGATTGTAGGTATATATTATCATTAGTAGTCAAATATTAAAGTGTTATCCTTTAAATGAGTCTTTCATGTAAGTTGTCATTAAAACTATTACATGATATGTAATGTGATGGATTTTGTTTCATTAATGAATGTGATGCATAAAATGGTCCAAGTATTAACTCATTCATTATAACACATGAGTTAATGTTTTCACTATTGAGGAGCATCCTCAAGGGATTTATAAATTGTATTGTCGTGTGATGGAAAGTGGGAGAGTCTACACAACGATTAGCTAAAACTCCTTAGAACTCAAATCTCTTTTCATCTTCCTCCTAAGAACTTAAGTCTCTTTCATGTTTTAGAGGTTGGATGGATCTCATTTGAACTTCAAGTTATTCAATTTGACCCGTGGATACACCCAAGGGTGGAATGTCTTTTAGTTTCCACTGTGGTGATCTTCATCAAACCATATGAATACGGATGTTGCAGTATCTTTAGTGGAAGTTATGCTCTAACAGTGTTCATCATTTCTGGTATTATTTATGACATCAGCAATTTTTCATAGTGATCTTGGTTTGGGTTTCTTAATTGATTTTGCTTCACCTAATAAGTTTTATTAAACCCCTACAAAACCTAATAGTTTCAATCATGGCTTTAGTGTATCTGTGTGTGTGTGTGTGTGTGTTTATATGTAAATATATACATATATAAATAATTATTAATTATTACCTGTTAATAATTAATATTTAGTAAATAATTAATAATTAATAATTAATTAATAATTAATGGTCAATAATTTATTTATTTTAAAAATAATTACTAACTAATAATTATAAATAATTAATAATTAATAATGAACAATTAATAATTAATTAAATATTTAAATAATAAATTATAAATGATTATAATTATTAATTAATAATTAATTATTAACAAGTAATTAAATTTTTATTAATTATTAATTATCATTAATTTCATAGTGGATTTTAATTAACCGCCTTGAAATAACAATGATTTTTTTGAAAATGACACTAAAATTAAATAATAATTATTATAATATTTCATATTTAGAAATGGTTTTAACTACCACTAAACAAAAATAGTTTTTAATAAACCATCATGAATTAGTGACAGTTTTCTAAAACTGATGCTAAAAAATAAAAATAAAACATTTAGCGATGATTTTGAAAGTCATCGATAAATGGTATTTCTCTTATAGTGTTTGTACCTAAGAAAACTTCATGGTTCATGATGTAGATAATGGAAAGGACCCTCTATTAGATGGTTGAGCTAGGATATCGGGTCAGTGTTAGGAGGTGGAATTGGGCCAAGATCATAACCGGTTTTGGTGGATACCTTATTTCTTTTATTTACTATGAGAACCAATTATATGTTATCTAATCCTAGGAGATATTTTTTATACTTTTATGACTCATATGAAATATACTATAGTTCATTTTGATATTTCATGATGATTTTTTACTTTTGGTCGGTATTTATCTTTTTTTTATACCTTATGACAGTGTTATATTATGATAATTATAACTTGATATTGCTTCCAGTGTATTTTTATGGTTATCAACAATTGAGGGTATAGGCTCCCCACATATTTTGTATCAACCCTCACCACTAGTCTACATATTATAGTGTGCGGAGAGACATTCTAGAGGTGGGTGGTACCTGGTCCAGTCATGGTGGTGGTGAACCAAATCAAAGATGCTACAAAAATATTGAATTGATGTAATATAAATTGTTTTTTGGTATCAATTGTTGCAGTGTGTTGTTTATGTAGAAACACATTACAGCAAATGGCATTAGTTTTTATTATTTCTAGTTGTGGCTCTAATAAAAACTAGATTTTATCAATGCTAAAACAAGCATAGATAAATATAGGTTTTATCAGCGCTAAAATTAATGTTGATAAAGGTGGACTTTATCAATACATTTTTAACACTGATAAATAATGTCATCCTTTATTAGTGTTGGAATCATCATCACCTTAAACTTCTGATAAAGTCATTTCCACATGTTGGTAAAATCTTTTCTTATATTAGTGTATGAATATATAGAAAAAATGCATACCTAAAGAATAATAGACCTAAAGATAAAAAACCTTAAAAATAAAAAGAATATAAGTAGTGACATAATTAAGAAAACATGCTACAGCCATGATAATTATATTTATGGTCATTAGATCCACAACAATATCCTATAGGGCTATAGCCATGAGCATGGCCCCTAGTGGTATCCCTTAAGTTATTTCCACTGCTACCATTTCCACAGGAATTTTCCCATTGTTATAGTGTGTGAATATTTTCATGGGTAAATTTCTCATGGATATAGCTTGGAAAAAATTGAAATAATCTTTAGAAAAATTCAAACCCAGTACCCTACTCTTCTAACTCAAATGAACTTACACACCCCTACAACACCTTTTAATACTATATATAATTATATATATACATATATTTAAAAAACATATAATATATTATTATAATTATTGTAATTATTATAATAAATTATAATCTCAATTGGATGATAAGGAAAAACCTATATCCATTAGAAAAATTACATGTGGATATAGTGACATGTATGGCCACAAGAAAATTGTGACATCCCGAACCCAGCTGCCACTTAACTCGCGCCCTGATCCTAGTTGGCCACATGACCCCTAGAACATCTCCCCATAAGCCAAGGGCTTTAAACTAGCAGTGGGGGTGTGTAGGTAGTACATCAGGGAGACTATACCCTCATGTCAGAGTAATGAATAATATATAACAAAAGTGAACAATAGGGGAAGCATAATAAAACAAACATATGTAGTAAATAGTGAAAACATAATCAAATAAAGAGGAAGACTGAATAACTAAATGACATAGAAAATCCTCATAGGTAGTGTCTGATATAAATATGCATGCATAGAATGCTACTACAAAAGGAAACAGAAAATAGGTATTAGGCATTCTAAAAAAAGTGCTAAAGTGAAGAAAAAAAATCCGAAATCTAGTCAATAACATCTTGAGTCTAAGCCTAGTCATCTGTTCATAATCTCCATATAAGCAATATGAATCAACATCCTGAATAGTGTATTTTTTCCCTATCTATACCTATAGCCAAACTGTCTTCTCAGGTGCCAAAGGTGGCCTGAGTAGGGTGTGAGATAAATATCTTAGTAGGTCACCACCAATGGTACCTATTTGTAATCCAAGTAAGTGATCATAATTAAAAAGAGTGCATCTAATAGCAGGAAAGTAAAATAATGTAAAATAAATAATTAACTTCTCACTCAAGTTCCTAAAGGATACCTGGAGGGTCTACCTGCTTCATCTCAAAGCTGGTATGTCTAATCAAGTTACCATATATATATATATAGTATAGCTGGAATGGGTTAAGAATTCCTCCTATCCATACATGTATATAGATATTTCAATTGGCATGGGGTAAGCATGCCTCCCACCCATACACATATAGAGATTATAACTGGTATGGGATAAGAATGTCTCCCACCCATACACATATAGATATTATAACATGCATGGGGTAAGAAGGAATCTCACTCATACATGTATATTCAAAGCTAGAATGGGGTAAGAATTCCTCCCATCCATTCACATTCCTATAGATTATAAGCATATTAGTGGAATAACCATTCATATCATATAACGTAAGGCAAATACATATTACATCATTTCAATTTAAACAAACAAACCATTTCAGGTAATCCCTTTATAATAAATCATAATAATGGAAAGTCCATGTCATCCCTTGAAACCATTCCATTAAAGCCAATTCATCTTTAAGGTTTAATCCATCTCATCCTAGCCAACCTATATAAGCCAACCATCCAATTTTCCTAACATGGTAAATTCATTTCAAGGCAAGGTTTCAAGGCTAAAGTGTCAAGGTCAACTACCCACATGCCCATTTGGAAAATTACAATTCAAATGGGACTAATCACCATTGAGGAACCTTGCAATAAATCAATTACACATGGTACAATTGTTATTTCAATTAAAATCCAAGATGAAAGCTAAATTGGGTTCTATGTATTTTAAACAATTTAGCCCAAAAGTCAATTTTCAAGGTGGCACACCTATAGGTGTCTATACATAGAAAGGGTGATATCTAAACCCTAAATAATATCTAATTCACTTATATCAATGCACTATGGTCATTTAGACATAAAGGAACCAACACATCAAGATATCTCAGCAAAGGATAGATCATATCACAATGGATTAAATACGAAATGGACAACACTCAAATAGAAAACTGTGTGACCACCTACCATAGGGCCGTAGAAAAATCCTCTCTTGATATTGACCTCAGATTCAAAGAAGTTTGGAAGAGATCTGAGTTTTAGTCCAATGCCCTGAAAATAGGGCATATGAGCCTAAAACCAAATTGTGCAGAGTATGGAAAGAAGAACAGAGATAGGAGTAGAGAGACTAGGGAACCTTACCTCAGGGGATCCAACACCTATAATGGATCAAGGATCAAACACCAAATGGAGGAGTATTAAGAGATCCAAGGAGGAGGGTTTGAGCTCGTAGAGGAGGAGAACCCATGGTTTTGTCCGTTGTAGGTAGGGTAAAGAAAGAAACATGTTAGATTTTAAGTGGGGGGAAATGGTATTTTTTTCCCAAACCCCGTGTGCATAGTTTATATGCATTATTTACAAACCATTTAAAAAACTTGTGTGAAGGATCTGTTACCTTTCTACAGCAGGTTGCACAGTCGTGCACCTAATCTGTATAGGTACAGACAAACCGTGCAGACTTGAAGGTTCTCCTATTTGCAACCACATGGTTTACAAAAACCATACGGCCTGGGTCGCACGGTTTATACTAACCATGTGGCCCAACCTGTAGACTATTTTCCCAGACCTCTAGGCTCTAAACTAGGCTTGAATTCTCCTCAGTCCTTCCCTAGGTCATTGTACACCTTTACCATGATTAAAGGAAAGATTCAAAATGAAAAACCAATGATCCATACCTTGTTCAAAAGTTGGTTCATTACAACCCCCCTCCTTATAGAAACTCATCCCTGAGTTATCCTCCTGGGGGTAAAGAGGTACTGTCAACAAAGTATTCTAGCTACTGAGATTTTATATCAGCGTCCCACTCCCAGGACTCATTCTATACTCGGTTGTACTACCATATCACTTGTACAAGAGTAACAGACCTACCTTAGAGTTTCTTTACTCTCTGATCAACAATATGCATTGGATACTCTTTGAAGGAATCATCTATATTCAGCTCAACCTCATCAGGAAGAAAGATGTGAGATGGGTCTAGATAATAGTGGTGAAGCTAAGATACATGTAAGATATCATGCATATACCAGTATCTCTAAGGAAGTGCTTGCTAGTAATCCATTGGTTCGATCTTCTCCACAACCTAAAAGGGTACAATGAATCTTAGTAATAGCTTACCCTTCTTCTGAATACGTTTATGTACCAAACTGGGTGAGAATTTCAAAAAAAACCCAGTCTCTAACCTCAAACTCAAGAAATCTTCGACATCTATTGGCATAAAAATGTTGTCTGGACTAAATTTTCAACATGCATTTCCTGATCAGATGGACTTGTTCTAAAGTCTCCTCTATGAGATGAGGCCCAAGAACAACTGTTGCCCCTTCCTCTATCTAGTACAGAGGTGGGAATCAAGGCCTACCATATAAGGATTCATAAGGATCAATCTCAATGGTAGCCTAAAATCTATTGTTATAAGAAAACTCAGTGAGGGGAATTTGTTTCTCCTAAGAACCCCCAAAGTCGAGAATGCATGCATGGAGCATATCCTCTAGCACCTATATTGTATGTTCTGATTTTCCATTAGTCTATGGGTGATAGGACGTGCTCAAAAGTACCTGTGTACCCAAGTCTTTCTACAACCCCTACAAGAACTGTGATGTTAAATGAGAATCACTATTCTAAATGATAGAAACAAGGTGTTCCATGAATACATACCAACTCTTTGATGTACAAACTTCCTAGGTCGTCTATTGAGAAGGTCTCTCGTACATGTAAGAAGTGTTCAGGCTTTAGTATGTGATCAACGATAACCCAAATTATGTTGTTTATATGAGGTGATATGGGTAAACCAATCACAAAGTCCATTGAAACATCATCCTATTTCTAATCAGGAATGAACAGCAGATGAAGAAGCCCTACCAGATGCTGATGTTCTGCCTTTACCTACTAAAAGATAGAACATTGAGGGATCAAACCAGCTATCTCACATTTCATGTTGGGCCACCAGTATTTATGTTGTAGATCTCGATATATTTTAGTGACACCAGGGTGAACTTCCCATGTTGAGGCATAGAAATCTCTCATCAACTCCTCACATATGTCAGCTGGGACCCATACACACCCACGGAACAATAGAGTATCATCCCCATTGACCATCCAACCAAAAGTAGTATCGTCATCTGAGATACTTTCCCATAGTACAAGGCCTTCAGGATTAGATAGATGTCTCGACCTTACTCATTCCATAAGATTATATTTCACCACTAAGGCTAAGAGAATAGTCTGACCACTATACTCTTGAACCTCAACATGCATCTCTGAGAATAAGGCCATAATCTTTCATTCATCACTGGACTCCTGAACTACCTATATCTAATTATTTCATCTTAGATAATCAGCTACTGAATTTCCTTTCCCTAGAGTTTAGGCAAGCTCAAAATAATGATATTTTAGGTACTCAACCCACTTACACTACTTGAGATTCAGATCCTAATAAGTGAAGATTTATTTGAGATTTTTCTGGTCTGTGAACACCACAAAATGCTCTCCCAATAAATAGTATCTCCAATAGCGTAAGGCATGAACAATAGAAGTGAGCTTGAGGTCATGAGTCAGGTATTTATACTCATGAGGCCTCAACTAATGAGAAACATATGCAATGAATCACTCATCCTACATCATAATAGCTCCAAAATCAAAACCTGACACATCACAGTAGACTGTATAGGACCCTACTAGCTTTGACATAATCATTATCGGCGTTGAATTTAGTCTTCCCTTTAACTTCTGAAAGGCTACTTTACTAGCTTCAGACCATTAAAATTTCATATCCTTCTTTATCAATCTTGTAAGCAGTGCTAAAAGGAATGAGAAATAATAAATGAAGCATCTATGAAATCAGAAAATCACTAGGAAACTCTAGATATCAAATATGTTCTTGGGATTCTCCCAAGAAACTACATCTCTCACTTTCTCTAGGTCAATAAAAACTCCTAACTTTGAGATGATATGAACTAGGAAGTGTACCTTATAAATCTAGACGTGGCATTTGCTGAGCTTAGCATAGATTCTATTCTCTCTCAGCGTACTCAGAATGATCTCAAGATGGGTTGCATGGTTGTGTATATAGTGAGAATACACTAAGATATCATCAATTAAGACATCCATAAATGAATCCAGATATGGGTGGAAAACCTGATTCATAATAGCCATGAAGATATTAGGTACTCGTAGAGACCATACCCACTCCCGAAAACTATGTGAGGTATGTCTGATGTCCTAACATGCACTTTATTATAGCCCAACCTCATATCTATTTTTGAAAACACCTTCGCTCCTTAGATCTAATCAAAGAGTTCATCTATTATAGGTAGTGGATACCAATTCTTAATAGTCAGTTGATTCAACCAACAGTAATCCACACAAAGCCTAAGGGTATCATTTTCCTTATTGGAAAAGAGGGCATGTGAACCCTAAGAAGAAGTGTTAGGTTGTATAAATACTTTATCCACTAGATCCTCCAACTACTTCTTGATATCCAGAAGCTCCATAAGTGCCATCCTATAAGGAGGAATGGTCAAAGGCACTGCTCCTAGCACAAGATCAATAGTAATCTCTACCTCCCTTGATATAAGTAGACCAAAAAAGTCATTAGGAAAAATGTATCTGAAATGATCCACTATATGAGGAAATATAGTAGTTTGTAACCCCTGATCATCAAGGTAAATACTAGTGAAATGTGTTGTAACACTACCTAGCCTCTGTTTCTTGGGTCTTGATCATGTCTCACTGAAATCCCATTCTCCCATGTGCATGTATATAACACCCTCTAGTGATGTAAATGTCACCCTCCAATGATAGTAGTCAATATGGGATCTGTAGGGAACTAGCCAGTCCATCCCAATGATTACATCAAAACCTTTCATTTTGAGAACGTACAGGTTCCATTCGAAAAGGAAACCACTTATCTCAAGGGTAAAATTCTGACAATGGCGAACTCCCTTTGAACGGGTACCTAAGGGTGTATCTAGCATCATAATTCCATGATAATACTCATTATCGAGGCCCAAACTCTCATTGATTGACTCAGATATGAAATATTGAGATGCACTTATATCAAAAAAATCATACACTAAAGTAGAAGTAACTAGAATAATACCTCATATATTAGATGTTTTGGCACTTTTCTCCTGTGATGTAGGTTGTACTGCATGTAACTGGATTGTATTGTGGCCCAGAGTCACTGTTTAATTTCCCTGAGTAGGCCTACTCTACTGGCACTAAGAATCATATTCCTGATTTCCTCTACCTCAACCACCACCTCTTCCTAAACAACCAGTGGTATTCCAGATACTTGACTATCATAACCCTTTGACCCATCTCCTGATCGAGGAGTAGGTGTAGATCCCTTCTCGCTAGGTACTAGAGGGAAAGTCCTGTAGAAATAGTGGATATGACCCAACCTACTATAGCCTCTGCACTCAATTGGGTTCTACGTACACTACCTCCTGAAATATCCTGGCACCCCACATTGGTGACAGATAGGACAACTACCAGCGAAAGGATCCTAACCACTACTACATCCACAAGGTTCTTTTAAGCATCGCTTTTTTCCAGAATAAGACCCAATGGAAGCCTTAGGTGTAAAAACTCCCAATCTATCACTTTCATCATCCATAAAATTTCACTTTGTAATTAGGGAATAGTTGGAGATTTCATAAATAGTCATCAACCTGAACACATTGACTTGCAACTGGATGGCATAATACAGCCCATCCTCAAATCACCTAGAAGCCATTAGATCATCAATAGCTATGGAAGGAGAAAAACACTACATCTTAGTGAAATGGGATGAGTAATCCATAACTGACATGGTCCCCTAATTTAGATTCATGGACTTTCTAGCTCTATCATCCCTCATTTTCTAGGGGAAGAATTAGTCGTAGAAGACAGTCTGGAAGTCGGCCCAAACCATCTCTCTATACTAGTCTTCTTGTGTGATGATATCCCACCACCTCTTGGTTGAATCATGTAAAATGTAATAATATATATTTACCATAAACTCTAGAGGCGTCTCTAGGTGATCTAAGATAGATAGGATCACCTTGATCCAAGATTCTACTGCAAGTGGTCTTCCATCCCTCGAGAAAGTAGGAGGATGCTACTGTTGAAACTCGTGAGTCAACTCTGCCATACTCAGGGTAGGTCGCACTCCACCTTGAATAATCCACATCATACATAAGAATACCACTTTAAATTGGGCATCGACATCCATATCATGAATAGGATGAGGAGCCATGGGTGGCTCAATGGGAGGTACAATTAGCATCTCAAGGCCCGCCACCTCGGAAACATGATCATCACCACCTTCAGGATGAATGGCATGAGGACGTCATGGAGACATAATGCTAAAATTCCAAATGAACGTCTCATAAAAGATTCATGTAGTCCATATGGTCTCATTCAAGAAGCTAGGATATGTACTAAATCCTTCCTGTAAAAACATATGTGCCTCTCTACCTTCTTTAAAAGCCAAGACTAGACGTTGGAACAGACCATAGTAGGCTATAAGGACATAGAAACACCCACTGCCTACTAATAAGGCTATTTTTGGGTCAAGACTCTAGGTTAGTCATGTGAAAGATGTTTATTCTTAAGTTATAAAACATTTCCCATTTGAAAACATGATCATTCGAACATTTAAAGCATTTAAATCGGCTTAATCCAATAATATGTCATTTTTCTGCCCATAAGGGCCCATACACCTTATGAACCAAAATATGAAACACACTTGGATGCCATTTTCATTTAAATTTTTCTTATCCTTGTGATTATATCATTTATAAAATGGTTGAGCTAGCTGGAATGCCATTTTCCAATCCATAAGGGCCCATACACCTTATGAGTCAGAGAGTGGAACCCACTAAACCCACACTATAGAATGATTCAGATCCTGCAAGAAGTGTCAGAACAATTTCATATATGTAAAAAGACACAAAAAATATGAAATAGGAAATTCTTGCTGAAAATTTAAATGTTTCATGGAAAAATTCATGGACTATTCATATTGTGCCTATCGTGATGCATGTTCTACTATATAACCCTCATTTCATCAGGTCGAGTAATGAAATCATAGTCCCAATATCATAAATATCAATAACATCACAAAATTTGTGAAGCACCCAATGGTGATATGATATCAATAGTAATATAATAATCAATAACATCATGAATAAGGAAACTTGGTCTTTACCCCATACATGGGTTCGTGATGCCCAAGAATGGCTTATGACTAAGTCCCTAAGCATTCCCAATCTCCATTCTATTACCGCCAAATAGTAAAGTAAGAAAAAAATACCCTTTGATACCACTTTGTGACATCCTGAACCCATTTTCCACTTAACCCGTTCCCTGATCCCGGTTGTCCACATGACCCATGGCGTGTCTCCCCATAATCCAGGGGCTGCTGACATGTTAAGTCATACAAAATGTTAAATTAAATAATACTCATCGAGCAAAAGCTCTCAATTGATTAAAATATCTAAATAATGAATCACCACAATGGTATATTTACTCAGACATTAATATGGTTATTAATTTGGTAATATATTATTAAGGTGATGAATTATAAATAGAACAAAAATAATAGGATAATAAAAGAGTAGTTTTTCGAACACACATAATCGTTGAAGAGAGTTAAAAAAAGACATTTGATTGAATGAGGAAGAAAAAAAAGGGAAAGTGTTTTAACTTGATTTAAACTATTTTAAGAGCATTAATATTAAACTACATAATTTGGATGAGAATAATAGATATTGAAGAATAAACTTTCATTAAAATATAATTACAAAAACAAGCACTTACACGATTACAAACGAAGAACAACACAAAAGTAAATGAAAATAAAAAAAAAGGAAAGGTATCTTAAATGAAAACTTGAGTAGGGAAAGTCCTCCCAATACTTTGGAAAGGCTTTGGTTATTCCAATATATGATCCTCTATTCTAAAATGTCCACCCTTTTGAATGTATAGGAGGGGATGTATTTATATCCCAAGGTCATGGACTATTTGCATTCCAAAACTAAACCTCCACTTGGATCGACGATTTGGACATCCATAAAGCTGAATCTAGAGATATACCCTTATTCAAAGTTGTATCTAATAATGTTTTACGACTAATATAAAAAAATTTAGTCATTTGGACTTATGTATCCAATGTTATTGCGGTTTTATTAAACAAATTTAAACTTTCCATTTCTATCCATGCTTTTTCAATGGCCAAAATGTGAATGGATTTTTGAATAGTAATATGCCTTAAAATCCAAATTCCTTCTTCAAAAAAAGTTTTCTGCCCATATCTCATCTTTCACACTACAAAATCTCATCTTGATTTGATGACTAGATCATGAGAAATGTCATGAATAGTGTCCAGATTTTAATTTTCGGTCAGAATGGTGGGCTGGATTTCAAAGCATTATTTGGGCCCCTTGTTCTTCTAGTTGGACCTTAAAATTTATATCCATGATTAATTTGGATAATATAAAACATATGTTGGAGTTTCATAAAATTTGGGATTTTGAATTTAGACAAATAACTCAATCATCATGGATGGTCCAGTTTCTTCACAGATTCTTTGGGTCTTCTTGTGTGGATAATATGACCCTCCAAATGGACGATTTGTCCAAAGGTACCTTCTAATGAAATGTTGGAATTTGAGTAAGGAACACTAAAATATAGGAATAATGAAATTTGGATAAGTAGTATGAGAGATATTATTAAAACATTAAAAAGACTTGAATCTAGATGAATTCAAATAGTGCTCTAAAATTATATTTAATATTTAAACATTAATATTTCACACAAATTATGAACATTTCATATAAAATAAGTAAAGTGAGTATATAATAAGTTATGAAAATATTAATAAAATCAGATGATAACTAGAAATGGGCGTGTGTAGGTAGTATGGTAGGGAGACTATACCCCCATGTCAGAGTAATAAAGCAGATACAACAAAAGTGAGCAGTAGCATAAGCATAATAAAATAAATAGATACAGTAAATAGCAGAAACATAATAAAATATAGAGGAAGACTGAATAAATGAATAAAATAGAAAAATCTTGATAGGTAGTGCCTGATACAAACATGCATTCATGGCATTCTAGTACAAAAGGAAATAGAAAATAAGCAGTCGGCATGCTAAACAAAAGTGATAAAGCGAAAAAAAAATCCCAAAGATACTCCATGGAATATCGAGACTAATCCCAGTCCTCTGATCCTAAGATCTATATAAGCAATATGAATCAACAACCTTAAGATTGTAATTTTCCCATATTCATACCTACAGGAAAACAGTCTTCTTGGGTGCCAATGGCGGCCTAAGTAAGGTGTGAGATAAACATCTTAATAGGCCACCACCAACAATATATACATGTAATTCAAGTAGGCGCTCATAAGTAAAAAGTGTATAGCTAATAATAGGTAAGTAAAATAATGAAAAATAAATAATTAACCTCCCACTCAGGTTTTTAAAGGATACTTGGAAGGTCTACCTGCTTCAGCTCAAAGCTCGTATGTCTGATCAAGTTACCATATATATATATATATGTATATATATATGTATATATATATGTATATATATATATATATATATGTATAGATTATAACTGGCATGGGGTAAGAATTCCTCCCATCCATACGTGTGCATAGATATTTCAACTGGTATGGGGTAATCATGCATCCCACCCATACACATATAGAAATTATAACTGGTGTGGGGTAATAATGCCTCCCACCCATACACATATATAGATTATAACTGGCATGGGGTAAGAATGCCTCCCACCTATACATGTATATTCAAAGATAACATGGGGTAAGAATTCATAACATCCATCCATATTAATATACCTCATAATCATATCATTTTAATAACCATTCATCTCATATAACATAAGGCAAATCCATCTTATATCATTTCAATTTAAACAAACAAACCATTTAATGTAATTCCTTTATAATAAATCATAATAATGGAAAGGTAATTCCATCCCTTGAAACCATTACACTAAATCCAATTTATCTTTAAGGTTTAATCCATCTCATCCTAGCCAACCTATATAATCCAACCATCCAATTTTCCTAACATGGTAAATTCATTTCAATGAAAGGTGTAAAGGATAAAGTTTCAAGGTCAACTACTCGCATGCTCATTTGGAAAATTAGAATTCAAAAGGGACTAAGTGTCATCTAGGAACCTTGGTATAACTCAATTACACATGTGACAATTTCTATTTTAATTAAAATACAATTAATAAGCTAAATTGGGTTCCATGTATTTTAAACCATTTTGGCCCAAAAATCCATTTTTAAGGTGGCACACCTATGGGTGTCCATACATAGCAAGGGTGATATCTAAAACCCTAAATAAGATATAATTAACCTATATTAAGGCAATAGTTTAATTTAGACATGAAGGAACCAACACATCAAGGGAGCTCAGAAAATGACGTCTCATGGTACAGTGGATTAAATACAAAATGGCCAAAACTCAAATGGAAAACTACATGAACACCTACCTTAGGACCGTAGAAGAATCCTCACTTGATATAAACCTCTAATTTAAAGAAGGTTGGAAGATATATGAGTTTAAGTCCAACTCCCTGAACATAGGGCATATGTGCCTAAAACCAAATAGCACAAAGGATGGAAAGAAGAACAGTGATATGAGTATAGAGACTAGGGAGCCTTACCCCAAGGGTTCCAAGGCCTCTAATAGATCAAGGATCAGACACCAAATGGAGGAATAGAAAGATATCTAAGGATGAAGAGGGTTTAAACTTGAGGAGGATCAGGAGGAGAACACATGTTTATATCTGATGGAGGTGGGGAAAAGAACTAAATAGGTTATATTTTAAGTGGGGGGGAATGGTAATTTTTTCCAAGACCCCTTGTGCATGGTTTATGAACACAGTTTACAAACTGTGTGAAAACCATGTGTGAAGGCTCTATTCCCTTTCTGAAGTAGGTTGCATGGTGGTGCGCCTAGTCTCCATGGTTGTAGACAAACCATGTAGACTTGCAGTTCCCCTGTCTACAACCACACGATTTATAGAAACCATACAGCCTAGGTTACACAGTTTACACTAATCATGCGACCCAACTTACAGCCCATTTTTTCAAACCTCCAGACTCTGAACTAGCCTCGGATGATCCCCGGGCCTTCCCTAGTTCATTTCAAACCTTTACCATGATTAAAGGAAAGATTCAAAATGAAAAACCAATGATCTGTACCCTGTCCAAAATTAGGGTTTTTGTAAAAATAGCATGTTTCTATAGGACCTCCTGGAAAATACATACATCCACAGGTAAAATTTTCCATGTCCATAAGGCTTTGTATATCCATGGGAGAAATTACTTGTGGTGATAGTGGAATGTATATCGATGGTAAATTTTTCCTATGGATATAGAGAATCTACGATCACGATCCATTTTACCCATGGCTATAGGTTTATGGTCATAGTCCATTTTTCTAGTAGTGTGCTTTCAATATAAAAACTTGTTTTCTAAAAAAATATGAACTTCACGTATTTCTTGAGAAACACATGATGGGAAAAATTAAGATGCATTAATTGAAATTAAAAACCCTAAAGTTTTTTATAATAATTATATCTCATTTTATTTTTACAATATTGGAGAATTGTGAAATAGAAAATATAGATAAAATACTTTCAATCTCAGTGGAATGAGATATTATGAATAAGGATGAGGGTTTTTTAACCAATACCTATTATTAAATGAATATCATGATTTTATGAGGGGTGTTTTAATTGTTTCACTTTCTTTCCTTATTAAATATTTTTTCCCAAAAGGATTTATTTCCTTGATAAGATTTTAATGGGCATGAAGCCCATATAAAGGGTGTTCAACTTTTTCATCATGCATAACTAGTGAAAATGATTCACAACCTAAAATCCTTATAATCATAACTATAAAAATTTCTCCCTTTCTTTTCTATTTTATTTTTTATCTTTATAACAAAATCAAGGATATAATAATTATTATGTATTTTATTGAATTTTTATAAATAATATGTGCCATTTTACATAAATAAAGTTAAAAATAATGGTTTTATGATATTTATTGATTTTTTAATATAAAATATTATATTTTGTGAATTTTTATTATATTTTTCATTTAAAATAGGGATGAAAATGGGTACCCATTAAATTATTACTCAACACTACCCAATTTGAGTAAATCAGATTTGGGTAGATTAAAATTAGTTTAGGTAATAGGTTCAGTACCTAGTTCAGATTCGGGTATGATTAGAATATGGGATATAGGGTACCTAAAACCTGGTTATGTTTATAATAATTTTTATTATTAAATTTTTATGATAAATTTTAAAAAAATTGTGTTTCTTGATGGTGTGGTAGGTGTGTCCTGATGTGTCAAGTTTTAAGAGCATCCCAATTCAAATCCCATCATAGAAACTATTAATCAATGTTCACCCAACCACCCCATACTCTCCTTTCTCTACCTCCCATTTTCCTTACCCTTCAAACTTTGTAATTTCCCATCCTCACTCATGGGTCCTTGGATTCTCAAGCCTCCCCTTATCGGGATTTCTCACCTGATGGCATTCCTTTCACAAATTTTTTGTATTTTCTTATGGTTTTTTCCATTTATAGGTTTTCTTAAGTCATTTTTCTATAGTTGATGACTTTATCTCTTATGTGTTATCATTGTCAACTAATGATCATTACCACCAAAGCTACATGTCACCCAGTCTTGTGGTTTAATGAGGATAAATAGTCATATATACATAAAGGATTTGAAGGGAGAGATGATGTGGAGGGTGAAACACACATAAATAGACAAGACTCATTGAAAGGAATTGGAGGCCCAGTGACAAGAACGCTGATTAAAAGAATGAAAGGGGGCCTTACATGGTTTTATAATGAAAATAAAAGGGGATTCCCAATTACCTTTTTTGGGGGAAGAATTTGATCCTATAATTACATTAATTAAGGCCTAAAAATGATTTTAAAACCCCAACCCATGGGGTGCTACGAATTTCAAGCCCATTCTCCCTTATAATCTTCAAAGTTAAAGTAAAAGGATTGATTTTTAAAGGTGGTGGTATAGTTTTATTTAATTATTTTTTAAGTGTATTATTTTCAAAATGGGTGCTCTTGTTGTATCCTAAAGTCATGGTCATGTTCCAAAATTGTCAAAAGTATATTGTGGGATTTTTAACTTATGGAAACTCAGTTTTAGACATTTATATCACTCTTTGTATATAAAATCCCAACCCCTTATAATCTTGATACATGATGAATGAAATTATTGTTATTATGGTGATTTTATCTTGAAACCTTTTTTATTACTTAATTCTTCAACTAATCAAAGTATTTTTCATCCTTTTTGGTATCTTGTGTCTATAGTTCTTAGAGACAAGTTCTCTTTGGGTTCTACCTTTGACCATCTACCTTCTTCTTTCCAAGTTCTATCCATTTATAAACCATTATTTT
This sequence comes from Viscum album, assembly GCA_963277665.1. Classification (NCBI taxonomy): domain Eukaryota; kingdom Viridiplantae; phylum Streptophyta; class Magnoliopsida; order Santalales; family Viscaceae; genus Viscum; species Viscum album. The sequence goes on along the minus strand of OY728151.1, from coordinate 1,263,707,217 downwards.
TAATTTATTAGGAATATCTAGGATCTCAACACATGATAATTGGATAATGTTCCTAGGATATTTCCTAGTGGTTATTAGGTCGTGTATCATTTGGTATCAAATCCCACTTGTAATAAATCAGGTTTTATCTTTCTTATTTATTCTTTCATATTCATTTTTCTTTGAACCAGGTCAACATCAATTCAGTTCCATTTTATTATTCACCTATGAAGTTAATTTAATCATCATTTTGGATGTATATCATTTCATTATTACATTTGATAATCTCATATTTCTTCTCCATTTGGAATCATTGAAATCCAAGCTACAAATCCTGAGATATAATAAATAAAAATTTTGTGATGAATTTTTCAATTTTTAAATTTATAAATCTATCAATTTGATTTTATTTAAAGTTGAAAATTATTTATACTCCCATATATACATACTGAAAACTCAGTTTTATATTGTAGCTATTATTTAAAAAATAGGTGAACGGATCAAAAAAAAGCTCAATCATTTTCTTTATCTATTTTATTTTCTACTTCCACATTCTTCTTCTTAAATCCTTTTTGAATTTTATCTTTGAATTCTAGTTTGGTATTTTCATAGTTCAATGATATTTTAGATTTTGGGAATTTAGTAAGAGAATGATGATAGGTGATTTTAGAGGTAAAAGGAAATAATGTTTCATTTTATTATAAAAAAATTGGGAGAAACATAAGCTAATATATTATTTTCAAGTGTAAACATGTGATGGAGTGTGTGAGGTATATATTAATTTCTCTTAAAAAAATTATACATGATTCTCAAATGTAAGAAGGAAGTTAAACCAATGAAATTTACTTTAATAATTTCATGAGGGTTGTTCAAGAAAAATTCCAAAGGTTTAATACAAGTATGGATGAATTTAAATCGCCATAGAAATATAGATCACAACAAGGAGGTGAGTCATTGAATAATAGGGGGAGTAATATGATTTTGAAAAGTCACTAATTTAGATAAATAAACCACTATTTAGGTAAACCAATTATCTTGTAGGTGTAAAGTTGAGGATCCCTTCATTCCAAGGTAATAATGATCCTAAAACATAATTGGAGTGTTAAATAAAGGTTGAAAATATTTTTGGTTTCCACAACTATTCGGAGGAAAACAAAGAGAAGTTGGTGTTCATAAAATTAACCAACTATGCTGGTATTTGGTGGTACAAACTACAAGTGATTTGGAAATGAAGTGGGAAAAAGTTTCATCTAAACTTTAGAGGATATGAAAGTGGTAATGTGAAAGAGGTTCATTTCTAGCCACCATTATCATGATTTATTCCTAAAGTTTTAGGGTTTAAAATAAGGAACCATGAGTGTTGAAGAGTCTCACAAAGATATGGAGATAGTCATGATTCATTCCAATATTGATGAGTAGTGAGAGGCCACCATGGAAAGGTTTTTGAAATTAATTGACCATAACATTTAGGATATAGTGGGCATGAACCACTATTTGGATATGGAGGATTTACTTCACATAGATACTAAAGAGAAGAATTGAGTAAAGGAAATAAAGATGTGTTATACATATTATGGTAAATATTCTAGATCTTATTTCAAGGTCAGGGATTTAAAACCACAATAACATGTAAAGGAACACAAAATATATTCGAAGGAGGTTCCCAAGACAAAACCTATATTTTCAGAATCTAAAGGTAAAACAAAGGGTAAGGTTATTTCTAAATCACGTGATATCACATGTTTAAAATGTAAAGGTTTTGGTCATTTTTTTCTCATAATGATCAAATAAAAGGATAATGATTATTTTTTATGGTGGATATATTCTTATTGTTATCCTAGGTAAAGATAGAATGCTACCACTTAAGGAGTGTTTGGATATGGAAATAGATCCATGTACAAAGAGAAATTCATGTGTAAAGGAATACTTTGAGTGATCAACATGAAATAAAACATGATCATGAGAAAAGGGAGAAAAAAATTTATACTATATTTCTTGTCAAAGATATGTTATATAGTATGGTTATTAATTGTGGTAGTTTCAAAAATGTATAAAGTGGTTTTATGGTTGATAAATTAGGTTTAGATATGATCAACCATACTAGTCCTTATAGATTGAAATAGTTAAATAATAATGGGGATGTTAAAGTGATTAATAAAGAACAAGTTCCATTTACTATTAGGAAGTATCAATATTAGGTTATTTGTGATATTTTCCCCATGCATGCTAGTCATATATTATTATATAGACTATATAAATTTTATAGGAGGCTCACACATGATGGATACACCAATCGTCGTTATTTTGAGTACAACTAGAGGAAAATCATCCTTACACCCTTGAATATTTTGAAATATGATTAAGAATAAGTGAGGATTGAGAGAGATTTTTAAAACAAAGAAAATAGAGTTAATGAAAAGATTGAAAAAGGAGTGATGAGTGACATCAAAAGAAATTATGGAAAGAAAAGAGTTGAAAACGAGAGTGAAAACAATATTGTTGAGGGAAAAGTGAGTTTATTTTCATTAAAAATAGATATAGATATGGGTTTGGGGGATCTCATGATTCTATGAAAGTGATAATTTTTTACCACTAATGATATTAACCCATCAATTCCTTATAGTGTTGTATCACTTTTAAAGGAATTTATTTATGTCTTTTTGGAGTAAATCCTCGATGGATTACTGTACTTATAGGGTATTGAACACTATATAGATTTACTTCCTAGTGAAACACTTCCAAATTTCCCATATTATTGATCTAATCTAGAGGAAACTAAATAAATTCAATGGAAAGTGGAGGAGTTTCTTAAAAAAGTATTTGTGAGAGAAAGCTTGAGTCCATGTGCGGTACTAGTAATTATTGTTCCTAAAAAAGATGGTAAGTGAAGAATTTGTGTTAATTATCAAGTTATAAATAAAATCACAGTAAAGTATAATTATTCCATACTATTTTTGGATGATATTATTTATGAACTCCATGGTGCATTATTGTTTTCTAAAATTGTCCTAAGGAGTGGATACCATCAAATTAGAATGAAAGAGGAAGATGGATGTAAAACCACATTTAAAACTAAGTTTTGATTATATTAATTGATAGTTATGCCTTTGTGGAAAACTATTTCCCCAAGTACATTCATGAACTTAATGTATCATGTTTTCTATCCATTCATAGGGAAATTTTTGTCTATTTATTTTGATGACATCCTAGTTTATTATAAGAGCCTTAATGAATGTCATAAACATTTGAAAAATGTTTTTGAGACTCTAAGGGAATTTGGGTTGCTCAAAATCTTGAAAAAATGTATATTTTTTTAAAATTATATTATTTTCCTTGGTTTTGTGGTAATAAAAAATGGGATGAGATTCAATGAAGAGAAGGTAAAGGTTATTCGGTGCTAGATAACACCAATGAATGTTAATGAGGTTAGAAGATTCTATGGACTTTCAATCGTCTAATGAAAGTTCATGAGGGAATATTCAACCATTTTTTCACCATTGAATGAGTTGTTCAAGAAAGGAGTGATATTTTAGTGTGGTAAATCTCAAGAACATTACTTCTCTATACTCAAAGGTAAGTTGACCAATTCCCCTCTCTTAATCCTGCCTGACTTTTATAAGGTATTTGAGGTTGAATGTGATACCTCTAGAATAGGAATTGGGTTGTTTTAATGTAATAATCTAAGCCTATCACTTTAGATAGAATCACAATGGGTAATAATTGAACTACTCTACCTATGAAAAGGAATTATATTACCTCAAAAGAACTTTAGAAAATTATAAGTGTTACTCGTGTTCAAGGGAGTTTCTGATTCATTCAGATCATGAAAGCCTAAAATTTCTAAAGTTATAGGTAAATTTGAATAGGTGGCATGGTACATAGCTTGAATTAATTAAAAATAATAATAAAAAAGGAAAAGAAAATTTTATTGTTGATGCTTTGTCTAGGATATATTCTCTTATCACTTCTATGCATACTAAAATACTTAGTTTTGAAATATTGAAAATCATGTGTAGAAATGATGTTGATTTTTATGAAATTTGGAAATTGTGTGAAGTGCATGAGAAAAATTATTTTTAAGAACATGATTGGTTTCTTTTTAAGAAGAATAAATTAGGTGTTTTGTATTGTTCTATGCACATATTTCTTGTTATAGAAACACATGGTAGTGGATTAATGGGGAATTTTGGGGTTGAGAAACCTTTGGCCTTGTTATGTGGACATTTTTATTATCCTTGTAACATCCCAGCCCAACTCACTATGAATAATAACCAAAATAGTGGTGCTACATGACCTCAGGCATGCCTCCTCATACACTAGAGGTTTTCAACTAGCAATAGTGGTCTAAGGTGGTATTGACAGAATAACATATCCCCTACATTAGAGTGTGTTATATAATATAAATAACTAAACCATGTCCATAATATAAATAGATCACACAATATTAATAACATATCCAGAAATAATATAATGAATTAAAAAGTAAATATATACTCAAATGGTCATGCTATCATATAAGACCAATCACCAACTAATCCAACCACATATACAATGAATAAAATAGATAAAAAATGCCTCTACTAAAACTTTGAGTCAGACCTATTCCCAATCACCTAACGTTTTTCAATCTAACCAATTGAATGATCTAATTATTAGATCATCATCCCAATTAGTAGTTGTAGTAAGTGAGATCCGCTTGGGTACCCAAGTTTCATGGATAACCGAGCAGTGTGTATGTACATAACTCGGTAAGGCACCACCAACGTGCTCCTATAAAAATCCAGTAAATATAGTGATATGTGCATGTGATATCAATAGATAAAATCAATAAATAAACTACAAAAAATAATAAATTAATTAATAAACCATGTTGATTCTAAAGCTCTATGTGACACCTAGGGTCAACAGTACCTACTTTGGCCAGTTTCGGGATGTCTCTGAGCATGTCATGAAATTGTTCCAACCACAGTAACATGTGGTATCATAATCACCACAAGGTTATATTCCATATATTATTATAACTTCCACATAGGGTGTTTTCTTTATAAGTATCATAACCACCTATAAGGGTGTATGCAGGTATCAAGCCCTCATTACCTAGAGGTACATAACACCCCAGTGCCTAACCTTATATCATATAATGACTACCTATAATATAGTATGCTAGTATTATACCCACATTAACTAGAGGTACATAATGCCTCGGTTCCTGACCCTATATCGTATCATAACTTCCAATAAGGGTGTGTGCAGGTATCAGGCCCTCATTACCAAGAGATACATAATGCCTTAGTCCCTGACCCTATATCATATCAAGACTATCACACAGTGTTAGTTCATCACAAGGAACTTTATAGGGGACCCTAAATGATAACATAATAAGGGAACCCTACATGGTGTCCCTTAGGTCACTACATGACATGGGAACCCAACTTGGGGTTCTCTCTCTAATTCATAAGCCTTGGGAAAATGCCCATCACAAGGGGTATCATGTTCCCTGATAATATCATAATTATAACATGGACTCATGGGAATCATAGTTCAAACCTCACTGGACACACTCTAGATAGATGGATTGTATCCCATCTCAATTCCCAAAGTCACTCCAAGTTAGTCCACTCACCCAACCCATTCCATCTTACCCAATGTTTAACTACCTAGGAAATCACATCAAAAGGGGATAAATCATTCACCCCTAATTCAGTTCAAGGTCCCAATGGATCTAAGTTATCACAAGGTTCTCTCAAGGCCTACAAGGTTTAACCCACACCCAATAATATTCTTCCCTCATAAGGAGGGTATAAGGTCACCTATATAGAGGTCCTCTACATCCTACTTAGGCCAAGCTTATATGGTTGACATACCTCTTCCAATACGTATAAAAGTCTCTTATAAAAGGTCCAATAAGTATCTCATGGCCTGACCACACCCCTAAAGGGTGTCTAAAGGTCATAAGAAAAGCATTTATATCAAGGTATCGACCATTAGTGGTCAAGACATATAACTAGTAAAAAGGGTCCCTAAGGTCCTGAGAACTTTTCTCGGTCCAAGGCATATCATTTCAAATTAAAAAAAAATCATTTCATTTTAAATTAGAAATTTATTTAATTTAAATATTCCAACACCCTCAGTGGTGAAACCACATGTCAAATTCTCCTTGAAAAATTCATAAATATTTAAAGCCAAGTACAAAAACCACCTACCTCTTTAAGAAGACAAAACCTTGTAATTCCCAAGCCTAGTGTCTCTTCTTAGGCCAGACAAGGTCTGTATATGTTCCACTGGCCATCAAAAACTAACCTAAGGCCCTAACACATTCCAACATCATTAATTAATTAATTATAACATTTATAATTAATTAAATAGTTAATTTTGAAAGAGGCGTAATGGAAAAAACTCACCAGGAACTTCTGCCGCACCATAACCATGACCAACCAATAGCATGATGTATGCAACGTACTCCCAATATCATATCGGCTCAAATTACTAACACACAAAATCTATTAAATTATGAATTTAAATTAATTTAAGGCAAAAATATCATAAAATTAACCATGGTGACATACCTCACCAAAATGGAATGTGATGTTGTGTGAATGTTGTCTTGAGTCATCCTTTAGCTAGGATGCATGAAATCTTCATCATATTGAGACAATCCCACCCAGGTTTGGTGGAATCATCCAGGAACTCTAACTCTAAGAAAATAAAGAATTATAGATAAATAGGTAAGGGAATATATGAGGCCACTAAATGGAGAAACCTACCATGAATTGCTAGAAATTACCACCAAAAACACCCTAATGTCAAGGGGGTTGAAGGAGAAGAAGAAAGGAGAGATTGGTTGGAAGCATGCACAAAATAGGAAAGGAATAGGGACCCCCCTTAAAATCTGGAGGGGGTAATTTTCTAAATTATCCCCAATTAAAATCCCTACTAGATAGCTGCTAGGTCTCACCAGTGAGTCGGTGTCTCATCGTCCAACTGGTGGACCCAACCGGCATGGGGGGACACTATCCAACCCACCATCTAGTCAATGGATATAGGCTATTAAAAATCAGCAGCACAGTTACCCCATATATTATTTAATGCTAACTTGAGTCCTCATGTCACCTTCCAAGACTGAATCCTCATCTAAAATACCTCCTTTGGGATTCTCAAACTCTTAGAATACCATTCTGAGTCCCGATTCTCAAAATGAGCCATCCACCAAAAAAATTCAAATTCCTCTTGAATTTTTCAACCTATCCAGATGTGGGTTCTTAAAACCTTCCTAAAATAACCCTTATCATACTTTAGAAGCATCATTCATCATCCAATTATACATATTGACCAACCTCACTTGTCAATTTCCATTCAAACAGCTATGTTCTTCCTCTAAACACCAAATGTTCTCTCACAGTGTAACTCCAACCATAAGGTGTGAAATTCACTACAAATTGATACAACACTCATTTTCATCAATAAATTTAAAAAATGACACTTACCCAATATTTCCTACTCTAATACACAATGGTTTCCTTATCTGATCAACCATTCAGTCCATGGTGCTCCCCACTATAGGAATTAGCTTAAGAGGGCCAATTTCGAACCATGGTACCTACCACCCTCAAATTTACCTATCAAATCACACTTATAACATCCTAATTATGATCCTAGTTTGGTTTCTAATATACCACACCAAATCATGTGCAAAAACACCAATAAATCACTGATATTTCTCCTCACCCTTGATTCGAGGCTAAATCTGATGAGTTTCATCGCTTGCGCACAAGGATCAAATACGTTGGACTTTCCTTGAAAATTATAATTAAATACTAAAAACACTATTTTTTCATCCAATATGATATGGATAGTATATATTCCATCTCATCATGTCTAATTATACATGAGAATTCAAGTGGAACCTCCTCTGGATGACTTGCCTAAAAAATTCATAGCATCCTTTGTCTCGAGCACTAACATATCACTAATCTGAATCACCCATAGATCATCTATATTTCATCCCAAAACCAAATATTATTATAATTCTCAATAAAATTCCAAAATTGAGACTCAAATTTGGTTTTCGTTATAGAAACATATAAAATTAGAGTCATCTACCCATCGGTATCCTAAATCCACATTGACCATCCACTGACTAGTCACGCTACATTCAAAACCCTACCAATATGGGTTAATACCTACACATATCATGATCCATACATTATCATATGGAATTAATAGATGTTTATGTTCCACTCATTATTGATCTCTAATACAGAACACTAATCATTGCATGTTCTCTTCTCATAGGAACGCCATCCTTGGTACTTTCTAAAATCCAATCATAACAAGTGTCACGCCCTCAAACGTCCAATTGTGAACTCCCCACCATATATCCTATATTAAACTGAGCACAACCTCAATTAGTTTTATTTTCAACATTTGTCTCTCCTCCTGATCTATGCTCATTGTCCTATCAATAACTAACCTGGATCGGTTCCCAAATTGTCTTGTCATCGCACTCGATCCAATTCTAATGTCCCATATACCATAGAGTTACAACTCAAATCCTCATCCAAAATCATGGGCCACAATTCCCACAAGTTTCACGTTATATTTTATTATTCCTTGAATCACACACATCCTATCACTGATCTATGATTTGATAGGCATGGTGCTTAACCAGTGCATATTTCCTTGATCTCATCTAATCATAATGGTCATACATCCTTGTAGTACCCAATTTCACATCCCAACTCATGATACCATGAGTCACATGTTGTTAAACTACGATCATGCACCTAAATAACTAACCATGATACTCATGCATATCAGTCTCACCTGACCTGAGTTCCCTTAGCACTCCTCTTCAAAATCAAGAACTTCACTAGTTCCATAATTAATCATGTGATCTCCACCAACCAGCATTATGACAAAACCAAAAGTGTTTACCCATGCTTGCACCATGATTATAAGTTACTTCTAGGGTTAAAAAAGTTTAGGTAATCAACTATTACTTCCCTCAAAAACTAGCTTCGATACCAAAATCATAAGACCTAAAGGTGATTTTCTTGTGAAACACTAAGGCATCTCCATGCCTATACCATATTTCAGATTTCACTTTCCATTCATAGATTCCAAAATATAAGGAATATAATATTATTAACATGTATAAGAGAACTCATAAGATTTGTATAACCCATTAATAGGTTACCCTCACATATCACTAGGAACTTACTCACTAAATCCGTAGTCGTATATCAAAGGGTCACTAGGTCCTCCCACCTAGATCATAAACCATAGGTTACAACTCATGGAAAACATCCCATAATCTAGTCTCAAATATCATGGTATCTATAGTTCCTTCACCCACTCTAGGGTCTCATATACATAATCATAGTGGGCATAATATGCTAAAAATCATGGCCAAATCCAAGTAACCCACCTTATCTGAGTATTTATACTCATAAAATACTCCCTATAGGATCAGATCTCATATAACATGACGCATGTATATATAGAAACATCATTCAAGATGATTCATTTAAAGTATAAATGATCATGTGGTTCTATTAAGTAGAATTTCATTCTAAGATATATTAGGAAACACCACATAAATTTTTATTGAAGGTTTAAATAACTGAACCTGAATGAAAATCACTTGAAAGGGGTTTTTTATAAGTGCATCCAATTCCCGCATCAAACTACTAGGGTCATTGCACTTCCTGTTCACATGGGTTACTTCACCATAATCATCTTCAACAAGTGTCCCACCGTAGATCCACATGGCCTTATCTAAAAATAAAGTATATACATGGTGGTCTAGCTAAGTATAATTCCACCAAGAACTTATATGGTAAAATGTAATATGAGCTATTGTTGACCCTTAAAACAGTTGAACCTATTGTTAGTGATAATAATCACACAGTCAATCATATATGTCATGTGAATCCTATGTGCCATATATGATGAATGATACACCTCTTTCCTTAATGTACAAGAATTAAATCCATAATAAATCATTAATCTCAACACTCTATGTGCATCACATGATGTGAAATCATATAACCACAATAGTGAATACCAAGAACATCAATACTAAGCCCTTGTTAATCTAGATTTCCCATCAAAATGGTGTTCATGACACACCAGTATGAGGTACATCACAAACCCCAACACTTTCCTATGTTTTATATCTAAAATATCTGAAATAGTAAGAGAAATAAAAAACAATCCACTGATGCCACTTTGTAATGTCATTGTCTGGCTCACTATGAATAGTAACCAGACTAGTGGCACTATGTAACCTCAAGCGCGCCTCCTCATACTCTATAGGAATCCAACTATTAGCGGGGTTATAGGGTGATATTGAGAGGATATTATACCTTATATATCAAAGTTTAAAATAGTATATAAATAACCAAACCATATATACAAGATAAATAGGGAATGAAATAGTAATAATATAACCAATAATACTATAATGAATGTGGAAGTAAATATAGACTCAAACAGTCATTCTATCTATAAGACTGATCTCCCACTGGGTCAACCACATATGAAATGAATTAATTAGATAAAAAGGGTCTCACTGTAACTATGATCCATGCCTCATCCTAGCCACCTAACTCCATCCAATCTAACTAGCTGAATGGTCGAAGTATTGAGGCCTCAGCCCAACCTATACCCAAAACAAGTGATATCTGATCAAGTACCCAAGTTTTATGGATTCCCAAGAAGGGTGTGGGTACATAAATAAATAGGGAACCACCAACATAGTATCATACATAGTCAGTAAATGTGGTGATATGTACATATGATATGCTCATCTAAAATCAATAAATGGAATAAAAAAATTAATAAATAAATAAACCCCATCAATTCTCGGGCTATAACATGACACCAGGGGTAAAAATACATGTTTCATCCAATTTCAGGATTTATCTAAGCACTCCCTGAAATTATGACAACCATAGTAACTAATGGTATCTAACAGCCATAAGGGAGTATGCCATATAGTATCATAACCTCCACATAGGTCGTTTTCTTTATAAGTTTCATAACCGCAAACAGGGGCATATGAAATTATTATGACCTCATTACCCAGAGGTACATAAAACCTCAGTGCCTAACCCTATATCATATCATGACCACCTACAAGGGTGTATGCTGGTATCAGGCCCTCATTACCTATAGGTACATAACCCCTCGATGTCTGACCCTATACCGTATCATACCCACCTATAAGGGCATATGCAGGTATCAAGGCCTCATTAATTGGAGATACATAATGCCCCAATTACTAAACCAAAATCATATCAAGACTGATACATAGGGTCATTATATCATGGGGAACCTCTTAGGGTCCCCTGACTGATAAAATAGAACGACACCCTACATGGGGCCCCTTAGGACACTGCATAACATAGGAACCCTACTTGGGGTCCTCACTCCAATTAATAATCCTTAGGTCAATGATTTTCACATGTTTTATCACATTCCCCAACAATATCATAATTATAACATGGCCTCATTTTCCTCATAGGTCAAGCCTCGCTAGTGATCGCACCACGATTCACTGTTCAATTTCACCATTACACCACTATGTTAAAATGGTATTTTATTATAAATTACAAATATAATAACAAATTTAACTTCAAATTTGATTAAATTATTTAATTTTTATCACTATTAAAAAGCTAAATTTTACTTTTTTTTTATGATTACATTATAAGAGGATATGATTTGGAGGACATAGGATGAAGTTAAAGAAAAATGGGACAAATTGTGCAAGATCCCAAGAACACGTGTGTAATAAAATGAAAAATTAATCTAATAAATATATCCAATTAGGTTCAAATTTTGGATCATAATACAAAATTCAGGTTTCTACAAATCTTATGAAGACACCCAATCATAATTCATCTAATAAGGGGCTCAAACAAACTAATATATCCAAGAAACTTAATCTTATTGAAGTCAAAATTTTGGTTCTATATTTTGTAAATATCTCCCATTTTATACATTAAATGGACACAAAAATTTACAGGTATATATTTAAGCGATAATTCACTTTACTATCCCAAAACCATAGTCCAAGTGGTATCTTGAAATCTGGGTGCTCAAAACCACCTCACACTTTACCTACAAATTTGTACCCTGGGCACCCCATTCGTAAGTTCAACTAGGAGAAAAGTAATACCATTTTCTAGACCCAAATTAATCCTCTATTCATCCAAGAAGTTCTAGAGTCTCCTGTCCTCATTGGGAGATCAAGGATGAAAGTTAAGTTACACCCAAGCCTCCTCCTCTAAATGTAGAGTTAAACAATGGATGGTCATTTTGAGGGAGCTGCAAACACTTGGAGAGGGAGTTATAGAACTTTTTTATTCTATTGGTTTTGTGTAATTTTTATGTGGAACATTTCATTTATGTTTTATATTAACATTATTCCCCTTTTAATGCATTTTTTTATAGAATTAAGTGAAACACTTTTCATTTCAACACCGATTGGATTGAGATTTCAAGTGGGAATCTTGGGTTGTTCCAATTGGAAAACACAAGAATACTTTTTCACAATCAAATTTATGATATTTCAGTATGATTTTTCATCCCTCATTATATTATTGAGGTCCAAACCTTAATAACATGATTGTTGTTTCAAGGTTTGATTCTTTGTGTATCTTTTTAAAGGGCATGAGGGGAATTGAGATCTTGATTACCCTCAACAAAAGGATTCCATTAAACCATGTGTAATATTTATAGAAATTAACTAAACAAGATGTGTAGTGAATTTGAAATTAACACCTTCTCTCATTATTCTAAAAACACCATATTTGTTTGTCAAAAATTAAAATCTTTAATTAAGTCATTTTATTTTTTAAAAATCATTCAAAACCACCCCCTATTTTAGTCCTTTTTATTAAATACATTAAATTTAAACCTCAAATTATCCTTTATAAATGACCTATTATCTTCCCTGAACAATAAATAAACTTTAAAAACTTAATCAATTTGATGTTTCATGAAAACATGGTCAAATTTTGGCATCATTTTCGGGGAGTTCTTCGATTTTTAGTGTGTATTTTTTATAAGATATTTGTGGATTTTTTGAATATTTTTTTGTTTTATCTTCTAAATTTACATATATTTTTGTGTTCTAATTTATTTATTGTGTAGGTTTTTCACAGGACTCGTTCTTCTCTAGGAAATCTACCTCCTTTCGAACCCGAACTGGAGAGGATCCTATGTCAGCAACATTGAGACACGCAGAACGATCATTTGAAGGAGGATACAAAAAACATAAACACTCTTATTGATCCTTATTATTATTCTAAAACCAACATAAATACTGAAATAAAATTGAATAATATGTCTTAAAATAATTGTACATTAAAATAATTAACCTCACATGATATTGATATCTAACTTGTATACATTTAAATACAAGGTTTAATTCCTATTGATCATACCATGATTAATACAGATGCAGGTGGTGATCTAGTTGAAAATACCCCAATTGATACAATAAACCTTATAGAAAACATGGCACAAAACACGCAACATTTTTTTATGGTCCGCTATACCTATTTAAGGTGTCCATGAGGTGAAAAGTTCTAAATTTTAGAAGAAGGTAGACATGAAGATTGAAGTGGTAAGTACCCTACTCCAATTACTTGATCTTTCCCAAGAGAAATACCAAACTCCTCCAATTCATTATGTTATTTGTGTCATTGATACCCATTATTCATACCAATGTTGTAACACCCCAAGACATTATGATATATTTCTTTTTAAAAAAATTGATCTCTTTGATAGCTTGCAGAACACACAACCCCAAGTATAAATGAGTCGTAATACATTATATCATTATAACCTAGTCATTAAATTGGTGGGTATGAATAGTACTAACTTAATTATAAAAATTATAGTTATTTATTGATTATAAATAAAAAATAATCATTTAAAATAAAAATAAATAGTTTCTGAAAAAACTCTATTTTTCTAAAATTTGGTTTGGTCACGCTTTGCACACATAATTTAAAATTAATTTTTACTAATTTTAGAAAATTTCTTTTTGAAATTATCATATTAAAATTATCTTAGGGTGAATTTTTGGGATTTTTCTAAAATGTTTCATTTTTTATGAATAGTAAAAAATACTCATTTTTATCAAAAATTGTCTTTTCATTTAAATTATTTAAAAAGTTAAATTATATTTTTAATTTGTTTTAAATTAAATTTAGTTTAATTATATTATAATAAATACAATTTAGGTTAGTGTAATCAATTTCATATTTAATTTTTATATTAAAACTTTCTACACATATGAGAATTTTCTCTTTGAAACCCTCTTTTTCATCACTTATGCGGATATAATTTTAAATTGGATTCTACCAATTCTATGAATTAAATTTGAAAAAATATATTTAATGTTTTTAATCATAATAATTTATATTATTTAATAAGTCGAAACTAATTTTTGATCATCATGAATAGTAAAATTAGTAAAAATTAATTATCGTGATTAAGGTAAAAACTAATTTTAACAAGGGATTAAACTAAAAAATAAGGGTTAAAAATGAGCTAAAACTTTTCCAACGCACATTTTATGGAAATATTTATACCTTAATGCCTATAAAGTTTGATAATTACCCATTTTGGAGTCTTGTGGCATGATAAAAAGATGGGTGTAATTGATTCTTTTCAAAAATTCCATGTGTGTTCTCCCACACTTATAAAAGGTAACCCCCTATCATCTCATCTTCACACTTCCAAATCCATTTGGTTTAGCCAATACCTACCCAAATAACTTACTTACTTCCCAAAAAAATCAAAAATCTATTTTTTTTATCAGAAATACAACCTAGGAAGTATTTTGATGCAAACCTAAAGAAGTTGTCTAAAAAAGAGGTGACATTCTTAAACGAGTGTTTTTATTTTGTTTCTTCTTCCACCCCATTAAAATATTATTAAAACATAATTATATAATAAAATAATTATATTCAATATACTAAAATTTTATTATGTTAAGGCAATGGCCTATATCTATATCATTTTCCATAAAAAGGGAAAAGAAACCTTCAGTCATGTGTATGGTGAACTACCACCTCACGAACTGATGTAATTCGTTTTCTATAACCAACTTTAAAGGATAGATATAATGATGGATTTAACACATTTATATGATATTATTATACTTATAGAATTATAATATCACATATACCTTCTTACTTTCTATGTCGTTTAAAATACAATAACTTTGCTTGTGTGTATGGAGGACTACCACCTTGCGAAGCGATATGATTTGTTTTTCACTTACACTTTACATGGAAAGTAATAAGACTAAATTTAATGAATATATGTTATATATATGACATAATATTTATTATTTAATATTAATATATCACCCACTTACTTATCCTTTCACTCATTAATGCAATGATATCATCATATGTGCATATGTACGGCCCACCATCTCTAGAGAGTAATGCGATTCATTTTTGATTTCCATCCTTCAAGAATGATTCTAAGAATGTATATAATGATTAAATATTATATTTATAAAATTAATATCATTCTTTAGATGATGTATCTATATCCTATACCCAATAACCATAAATTTCATGACAAAACACGCATGAGAAAACTATGAAATTAACACATGAAATAATGAAAGTAATGAAATATTATTAACAAATGGGTGGTAAAATATTATAATAGGATCATGTTATAGGTTTTGGGAATAGAGGAAGTGCGGTTGGGCTGGCACCCAACTTTAATTTTTACCATGATTAATGATTATTTCGGTATCAATACAACAATGAATGCCAGTCTCCACAGAATATAATCAAATATTTAGAAAAATAAGGAAGAGGCCCAAAACCTTTAGAGAGGATCTTGAACATAATGTTTATAATTAATTTAATTAATTTCATAAATAAAAATAATACCTGGATCTTCAGTATTTTCTTCATTGATGATGTTGATCTTCTAGAATGACCCTTCTGGATTATCTTATTGTGCTTGCAAGGATCCAAACTATAATCCCTCTAGCGGTGATCCACACATGCTCTGATGGCCTATGATCGACATCACTCATTCTTTGGGTGATAGCACGGCCAAGCGAATGTCTTGTTTCGGTCATTCTTGATCATTTTTTCTTCAGCCTTGAAAAACGTCTCTCGTTCTTGAGTGGGGTGAGAAGAGGATTCGAGAGAGAAATTGTTTAGCTCAATAATTCTCAATTCACCAGGTGTGTGGTTAGGTACATGGAACAATAGACTTATGTGTCTATTTATTGACATGGGGCTTCAGTTACAATATTTAATTTCATAACATCAATTAAATACATTCATAACCTTATAGAAAACTCATGCTATTAATAATAATACCACTTCATTATTTATGGTGTGCCAACTTGCGCAAAATGGAATTATAAATAAAACTATACATCACAAAGTAATAGCAGCGTTGTTTTAATTTGTGCCAACTAGTTAAAAAATTATTTATCATCTTGAAAATAATTTTTTTACTACCAGACCGGCCTTGTTCCGCTCAAACTCCACTTCCATTTATTAAACACCCGAATAAATAAATAAATAATTCATTCTCTTAAATAAATATTTTATTTATAAACTAGTAAATAAATATTTATTAAATATTAAATAAAATAAATATTTATTTATTTAATTTATGAAATCATTTTAACTTGAATAAAATTATTCCACTGTCTTGAGAATAATATTTATTAATTAAATTCAAATAGAATTTAACTGAGACCACCAGAAACACTTAGTGTGTGAGCCTCTAGAATTCTTTCTCATTGGCATTAGGTGGGCTTGCCTAAAGTCCAAGAATACTGTCTAGAAATGGTCTAAGGCACCCAATACAAAGAACTTAAAGTCACAAAAATGACATCTACATACGAATGCCCAATGTGTAATATAATCCCTTTGTCATGATAGTGCCATCAACTTTTATGCTTGATACATCATTCTTTGACTACCTGAAATAAACTCATCATTACACCATGTCCATGGAATTTCAAATGATGGTTATATTTCAATCAAAGGGCCGAGATATCAACTTCCATAAATGGAAGGGACAAATCCTTCCTCGACTTATCCATTAATATCATGCCACTTGTGACGCACCCAACATACCCTATTTCCCTCCAACTATCTGTGTGACGGTTTTCATCAGTAAATCAAATTGCACGAGTCCTGACATGTATTAATGATAATCTTAAAGTCTAAGGATCATTACACATGCTTGCAAATAGAAATATTTGATGACACCAAAACATGAATAATTCTTACTGGCAGTTCTGTTCTCATAATCTCTTATCTTGGAGATTACTATGTGCGAACTTCATGAGAGGAAGTCTCATCTGCTTATGAGTACTCTCACCTGATGATCTGCATGCTATGTGTCCCATCATAATATTTCATCCAGTCATAGAACTATATTTAAGAATATTGTTATATAATTTCAAGGTTCTCATCATATTGGGGAACTTTCATGACCTTATCAATGCAAAAAATACTCTAGGACATTATTACATCATAGTCATGCAGAAAAATGAACAATATGTAATAAGATGTTTAATATTTAAATACATTAAATATCCATGTAATCAAAGTAAAACCAGTTGGTTCTAGGACATCAACTCTTATAAACTCCCACTTGGATTAGATCCAACTACCTACGACTTTCAAGCCGCTAGACCTCACATGGTGATCATGTTTCTACTGATTCAAGGATTTAGTCAAGGGGTCTGTCACATTGTCATTTATGGAAATACTTCTCACTATAACTTCACCTCTCTGAGAAAAATCCATCAAGAGATGATAATTCTAAAGTATGTGCTTCATTTTCTGATGTGAACTTGGCTCTTTTGTGAGAGCCACCACTGCAGTATTATCACAATACAGTATGATGGGATATTTACTGCTAGCTATCACATCCCACTCCTAGATAAATATTTTCATCAAAACTGCTTCTTTAGCTACCTCAGAAGCTATGATATACTCAGAATCTGCTGTAGAATCTACGACCACACTCTACTTTGGGATCTTCCAGCTCACATCACCTCCATTCAAAGTGAAGATATATCCCATTTGTGACTTCATGTCATCTTGATGAGTCTGGAAACTAGAATCTACATATCCTATGATGAATAGTTCCTCATGTCCTCCATAAACTAGAAACATATCCTTAATACGACTCAGATACTTTAGTATAGTATTGACTACCATCCAATGGTGGTCACCTGGGTCAGTTTGATATCTTCCTACCTCACTTAATGAGTAGGTAACATATAGCCTAGTACATAGCATGGAATAAATTATTGACCCAATCTATGATGTGTATAGATTCCTTGACATTATCTTTCTTTCCTCATGTTTCTGAGGACACATTTTCTTGGAAATATGAATGTCATGTAACACTGGAAATAATCCCCTCTTGGATTTTTCCATACTAAATATCTTCAGTATCTTATCAATGTATGTACTTTGACTTAGGCCTAGCAATCTATTTGATCTTTCACGATGGATCTTGATCCCAAGAATATATGTTGCCTTTCCCAAGTCCTTCATGGAGAATCATTGATTCAACCATGCCTTAATAGACTATAATATTGGTATCTCTTTTAAAATAACTAATATGTCATCAACATATACTATTAGGAAAATGAATGCACTCCCACTAAACCGTTTTTAGACACAAGGCTCACATTCATTCTTGATAAAACCAAATTTCGTTATGGCTTCATCAAAATAAATTTTTCATGACCTGGATACTTTATTTAATCCATAAATGGATTTCTAAAACTTGCATACCTTATTTCCATCCTTTGGAGTCATAAAACCTTCAGGTTGTGTCATGTAGACATCTTCCTGAAGGTTCCCGTTAAGGAAGGTTGTTTTGACATCTATTTTCCAAATCTCATAGTCATGGTAAGAGGCAATGGCCAATAGAATTCTGATGGATTTTAACATTGAAACTGGTGAAATTTTTTTTTCACAGTCAATGACTTGACACTATTTAAACCCTTTTTCAACCAATTGTGCCTTATAGGTACTAACTTGTCCTTCCATGTCCAATTTCTTCTTGAATACCCATTTGCAACCAACAGGCTTTACATAAACTAGAGGATCTACAAAAATCCAGACTTGGTTTTGGTACATGGAATCCATTCCAAAATTCATGGCTTCTTGCCACTTGGAAACATATGTGCCACTTATTGCTTCCTTTTAGGTTAGAGGATCATTATTATCAACTAATAATGATTCACCATCCTCGGTAACTATAAAACCATACCGTTCCAATTCTCTAACATCTCTTGTAATCCTACATAGTTCTTGTGTCTCTGGAACAGTTCTTTCTTCCATGGGGATTTGTGTAATTTTCTCATGTACCAACTCTTTTGTACCTTAAGCCTCAACTTCATCAAAGTCTATCTCGCTCCCACTATCTCTTTTGGAGATGTACTCCCTCTCAAGGAATATGAAATTTCTTTCCACTATAACATTTTTTTATAAGGGGTTGTATAGGTAATATCCCCTTGTTTAATTGGGGTATCCTATAAAGGTACACTTTGTACCTCAGGGTGAAATTTTGTTACCTGAAGAGGCCTTAATAAATGCATTGCTTCCCCACACATGAAAATTCGATAACATGGATTTATTTCAACTACAAAACACATATGGAATACCATTTATCGATTTAGTTGGTACTTGGTTTAGTATGTGCACTACTGTTTATAATTAATATACCTAAAAGGATAATGGAAGACTTTCATGACTCATCATTGATCTCACCATGTCCAACAGGGTTCGATTCCTCCTTTCTCTCACACCATTGCACTGGGGCGTTTAAGGAGGAGTGAGTTAGAATGGGATCCCAAACTCCTGTAAGTAAGCAATGAAGTCTTGATTAAGATATTTTTCACCTCGATCTGAGTAGAGTTTCTTAATATTCTTATCAAGTTGGTTCTCAACTTCATTCTTGTATTCTTTGAACTTATCAAAATAATCTGACTTATACCTCATTAAGTAGATATATCCGTATCTAATAAAATCATCAGTAAAAGTTATGAAGTATGATTACCCTCCCCTTGATTCAACTAGAAATGGTATACACACATCGGTATTAACCAATTCAATAAGTTCTTTATCCCTTTAACCTTTCCCACTAAATGGGGATTTAGTCATTTTTTCTTGTAAACATGCATGACATACGTCAAGTGGTTTTAGTTCAAAAGAATCTAAATATCCATCTTGATGAAACTTTTTCAAGTGTTTCTTATTTACATGAACTATCCGGTGATGCCAAACTTGGGTGTGGTATGAGTCATGTGAAGTATATTATTTATTTAATTCCATTACTTGGTTTGTGTAATCCAACATGTAAATACCGTTGTATAAATATTCCCTACCAAAACAAATTCTATCTTTGTAAAAGAAGAAACATTCATTTCCAAACATGAAAAAAAAAATCCATCTGTATATAATATGGATATAGAAATAATGTTTTTAGTAATAGATGGCACATAATAACAACCCTTTAACACCAAGATCGTCCCATTTAGCAATGTGAGTTGGTAGTCCCCGACAGCTGCAGCAGCAAGTCTGGCTCCGTTGGCTGCTTGCAAATCTACCTCCCCTCAGTCAATATTCCTGAATCTACTTGGTTCTTGTATTTGGATACATATATGAGCACCATAATTTGTATCTAATACCCAATTTTTATAAATATATAGATTTCATTCGATAACAAATTCACCTGAATCTTCCCCTTTCTTCTTAGGTTGGGTGCAGTTCTTCTTCCAGTGGCATTTCTTGCCACATGTGAAACAAGCAGCCTCTTGTTCCCTTGTCTCCCCTTTGATCTTCCTTTTCTTGGAAGGCCGTGAAGAATCTTTGGGCTTAAATCTCTTCACCTTAACTTTCTTCTTATTCACCATAAGGACAAAAGGCTTTTCTCATTTCATATATTTTTTCACTTGGTGAATGAGGATAAGAAGATCAGATAGAGACTTCTCAATGTTGTTTATGTTGAAATTGACAACAAAGTTGGATAAGATCTGAGGGAGTGATGCGATAATGAGATCGGTGCCCAGTTATTTAGGGAGTTTAAACCCTAGAACCTCTAGGAACTCAATGTATCCAATGATCTTGACTATATGAGGCCCATCTGAGGCACCCTCTCCAAGCTTACTCTGAAAGAGTGACTTAGAGATCTCAAACCTTTCATGTATTTCTCTATCCTGGTAAAGACCATGGAGGTTATTGAGCATGATATAAGCATCCATGTTTTCATGAGACTTTATGAGATCACTAGACATTGATGATAGCATCAAACATTGAACATTGACCATGTCGTTCATATGTTTCTCATAGACCAGGAAATCCTCATCACTCGCCTATTTGGAAGGCGGATCGGGTAATGCTAACTCCAACACATAAGACTTCCGTTCATTCCATAGGATAACCCAGAGGCATCTAAACCATTCCTGTAAGTTACTGCCAATGAGGATGTTGTCTTTATCCAGAATTGATCGCAGGGATAGTGTGGTTGATGAGCTTGTAATTTTTATTCTACAATTAAAAGAGTAGATTATTAGTACTTTCTTGATTTTTATGAGAAATAATAAATTAATTTTATTAAGTATCTCACTATTTTATCAAGTCCCAATGACCCTCATTATTGAACTCAGAATGTCCAGTTTTCATGACATACTAGTGTAAAGGATCCATATTCCCCTTCTCATAACCCCAAAAATGTTTGGTCAAGCTATTTGAAGGTATTTAGGTAGTCAGGTCGTTTCCAACTGTGGGCTTGCAGTTCTTTGATCTGTTGAGTGGACTCCCCAATTCTGAAATCCTAAATTTGGATTTCCTCAACTCTTGCCTCCAATATTACACCAAGTCAAGCAAGGGATACTCCTCTTGATGTAATATGGTTAAGTCAACCCGAAACCTTTCATAAGGTCTTCCTGTATAAAATTAAGTGCCCCAACAAGGGTTGGTCAAACACATAGTTTTATTGAGTTTTTCCCTTAATCAAGTAATGGAAGGCTTTGTCTGACTTCATGTTTTATTTAAGGGATTTTTATCTATTATGCATGAATTGATTATTATCATTATAACATGATTTTTAATATTAATTGGAACTTACTTAATTTATTAACCATGTATTGATAATATTTATGCATAATCCTGGTTTATTTTAGTTCTATCTTGCATGCTTGTTTAATAAATTAATTATGTGATCGCGAGAACACATCCATAATGATAAACCATGCAACTGATAGAAATAAGATAAAAAAAAGGGTGTGATCATGAAATTTTATAATAGTTAGTTTATCTAGAAGTTGATAAACTAACCCTGACCTAGGGGGCAAACACCTTTAACCTTTTGGGTTTGTGTTTACAGCTTTCCACCTATCCACCTCTGTATCTCCTAGGATTGGTTTTGTCTCAGCTCCAGCTTGAACCGCCTCCTCTAGATTGGGATTTCCATCCATTATATATGCTTTTAAACTCACATGTAGGTTAGGGGTAAAAGGGGGGTTTACATAAAAGAAACCATGGGCACATAAGCCCCATATATTAATGATGAGAGATGGCTCGCAGGCCAACAATTAATTTAATAAATAAATTAAAAGGAAACCAATCATATAAAAAGGTCTTGATCTATCTCATGATCACCCACATACATGCAACGAGTTACACATTTAATAAAACTAGTTTTTAATTCTTTAATCATTATTATTAAGATAAATTATGCTCAAATCGATTAATTATTATCTTTAATAAATCAATCCTTTTATCTTAATCCTTTTTCTGAATTTCCTTGAGATTCTCATCCATCATAATTTCCAAAAAATAAATTCATTTAAAATTATCTTTGTATTTAACTTGTAACTTGGAGGCAACCCGGTGAATTCCCATTCATAACTACCCAATGAGTAGAAATAAAAATTATACAGATATTAAATTAAACACCTATCATGTGTTGTGCCTCATCTTTACACCTACACCATGGTACACATCTCAAGGGTTTGAATAATATAATAATAAATTTTAATAAATCTGTGTAATTTGGATGAGTACACAGCATATAGTTCTAACTATACGGTGTGTACTATCATTCACCATCCATCTGAAGTACACGCCTGAGGAAACAGTGTGTAAATGTAATTCATAAATATTTGGAGTACATGGCATGTCCAGTGGGCCACGCGCCATGTAGTATTCGCATTACACACTCTCTAGCTAGGAAAGTTGTGTGCGAGGTACACGGTCTAACCCTAACCGGAAGGGACTACACGTTGTGTCCAGTGAGCCACACAGCATGTAATCTGGAAATCATGTGCCACCTATTCTTGGTCAACACACTGAGTCTTTAAGACTTAGAAAAACTCTAATAACACGGCTTGGTTTGGAGGAATAGTCCTGGTGAATTTAACCTTGATACAAGGCATGTGAATCCAACTACACGTTGTGTATTCTGGTTTTGTGTGTCCAGGAACCTTTGGAACCTCTAGATGAGATCCTCTATTTTATTTTAATCAAAATTAAAATAAAATATTGCTTCTCTAAGGTGAATGAGAAATTAAAAGAGGGATAATAGATCTTGATATCCAGATTACAAGAACAATTAACATTGAATTGACAAACTAAATTATTAAACCCTAAATAATCAACGAATTATTTAAATAATTATAAACTATGATGTAACCCCTCTGATACCACTTGGAGGTTCCAGTTGCAAAGGAAGCGTGGTTGGTCCGGCACCCAACATTAATTTTTACCATGATCAATGATTATTCTGGGATCAATACGATGATGAATGTCAGTCTCCATAGAATAGAATCAAATATTTAGATAAAGAAGGAAGAGGCTCTAAACCTTTAGAGAGGATCTTGTACATCATGTTTATAATTAATTTAATTATTTTCATAAAGAAAATAATACATGGATCTTCAGTATTTTCTTCATTGATGATGTTGATCGTCTGGAATGACCCTTCCGGATTATCTTATTGTGCTTGCAAGGATCCAAACTAGAATCTCTCTAGTGGTGATCCACATGTTCTCTGAGGGCCTCCAATTGACACCACTTATTCTCTAGGTTCTATTGTGGTGAAGTGAGTGTCTTGTGTCAATCATTATTGATTTCTTGTTCTTCATCCATGAATAACGTCTCTCATTCTTGAGAGGGGAGGGAAGAGGATTCGAGAGAGAAATTGTTTAGCTCAACAATTCTCAATTCACCAAGTGTGTGGTTCGGTACATGGAACAATAGACTTATGTGCCTATTTATTAACATGGGGCTTCAGTTACAATATTTAATTGCATAACAGAAATTAAATACATTCATAAACCTTAGATAAAAGTCATGTTATTAATAATAATACCACATCATTATTTATGGTGTGCTAACTTGCGCAAAACAGAATTATAAATAAAATTCTGCATCACAAATTAATACACTACTAGAAAAATAACTTATAACCACAGACCTATAGTCATGGTTTAATTAAAACATGGATATAGGCTGATATATAGCCACACTTATTTTAAAATCGTGGCAATAGATCCTCAATTATATACTTTACTCCCCTACCCGCGATCTCATCTATCCAACCCTTCTCCCCCTCCCTTGTGGATTTACTCCCCTACCAGTGATCCTTCTCTCGAAACCTTCTCTCATAGACTATCTTCCCTCTCCCTCCTCTCCTCTGGTCGCTCCGCCTCCTCCTCCAGGCACTATGCCTCCTCCTCTAGCCACTCCGCCTCCGGTCGCTCTACTTCCGGTTGACCGCTCTGCCTCTGGCCGCTCCGCCTCCAACCGCCCTGCCTCCGGCTCCTCCATACATGTCATCCTACTAGCAGCTACCTCTTATCTAGATCCCAACATTATACCATAGGGTTCTAGTAATATCATTTTACCCTGGTCTCCTCACTGCATCGAGTCACTCCGGATTTCACCCTCACTGCGGCCATTTGCAAATGTTGACCTTCTCAGCACGGTAATCTATAGGTACTGTGATTCTATTATATTCACCTAATTTCTACTATTTTATACTCTATTACTCTAGTTTTTTCAATGAGTTTCAAGTGTTTAGGTAAATGTTTTCTCTAAGATAATGATAGATAGAAATATTTCAAGTGTATTAGTCACACATAAATCCTAGGTCTAGTCAAAACCCCCCCTAATAGTTGGTTCATAATCTATAAACAATATTCAAAAATATATATAAATACAGTGATTGATAATTAAGGAAATTAAAATTAAAATAAAGTGAATAATAGAATACTACCCTACAATAAAGATCTTCTTTAAATAGAAAATCAATAGAAAAATGGTGATAATGTATTTGTAGAGATATATAGAAAATAAATATTTAATATAAACAAATCAAGGTTGAAAAATAGGGATTTAAATCCATAGGAAGTGGAAAACACTTGTAATTTGACTTAAATCAACTAAACTATGCAAGTTTTACAATTTCCCAAAAAATTAATATGAACAATCACCATTGGATAACTTTAAATAATCCTTTAAAATGTCTATATTACTTTTAAAAATAAATACATTTACCATTTAAGTTTCCTATATATCTCAAACTAGACACATTAAGAACTCAATCAAACATTTATGTGCTATAAAACCTCTCTTAGCTAGTATATCTGGTTTAGGTGTGTCAAGCCCTCACTGGTGTGGTTTTCAATCACTTTGCATGGGTGTCACTCCCTACACTATGTATTATAAAATAAGAAATCATCTATCCCCAATGCTTAAGTTATTCCTCATCCTTTAATTACTTATTATACTCCTAGTTCCACACTTAATGATATCAATTAGGCAACAAGTGATAATGTGAATCTTAGCTCTAATTTTTGAATCTCTTACATAGTCATCCACTAACTCCCTATAATTAGGCATTAATATCAAAATAAGGATTCAATCATCCAAGTATTTAATATTTGGGTGACCAAATTAGAATATCTAAAAAATATTTTAAATTTATATATTACAAATAGCCTATGATACCAAAATGTTAGAAAATAAAAAAAAGATATAAATAAATGGGTTTAGAAAACTCTTGAAAATATATATTCACTCCTCTTATTAATAGTGAAAATTCCCCTTCTGGATCTAAATTCCTATTATAACTATAACTAGCCTATACTCAATCCTTGTCTTCTTACATTTATTCACTTTGATCCTATAAGGGTTGATCTCCCTTTTTTTTCTTTCTTCCTTACATAATTTTTTTTTGAAATTTCATTCTAAAACAAATTTTTGTTATCTTGACATTTGTAAATGGATGTATGGATCACTACCATATTAAAAGTTGTATTCCTTCCTAGTTAAGAATTGATTAAAATGACAATTTCTATGATATTTTCTATTTACCTCTCTTCGGTATATCCTTCCATGTGGTATTATATTTTTTTAATTACCAATTTTAGTTAGGAAACATGAGTGAAAGGTTTCCAATACAGTCCCCTTGGCTTTCATGTGTTCCATGTGGAGGGGTTATGTTCTTTACAACTATCAAATAATCTATATGACCATTCCATGACCTCCTCTCTATATGATGATAAATATGGTAATTGGATGATTTTCATGGGTTATCAAATTTTTGAACATGATTTCTAACAATAATGGATGAATTAATGGGAAAAAGGAATGATATGGTTGAATGTGATACTATGTTGAGGCATCAATGACATGTGGGTTTTTTGTGCATGATAACATTATCATGAGAAAAAACATTGCATTAATGTGTGAGGTACTGTTATCACTAGTATAGTTTCATGGAAGAATATGAGGCATTGTTGGGACTCTATCAGAATATGTCACTTTGGTGTTTCATATTCTAAAATATATATAATGTCTCAATGCTACCTATGTTACATCAATAACATATTGTTCATTGGAATATAAGGTTGTGTTAGTTCACAGAAAACATCTTCATTCTATTTCTAGCACTACATTGATGAGTGGCATAGTGTGAGGTTTCCTTTAGTGTTATACTTATTTACATTATTTAGCACCCAATTATTATTACAAAATTGAAGTTAAAGATTATTTATTCCTATGTATCCATCTTAAGTCCTTTAGTGAAAATATAATACCTCTCATTCCAAAGATAAAATTACTTCTAAAAAATCAGAGTTAGAACCAAAATGTATATAGAAAAATTAAACCATGTTACAAATCCATAGATTAAGTAAGAGTAATATTTTCTTTATGAAATTGTAAAAAATTGAAAACATTTTACTTATATTGAGGGACTTGAATGTTCCATGAGTATTTAGAAAGTAGTAGTGTATCACATTAGCCCCAAATGTAAGGAATTATGAGCTAAAATATCACTACCTTCAGTATATGAATACATTTAATAGGTTTCCTTCATAAGTTTCCTTATATTTAGTTGTGGATTTATTTACTACTTTTTACTATTTTCCAATAAACATAGTAATTGAGGATTAACATAGAACAATGTGCTTCATTAATTTTTGAAAGTACATGCTTGAACATGACTTCTATAATAAAAAAGAAAATTATTTCATCACATTGGAGTATATCTACAATGATTTTATTAGAATATTTTACCCTATAGAATGACCCATTTTTCTTAGTAACACAGTCTATAATTTTATACAGAAGGTTCAAGAATATTTTCATTAGGAAATGGATAGATTCGTGGATTAAAACCAAAATTTTCCTCATCGTTAATTATAAAATTATATACTAATTTAATTATTCAATTAATAAATGAATGTGATGGGGGAAGACATTATTTGATACTATAGTAAGAGTCCACTACGGTGTAAAAAACAGATGGGATCAAAAAAATATTCAACATATTAGTTGTTAACTCTTTAGAGAAGGAAATCAAAGGATGAAGGGATATTGTGAATGTTGTGATAATGAAATATGATGTAAAGTCGTATGTTGTAGAAATAATGGTAGACATAGAATTTGTTATCAAGGAACTAAAAAAAAGTTAATATACTATTTTATTTTTTTCTAAAATTTCATACATTGCACAAATTTTTACATTCAACCACAAGAATCATTAGCAGATAAAATGGAGGAAGCAAGATACATGGATAACTTAGGGAGAAAACTCATAATAGAATGATCATATTCAAATATATTTAACATAATATGGAATTATCACTCAAACTCAACTTTAAAGAGAAAATAAATTTCAACAATGGTGTACTAGTAAAGTACCAAGGTCAGTAGAAATTAGGTTATTAAAAAAGGAATAACCAGTGAGCATAATGAAACCATGATTCCTCATCTAAAAATTTGATTTAGGATCTATGAATATACTCAAAGAACTCAAGGAGATCAAGGAACGCCAATTAAAGATGAATGGATTTATATAAATTAAAAATTCAACGTGTTTATGGATTTATTGACATATTCATGGGAATTAGGAAGGTATCCATAATTTTTTAATGTAAGTTGGAAAGATTTATAAACAAAATATGATGAGGGTGAGTGAATGTTTCCTAGAATCATAGAGAGAAATCAAAGATATGGATGCAGGGATATTTCCACTAGTGGGGGGGGAACCATTAGAGTGAAATATTGAGAGCTAAGTATGAAACCTTAATTGGAATAATGTGGCCAGTCTATCCACAAATATCTATTTCCTTGTAACACGAATAAAATAGGTGTGCTCTATCATTTTACATTGGCTTTGATATTTCCATGTAACACCATAGTTGCAGACATATTTCATTCAACCGCTAATTGAAATATTATGAGGTTTATCATTGGGGATGGAATTTTCATTACCTTATCCTATTCATATTATTGTGTTTGTGGGGATTAATTATTGCATGGATATAGAGGTTCTTAAACATAATTATGGTATGGAGATTGATGTCTATGGTGTTGGAAAAATTCTACACAATTTAATTTGTGGTGTTTCTGCATGATAGTGTAATAGAGTTGTTGGATAGTTAGAAATGGGCTCCAGGATGATTTAGATTTCTAGTACATAAGTCTACATGAGCTGCATTAGAATGGACAGATTCGGTGCGACAACAGTTCGTATAATGTATCTGTGTTCTGTCATTTTCAGTTTTTTGTATGATGGTGTAAGCTCATTACACCTCGTGTGTTCTTTGTACTCTTTTTAATAAATTCCTATGATTACTTAGATCTATTGGTATAATTGGGATTAAGAGTATACATGATGTAGGTTATTTAATAATTCATATGTAACCCATTATAAAGGCATGAAATCCCCTTTATGATGGAATCTCATGTTACCAAGGTTGTTTGGGTTGCTAGGCAGGCACCACTACATGCGGTCCCAAGCTTTGAAAATTTGTTGAATGGAGGGGATACAAATATTTTTATAAAAGGTACAACATGATTTTACATTTTCCAATTCTTAATCACTGTTTTTAATTTTTTTTTTTCATGTAAAACAGAATAAATTATTATTATGGATTTTCATATACGTGGGCCTATATTTTTTCATGTGCGTCGAAGATGATGAAAATGAACTGGATATCCTTGAAATAATTCACCACTATGCTGAGATGTTGGACCGCTATTTTGGAAGTGTGATATTTTCTTTCTAAAACTTGAAAAAGTTAATAGTGTTGATCTAAATGAGTTATTGTTTTCTTGTTTATCAGGAGTGTGAACTGGACTTGATCTTCAATTTTAAAAAGGTATGTTTAACGTTCTTTTCTATATTTTAAGTTGTTATGTTTTGATTATAAAAAATGGTTGGAAGGCTTATTTATTAGATGAGCTTCTCATTGTTGGGGAGATTCAAGAATCACACAAGAAGATGGTGGTGAGACTCATAGCTTCCTAGGTATGTTTAACGTGATTTTATGAGAGTCACGCATTGTTTATGTTTTGTGTTCTTTTTTGTTTTTGTTTTTATAATGGAGGAAAACTTATTCAATTTTCAAAATCAATAAATGTATGTTTATCTTATTTACTCAACAACATTTTCTATTTCATGTTCTAAAAATAAATGTTATTTTATAGTTGATCAAACTATTATAAGTGTCTAGGTTACATATGTGGTGTGGAATTAGATAGATTTTGTGGTTGAAACATGTTTTAATTTTATTTTCCTTGTGGTGTTTCATATTTTTTTATAATTTAATTCTGAATAACTCATTATCATATTACCTAGTTTTTAAAAGAGTGAGGTTTTATAGGGGGGTCTAATGTAGATTAGAGGATTGAGGGAGAAGGGAAAATTTAATTTCATCTATCATTTTTTTATTAGTTTTATTGCACCAAGGTTGGTTATAGATTAACTATAGAGAGGGGGTGTGTTGGGGGTGGGGGTGTTCTGGGTGTGCAGGGGGGTGTTGTATGTAGGGGGTGTGCTGGGGAAGGGGGTGTGTTGGGGGCAGGGGGAGGGGGGTGTGCAGGGTAGGGGCAGGGGGTGTGCAGTGGGGAGGGGTCATGGGGTGTTCAAGGGGGTTAAAGGGGGTTCAAGGGGAAAGGGGAGGGTGTATGGGGGTGTAAGTTGTGTGGGGGGTAGGGGTTCGGGGGGAGTGTTAGGGGTGTAAGGTGTAGGGGGTGAAAGGGTTGCGCATGGGGTGTGCAGCGGGGTAGGGGCAGGGGGAAGGGGAAGGGGTGTATTTTCTAATGTCATAACTATGTTTATAACTTCTTTATTAATTTAAAATTTTGTTAATGCAGTCCCGACCATTGATCTTACCAACTAAGGACAC
This sequence comes from Viscum album, assembly GCA_963277665.1. Lineage (NCBI taxonomy): Eukaryota > Viridiplantae > Streptophyta > Magnoliopsida > Santalales > Viscaceae > Viscum > Viscum album. The sequence continues at coordinate 1,263,676,496 of OY728151.1, read as the reverse complement.
TGAGTTGGTGATGACACAGGCTTCAGTCTATAGGGCCAAGGCTACGAGGGCTCTGAAAGCTGCTGATGGGGATGTAGTCACTGCTATCATGGAGCTTACCAACTAAGGTATGTGACAATTTTTATTTCAATTCAGTTTCATGTGATGTGTTTGGCCTGCTTTGAGTTGGAAGTTTCTCTCATTCATCTTCCTTTTATAATTTATTGTCTTTATCTCTAGTGTTAGTTACATGTCAGGAGTTTCTATTTAAGAGAAGTTATACTGGGTATGTATTTTCTATGAAAAATAATTCCTATTACCTAGAATTTAATTAATATGCCCTAGTTACTACCCATTAAATAGTTAGAGACTCATTTTGATAGGTATTAGAAAACCAATAAATTGATCATCCCATATAACATATAAGTGGTTTCACCTATCTCTAATTTATCTATAAAATAATGATGTTTTATAAATTATGTTATGTTTGTATTAATGCTTGTTTACCATTTTAGAAACCATAATGTGATGTACATGTATCACAGGGGGGAGGGGGTCTGTCCAGGAAGGAGGGGGGTATGTCTAGGAAGGGGGATGCAAAGGGGGATGGGGGGATGTCCAAGGTAGGGGGGATATTTAGGAATGAGGGGGGTCCAGGAGGGGGGGTTTTCCAGGAGGGGGGTTGTACAGAGGGTGTCCAGGAGGGGAGGGGGTGTGCAGGGGGGAGGGGAAGGGGGTCTGTCCAGGGAGGGGGTGGGGTCTGTCCAAGGTGGGGGTTATCCAGGAAGGAGGGGGTCTAGGAAGGGGTCCATGAGGGGGGGTTATCCAGGAGGGTGAGGTGGTTGTCCAAGAGGGGGGTGTCCATGAGGGAGGGATGTCCAGGGGGATGGGGGCTGTCTAGGAGGGATGGGGGGCTTTCCAAGGGGGGGTCTGTCTAGGGAGGGGGTGGGGTCTGTCCAATGAGGGGGGTCTGCCCAGGGAGGGGGGTCTGTCCAGTTGAGCCAACCATTTTATTTTATTGCTTCCCTCTTCATTCTTTGGGTGTCGTATGGGGTATGTATATATACATACCTACATTGGATTTTCCTATACATTTCATGTCTTTTACAGATGGTAGAAATATTAGATTTGAATTTAGTGGACCTGGTATTATTGGAGCTTATCAGTTCATGGTGGTGTTGAACATGTCTGGTGGTCAGATCCTGGTAACCTGATCCAATCTTTACCCTTATATTTCCTTTATAGTTGTTCTTAGGTTCAGGCCTCTGTTTACTTTATGTTAGGGAAATTATTTTTCCCCTTATACTTTTGTATTACCTTTATATTCATTAATTTAATTTATATAGGATTTTTATTATAATGATTACTATATAGAGGGGGTGAATGTGGGGCAGTGGGGGTGCATGTGGGGGGTGGGTAGTGGGGGTGCAGGTTGGGGGTGAAGGTTAGGTAGGGGTGAAGTTTGGGGAGGTAGTTGGAGTGAAGGGGGCAGGGGGCAATGTGCAGGGGGTAGTGGGGTGAAGGGGGAAGGGGGAAGGGGGGCAGGGGGCAGTGTGCAGGGGGTAGTGGGGTGAAGGGGGAAGGGGGAAGGGGGGCAGTGTGCAGGGGGTAGGGAGGGGGGAAGAGGGTATGGGGGTGAAGGGGGAGGGGTGTCCAGGGGGTGTCTAAGAGGGAGGGTGGGGGTGTCCAGGGGGGAGGGGAGGGGTGTCCATGAGGGGGGGTTAAGGGGGTTGGGGGGTAGTGTGCAAGGGGTAGGGGTGTAGGGGGAGGGGCTATCCAGGAGGGGGTGAAGGGGGATGGCGCAGTGTGCAGGGGGTATGGGGGTGCAAGGGGAGGGGGGCTGGGGGCTGGGAGGAGTGCAGGGGGAGGGGGATGATTAGGAGGGGTGTCCAGGGGGGTGAGGAGGGCAGTGTATAGGGGGCAGGGGGCAGGGGGCAGGGTGTGTGGGGGTGTAGGGGGAGGGGGCTGTCCAGGAGGGGGTCAGGGGGGATGTTCAGGGGGTGTCTAAGGGGGAGGGGTGTCCAGGGGGTGTCCAGGAGGGGGGTCCAGGAGGGGGGTCTAGGAGGGAGGGTGGGGGTGTTCAGGGGGTAGGGGTGGGGGTGTCCAGGGGGAGGGGAGGGGTTTTTAGGAGGGGGCATCCATGAGGGCGGTTAAGGGGGATGGGGTAGGGGTAGGGGAGGGGTTTGTCCAGGAGGGGGTGTCCAGGGGGTGAAGGGGGCTGGGGGGGCATTCCAAGAGGGGGTGTCCAGGGGGGTTAAGGGGGCTGGGGGCAATGTGCAGGGGAAGAGGATGTAGGGGGAGGGGGGTTTCCAAGATGGGGGGTGTCCATGGGGTGAGGGGTATGGGGGCAGTGTGCAGGGGGTGTGGGGGTGCAAGGTGAAGGGGAAGGGGTAGGGAGGAGTGTGTGAGTGTAGGTGGAGGGGGATGTCTAGGAGGGGGTGTCTAGGGGTGAGGGGGTAGTGTGCAGGGGGTGTGGGGGTGCAGGGGGAGGGGGGTTGTCCAGGAGGGGGGTCGAGGGGTGTCCAAGGGGAGGGGGTGGGGGTGTCTGGGGGGGAGGGTTTTCCAGGAGGGGGGTGTCTGGGGGGAATGGTAGGGGTGTCCAGGAGGGGGGTTAAGGGGATGGGGGCAGTGTGAAGGGGGCAGGGGGTGAAGGGGGAGGGGGATGTCTAGGAGGGGGGTCTAGGGGTGAAGGGGGCTGGGGGTAGTGTGCAAGGGGTGTGGGGTGTAGGGGGAGGGGGAAGGGGGAAGGGAGGGGTGTAGGAGATGCAGGGGGGTGGGTATGTCTAGGAGGGGTGTCCAGGGGTGAGGGGGTAGTGTATAGTGGGAGGGGTTGTCCAGGAGGGGGGTTTGGGGGGGATATCCATGGGATCCAATGGGGTGTCTGGGGGGGGTCTGGGGGTGTCCAGGGGGTGTCTCCTCACCATCTATAAACCCCTCCTCTCCCACTTTATCCATTTATAGGGATCTTGATTTCTCTTTTAATTTTCAATATCTTTTTAATTGCGTGATTACTTTATTTTTGACATTATATTTTTTTCCTACCATCAGATACGGTAGTTTTCCACCTGATTAACCACAATTTTATTCTTGAATTATCCTATGATCAAACGTATTATATTAATATCAAAGAATATGCAAATTAATATATCGTTATCGATTTGGCCTGGTCTTGCGTATGGTGAAAATGTTACTATTTTTTCATTTTAATTACTTTCGCAATTTTTTATAGGCAATGTTCTACTACTGAGAAACAACTTTAATTTGATCTCTGACATGGTGGAGGTATCATAGGAAAAATTTCTCTCCCTGTTTGCAGAATGCTTAATCGATTCAAATAGTAATGTCAAATTATTTTCCTTGTTTTTTACTTCTTGATGGATTTTTTTTTGATCATTTGTTGATTTTGATGACTTGTATTGTTATGCAGGATAGGGATGCATGCTATGTAGATAACCATCAACAAAACATATCCCATTCTTGGAGAATTGATGATTTTGAGTTTACTCCTAAGTGTGAAATATTCGATCATCTCGACATTGCTCTGCATCATGGTTGGATAGTTGATCCCCCGGTATTCACTTTTGAATCACGCACCTTTATATTATTTTAGAAAAAATATTTTATACATTCTCTCAGTTTACATTTTTTCTTTTTTCTTTTTCTTTCCTTCTCTTAATATGCATGTTTGCACGTATATTCATGCCTGGGGTGTCTAGGGGGTTTCTAGGGGGTGTCTGGGGGTGTCCAAGGGGTGTCCAGGGGGGTTTCCAGGGGGGGTGTCCAGTGGGGGGTGTCCAGGGGGTGTCCAAGGGGAGTGTCTAGGGGGTCCAAGGGGGTTGTCCAGGGGGGTGTCCAGGGGGTGTCTAAGGTGGGAGGGGTGTCTAGGGGGAGGGTGTCTAGGGGGTGTCTAAGGGGGATTTCTAGGGTGGTGTCCAGGGGGTGTCTAGGGAGAGGGGTGTCCAGGGGGTGTCTAGGGGGTGTCCTGGGGGTGTCTTGGGGGTGTCCAGGGGGTGTCCAGTGGGGGTGTCCAGGGGGGTGTTCAGAGGGGTGTCCAGTGGGGGTGTCTAAGGGGTGTCTAGGGGGTGTCCAGGGGGGTGTCTAGGGGGGAGGGGGTGTCCAAGGGGGTGTCTAGGGGGTGTCTATAGGGGAGGGGTGTCCAGGGGGTGTCTATGGGGAGGGGGTGTTCAGGGGGGTGCAAGGGGGTCTGTCCAGGGGGCGAGTGGGGGTGTGTAAGGGGGAGGGGGTGTGCTGGGGGGTTTGTCTAGAGGGGAAGTGAGGGGTTGTAGGGGGAGGGGGTATATAGGGGGGTTATGAAATTGGAAGTCCTATAGCCATGGTTTCCAACTGTGTCTATAGTTTCTGTGTGGCTTAAGGTTCTTCCATGGTTTCAAACTATGGATATAGCCCTATAGCCACGGTTTGAACTGTAGTTATAGACCTATAGCCACGGTTTGAAGTGTGGCTATAGGATTTTAGCCACGGTTTGAACTGTGGCTATAGGGATTTAGCCACGGTTTGAACTGTGGCTATAGGTCTTTAGCCATAGTTTCAAACTGTGGTTATAGGTCTTACCCTATATCCACGCCAATACCAGCCACAGTCCATGGAATTGTGGATATAACTTATAGCCATGGTTTTTGGGGTTATATCCATAGTTTCAGACCATTTCTATAGCCTTAATTTCTATTAGTGATAGTAGTGTTATTTTAATTTGTACCAAATAGTTAAATAATTATTTATCTTCTTGCAAATGATTATTTTACTACCAGACCGGCCTTGGTCTGCTCGAACTCCACTTCCATTTATTGAACACCCAAATAAATAAATAAATAAATATTTCTATTAAATAAATATTTTATTTAAAAAATAGTAAATAAATATTTATTAAGTTTTCAATAAAATAAATAAATATATTTTACCCACAATCCAATGAATAAATATTTATTTAATCTATGCAATCATTTTAACTTGAATAAAATTATTCCATTATCTTAAGAATAATATTTATTAATTAAATTCAAATATAATTTAACCGAGACCACCTGAAACACTTAGTGTGTGACCCTATGGGATTCTTTCTCATTGGCATTAGGAGGGATTTCCTAAAGTCCAAGAGTACTGTCTACCAACGAGTCAAGGCACCCAAGAGAAAGAACTTAAACTCACAAAAAAGAAATCCACATACAAACTCTCACTGTGTAATATAATCTCTTTATCGCAATATCTCATCAAGAAGGTTTCATGATAGTGTCATCAACTTTTATGCTTTATACGTTGTTCTTTGACTACCTGAAATAAAGTCATCATTACACCATGGACATGGAATTTCGTGTGATGTTTATATTTCAATCAAAGGTCTGAGATATCAACTTCCATAAATGGAAGGGAAAAATTCTTCCTCGATTTATCCATTGATAACATTCCACTCATGATGCACCCAATGTACCCTACTTCCCGCCAACTATTTGTGTGACGGTTTTCATCAGTAAATAAAAGTTTTCAATTCATGACACGTATTAATGATAATCTTAAAGTCTAAGGATCATTATACTCACTCGTAGATAGAAACATCTAATGACACCAAAACATGCGGAATTCTTACTGGCAGGTCTGTTCTCATAATCACCTATCTTGGAGATTACCAAGTACAAACTTCATGAGAGGAAGTCTCACCTACTTACATGTACTCTCATTTGATGGTCTGCATTCTATGTGTCCCATCATAGTATATCATCCAACCGTAGAACTATATTTAAGAATATTGTTATAAAATTTCAAGGTTCTCATCATATTAGGGAAATTCCATGACCTTATCAATGCAAAAAATACTCTAGTACATTATTACATCATGGTCATGTAGAATAATGAACAATATGTAATAAGATGTTTAATATTTAAATACATTAAATATTCATGTAATCAAAGTAAAACCAGTTGGTTCTAGGACACCAACTCTTACACATGTATGATATTATAAATATTAATATGGTTATGATATAAATTAATAACATTGTTAAAACCATTATACAGGATATTATATCATGTTAAACCAAAAGGAAGTGTGGGGTAAGGGACTTCATCTTAATTTATATTCATTGAGGCATATTGTAATGTTATGCACCTAATTTATTTTATATGGTGTATATACTAAACAATTTTCATGTAATATCATGAATAATAAATACTTAATATTATTTCAAGTTTTAATTTTAATTATTTCATCTAAGGGGATTTGACTTGAAAATTACCAAGTGGTAAAGAATCTCATAACTAAATTTCTTTTCATTGGGTTATATTACTTCTTAATTGTATTTGATATTCTAAGATTATGTGTGTAAATAATTTTGACTATATTATGTTCAATCCCACTTGTTTTGTGTGGATTTAAATTTGATACACATAATGTATTCATTTATTAATTCTCATTTCAACATTATGGTCTTTGTAAGGGTTTATTTCACAATCGCATTTTAATCGAGATTGTTTATGATTGAATTTCCATTGAAGGAAATTATTAATTTTTTAGTTAATAAAAACCTTTAATTTTATTATCCTCTTGTTTTTCATGAATTTTTCAAGTAATAGTACCATTTTTTCACTCTTTGGTACTTAAAATGAATGAGAAAATGTTTTTAATGAAATCAGACTTCATTTATCTTTTTAGTCGAAAATTCTTTTTCTTCCAAAACCATGTTTTCTAAAAATGTTTTCAAAAATATTTTTAACATTTTACAAATGGTTTATTAAAGAAATTATTTCCCATTTTTCACTTTTTACAAAAAAAAATTAAAGTAATCTACATGTCTCTTTCAAAATAAGGCTCGTTTGGCTTTTACCAAATATGAGAAAGGAATATTTGTTTTAATGTGTACGACATGAAAATAATTTCCTTCTATCATGAAAAATCAATGATTTAAAGCTTATTTTTCAAATTTCATTTTCAAATAAATGTATTTTCAAAAAAAATTGTGAAATTTTATTTTTAAAAGGTTGTTTTTAAAAGTGAAAAGGTTATTTTCATCAAGAATGTTTTAATGGAATTTTTATGGTATTTATATTCATCAATGGCATCAAACCTTTATTATACTTATGATCCACTGGGGATGTTTTGTATTTATACCATAATTATTATTTCTCTAGATGGTTTATGATCAGTTTGACCAGGGAAATTATTTACATTCTCTTTCTTGATTAATTTTTGTAATAGTTGTCTTTCCCTTGAAATATTCACTTGATTATTATCATTGGACATTACATTTCCCATAAATATCCATATTATTTATCATTTATATACTTATTACTTAAACTATATATCTTTTCTACATATATTATTTTACTTTGAAAGTTATATTATTAACTGGGAAAATTATTTTTAATTTGTATTCCTTACTCGATACAAAAATATGTTGATAAGGCATATTGTTCATGAATTAAATTTATTATTTGATATGTGAGGAATGATTTGAACATAAATATAAGGGTGGTTCCCAATTATATATATCTTCTTCATGTATTAGTGGTCTCGTGAGATGAATTAGTTGGTTATCCTTAGTTAAATGGGTTTCTAGTGAATATTTTTTTATCAGTTTTAAATTGTCTTGTGAAAGGTCTTGATAGTAGAGGTATCATGATTAATGAGATCATGATGGCCAATAATTAATAATTTACTTCATTAAGAATTTATTTATTATTATTCATGATATTATCACATTGATATTATCTCTGGATGCATTTTCATTCTCAGTTTTTTGATTAAATGGAATGTGTTTTCAGTTATTTACCTTTCCATGTTCAATATTCCATATCTATTCATGATATTCAAGTTATTGATTAAATGGAATGTGTGTTTAGTTATTTATCTTTCAATATTGATTATTTATTATCTAATAATTATAGTCAAATTATTTAAATGGCATGGGTGTTCAGTTATTTACCTTTACATGTTGATTATGCTTATTGATTCATGATAACTTATATTGTACTTAACCCTTACTAATCATTTGATCTCACCCTTATTTTTTTCCCTTTACGAGGAATCCAGGAAGTTTTCTATGAATAATATGTGAGTATATTCTAGATGGAATAATTATATTCTCAAAAATAAAAATTATGTTATAATTTTTGTATTCAAATATAATATGGGGATCATGTGTGTATCTAGATTACCAAGACTACTAAACTATTTGGTCCTTCGAGATGTGATTCCTTATATCTTATGCCAATATAATAAAGAATATATCGAATCTAGGTTACTAAGGTTAGGGTTTTTATACTTGGTATCATAGGAACTTTAGTAGAAAACTTAGGAACTAGATTTAGGAAATATGGATTAGGGAACATAACCCTATGATAGACTTTGAGGATAATTATAGAAGAACATTTTAAAGTTTTGGTAAGGAGGAGATTATGTGGTTTTTTCTGGAAATACATCCTTGTATATATACTTACGTGGTTCTAGAATGTATGTACCTAGGGGTAATAACTCCAAAGAATGTGTGTTGGGCTTGACTCAAGTGTTACCTGGTACATGACAATATGCCTTACTGTGCACCAGGTTTTAAACTCTCGAGGGATATGCTTTGGATAATTTGCATTTTCTTTACAAAACATTATTAAAGATTTGAATATATGATGAAAATGAATGAACTAGGTTAAGGATAAGGTATCTTATATTTAAAATAAGGTGTCATGATTTAGACATCTTATAAATTATTATATGGTTTTCTCACTATGATTATTATTTCTCACACTATGCTTTTTGTTTTTAGTCAATGGATGGAACCTGAAGGGATTGCACTAACATTTAATATGAATGATAATGTAGTGACTATGAGAAACCAAAATGGTATGATGATAGGAGTGAAAAATATCTTGATTATTCCCAATCAGTTATCCTAAAATATGATTAACAACCTATGCCTTAAACAACTCCCAAACTCACCAAAGAAGAGGAGGATGGAGTTTGCTAAGAGCTCGAGTGGTAGAGATCATAGAGGAAATAAGGCATAATTTAATTCATGTTATAAATGTGAAAATATAAACCCATAAAGGTGACTAAAATTAATGGATAAATGATTTATGTTTTTAAAACAAGGTAATAAATCAATGAAGGAAAAATAAAGAGTATGATAGAAGGAAATAAATTTCATCCTAGGGATCCATTTATAATTCATTGCCTTAAATGTGGGGAAACTGGGAATTATCTTAGTCAATTCCCTCTTATAAAGGTTAACCCTTAGACAAAGGAATGACTTATATTGAAATAAAAAGTATTTATGTATTGGGATTAAATAATTAAATTGTAGAAGTATTTTTACTAATGGTATTTTAGTTATAAGAATCATCAAATGTATAGGGATTTTTTAAATTTTTAGAATCATATATGTCTTAATTAACTTAAAATTTTTGAATATCATCATGGTTTATGATTTTAAGTTTTATCATAAGTACAAAACCCTTTTGAAATTTTTTTTGCTAAGGATATAATATGATTAAGGATATTTTTGGAAAACATTTATGGGAATACAACCCATTGGTTTAGCATATGAAATACTTATATGAGAAAGAATGCCTTTAAATTTTTTAGAATTAAGTTTGAAGTTATTGATAACCTTTAGGGTTTATCTTATCTTTATGTTGAGGTAATTATGGGTTATTTCACTTTGGGGACATTATAGGAATTATATTAATATAGTTTTATAAAAACCTAGTTATTTATTATTCCAAATGAACATTCAAATTTCTCTTTCCCTATTTTAAGAGAAATTTTTATTAACCCTTTTACAATGTGGGTTTTTCAACAATGGTATTTCCAAATTTCAAACCCTTGATTATCAATATCAAGTTTAAATTGTGAGGATGAAATTTATTGAATTTTGGTAGAATGTAACACCCCAAGATTTTATGATATATTTGTTTTTATATAAATTTGATCTCTTCGATAGCTTACGAAACATGCAACCGCAGGTCTAAATGAACCATAGTATAGTATACTATTATAACATATTCATAAAATGGAGAGTATGAATAGTACTAATTGAATTTTGAAAATTATGGTTATCTATTGATTATAAATAAAATAATAATCAATTAAAATAAAAAATAATTTTTTTCTTAAAAACTGTATTTTTCTAAGAGAATGTTTAGTCACACTTTGCATACATAATTTAAAATTAATTTTTTACAATTTTAAAAAAAATATTTGATAGAATTAAATTAATTTTTTAAAAAATAATATCAAAAATGTATTAGGGTAAATTTTGGATTTTTTGGAAATGTTTCATTTTTTGATGAATAGTGAAAAAATACTGATTTTTATCGAAAATTGCCTTTTAATTTAAATTATTTACAATGTTAAATTATATTTTAAATTTATTTTAAAGTAAAATTTAGTCAATTATATTATAATAAATACAATTTATTTAAGCTTAATCAATTTCATATTGAATTTTTATATTAAAACTTTCTACACTTATGAGAATTTTCTCTTTCAAAATCCGCTTTTTCGTCACATTTGTGGATATAATTTGAAATTGTATTTTACCACTTTTGTGAATTTAATTTAGAAAAATAGAATCCATATTTGGAATTGGAATAATTTATATTATCTAATTTGATCAACTTAATTTTTTACCATTATGAATAGAAAAGGTAGTAAAAATTAATTACCACAGTTAAGGTAAAAACTGATTTACCGAAGGGTTAAACTAAAAAGATAAGGGTAAAAATAACCTAAAAATTGTCAAAGACCCATTTTATGGGAATATTTTGAACTTATCACCTATAAGTTTTTATAATTTCCCATTTTTTAGACTTTGGTATGATGAAAATTTGGATGTAATTGATTCTTTTCAAAAATTCCACGTGTGCCCTCTCCCCCTTATAAAAGGCCACCCCCTCTCCTCCCTTATCCATACATAAAAATACATTTGTTTTAGTAAATACCTACCCAAATTACTTCCCTACTCCCCTCCCAACATCATGGATCTATTTTTTTATCATAAATCCAACCTAGGAAGGATTTACTTGAAAACTTAAAGAAGTTTTCCAAAGAAGAGGTAACATTCTTAAACAAGCATTTTTATTTTGTTTCTTCTTCCACATCCATAAGATATTATTAAACCATGATTAAATAATAACCTAAATAATTTAAATATACTGATATTTTATTATGTTAATTTCATTACCTATATTCACCTCCTCTTCTATCAAATGGGAAATGAAACTGTCGATCGTGTGTACGGCGAACTACCGCCTCGCGAACCGATGTAATTCATTTTTCATCACTAACTTTAAAGGATGGATATAATGATGGATTTAAAAAAATTATATTATATTTATGATATTTTTATACTTATTTAAATATAATATCACATATACCTTATTACTTTCCATGTCGTTTAAAATATGATAATGTCACTCATGTGTACGGCAGACTACTGCCTCGCGAAGCAATGTGATTCCTTTTTCACTTATGATTTACATGGAAATTAATAAGGATAAATTTAATGAATATATGTTATATATATGGAATTATTTTTAATCTATAAGATTAATATATAACCCACTTCCTTATCCTTTTACTCGTTAATGGAATGATATCGCCGCTCGTGCATGTGTACAGTCTATCATCTCCACGAAGCGATGTGATTCATTTTCCATGTCCAACCTTAAAAAAAGATTATAAAAATGTATATAATGATTCAATATGATATTTATAAAATTAATATCATTTTTTATATGATGGATCCATATCCTATACCTAAGAACAAAAACTTTCATGATAAAACACACATGAGAAAACAAGGCAATTAACACCCAAAATAATAAAAATAATGAAATATTATTAACAAATAGGTGTTAAATGTTATAAGAGGATTCTATATGATATTATAAATGTGAATATGGTTCTATTATAAATTAATAAAAATTTTAAAACCATTATAAATTATATTAAATCACGTTCAACCAAAATGAATCCTGAGGTAAGTGACTTCATCACAAATTTTCTTCATTTAGGAATATTATAATGTTATGCATCTAATTTATTTTATATGGTGTATATACTAACCCTTTTTTATGTAATATAATTAATACTTCATAATTTTTGGTATTTAAATTTTTAATTTGAATTATTTCATCTAAGTGGATTTTACTTGAAAATTACCAAGTGGTAAAGAATTTCATCACTTAATTTATTTTCATTGGGTTATATTACTTATTTATTATCTTTGAAATTATAATATTATATGTGTAAAGACTGTTGACTATATTATATTTAATTTCCACTTATTTTATGTGGATTCAAATTCTATACACATAATCGATTCATTAATTAATTCTCATTTAAACATTATTATCTTTGTAAGGGTTTATTTCACAATCTAGTTTTAATCAGGATTTCTTATGATTGAATTTAAATTGAAGGAAATTATTTGATCATTGTATAATAAACACATTTAATTTTATTATACTATTTTTATTCATGAATTTTTCAAGTAATAGTACTATTTTTCACTTGTTGGTACTTAAAATGAGTGAGAAAATGTTTTTAATAAAATCTGACTTCATTTCTATTTTCGATCGAAAATCCCTTTTCTTCCAAAACCATGTTTTCTAAAAAAATCAAATTTTTTTTAACACTATCAAAATGATTTATTAAAGAAATTTTTACCCATGGTTTAATTTTTACAAAATGTTTTGAAAGGAATCTTTATTTTATTTTCAAAACAAGGCTCGTTTGGTTTTTATTGAAAATGTGAAAGTAATATTTGTTTTAACATGTATGGTATGAACAGAGTTTCCCACTATAATGACCACTCAATGTTTTAAACCTTATTTTTTAAATTTCATTTTCAAATAAAATTGAAATTTTAGTTTTAAAATTTTATTTTCAAAGTGAAAATTTTATTTTCCTAAAGAATGTTTTAATGACATTTTTATGGTATTTCCATTCATCAATGACATCAACCCTTTATTTTACTTATGATACACTAGGTATATATTGTATTAAAATCATATTTATTATTTCTTTGGATATTTTATGATCAGTTTGACCAAGGAAAGTATTTTCATTCTCTTTCTTGATTATTTTTTTAATCCTTTTCCTTTCCTTGAAATATTCACTTTCTTGTTATCATTGGAAATTACATTTCCCATAAATATTCATATTATTTATCATGTATATACTTATTACTTAAATCTTATATCATTTCTATATATGGTATTTTACTTTGAAAGTTATATGATTGACTAGGGAAATTATTGTTAATATATATTCTTTACTCAATATGAAAATTTATTGATAAGGCATGTTGTTCATGAATTAAATAAATAATTCAATATATGAGAAATGTATTGGACATGAAGATATGGTTGGGGATCAATTATAGATATCCCATCGACACATTGATAGTCACATGAGATGAATTAGTTATACAACCTTAGTTAAATGGGTTTTTGGTGTATACATACCCATCAGTTTTAAATTATCTTGTGAAATGTATTGGGTATCATGATTCTTGAGATCATGATGTCCAATAATTAACCATTTCTTTCATTAAGAATTCATTTATTATTATCCATGATATTTTCTAAATGATATTATCTGTGTAAGAATTTTCATTCTCAGTTTGTCGATTAAATGGAATGTGTTTTCATTTATTTACCTTTCCATATTGATTATTATTTATCTATTTATGATAGTCAAGTTATTGATTAAATGGTATGTGTGTTAAGTTATTTATCTTTCCATATTGTTTATCTAATCATGATAGTAAAATTATTTAAATGACATGTGTATCCAATTATATACCTTTACATATGGATTATGCTTATTGATTCATGATATCTTCTTTTATAATTAACTCTTACTGATAATTTGAGCTCACCCATATTTTTCCCTTTCCTAGGAATCCAGGAAGTGTGATATTAATGATAAGCAAGGATATTCTAGAGGTAATAATGATATTCTAGAAAAAAAATATGTTGTGATTTGTGTGTTCAAATATAATATGGGAATCATGTATGTATCTAGGTTATCAAGACTGCTAAACTATTCAGTCCTTTGGAATGAAATTCCTTGTATTTTATGCCAATGTAATAAAGCATACGCTGGCTTTGGGTTACTGGGGTCAGGGTCATTAAAAATTTTCTCAATTGAGAGAACCTTCTGTGAGTTGTGAGGCAATCTTTCTAGGACATCCCTATAACCAACCTGTTAGGAAATAACTATACTATCCATCCAAATATGGGTGGAAAAACAAAAAATATTATAAGAAAGGGGGAATTGAAACCAACCTAAATAATCCTAGAACTAGTTGGGTAGAGTATTCATCCTCCACCACAACCCATAAATCCTCAACCACCATAAAGTCCTTTCTAACAACCCCCTCCAAAACTCATTCCTAGCCTTGAGTACATGATGAAACAAATGGATGAAAATGATATCCAATTCCAATAAACCACCCAATCAACCATATAAGACCTAAAACCTCAATTATTATAGCTCACCAACTTAGTGGGTGAAATCCAAAGTTAAGGGTCGGGAAAACTATCATCCCAACCTATTTCCAATCCCAATGAAAAAGTTGGTGTATATTCTATCACATTTCATAGTGGTTAAGAACTTTCTCCTTCCAGTGATTTAACACATCAGGTATGTCCTCCTAAAAACTCTCATTCTCTACCCTCAAAATATTCATATAAAGAAAAAAACAAAAAGGGTAAAAAAATTATCAATGAGGATTCTATTGATCAATCCATTCCTCTTCCCTTTCCCCAAAGAATCCCTCAATCCAAGAAAAATTTTGATAATGAAATTGATAAGGGGATCATAGATGCATTTAAAAAGGTAAAAGTTAACATTACTCTCTTATATATAGTTAAATAAATTCCTCACTATACCAAATTTCTTATAGAACTTTACACCCATAGAGATTGAAGTAAAATGAAAGAGTCAACCTTGTAAGGAATGTCCTGGACTTGATATAACTATAAATTCTAACCAAATTCAAGGATTTGAGAACTTTTATGATACCTTGAACCATAAGGGAGACTTTTTTTCTAATGCAATTCTTGATTTAGGTGCTTTGATGAATTTTATTCCTCGCTCTATGTATGCCTCTCTGCATGTTATAGAGCTTCAACCAATGGAAATAGTAGTTCAACTTGCCAACCGGAGCAAAATACACCCAACATGAGTGATCGGGGATGTCCTAGGGTGAGTAAAAAACCTCATTTTACTTTTAGACATATGAATTCTTAATATGGAAGATACTCAGACCCAGGTAAATGATCCTCTCGTACTTAGATGACCTTTTCTAAAAACAGAAAATAAAATCATCAACATTCACAATGGTACGTTTTCCATGGATTTTGGGGGAGAAAAGGTAAGTTTCAATATCCTTGGTGCTATTAGACACCTTGTTGAAGATCACTCCACTCTTAATGTCTATTCAATGGAATTAATCTCTAATGACACACACAAATAAAATTCTCTCCTTGACCCATACTCTGATTCATTTTCCTATTCTCCACTCTTGGATGATTTGGGTTTCAATTCATCTTTCAAGTGTTGTGTGTGTTTGAAAAAGTGTAAAAAAAAATTAATTTATGAGTGTGTTCATTATGAGGTATCCATGATCATCGATGATTCTACAAATCTCATTTCCATTGATTATCTTTCCATAGAGAATAAGCATGAGAAGATAGAAAATTTCATGAACCTTACTCCTGCTAAATCCCTTCCCTCAATCCAAAAATAATCAATATTGGAATAAAAACCACTTCCATATAATTTAAAATATGCATATCATAAGCGTATTGACCAATTTCCCACCATTATTGCCAACAACCTCTCTCCAAAGCATTAATCAAAACTACTTGTCATTTTGAGAGAGTGTAAAAAGGCAATAGGATGGAAAATGGATAATATTCCAGGGATTATCCCATCTATTTTCATGCACCATATAATTTTATATGACAAGGATAAACTCATAAGTAAATCTCAACTCCATTTAAATCACACCCTCCTTAAAGTAGTAAAATTGAAAGTTAGTAAATTACTGATTGTTGGGGTCATTTATCCTATATCTAATAGTAAATGGGTTAGCCCAGTGCAAATTGTGCCTAAGAAAACTAGAATAATGGTAATATCAAATGAAAGGAATGAATTGGTTCCAACACATGTTCAAAACAATTGGTGAGTCTATATTGACTGTCATTGACTAAATAATGTCATGTGAAAGGACCACCTTCCTCTACCTTTCATCGAACAAATATTAGAAATATTGGATGGTAAGACCCATTATTATTTCATTAATGGCTGAAATTTAAATTTTTATTATCAAAAAACTTTTAAGTAAAAAGTGAGAAACCAAAAATTCACCTTGGTACAACACTAAAATAAACCACATAATTGTTGAAAGATAGCTTGAGCCTACTGGAATCATTCTCCCTAAATAATTTCTAGGAATGATTCGGTACTTATAAGTCTAGATCATCTATTATTAGATCTTTAAAGTGTGTTTCTATATTATACCAAGTCTTTAAGTAATCATATATGTTTATCTTCCCTTCATTGAATCCTCTAATCAATATAAGATCTTGCTTGTTGATCCATGCATTTTGCTCACTGTTAGTGTTCACATGTATCATTATTTCCATCATCTTTGTTGCTTCCTATTATGTGGACTTAATCGTAAGAACTTTTTCCATTAATTATTCTCCCGAATAAATAACCAGTTCCAAAGCTTTATTAGGTTCTACAACAACCTCCCACTATTTTCCAGATGAAATGACTACAATGTCCTCCTCCAACCACGCATCCTCAATATGCAACAGAGACTCCCCAGGTTGATCCCCTGCCTTCTCTTCTACATCCCCTTGTGAAACTTCCAAGATTTCCAAAATAGAATTCCCATTTTAAACCTCTTTGTCTTCATCTATTGACCCAGGATCTTTGTTATATTGATTCTTCTTGTTTCCTCTCACTTCTTGGAGTTCCTACACCTTGATGTCACCACCTTTGTTAGCTAATCGTGTCTCCATTGGTCTAGGAAGGCATGAGTAGTCTTTATGCCCCTTGTTTTTCTTCTTCTTGTTGACAATACAACTCCTTGGATCCCTGTTTTCTTTATTTCAACTCTTCCTCCTTGGGCTATGAAGACCCTTACAATATTATCCCATTTCATTGTCCTCTAAGGTTTTCCTTCCTGAATCTACTATAGAGAGGCATTTGGTGATGCACTATACTCGACCATCATCACCAAGGCAATCAAAACAGTTATTAAAGTTAAGACAGGACAGGGTCCTTCTCAGTTTGGACCCCTATTTATCATAAAATAGACTATCAGATCCATGTCTTGGTTCTACCCAATCCTAACCATCCTTAGAGATTCCATCACCAGTCAGTTGTGTCACTCCTTCGGGGTTGATACCATTGTCTGCTCGCACAGCCAGTGTATAAGTGCAAGGACTGGAATTCAATGTGCCATCAGTACTAACCTCATCACTTCACACCAAGCCAAAGGGGGATTGTTTAGCAACCTGGGGAACTCCCATATCCTTTTTAAAGTGATAGAAAATATCTTCCACCTTTGGATTGACCTCTGTTCTCTTATCTTGTACCATCTCCGCCTTAGTTTGATCCCTAAAGAAACCCAGTAATGATCCAGCAACCAAACCATTATCGCTGCCTCTAAATCCTATATTTATCTGACTTTCATGCCTACAATTTGTCCTAGAATAACCCAATTTCTTGCACATAGAGAAATAATTAGACCACGACTCAAAAACAACAGGTTGTTTCCAAGATAATTCTTCCCCAACTGTAAGCCATACAAAATCAGCTGGCCTTATAGAAACATCCACTTCCACACATATTCGAGGAGATGCAATATGAAAAACTAACCTAGTTCTACTATCGGAGCATAGATATCTTCCATCCAAATTTAATAACATGTACAATATTGAATTATTTTGAAATGGTAATGAAAGTTCGGGTTGACTAACCTAAATTTCCATTTTCGGGACATCGTGCTTCATATAAAAGTCGAAGGATCGCTAGAAGAGAAAGAACCACAATTTGTTGCATATGAGAGGAGCATTGGACCATTCCTTGATCAAATCAAACTCTATTGAAAAATGAATCATGATGTGTTTGTTTTCAAGTAAACCCACCGTCGCACGATCTTGTAAATCCCAGAAACTGAAAACATACCTATCAAAAGCATCCACCGAAGGAAATCACTGTTTAAACCACACAATCAGAGTTAGTTTCAGAAGAGAGGAAGCTTCATTAAATTCGGTGGATGAGATTGGAAGAGTAGGGTATCCTTCAAATAGATCTAGAACTTTCAAGTTGATCCGGATCTAGGGAAATGGAGCATGGCGATTAGGATTGGATAAGGGAGAAAGGTAGTGCAATGGATTTTCTAAGAGCAATAATGGTCCCTTCCCCACCATGGGGGGAGGGACTGGCACAATGTCCATTCAAGGTTTAGCATACCTTGTAACCCTACCCCGCAGCGAGATCCCCCATCAGTTTACCTTAATATTATTTTCTTAATGGGTATTCAGGTTATTTTCAATTCTATATAGCCCATGAGGATAAAGAAAAGACAACATTTACCCATACATATGGAATATTTTCATATAGGAGGATTCCATTTAGTCTTTATAATTCTATGAGTAATTTTCAGTGTTATATGTTGAGTATATTTTCTGAGTACCTCAAGAATTGTATGGAAGTTTTTATGGATGACTTCACAATTTGTGTCTCTTCATTTGATGATTGATTGTAAAACCTAGGTTATGTCCTTTTGTGTTTCATTTAAAAAGATATCATATTAAATTATGATAAATGTCATTTCATGGTAAACCGGAGGATAGTTCTTGGGCATGTTATTTTGATTAAGGAAATTTAAGTTGATAAATTAAAAAATGAAATAATTTCCTATCTTCCATTTCAAAAATGTGTTTGTAAGGTGGGATATTTCTTGGGTTATTCTAATTTTTACCACATATTCATTAAATAATTTAGTAATATTTCACTTCCCTTATCTCGATTGTTACAAAAATATTCTGAGTTGTTTTTGAAAAAAAATGTGCAGATGAATTTAATTCACTAAAAATGAGTCTCACATCACCTCCCATCATCCAACCACCAAGGTTAGAACTCCCCTTTTAAATTATGTGTATTGCCTTAAACTTTTCAGTTAGGGAAGTTTCATCACAAAGGGTTGAGAGGGCTTCTCATGTCATTGTGTATTCCTTGTGTACCCTTGACCCTACCCAGGAAAACTACATAACCATTAAAAAAGAACTTTTTTCTATTTTTTTCCCTTCGACAAATTTGATTCATATCCTCTTTGGTCAAAATTCATTATATTTTCTGATCACGATGCCCTTTGGTTTCTCCTTAAGAAACCTGAAGCTAATCCCCACCTCATATGGTGGATGATCCTCCTCCAGGAGTTTGAACTTGTGATTTGAGATAATAGAGGAGTGTAAAATGTGGTATATGACCACATTAGTAGGATTTTCCCACCATTATACCACCATGTTGACTCATCCCTCCCCATTGTAGAATTCTTCCCTGATGAGCACCTCTGTGATTTGGTGTACCCTACCCCTTGGTATGAAGACATTGTGAATTTTTTGGTAGAATCTAGGGTCCCCACATATTTTATCACCTCACAATCCCAAATACTTGAGTATGATTCATGATAGAAAATTTTGGATGACCCATACTGGTGGAGAATTTATAGTGAACAGGTTGTTCATCAGTGTGTCCTCGACTATGTATTCATCTTTTTTTTGAGCTTCTAGAACACTTTGGCTTATGGGGTCCACTTTGTATCTCAACATACATATTTAAAGGTCCTTAACCCTAGACTTTATTGGTCAGAATTTTTTAGATATTCTTATTGGTTTTTTAATTCATGCACGTGATGTCAATTCATAGGGAATATCTCCATGAGGAATGAAATACCCCAACAACCCATGCTATTTTGTGAGATCTTTGGTACATATAGCATTGAATTCATGGGTAATTTTCCAAATTCATTTGTATTTTTATACATCTCATCAATGGATGAATGTGTTTCTAAATGGGTGGAAGCAAAGGCTACTAGAACTGATGACTCTCAAATAGTTATTGATTTTGTGAGATCTCATATTTTCAACAGGTATGGTTTTTCAAGATTCATCATTAGTGATCAGGGTTCACATTTTTGTAATTAAAATATGAAAAAAAATATTTCTATAATTATGGGGTTGTGCATAAAGTTTCTACTATATATCACCTCCAAACTAACGAACAAGCAGAAATTTTAAATCAGGAAGTTAAGTGAATCTTAGAAAAAAAATGGTACAAACTAATAGGAAATATTGGAGTTTATGCTTGTGTGATGAACTTTGGGAGTACTGTACAGCTTTTAAAACCCCATTATTAATGTATTTGTATAGTATTGTGTTTTTAAAGTCTTTTCACCTCCCTGTGGAGGTTGATCATCGTGCATATTGGTCTTTTAAAAAATGTAATATGAATCTCTCATATGCAGGTGAGAATAGGAAGTTGCAGATTTATAAGCTAGAGGAAATGTAAATAGACTCATATGAGAACTCACAGATCTATAAGGAGAGAACCAAGGCTACCCATGATCACCTCATCCTTCATCATTAATTCCACACTGGGAATAAGGTCCTCTTTTTCAATGAAAGGATAAAGTTTCACCCAAGTAAGCTGCATTCTCATTAGTTTGTCCCATACACTATTACTAATGTCTATCCATTTGTTGTTGTATAGGTTCAAAATTAAAAAATCGAACAAACATTCAATTTCAATGGGGAGCGATTGAATTACTTTTAAGAACCCATTCTGGAGTCCCCTGTGGAGGAACACCACCTCCAAGAAGAAACCTACCAGTGACACCCACTAGGTTTTATTCTTCCTTCCCACATTCTCTTTTATTATAGTGAGGAAATTTCACACTCTAGGTGTGGGGGTGGGTACATTCCTGGGTTAGTTAGGATTTTCATCATTTTTTCTTTTTTTTCTTTTTTTTTTCTTTTTTTTTCTTTTTTTTTTCTTTTTTTCTTTTTTTTTTCTTATTGCATGATATCATCACTCCCCCCTCCCTTGTTCACTTTTATTCCATAATAATTATTTTTTTATGCCCACATAATCATGGAAATTATTGAAATGCATGATGAATTTCCCTATTTCAATTTGTTTTAACATTTAAAAAAATTATTTCACTGATGGCATGTGAGTTGTAGCATGAATTTAACATTGTGGTGTGATTTATTTAAGTAAATTGGTTTTTTTCAATGATATAAATGGTTTTATCCCTATGAAACCTTTGATATGATTAATACCCTATGTGTGAGTAGTTTATGGGAAAATTTTGTCACTTAGCATCTCCACACATCTCTGCACCCAACCATGAAGTGTGAATATTTCTTACTTAATATAAGGTATATATAAGTTATTTTGATATTTATCAGCTTTCCAAAATTATTTTTTCATGTGTTTGTTCCTTATATAATATATTTTATTATTTTACCAGATTAACCTATGCGTGTGTGCATGTTATCCGTCTGTTGTACACCCTCAAAAAAACAAAAACAAAAACAAAAAAAATAATGATGGGAGTGATCAAATGTAAAACATATGGGGATATCTAGGTTAGGAGATTAAGGTTTTAATTATATGAATTCTCAAGTGAGTGGGCCCTGAAATTTGATTTCAAAGGATGTAGGTGAGGTTCGATGGAAAAAATCAAGTGCGTAGAAAAAATTTAAAATAACTTATATTTACTGGATATAAAGTGAAAATAATAGCATGAAATGGTTGTCATGTACACATGTAGAGAGTTAGTGACATGGTTTAATTTTTAATTCCTTTTTAATACTAGTATCATACATATCCTTTAATTTCATTCTGATACAATTTACGAGACATCTTTTTCAATGATCACTAAGAATAACTCCTTGGTGTGGTTTTTTCTTTGATCACATTACTCTAATGAATTAAATATTATTTAAATGTTAAATCTTCATGAAGTTTGGAATATCTTCATGCATCATTTTTTTGAAATATGACTTTTCCCAGGAGTGCAAATGTTTAGGTGTGGGGGTGTGATCGCACCATGATTCGTTATTTTATTTCACTCTTACACCATTGTGTTAAAATGGTTTTTTATTATAAATTCCAAATATAAAAAAATCACATTTGATTCAATTATTTAATGTTTATCACTTTTAAAAAGTTTAAATTTTCTTATTTTAATGATTACATTGTCGCAGGAGGTGATTTAGAGGACCCAGGATGAAGTTGAAGAAAAATGGGACAAACTATGCAAGAACCCAATCACACATTGTGGAATCAAATTAAAACTATAGATAATTCATGCATCTAATTGGGATGATCCAAAATTTAGTGGACTACAACTCTTCTGAAGACACTCAAGCCTAATTCATCCAACAAGGGGTCCAACCGAACTGATCTTTCTAAGAAATCGAATCTGATCAAAGTCAAAAGTTTGGTTCTATATTTTAGAAATATCTCCCATTTTATACATTAAATGGCCACAAAATTTGATAGGGAGATATTCAAGAGGTCATCCAACAATTCTTGTCATTTTTCCAAGTCGAGATAAGGCACTTTACAAGCCCAAAACCATGGTCCAAGCGGTATCTCGAAATATGGGTGCCCAAAACCACATCCCACTTTGCCTATAAATTGGAACCATGGGAACCCCATTTGTAAGTTCGACCATGAGGAAAATCTATGCCATTTTGGAGACCCATAGGATTCCTCTCTTCATCCTAGAAGTTCTAGAGGCCCCTATCCTCATTGGGAGATCAAGGATGAAGGTGAAGTTCCAACTAATCCTCCTCCTCCTCTCGATGGTGAGCTAAATAGTGGATAGTCATTTCAAGGGAGCTACACACACTTGGAGATGGAGTTTCAACACTTTTTATTCTTCTGGTTTAGTTTAATTTGTGTGTGGAACATTTCATTTATGTTTTATCTTAACATACTTCTCCTTTGAATGCGTTGTTTTTGTATAATTAATTGAAACACTTTTCATTTCAACGCTGATTGGGTTGAGATTTCAAGTGGGGATCTTGGGTTGTTCTGATTAGATAGCACAAGCATCATTTTTTACATTCACATTAATGATATTTCAGAATGATTTGGAAGCCCTCATTTTATTATTGAGGTCCAAACCTTTACAACATGATTGTTTTATCAATGGTTGGTTCTTTGTGCGTCGTTTTAAAAGGAATGAGGGGAATCAAGATCTTGATTTCCCTCAACCAAAGGATTCCATTAAACTATGTGTAATTTTCAGAAAAATGAACTAACTAAGATGTGTAGTGAACTTGAAATGACCTCCTCCTCTCATTATTCTAAAAACATCATCTTTGTTTATCAATAATTAAACTCTTTAATTACATCATTTATTTTTAAAAGTGTTTTCAAAACCACCCCCACCCCCACCCCCTCTTTTAGTCCTTTTTATTAAAGACATTCACTTTAAAACTTCAACGATCCTTGAGAGATAACGTAGGGTCTACCCTAGACTATAAATCAACTTTAAAAACTTAATCAATTTGACGTGTCACAACAACATGTCGACTAGCCACACTCTGGAGAGATAGTGCATGACCCATCTCAATTCCCAAAGTCACTCCAGGCCAGTCTGCTCGCCCAACTCATTCCATCTTGCCCATGATCTAACCGCCTAGGCAATCACATAAAAAGGGGGGAATAAATCGCCTCTAATTCAGTTAAACAGGCCCAACAACTCTAAGGTATCACAAGGGCCTCCCAAGTCCTACAAGGGTTAACCCACACTCAGTCATCCCCTTCCCTCGTATGGAAGGTCCAAGGGAACCTATATAAAGGTCCTCTACAACCTACTCGGGACAAGATTCTCTAGTTCACACGCCTCTTCCAAGAGGCATCAAAGACTCCTAAGTAAGGGGTACTAAGTCTATCATAGTCCGGTCACACCCCTCAAGAGGGTCTAAAGGTCATAGGGAAAACGTCTATATCAAGGTCTTGGCCATCAACAGCTGAGACATCTAACTAGTGCTCAAGGTCCCTAGTGGCCTAAGCATTATGCTCAGTCCAAATCATCCCATTTTAAATTAAGAAATTCTCTACATTTTTAATTAGAAATTTATTTAATTTAAATAGGTTAACGCCCTTAGTGGAAAGAACACATGTCACTTGCACCATAATAAATGCATAAATTCCATAAGGCAAGTATATGGACCACTTACCTCTTTAGGAATCCAAAACCTTGTAATTCCCAAGCCTAGCGACTTTGCCTAGGCTTGCCAAGGTTCGTCCATGTTCCACCAGCCATCGTCAACTCACCCAAGGCCCTAACTCATGAAAACATCCTTAATTAATTAATTATAACATTTATAATTAATTATAAAATTAATTTTGAAATAGGAATAATGGATAAAAACTCATTGGGCGCTTCCATCGCACCGAAACCACGACCAACCACCAGCGGGAGGTCTGCAATGTACTCCTGATATCATCTTGGGACAAAGACCTAATACATGGCATCGATTCAATTACCGATTTAATTTAATTTAAAGAAAAATCTCATAAAATTCACTGTGGCAACATACCTCACTGAAACGGCATACGACGATGTGCGGACGTTATCACGGGACATGTAAAGACCCGGAATTTCCATGTATTTTTTTTTTAAATATATGGGAATTTTATGAGTCTGCGAAAATTGACAGCACATGATTCCGAGGCCCGGAGTGCCCGAAATGAATTTCTGAACTTTTGTTTTGGTACGTTCAGTAAACGTGCGAGCGGGTTTTTCTAACTTTTGAACCGGTGCTCGGAATTGAAATCTGAGGACACTGTTGAACTTGCAGCATCAGTATTCGCTTAAAGAGACCTTCACTTCGATAGTAGTTGGTCGAGGGTAGAAGTTAGATTTTGGGTTTTTCGTGTAAGAATAAAATAAAAATAAATTTGTGTAACAATTTATTTTTATTTGAAACACCCATGTGGATGTTGGGAGGTAGGGACCACCAGAACTAAACCACCCTTTGAAAGTTAAGAGGTGGGGTCCACCGGAACTAAACCTACCTTGCGAGGTTATGGTGGTGGGGACCACCTAAGCCTAAACCCCCAATTTGAATTTTAGAGGTGGGGACCACCCGACCCCTCTTAATGGGAAGAAACCTATCAACTCCCCAATTTTCCACCCCACCCATTAAATTGAGCCATTTAATTGGGCCAATTAATTGAGCTAATTAATTGTGTCAATGTGGTACATTAATTGTGCCAACTTGGTTGTGCCAACATAACCAATCCTTTAAGTTAATTATATTGGCACCTCTTTCTTTTTTGAGTGGGATTGTGAGAGGAGAACCCTTGGAGGATTACACTTCTCCAACAAAGAACGCTCCTCCAACGAAGAATGTCGACTTCGACTTCTACCTCGGGATGCCCTCCAACGAGGAATGTCTTCGACTACGATGAACCGACGCACGAGCCCAGGATTGGAGGTGTGTGGCGGATGAGACGAACGTCGACAACTCCAAATTCTTCCTCGCGCCAACATCAACGAACAATCTGAGGTAGGGGTTTAAATTGAGTATGATTATATTCTCATGTTCTTCCATTCTAAAACAAAGAATGCAGATCAACTCATTATCAAGTTGATCCGCGAATGTTTTCTTTTGCGGGTTGGGAATAATTATTGCGGGGGAATTGTAGGGTGGATGATTGAATTTCTCTCCTTTCCGTTCTTGAAAATTCTTCATGAATCAAGGAAGAAATTATAGCCGCTTGCTACCACCCTAACGCGGAGAGTGCGGGCCAAACAAACAGGGCTCGTCCTCTCCACAAATCCTGGTTCTTGGTATGTTCTTCGCAATGGACAAAGGTGACGAAGGCAATGGTGCCTCCCCGCGACCGCTGCCGCCCGTGGCCACCGCCGCCCGACATTCCTCCACTCCGCGGCCTCCGCGCTGTTTGCGGTCGAATGCCCACGACCTCGCCGCGCCGCCCCATGGCCTCGCCGAGCCACCACCATCTGAGTCATCGCCACCGTCCGAGCCGAGCCGCTGCCGCCAACTAGGCTGAGCCACCGCCGCCATCTGAGCTGTTGCCATTGTCCGGACCAAGCTGTCGCCGCCGTCCGGTCCGAGCCGCCGCTGCCATCGTTCAGACCGAGCCGTCGTCAGAGCCCCTGCCACCCTTCTGGCCGAACCACCCTGGTCGAGCTGCTCTGCGGCCTCACGCCCTCGCGACACCCTCCGAGACCCTCTGCAACCTCACGGCCCTCCGCGGCTCCTCGCGGCTTGCCGGGCCGGACCCAGCGGGTCGGGACGGGTTGACCCAGACCGGGTCGGACCAGACCCAGACCCACTACGACCCATTTACATACTTTTAGCCATAACTTTGGCACCGGATGTTCGTTTGACGAACCGTCAGAGGGGCTGGAAATCTTGGAGAGAGATGGTCCCTTTGAGTATATGCCACTGAATATTTAGGTTAAGATGGGGTATAGTCAGGTTGGATCAAACATGAATCCAACTGGGCCCCCAAGACTAAAAGGCTAATAACTCATAGACCGAGCGTCTGATTGACGCGCTGTCTGTTGCGTTGAGACCCCTATGACGTGGAGGTCCTTTGAGATACTTCTTCGTGGGACATAGTAGCAGTTGGATAATCGAACAGTGGCTTGGGGAGCGGACTCTCCCAGAGACGAGCAATCCTAGTACGAAAACCCAGTAGCTAGTTGTGACGAGAAGAGTGCTCCAAGAGAACCTGTGCGGATTAGCTCCTAGCGATCCTGTGTGGGACAATTCCTGGTGATCCTGTGGGGGTCAGATCCTAGCGATCCTATGTCGGTCAACTCCAGCGATCCTGTGTGGGTCAGCTCCAGCGATCCTGTGTGGGTCAGCTCCAGCGATCCTGTGTGGGTCAGCTCCCAGCAATCCTGTGTGGGTCAGCTCCCATCGATCCTGTGTGGGTCAGCTCTCAGCGATCCTATTTGGATCAGCTCCTAGCGATCCCGTGTGGGTCAGCTCCTAGCGATCCTGTGTGGGTCAGCTCCCAGCGATCCTATTTGGATCAGCTCCTAGCGATCCCGTGTGGGTCAGCTCCTAGCGATCATGTGTGGGTCAGTTCCTAGAGATCCTATATGGGTCAGCTCCAGTGATCCTGTGTGGGTCTGCTCCAGCGATCCTGTGTGGGTCAGCTCCAGCAATCTCGTGTGAGTCAACTCCTAGCGATCATGTGTGGGTCAGCTCCAGCGATCTTGTGTGGGTCAGCTCCAGTGATCCTGTGTGGGTTAGCTCCAGCAATCCTGTGTGGGTCAGCTCTAGTGATCCTGTGCGGGTAAGCTCCTAGCGATTCTGTGTAGGTCAGTAGCAGAGCCTCTTAACAGAGTAAGATGATTCAGTAGTTATAACTAATCATATCTACTATCGTACCTAAGTTATATATCTGGTGTGAGCTGAGTCGGTACCTCTGTGTTTCCTCGTGATTGAGATGGATTACTTGATAACTTAGGTATATGTATGGGCATATACCTAAGTAAGGTTATCTGTTGATTTCATACTTTTTGGTTTATCCTTGGTAGATTTTTGTGAGACATTGAGGGTCTCGGGGTCCCTACTGAGTATCGTTATACTCACCCCAGCATGGGCTATGCCCGCACCTTGTTGTGTTGGATGCAGATGACGGACAACGCTAACTGGGGACGTGGGTACCAGGACTGGACAGTGCTCGGAGGTGGACCATACGGTGTGACGGTTCACAGAGGAGACGGGTGGACGTGGAGTGCTGAGGAGACGATTTGTACCTACCCTTCAGGTAGGAATCGTGGTGGACGATCCAGGAGTTGTTTTTCACCTATCACCTTTCATGTACTTTCCAGTTTTCCTTGTACTTTCCAAATGGGCTTGTATTATGGACCCTTTTTACTTACTGTACTCGCTCTGTTTATTATTCAGTTCAGTTGAGTTCGTATCTTGCTATGTGCTTGGTTGTGTGTGTTACAGGTTATAAAGGCAATGTCTTCCCAATTTTAGGGAATACGCCTTCGGTGATAGTCGTCAGCCCCTGGCCTATGGAAGGCGGGCTTGGGGTAGTCACGGCATGGGCCCCGAGGGACTGGTTGTGACAGGACATCCTCTAACTAGGATGCACAAAATCCCCATCATATCAAGACAATCCCACCATGCTCTGGTGGAATTTTCCATGAGCCCTAACCCAGTGACAACCAATAATTAGAGAGAAAGGGGGGGGAGAAAGGAGGCCACCAGAGGGAGAGACCAACCTTGAATTTCCAAAAATCGCCACCAAAAACATCCCAATATCAAGGGGGTTTGAAGGAGAGAAGGGAGGAGAGGGGGGCTGACATCACACACAAAACAAGGAAGAGGGGCTCCCCCTCTTAAAATACTGAGGGGGAAATTTGATAAATTTTCCCTAATTAAAAGCCCTGACGACTAGCTGTTGGGTCTCACTGGCTAGCCGATAGACCCAGCTAGCATGGGGGGCCACCGTCCAACCCACTAGCTAGCCGGTGGATGCTGAAAATCTGCAACCCAACCACCTTGGCCCTTCTTTGATGCTCACATGAACCCCTGCATCACCTCCCGAACCTAAATCCTCATCCAAAATACATCCTTTAGAACGCTCAAACTCTCATAATACCATTCCAAGTCCTGGTTCTCAAAACGAACCATCCACCAAATCAAAAATTCAAATTCATGTAGAATTTCTCAACCCGTCTGGACGCGGGTTCTTATAGGACACACATATGTAGGGATGTTATTGTTATTTGTGGAAATTGTAATGTGTGTAAACATGCTATCTCTAAAGCACTTCCACATGGTTTATATACCCCTTTGCATGTTGTTTCTCATCCTTGGGTTGATATTTCAATGGATTTTGTACTTGGCTTGCCTATATCGTAATCAGAGAAGGGTAATATCTTTGTGGCGGTGGATAGATTGAGTAAAATTGCTTATTTTATTGCTTGTTGTAAAACCAATTATGCAACTCACATCACAGATTTGTTTTCCAGGGAAGTTGTTAAGTTTCATGGGTTACCCAAAGCATTGTGAGTGATGGAGATGTCAAATCCATTCATCACTTTTGGAGGACATTGTGGAACAAACTTAGAACCAAACTTTTGTTATATACCACTTAACATCCACAAACTAATGATCAGAGTGAGATAGACAATATAACACTTTCCACATTGTTGTGTGTCATCCTTAGAAAAAAAATGAAACATAAGGAAAGATGTTTGCCTCACATTGAGTTTGCTTATAATTGAGGAGTTCATTCCACTACTAATGTTTCGTCGTTTGAAGTTGTGTGTGGTTTTAACCCATTGACTCCACTTCATATTTTTTTCTTTGTCTACTGGTGTGAAAAAAAAGGAAAAGTTTGTAGAGAAGTTGTATGCAAAGGTAATGATCAACATTGATCGTAAGAATGAACACGTGGTGAAATACGCAAACAAAGGTCAGCGGAAAATTATGTTTCATCCTGGAGTATGGGTGTGGGTACACTTCAGGGAGGAGAGGTTCCCGAAGTATGGTCCTTTCTAAGATTTGAGAAGATAAATGATAATGCTCACAAGATTGAGTTACCCGACATGTATGGAAATGTCAGTGTCACCTTTAATATCGTTGATCACTTTGCCTTTGAGTTTGCAGATTCAAGGATGAATCTTTTTGAGGGAGGGGTGATGAGGATCATGACACACATATGCATCAAGGAGTTAAAGGTGGACTTGATGTGGAGGGTGAAACATGCATAGATGGACAAGACCCATTGCACGAAATTGGAAGCCCAATGACAAGAGCATGGATTAAAAGAATGAAGGGGGTTTTAGATGGATTAATCATGAATATCCAAAGGGAGGCCTAATACCCTTACTTGGGGGAAGTATTCAGACCTATAATTACATTAATTAAAGCTCAAAATGATTTTAAAAACCCAACCCATGGTATGTTATGAATTCAAGCCCATTCTCCCTTGGAATCTTCCAAGTCAAAGTTAGAGGATTGATTTTCAAAGGTGGAGGGCTAGTTGTCATAAAGTCTTGGTTAGGTGTATTATTTTCAAACGGGGTGTTCTAGTTGTGTCTTTTAAGTCATGGGCATGTGCCAAAATTGTGAAGTATTTTGTAAGATTTTTGACTTATGGAAACTAGATGTTAGACATTTGTATCACTCTTTGACTATAAATAGTCACCTCCTTTTACTCTTTAAGACACGATGAGTGAAAATATTGTTATTATGATGAGTTTAGCTTGCAACTTGTGTTCTTGCTTGATTCTTCGACTTTTGAAAGGATTGATCATCTTTTGTAGCGTCTTGTGGCTAGAGTTCTTAAAGATAAGTTCTCTCTAAGTTTTACCTTTGACCATCTACCTTCTTGTTCTCATTGTCCATACATACACCATTACCCTTATTTTCTTGAGATGATTTGAGAGCTCAACACATGACCGTTGGACAAGGTTCCTATGAAATTTCTTAGTGGGTGCTCGGTCGAGTATCGCAGTCGCTTGGTGATGCGGTCTCACAATGTATCTCTCCAAGTGTCGTTTCCAGATCTACATTTCTTTGCAGTTGTTTGCCTTTAACAGCATTTGAAAGTTGTTGATTAACTTCCATGTCATCATCATAGTAGGTGCCCTCTGTTGTAGTTCAACATCACATTAAAGTTTGATTGTCCATGAAGTCCCCAACGCTTTGCTGAATTAGCCCCGCGTTGTTACAGCCCTTAAGACACAATTGCTGTACGTATTATGCAGCATATCACAAAAATAAAATATAAAAAAAAATTGGCTAACTAATTTAAAACATGTCCAAACACAACTTAATAACTTTGTAATTTACTGGATTATAAACGTAACATGAGCCTACAAAATTTTAAAGTTGACATTCATTTGTAACTTCCTTGAGGAAGTCAAAACAGGTAAAAATAAATTACAATTGGTGGCAGCTAAAGGAACTGCTGCAGCCACTGAGAGTTGGAAGCATCCTTCTCCAAACCGCTCACCAGCTTTCTAATTCCCTGCATCGCCTCTTTCAAATCCATGGAATCCAGCGGCAACTCCGAGAACTCCTTCAAGAATTGGTGAGCCCTCACACCACCCCGCCTTCATCCTCTCGCTTCCGCTTCCCTCCCGCCACCTCATTTGAAATGATCGGCAAAGGTGAGAAATCTTCAAGTTCAGCAGCCTTTTGTCGGGCAAGAGACACCACACTTTGAGGGAAATTTGCAAATTCTGCCACATGAATCCCAAAACTTTGATCGCATGGCCCTCCCTCCACCTGAAAGAAGTCCGAACTCCACTCACATTGCATAAAAGCTAACAGAGTGATCAAGCCTTATGAATGTGTACCTTGTAAAGCATGGTCAGCTTGCGGGTAGCCGTGTCAATGTGCACGCTCACATGATAATTTGCCACCCCACCACCAATGATGGACTTGTTAGGAGCCCCCTCGTGTGCTAATGCTGTCAGCTCATGAAAGTGGGTTGCGAACAAGGCCGGTGCTTTAATTACTTCAATTATGTGCTCGCAAATGGCCCAAGCTAAAGCCTAAAAACCACCCAAATGAAAAATCTATGAAAAATGTTTTAACAGCTTGCTTAAAGATGACATATGTCAGGAAAATGACAACGGATTATATATTTTTAAATTATAATAATATTTTAAAATTATTTATTTAATTTGTGATCCATTCATTTTAAATTCATAAATGAATTTTCAAATCTTGAAATTGCAAACGGTGTTTAAATGAGTTATGATAGTTGAAAAAATAAAATAGAATTAGGATAATGAGTTCAAAAAATAAACAGATTTGAATTTTGGAAAACTAAACAAATCAGGGTTCAGGTACTCCAGATTTCTATTTAAAAACAAATTATTTCTATTTGAAAGCATTCAATTTGAAAGACAACAATAAAAAGCACCTTGGTCTTCCAATGGTATTTAACATTTTTGTTAATGGACACAAACGTCATTCTTGTTCATACAGAATTAATTGCAAATGGTGTCGAATAAAAGTTCCATATGTTCTAACGATTACTTATAAATATGCTAAATGCACTTGGAAATAAATGTTGCCTTTTTATGAACGATATTTACAATTAACCATTCAACTATTCAAAACGAGATAAGTTTTATGAGAAAGAAATTTTTGCCCCATAACAAAAATATAAAGTGCCATTTTGAAGATTTAAAATTTAAAATTTTCGATTAGACTTACTTTGCTTTTGTAGCCCTTGGCAATCATTTTCCCAATAAAAAATCCACCCATTGGATTTATTAAGAACTACACTACCTATGTGGCTAAAAAAATTTGAAACTAAAATAAAGATTCATGGAGGAAAACTAACCAAATCCGTCATAAGTGGAAGTCCCGCGGCCCAATTCATCGATGATAATCAATGACTTATCAGTCGAACCATTCAGCATTGATGCAGTTTCCAGCATTTCTTGCATAAAGGTAGAAACTCCTTGTAGCTACGAAAGAAAAGGTTGACTGTTGAATATCTAAACCAAAGACCAACTCCTTGTAGACAATTTGTTGCCTTTGTCAACATTTAATAATGTGGTTATTACATTGGTAGCCCGATAGTGTAATAGTGAATGAATAAGAAATTGATCCATTTTCATTCCGATTGGATCCAATAAGATCTGATCAATCCACTAAGTAAATGCATATAATATTTATCAACTCACTTGGCAGTCACCAGCGCCCACCCGAGCAAAAATGCAGTCACGAATAGAGATGCTGGCTTTGTCACGGG
Organism: Viscum album; assembly: GCA_963277665.1. NCBI lineage: Eukaryota > Viridiplantae > Streptophyta > Magnoliopsida > Santalales > Viscaceae > Viscum > Viscum album. The sequence continues at coordinate 1,263,643,669 of OY728151.1, read as the reverse complement.
GAACAAAAGAACCAACTTGGGCCATCAAAACAATTACACCAACCTGCAAATTCAGCAGATCAAAGGAGTTTTGAATTAAAAAAAAACATAATATAATAAAACCAGTAGAAGTAATGGCAGCACTTTTAATACAAAGGAATTCTGAAGGATACAAGGCATTTTATCAGTAAAATCCCAAGCACCAATTAAACCCTTCATTTTTTTCAACATCAATGATTCAAGAATATGTTGATGCCTTGTCGTGACAAATAATGAATGATCAAGGCTGTGATTGGTTCAAGAAGCCATTTTCTACTTTTATTTTCTAAAAAAAATCAGAAAATGAAATATTTTTTTAGAAAATTGAAAATGATTGGAAAGAGAATCCACATGCTGGGAAGAAAAAGATGTAACAAACAGATAATAAAAAACTCACCTGCCGAATGAAAGTTGATTTTCCACCCATGTTAGAACCAGTGATAATCTGAAACCAACTCTTTTTCCTAATCTGGTTGTGAGAAAGCCAAAGCTACCTTTCAGGCAAAGCATGCAAAGCAGAATAAGAATAAATGAAAGTAGAATCGAATGTATCCTCACCAGTTTACAGTCATTTGGTATGAAGTTAATCCAGTCTTGAGCTTCCACGCATGGGTGTCTACTCCCCTCTAAGATGATATCACCCACATCCTGTACAGAGAAACATAAAATAAACCTCGAATTCACAAGAAATAAGGTTGTGTTTGGTTTTGAAAAATATTTCTTGTTTTCATTTTCTAAATAGAAAACGTTTCGGAAAAGTGAATATAAGACAAGAAAGCATAGGAGTTGCCCATCCAAGTATTTTCATTTTCAAGGAAACAAATTGGTTGTGGAAAATGTTTTCTATTTTCATTTTCAAAGATTCATTTGATTATCTAAATGAAAATGATAAATTTTTTGAGAATGAAAAAAAAAAAAATGTAATCTGGAAAATGAAAACGCGCAAGAGATAAATCACATACGTCCTTACTCCATAATTTCTAAAATATGATTTAATACATTTTTGAAGAAAAAAAAAATGTTTTTCCTAACTAAACAAAACCCATGCTTCCTTTTTGTTATCCAAAAATCTAACATTTTCAATTACATTTTCTAAAACAAGGTTTCTATTTACATAATCCAATATATTTTCTAACATATTCTTGAAAAATGAAAACAATAATAACCCTTACTGAAGATGTGATTTCTGGTCTAGAGTAAGGAGTGGGGAAGCTAGCAGCCAAGTCAGACAGCGATCCAGCCAAAGATTCAAACACCTGTAAATTAAAATGTCTTTTAGTACCAAAATACTTGTTACAAAAAACAGGATACAATAACAAGCAATTACCTCAGAGAATGAAGCTGCTGTTTCAATTACACGTCCGACTATAATTTTCTGGCAGCTTTCATACTCCTCGAGGATCTTTTTGTACTGGTCCCCTAATTTTCTAAGCTTTGTGTTTGTAAACTTTACCTCATCCTTTCGGGTCTCAAGAACTATAAACCGGGTATTGAGCTTGCTTCTAATTTTAGGCCTTCCTTTTTGTGATACTGAAGACGTGCCCGAATTGTGTCCCCTTTTCCAACTTTAAAGCCTTATCCACCGGCAGATTGAGTTTTTGGGCAGTCAGTTTATGCAAATTGTGTATTTGGTTCTCCAATGAATCCCACTGATTCCTCAGTGAACAGAGATCTAAATCATAGCTAGGTGAAATCATGCACTCGCCATTTTCAAGTAGATCAAGGTCAACTGCATTCTCCACAAGACCAATGAACCTGTTGTGGTGATCATTATCCATCCAGATCTCAAGAGGGTCAACATACCGTTCATTGATTAATGATGCAAACTGCCCATCATAGGCTGCCAGGGCAGCTCTGACATATGGAAGTCTAATGCATGACTGCACCAAAAGAAAACGAATATGAAAAAACAGATCAACGTCACTCAATCAAAGGAATGATAAACATGGAGTCACAATTTCCATGGTTTAGATCAAAGGAGTTAAAGTCAAACAGGGCCAAGTCCCTAAAACTCCTTAGGCAAGAGGCACAAGTATGAGTGAAGTAAATCCCTATAATAGGGTAAAACATATGCAAACATACAAAACATGTGTAATTAGATTTATAAAAAATCAAGTTAAAAGAAAGATGTATAATAATAAAATTTAACCATAAATGTAAAAACTACTGAAAAAATATCAAAAGAAGACAAGCACTTGTGTTCTTAAAAATTTACAAAAAAAACTAAACCTCATCATTTTAGTGATTTGATTATGAACTATTGTTACAACCAGGAGGTTGTATGTTGGATTTGTTGACAATCACTGAAGTTGAAGTCTCAGAGTTATTCTAAAAGAGAAGTCCGGAAGTTGTACCAGAACTGGAGTTGGTCCAGAAATCATTCTGGAAGATGAAATGCTTCAGAAGTTAAGTTGCTCCCAAAGCTAGCTTGGAAGAGGAGCCGAAGAAGACTAAATTTCAGAAGATGTATAATTGGATTTCTGGAAGTTTTATGTTTCAAAAATTGTATGTTCTGGAAGTTGCTCTAGCAGTAGAAGTCCAGAAGACGGTTCAGAAGTGGAGTAACTCGGTTGACTTGCAGGATGAAATCGTTGAGTTGCAGGATGAAATCACGGCGCGATCACAAGTAGCACACCGTGAGTAAAGTCCATATAAAATTGGCAAAGGCAAGAAGCTCCTTGAGTGTGTAAGGGTTGATTCTACAAGCTGAGGAATTGGCAAAGTCCTGATATGTATGGGTAACCAATGCTGAGAAGGTTTGGTCAGAAATGCGGCAAAGGACAGAACATACTTTCCTTGTATACGTAAGAGTAAGTTCTGGAAGAGACACAGATATGCGGCAAAGTCCTAGAGAAGTTCCCTGCAATGCATATAAGTCTCCAGGACCAGTCTGGAAAAAATTCTACACCCTATATATGTAAGTGCAACTGGTGTCGAGCAGACTGTGTTTGAGAAAATAGCAGCCCTATACTAACGGGTTACAAGACTCTGTATACGTATTGTTAGCACCAGGAAGGGTGGTGGACCGATTAACCGGCCTGGACCCCTTAGTAGCTTCCCTCAACCCCCGATAATTCATACATATCAAAGGAGGGGTAAAAAGGGTAATTAGTGGTATAGGGAGAATTTGTTAGCTAATCAGTTGCTTGGATGGAGGTTCCGGGTGGGAGGACAGTTCGTAATATCTGGGAATTGGGCTACCTGCTTGGGAGCAGCCGTAAGGAGAGGTGGTCTCTCTCCCAGTCTCCTCACCTCAGCAGCAGAAGTAATTGTTTGGAGATTGTCTCTCTCATTTATCCTTCTCCTGTAATTTTTTAGTGTGTTCTGTTTACTGCTATGATGCAAAGAACACCATTACAGTGGAATATAGCACGGATTGTTGTTTCTTCATCTTGTTTGAACACATTGTCCTAACATTTTTGACGACTCCGTTGGGGAACCGAATGCTGGAGAGAGAAGTCACAGGGGACAAGCAGCGATCGATTTGAGGTTGTGATTACATGACGAACTTGTTGGTAGAGTTCTAATTGTTGGAAACAAGATTGAATTACGTGACGAACTTGTTGGTAGAGTTCTAATTGTTGGAAACAAGATTGAATTACGTGACGAACTTGTTGGTAGAGTTCTAATTGTTGGAAACAAGATTGAACGACTGTTGAAAGTATAGTTGTGGCTAGAAATTGGGATTTTTGTAAAGGTACATTAGCGTAAGGATCAAAGTGAGAGCTACGTAAGGGGGATCACCGGACTTGCGTAAGGGTGGAGAAGTGAAATCCGGGTTACGTAAGGGTGGAGGGGAAGCTAACGTAAGGATGATGGCCAGTACGTAAGGGTCACTGCATTTAAATAAGGGTAAAGAAGCCAATTTGCGTAAAGAATTTGCGATGGGAAAGACGAACACGACGAACAACTGATCGTCACTGGGGAACCAAGCGCGCCATGCGGTTGAACGATGCCAGACAAACATTGAGAAGTCAAGAGGACAGGAACCAATGAGCAGGCGCACCTGTTGAAGTGCCTTCATGAGTGAGAGAGAAAGAAACAAGTTGAGCTGGCCGATTTTTTCCTAGTGGCAGATTGCACAAGTCGAGAATTGCTTCAGCCGAGATGGATTTCAAAAGTTTCAGACGGATGTACAAAGAAAATGAGTGCAATCATGACCAGACCTTGTCATCAATACAAGAGAACTTAGTTAAGAAGTTGCGAGGACAAAACGACAGTCCACAGTCAGCACACAAATGATTGCAACAGAGAAGCGAGTAACTCATCGAATGCGGAACTTGGAGGAGCAAGGACCTAGAACTGGAAAACAAAGTGCGGCAGCACCAGTGAGTTCTGTAGGAAATGGACATGGAAAATCGGATTACGAATGTGGCTTCAAAGGAAACACAAATTCAGAAGTCAGCCTCCAAGATGAAGAAAGTCATAATGTGTCAAGGCGGGTGGAACTACCAATTTTTTCAAGAACAGATCCATTTGGATGGATTACTAGAGCCAAAACATATTTTCTGGCCAATCGAACTTCGGAAGAAATGAAACTACATTTTGATTCAGATCAGTTTAGAGAGTTCTGCATTATACTGGTTTCTTTCTTGGCGTAGTGCAAATCCTAGGGCGGCATGGGAACAGTTGAAACCAACTCTTATGGATCGGTTTGGGAAGTCGACTGAAGGCAATCCATTGAGGCATCTGAAGACGCTCCGACAAACAGGAGAGTACATAGAAGAGTTCGAGCAAGTGGTTTTGCAAATAGCTGAGTTCCCGAAGCCGTGGTATATGAGCCTACCTGTTTATGGGCGGACTACGATCAGAGATTGAAAATTGTGTGTCAACACACAAACATGTTAACATGTATAAAATGCGGATTCTTTTCAAGAAGATAGAAAGAGAACTGATTGAAGGTGTACTTAAAAATTTACATGGAAGACCTGTTGTTTTTCCTACTCCACGAGGATATGGTACAATGGTGCCACAACAACCTCCTAGCAGGCTCGTGGTGGACAAGGGAAAAGAGAAGAGGATATTAGGAGAATTATTAGGAGAGTTGTAGGCGAGGAACAGTGATCAAAAGTTAAAGGGCCTTTATTTTTGTTGTGGCCAGCCATTTTCACCCATGCATCCTTGCCCGAATAAACACTTAGTTTTTGGTTTGGGAAATAGAAGGAATATACACACACTCGAAAAATTACGTCAATCTATTGAGATATGGTATGCAACAAGTGAATTTTTGCGACAAGAAATGAATCCTAATTTTAGGATTAGTGATCCTTTTAATCCCGTCCATATAATGTCTTTTTCTGGAGCTAGAGGAAATGCATCTCAGGTACACCAATTAGTAGGTATGAGAGGAAATAGAAGAGCCTACCACAAAAGAGATTAAGGAAGAGAATCCCTCACAACAGAGTTTGGGTCGTAGAACTTCTAGTATAGAGTCACTTAGTCAGACAAAGGTACAAACAGGGGAGATATTGGAGCTATAGTGTTTAGGTGAGGCGGGAGTCGATTCATTGATGGGACATGTTTCAGGGATACCGATGGAAATGCTTGTGGACACTGGTGTCAGTCACAATTTCATTTCTAAGACACTTTCCAAAATGGCAAATGTCGTGATAAGTCCAACCAGGTTGTTTAAGGTAGAGAGATGGGAATCGAGTTATTTCGCAGGGAGTCTGCAGGAAAGTTGAGGTTGGATTGGAGAACTTCTCCTTAGCTGTGGAGGCATATGTTTTTGAGACAGTAGGCCGGGATCTAATTCTAGACATAGAATGGTTAAAGAGCTTGGGATTTGTGCTGACAAACTGAAATAAAAAAACTATGGAGTTCATTTTTGGAAGGAAAAGAGATCGAACTGCAAGGATTAAGGCAGTGTTTGCTGTTGAAAACAATGCTAATGAAGGGGTGGATATGGTAGATATAGCTGAAGCAACTGACAGCACAGGAGGAACTGAGGGTCGATATTAAACAGCGACAACTTGGGGAAATTTTACAGGGTTTCCAAGGACTTTTCGAAGAACCAAGGGGGCTTCCTCCTAGCAGGGTGACAAACCATTCGATAACATTGGTTGAAGGGGCAGAACCAGAAAAAAAAATGGAAGTTAGCGTATGCGCGTGGATTACAGAGCACTTAACAAGCTCACTGTGTCGGACAGATTTCTAATTCCGATTATTGATGAATTGTTGGATGAATTATACGGGGCTTGCTTCTTTACTAAACTAGACTTAAGGTCCGAATTTCATGAAGTGCGGGTGAGGGCCGAAGATGTCAACAAGACAACTTTCCAAACTCATGAGGGACACTGAATTTCTTTGTATGCCATTCGGGCTAATGCATACCCTGACCACATTTCAGTCAACCATGAATCGCTTATTTAAGGGTGTGTTTAGACGGTATGTATTGATCTTCTTTGATGATATATTAGTTTACAGCAAAACGTGGACATCACATTTGAAACATTTGGGGGCAGTTTTTCAGTTATTACTGGACAACCAGCTTAAAGTCAATAGAGAAAAATGTTTTTTTAGCCATCAGCCAGTGGAACACCTTGGTCACATCATTACTTCAGAAGGAGTGTCTATGGACCCCAAGAAAATTGAATGCATTCTAAATTGGCCACAATCGCAGAATGTGGAGGGAGTAAGAGGATTTATGGGACTTACAAGCAATTATAGAAAATTTGTCCAAGGATATGGGAAAATAGCTAAACCCCTTTATGAATTGACCAAGAAGGACGGGTTCAAGTGGGGTGCTACAAACGAGCTAGACTTTGAAGAATTAAATAAGAATATGACTTTGGCACTGATGTTGGCTCTACCAGATTTCCAAACGTCATTTATTGTCATATGTGATGCATCGGGGAGGGGTATAGACGCTATACTCATGCAGCATGGTCGTCCAGTAACATATTACAGTAAGACTTTGACCGAAACCAATTTATCAAAAAAAAAATACGAGAAAGAGATAATGGCACTTGTTTTGACCGTGAGTCATTGGAGATAATATTTGTTGGGCAAGCATTTTGTGGTCCATATAGATTGCAAAGCCCTTAAACATATGCCTAGTCAACGTTACCATACAGCCGACCAAAAAAATTGGCAAGCTAAATTGTTGGGCTTAGATTTTGAGGTGGTATATAAACCAGGCCGACAAAACCAAGCAATAGATTCCTTGTCTAGATCGGTAGAAGAGGGCAAGGAGGAGAATTTGGATGTCCTTAATTTGGGTATGGTTGTTTTAGAACCTTTCTGGCTAGAGGTTGATAGAGGGAGCTTCCACAAGACCCTGAGTTGTCAGGTATATCTTGCAGTGTGTCCAAGAATGCGAAACGTGCTGGCATTAAAAGTATCTAGCCATGTCACCGGTGAGGTTGACACAAACGTTACCGATTCCAGAATTTGTTTAGAACCAAATTTCCATGGATTTTGTTTCCGGATTGCCTAAATCACAGGGGTATGATGTCCTCCTGATGGTGGTGGACCGACTGTCCAAATACACATATTTCATTTTAACGCGACATCCGCATACATCTAAGTCAGTTGTTGGGGTATTTGTTCGGGAAATAGTCCAACTGCATGAAATACCCAACTCTATTCTCAGCGATAGGGACTTCATATTTGTTAGTAATTTATGAAAAGAACTCTTCTGATTGAAACGACTTTGAAAATGAGCTCTCCTTATCATCCACAAACAGATGAACAGACCGAAGTTGTTAATCAGTGTTTAGGCGCATATCTAAGGTGTTTCGCCTCTGAACGACCTACAACACGGGCCAATTGGGTACCATGAGCAGAGTACAACTATAATACAACCACACATTCTTCCACTCAACTCTCTCCATTTGAGGTGGTTTATGGACGTAAACCACCCCCCCATATCTCGTTTCACAGGAGAGACACCAGTAGATATTGTGGCTAGGACCCTTATGGAGCATGATACAGTCTTAAGTCAGCTCCAGTAGAACCTATACCGAGCTCAATAGTTGATGACCAAATTTTCGGATAAGCATAGGAGAGCAGTGGAATTTGCTGCTGGTGAGTCTGTTTCTGTAAAACTGAGGCCCGAAATCCGGACTATTAAGTTCAAACGAACATTTCCTAAATCGGTTGCACGTTACTATGGCCCATATAAGATTTTGTCCAAAATCGAGAATATTGCTTACAAGTCAGCTTTGCCAAAGACTAGTTGTTTGCACCTTATGTTTCATGTGTCACAACTCAAAAAAGTTGAGAGATGCGGTAGTGCAATCAATACCTCCAAATTTGTGGGAAACAGAGCCATTTCCTTTGGTTGAGCTGGCTGGGATACTGGCTACCAAGGAAGCTCCCGGACGCTCGTGTGGAATGTGGCTACGTATATCAGTGTCCAAGCATTCTCCTTAGGGACAAGGATAATTTTGTGAAGAGGCGAAACGTTAGCACCAAGGAGGGTGGTGGACCAATTAACCGGCCCGGACCCCTTAGTAACTTCTCTCAACCCCCGATAATTCATACATATCAAGGGAGGGGTAAAACGGGTAATTAGTGGTATAGGGAGAATTTGTTAGCTAGTTAGTTGCTCCTGCCACTAACTATATATTTGGATGGAGGTTACGGGTGGGAGGACAATTCGGAATATTTGGGAATTGGGCGACCTGCTTGGGAGCAGCTGCAAGGAAAGGTGGTCTCTCTCCTAGTCTCCTCGCTTGAGTAGCAGAAGGAAGCGTTTGGAGGTGGTCTCTCTCTCGTTTATCTTTCAGTAATTCTTTAGTGTTTTTTGTTTACTGCTGTGATGTACAGAACACCATTACAGTGGAATATAGCATGGATTGTTGTTTCTTCATCTTGTTTGAACGCATTGTCCTAACACGTATGGGTTAATCTGACTCCTAAAAAATGGCAAAGTCATAAACACACCCTGTATGCTAAGGGTGACCAACGCTCAACAGGAAAAATTTAAGCGTCGGACAACCTAGAATACGTAAGGGTTGAACTGTGTTCTGAAATGCGACGAAGTGTCGAACATCACAGTATGCGTAAGGATTCTTTCCTTAAACATTTGAGATGAAAAATCACACACCATGGGAAAATGGCCACGCCGTAAAGATGCTCATATGGATTTCAATGGTCCTATGCATTTGAAGATGCCCACATCATGGAAGGAGTTCACGCCGCAACGGGTTTGAAGATAAAGATTGTCTGAAATCAATCACTTTGTGATGCAACTGGTCACGCTGTGACTAAAGGGAGCATGTCGTGACATTGAAACTGTGAAGAATGAAGCTAGACTGTGAAAATTAGGCTTTGGGTTGTTTTGCAACATAGAGAAAGGTCACTCTGTTAGAGCTGGGGGGGGGGGACCCTGCCACCTGGCAGGTATATTCCCAAAGAAAGAGGACCACTGGAGGGGGCAAGGCTGTTGGGGTGTCACGTGGGGATCCACAACACCCATGAAGCCTAACAGAATGGGAAATAAAGCAGGCAGAGGGGGACCACGGCAGGGGCAGTTAGAGATTATTATCAATGTGGCTCTTTGGGGCTTGGGCGGGAGAGCAGTTGGGGCCTCCTGAGGATTTCCTGGTATTTTCTTCCTTTTGTTCCTTACTGCACAGAGCCTGTAACCAGGTACGAACTGTTGTTTAACATTAATATACTTCAATTTACTGTTTGATCGACGTGGGGTCTCTATCATTTTGGTCTGGCCTGCCAGATGCTTTCACCACTCCCCAACACTTTACCTCCTTGAGAGAGTGACGTTCGAAGAGTTTGAATATGGAGACTCAACTTCAGTCTCAATTGGAGGCGTTAGAGCAACAAATGGGGCGCGCCAAGGTAGGACGAGACCAGCATATCGAAAAGGTGGAGTCGACGGTGTCTGGATTGGCTACAACAGCGGGAGCATTTCAGCAAGAAATCTTTGGGTTAAAAGAATTACATAAATCAATGGCTGGCATTGTGCATCGACTAGAGAAGCTTCCAATGCAAGAGGAGGCGACAAACTCTGCACCGAATTTAAAGTCAGGTGAGTTGTTGGCACGATCACATGATAAACTGGGTCCGAACAAGGGGGCATCAGGGTTAGGGGAAACTACGAGTGATGGTTCTGTACCGATGTTGGCAGTGCGACGAGTTGAACTACCAGTTTTCGATGGTCAGGATCCTCGAGGTTGGATCAACAAAGCAGAACTATATTTCCGGATTAACCAAACGCACGAACATGCTAGAATTTCACTGGCTAAGTGAGTATGGAAGGGGTGGCTATACATTGATTTACTGTTTTGGAGGAGGTACATCCACAGTTGACAGGGCATCAATTTAAAGAGGAGTTGATGGAACAGTTTAGTGGATTAGAAGTACAAAATCCTTATGAAGAATTAGCCGCAAATCAGCAACATGGCACAGTCCAAAAATACATAAAACGCTTTGAGTTCCTGGCGTCTCTCATTACACGCCAACCATAATCTCAATGCGTGGGGTACTTTATGGGTCGTGCGAGGAAGTGCGAAGCTGGGTGCGCATTCAGAACCCAAAGACCTGTCTGCGGGTGATGCGGTTAGCACGACATATTGAGTTGCTCTTGGCAAAGGGGCAAGACCACAGTCTCGGGTGGGAGGATCGCGCTGGACTGGCAGCGGGGACGGATCGAGTCCCTCTAGTGGATCCTTTCTCAACAACCAAGTCCAACGCTTCCGCTACTAAGACGGGGAGGGGAGCTGTCAGGCAGAAACAACAGAGGTACCACATCAACTTAAAATGGAGGTAAAGGGGTTCGACAATTAACTAGTCAAGAGTGGGAGAACCGAAAAAAGAAGGGATTGTGTTTCTGCTGTGGAAAACCTTACAATCTCATGCACAGATGCTCGGACCCCAAGATGCGAGTGTCAATATTAGAGGAAGAGGATGAAGAAGATGTACCTGCTCCTCAACAGGATGGGGATACCGAACAGACATAGGTGGTGGAAGAAATTTGGGAGGTTGAATGTAAGGTTGTGGATTTGCAGGGCTGGGGAATTTTATGCGGCACCAGAAACCGCCCGAAGGAATCCACTATGTCTATGAAAGCCGAAGGCAGCATTAAGGGAATTCCCGTTCTAATTTTACTCGACAGTGAGGCCTCCCACAGTTTTATTAGTCCAAAATTGATCAGAATATTGGGGCTGGCCATTTTAGACTCTAAGAAAATGAGGGTGAAGCTTGAAGATGGGCATAAAATGGGTATTACGGGGGTGTGCCAGCACATTTGGTTAACAATGGGGGCTTAGAAGTGTTCAATAGAAGAACATGTCTTGGATATTGGAGGACTGAATTTAATTTTGGGTGTAGCATGGCTGAGTACCCTCAGGAATGTTTGCATCAATTGGAAAACCATGGTGATGAAATTTGTAGTGGAAAATCGGTTTTTCACTTTTTTGGGAGTCCAACGTACTGACCGGATAGCTTTATTGCTGGATCAGTGGACTCGAGCACAGAATTTCGATAGTGTACATCGTCAATTAATTGGAGGCAAGCGAAGCAGTGGGGAGGACCTCTTGTCTGACCACCAAAGCCAAGAATTGCAGCAGGTATTTCTTCATTTTCCTTCAGTTTTTTATGAGCCCAGGGGTCTTCCAGCGCAGAGACATCAAAAACATGCAATAAACCTCACCCCTAGTCAAGGACTGGTTTCAGTACGGCCATATAGATACCCCTATTTTCAAAAAAAATGAAATAGAAAAACAAGTGAAAGAGTAATCAGCCCAATTCAAGTGCTTTTTCGAGCCCGGTATTGTTAGTTAAAAAAAAGGATGGGTCGTGGCGGCTATGTGTAGACTACCGTGTGTTGAATAAAGTTACCATACCTGACGAATTTAGAATTCCGATGGTAGAAGAATTGCTTGACGAATTACATGGTGCCACCTACTTTTCTAAGCTTGATCTTAGAGCAGGGTATCATCAAATTCGTATGCGCGAATGCGATGTGGAAAAGACTGTCTTTCGGACTCATAGCGATCATTATGAGTATTTAATGATGTCTTTTAGTTTAATGAATGCTCCATCCAATTTTCAGGCGACTATGAATGAGTTATTTCATCCTTTGCTCAAATACTTTGTTTTAATTTTTTTTATGACATTGTGTGTATAGCAGGGATTGACAGACCCATTTACAGCATGTTGCAACAATTCTTTGTACTCTCCAAGAAATTCTTTTTTTTTTTTGCCAATAAAAATAGTGTCATTTTGGGCAGCAGGAAATTAAGTATTTGGATCACATCATTTCAGCTAAGGGGGTTTCCATGGACCAAGGAAAAGTGTAGGTGATGCTAGATTGGTCAACCCCTACTACACTTAAAGGAGTCTCAGGTTTTCTTGGCATCACCGGCTACTATCACAAGTTTATTCGCAGTTATGGCAAAGTGGCTCGACCTTTTACTGCTCTTACTCGAAAGGACAGCTTCCATTGGCCAGATGAGGCCCTACAAGCGTTTCGTCGTTCGAAACAATTAATGACGGAGTCCCCCGTCCTCACTTTACCAGATTTTTCCAAACGCTTCGAGCTTGAGTGTGATGCTACGGGGCGGGGGATAGGAGATGTCCTCATGCAAGAAGGACGACCAATAGCTTTTTTCAGCGCTGCTCTTTCAAATCGACACTGGGCTAAGTCAGTTTATGAGAAGGAAATCATAGCGCTAGTCCTTTCTATTCAGCATTGGTGGCCATATTTATTGGGTCACCCGTTCACAGTTTTTTCGGACCATTGTAGCCTCAAATATTTGCTTCAACGGCGTATTACTACTGTAAAATTAGAAATCCCCCCCCCCACCTTTCAAGGTGAGGAGAGAGCCTTCATTTATAGAAAATATAGGGAAGTTACAAAGAGAGGTTACAAAAGAAGTGGGGCTGGAAGTTACAAAGTTAGTGGGGCTGGAAGTTACCCATACTCCAACACTCCCCCTCAAGCTAGGTGTACCTAGCTTGGACACATAATGAAAAACAACGCAAGCAACAAGCTGCAAACACTCCCCCTCAAGCTGGACATACCCAGCTTGATGACAAAACAAGATGAAAAAAAAAACGGAAGATACAAAAAGAATAAAATCGTTGATGATGCTGCTCCCCCTCAAGATTGTAATGTGATGCCGCTGAAAATGATGGGTCATCGCCGGAAAAGTGCGGGGCCGGTCAACAGAGCGCCGGGAAATCCACACTGGCGGGTGCCGGTCGTCAGAGCGTCGGGAAAATCCGCACTACGGGCCGGTCGTCAGAGCGCCGGTAAACCGTAATGTCGGGCCGATCGTCAAAGCGCCGAGAAAATCCGCAATGGCGGGTGCCGGTCGTCGAAGCGCCGGGAAATCCGCAGGAGGAGGCCGACGATGAGATGCGGTGATTCCGCAGGAGATGCCGGGCAGAGAGGCGGGGATTCCGCAGGAGGCACCGGGCAGAGAGGCGGGGATTCCGCAGGATGCAGCAGGAGGTCGGCATGGAGGGAGCAATTGAGCAGAGGTGGCACGGGAGGCCGGCAGGGCGGTAGGCCGACTGCTGGAGGAGCCGGCAGGAATGAAGGCCAATCGTCAAAGGAGCCGGCGGGAGATCGCACAGGAGGCGGGCTGCCGAAAAGAGCCGCAAGCCGAGGAAGGGAGGTCCGCCGGGAAGAACAAGGCGGGAAAGGCGCAGCCGGCCATCCGGAAGGGTCGCCGGGAAATCCGCAGTAGGGTTGCCGGGAGAAGGATCTGGCCGAATAAGCCAGGAAGGGCCGGGAGAGCGCGCGGAGGGCCGGCCGGGAGGCGCGCGAAGGGCCGCTGGACAGGAGGAGCGCCGCGGGAAGAACACCGCCGGACTGAGGCGGAGCAGGGAGGCTGCCTGGATTCACCGCGTCGGGAGGGAAGACGGGTGTGCGCCGCCGGGAGGGAGAGCCGCTGCGACTGAGGATCTGGAGGAGGAGGCCGGCTGTTCGCGGCGGGAGAGGGGAGCACCAGAGGGTCGGGCGTCTGGGAAGCGTCGCGGGAGGCGCGACGGGGAGGTGTCGCGGGGCGCGACGGGAGGAGACGCGCCGGGAGGGAAGGCGCACCTGGAGGAGAGCCGCTGGAGAAGAGTCGCGCCGAGGTCGTCGGGCTGGACGCCGGAGAGCAGCGGGACAAGGGGGTGAGCGCGACAGAGAGGCTCGGGCGCCGGGCGAAGGCCTGCTGGGACGAGGGCGCACCGCGGGAGGATGGCGGACGCCGGGGCCGGGAGCCGTGCCACCGGGGAAGGGTGCTGGGCGGAGGGGTGAGCTGCGTAGGAGGCGCGCACGCTGGGTTGAGGGCGATCCGCGCCGGTAGGAGGGCGCCTCGTCGGGAGGCGTTGAGCCGGGAAGAGCCGGGAGGCGACGGGAGGCACGTCTGGGAGGCGTCGCGGGAGGCGCGACGGGAAGAGACGTTGCTGGAGGTGCGACGGGGAGGCGTCGTGGGCCGCGATGGGAGGAGATGTCGCGGGACAGTAGGGGCCGCGGGATTGGAAGGGAGCGCTGCCTGGGAGGAGATGTCGCGGGACAGTGTTGGCTGGAGGGAGGGTTCGCCTGGAATGGCTAGAGCAGCGGATATAGAGGCGGGGCCGGGAGAACGCCGGGAATCCGCAGAGGAGGGGGGGTTCGGGATAAAAATCCCTCTGATACCATGTAAAATTAGAAATCCCCCCCCCACCTTTCAAGGTGAGGAGAGAGCCTTCATTTATAGAAAATATAGGGAAGTTACAAAGAGAGGTTACAAAAGAAGTGGGGCTGGAAGTTACAAAGTTAGTGGGGCTGGAAGTTACCCATACTCCAACAACTACCATTGACCGGCAATGTTGGATCGCCAAACTATTGGGTTACCAGTTTGAAATTTCTTATAAATCGGGCTAGGAAAACTCTGTTGTTGATGCGTTATCCAGGAGGGATAAGGAGGTGTCCCACTGCTGCCAGTTGCAGTCTCGGCCAGTTTGGGAAGAGGGGCGCAACCTGGCCGATGGGGTAGTTACTGATCCTTTTTTGGGTCAAATCTTTCGTGCTTTGCAATCAGGGCAGCGGACCTTTTCTGGGTTTCATCTAAATCATGGCGTGCTGCAATACCATGGTCGATTGGCCATCCCAGCTTCTTCCCCTTGGGTTCCTTTGTTGCTAAGAGAATTTCATTCCTCTCTACAAGGGGTGCTGCAATACCATGGTCGATTGGCCATCCCAGCTTCTTCCCCTTGGGTTCCTTTGTTGCTAAGAGAATTTCATTCCTCTCTACAAGGGGGTCATATGGGTTTTGACCACACCTACCGAAAATTAGCTAGCAATTTATATTGGGTGAGAATGAAGGGGGTTGTCTGAAACTTTGTTCAGCAATGTGAGGTTTGTCAAAGATATAAATTCTCCACTCTATCTCCCACGGATCTGCTTCAACCATGGGATATTCCTACAGCAGTATGGTCAAATATTTTTATGGATTTCATTTCCGACCTTCCAAAATCCAAAGGGTATGATGTGATCTTGATGGTTGTTGACTGTTTGTCTAAATATGCTCATTTCCTGCTCCTCAAGCATCCGTACACAGCACACTCAGTAGCTGAGCTTTTTCTTCGAGAGATAGTTCGTCTACATGGTGTACCCACTTCTATTGTGAGTGACCGCGACACACTTTTTCTCAGTCATTTTTGGATAGAATTATTTTGACTTTATGGCACCACTCTTCGTCTCAATTCAACCTACCACCCTCAAACGGACGGGCAAACAAAGGTTGTCAACCACTATCTTGAAACATACTTGCGCTACTTTGCGGGAGATCAGCCCCGGTCTTGGTCTTATTGGATCCCTTGGGCAGAATGGAGTTACAATACCACCCGGCATATCTCTATTAAGACTACTCCTTTTGAAGTCGTCTACGGTCGAAAACCTCTAACCATTCTTGGTTTTCTGCCCTCTGACATTCGAGTTCCAGCGATTGCCGCTGCTTTAGGGGACCGCGATGAAGCCCTTCTTCAACTTCGTCATCACTGGGCCCAGTCCCAAGATTATATGAAACATACAGCATATAAACAACAGCATGAGATGGTTTTCCAGGTGGGGGGTCAAGTTTTCTTAAAACTCCAGCCACATAGACAGCACATTGTTGCTCACCGCATTCATCAGAAATTGGCAGCCAGATTTTATGATCCCTTCACCATCCTCGAGCAAATTGGTCTAGTTGCTTACCGTTTAGATTTACCTGCTACTGCCCGGGTTCGCCCGGTTTTTCATGTTTCCCAATTAAAGAAAGTCATTGGCACACAGCACGTCCAATCGTCCCTACCGTAGATACTGCTCATTGCTCGGAACCACTGGTTCTCTCTCACCACTTGCATTTCAAGGATGGCATGGTTCATCCACAGTTTTTAATTCAGTGGACTGGCAGCTCGTTGGATGATGCAACATGGGAAGATGAATTTACCCTCCGCAGCCAATTTCCCTCTTTCAATCTTGAGGATAAGACTGGTTTTTCAAGAGGGGGCAAGTGGGGGGGGGGGACCCTGCCACCTGGCAGGTATATTCCCGAAGAAAGAGGATCACTAAAGGGGGCAAGGATGTTGGGGTGTCATGTGGGGATCCACAGCACACGTGAAGCCTAACAGAATGGGAAATAAAGCAGGCAAAGGGGGACCACGGCAGGGGCAGTTAGAGATTATTGTCAGTGTGGCTCTTTGGGGCTTGGGCGGGGGAGCAGTCGGGTCGGGGCCTCCTAAGGATTTCCTGGTATTTTCTTCTTTTTCTTCCTTACTTCACAGAGTCTGTAACCAAGTACGAACTGTTGTTTACCATTAATATACTTCAATTTACTGTTTGATTACTTCAATTTACTGTTTGATCGGCGTGGGGTCTCTATCACACTCCATGAAGCTTTATATCACGTCATGATGCAACATGTAGTTGAAAAAGAAACCATGCACTGGGATGAAAGTTGTCACGTCATGATTATTGTAACCCGGATAGTTCAAACATGTTTGATGACTTGGCTTTCTCAGGGATTGTTTAACAGTTATGGACAGTTATGGAACAGACTTCAACAAACTAAATGAATATCTACGATGGAGATTTACTTGAAAATAATCCAATGGATGGATTTGAGGCAGAGGTAGTTAATTGCATGAGTTTTGAATTTGAAATTCAAATCTGCCAACTGAAAATAGAGGGAGATGTCTGCAATAAAAGGAGAAGAGTTATTGACAGAAGAAGAGAGAAGAACAGATTGGAAGTATAGAATCCCTATGCATATCGGTGAAGATCGGGAAGAGGATAATTCCTATGGTGGAATTATTTTATCAGAAGTTTGGCTACTGTGTAAAGATTGTTTGAAGATCAAAGATTCAACTCTTTTAACAAGAAGTTGATTATATCTAGCCTTGGAAATTGGAAGGGGCGCTTGAATTCATTGGACCATCACATTTGGAGTTATAATACAGTTTACTTCGTGATAACATGTTGATCCAAGAGTGACCTTCATGACAGCAAGCATTCAACAAGGAGACGAGTTGAATTGTGTTCCTTCTAACAAGGGAACAAGATCCAAAGGAATTTGTGAAAAGTTTTGAATTGGGCATTGCCGTGATTCATCCCTCCTCCCCCCTCTCAGGGTATCTCGGGTTACAATAACTATCAATTCAAATTTACAATTATCACTCGCTTTCATATTTTTCATTTTTAGATTCATATCATTCAATATCTTCTTCTGTCTGATCTAAATCAACCTCTACATCTCATGTAAAAAAGTAAAGGTGCACTCATTCTCTTGTTGTCTGGCATTTTGATTATGATGAGTTAGCCCTTTTTTGTTTGGTTTCTAGTTTGTTTGGTTGCTTCTCTTACACCTGTTTCTCTTTAGAACTCCTCAATATAATTCTCTATTCTCATTACTAGATACAAGTTCACCTTCGGCATCTTTCCTCAACACAAGGTTCTTTCTCATTTGTTTGACAAAACTTCAAACCAAATCTTTAATGGTTATAACCTAATAATAAATAACTAATTTCGTTGAGCATTATAATTTCACTAGTCCAAAAGAAGATATTATATTTTTAAGATAAACTTAATGATTAATTCACTTATTAAAAGAGGTAGAGGTAGATCTAAAAGGAACTCTTAAACAAATCATTCAAGATAATCTTATTTTAAATGGTTTCAATGAAAATATGGGGTTCAGTAAAGCTAATTGACAACATTTGATCCATATAGTTGACCCGTTTAATTGGGTTTAAGACTTTGTTGTTGTTGTTGAGTTGAGCTTTCACTAAAAGAAGTCATTAGAACTTCTATTTTTTATGTTTGAAAACAGCTTCAACCAGGTGTCCAAGGGCGCCACTTTTGGCAACCAATAAACTGCAAAAGGCGTCAAAGGTTCAGCACGCAAGTCTCAATAGACTTGACACCTTTCTTCACTAAATAGGCGAAAGGCCCAATGGAGTTGAGCTTTATAATTTCCCTAATCCAAAGAAAGATATTATATTTTTAACTAGTTGAGTTGAGTTTTAACTAAAAGAAGTCATTAAATTTTGACTTTATTTTTTCTGTTCTAAAACAGCTTCAAACAGGCACCCAAAGGCACCGCTGTTGGCTGCTAAAAGATTGCAAAAGGCAAAGGCGCAATGCAGAAGCCTCAGCGAACCTGATGCCTTTCTTCACTAGAGAGGCGTTCAGCCCAATGGTGCCTGAGGCGAGCAGTTTAGGGGCTGAGGTGTGTGCCATTAACTGCACTGGTTTCAATGAATTTTTATTTGAAGGGATATTAGCAAAGGATTTGCAAACATAGCAGTTCATTGGACAGAAAACCACATGTGAAAAAGCAAGGCCCTTCTGTTTGGCAAGAGAAAGGAAAGGGAAAGGGAAAGGGAAAGGAAAAGGAAAAGTGAATAGGAATGAGAATGGGAGATTGAAATGAAAATGAGAAAATATGACAGTAATGCGAACATTGTAGTATCACCTACCAAAAATTAAATTTTGTCCCTCACCAAGGTTACCCCAACCTGACATACCCTAAATTTATTGTAAAGATCAACTTTATAGCTCAACTGAACAAATAAAAACAAAAATAACATTTTGGCAAAAGTATTTTCTGAAAAAAATATTTTTAATGTTATATTATTTTGGATTTCTGAGAGGGAATGGCAGCTATGATTGCAAATATGCTGGCAGATAGGCTTCAGCAATAATGATAAGAACCCCATTTTGAAGGTACACCTAAAATAGCCATAAAAAGATAATAAGATAGCTGATGCCACCTGATAAAGTTTTACTACATGCTGCAAGCCAGCTCTTTTCTTTTCAAGATTGTGCATCAATAGTTCAAGGTCAGAGATTCCATTTAAATGTTGCCTCAAATTTTGACGAAGCGCAGCATCCTCCACAAATGCCTGAACTAAATCCAACCTTGTATTGATTTCATTTACATCCAACAAGGGTTGTTTTAGCCACATGTAAAGTAGCCTTTTCCCCATCCCAGCAGTACAGGTTCTATTCATGAGGCCAAACAAATTAAAATTCTTGTTCGCATCCGTCTTGCTCTCCAAGACATTCAGAGCCCTCATGGCTGCAGAGTCTAGCCTCATGTAGCCATGAAGGTTATACTGCTGGATGCTATAATTTCCATAGCAGTTCTCATCAGAAAGAAGTTCTGCATAAGACAATAATGCCCCCAAAGCACAAGTTGCATATTCAAATCCACAAACCAAATCTCTAACAGGTTCTGTAGATCCTTTGACAAGCTTAGCAAGATCTTGCACCAAATCCCGTGCTTTGAACTCGGATTTCTTTCTTTCGGTAAGCATCACACCACATCTTGACAGCAAGTCATGCAGAGCTTTCACTTCTTTGGGTTTGGTGCTCTCCATGGGCAAAATGCATTCCTTGCAGCCAAGAGCAACAAAGGCTGACTCCACATTAGTAAAACGGCTATCATCAATGAATTCAGCCAATCCTAGCACCCTCTTGGTTAGATCCACATAACCCAGCCCAACCATGAATCCACTCTTCCGCAAGCTTGGGAGTAAAGCCAAGATGACAGGAGTGTCCTGCATTTCATTGTTGGCAAGCAAGACATCTTCGAAGCTGCCGAGATTTCCAGGTGTCCAGCGTTTCACCAGTCTCCAATTAGAGCCGCTGCCCTCATAGAGCTCAAGCATGTGATCGGTTCTCTCCAAGAGAATGTCACGGACAATCATCTCAAACATGATTTTATTTACGCTCGCACTGGAAATGCTGCCAAATCCACCACCCAATTGCCATAAAGCAGTTGTAGTGTGATAGTACATCTTGGCAATGAAAGTTGCGTTGTCCCCATGTACAGTGTAGTTGTCCTGATTAGGTTACACGAAAAAAATAAAACAAAAACTATTATGATTCTTCCAACGGAGTGAAGGAGTTAATGATATTCACCCTAGCAAGAAGATAACTTATAATAAACATCTCAACCAACAAAACCGACAAAAGAAACGTTTTTCTGAGGTCAAATCAATTAAAGGCAGCTGCATATACTTTGTTGGTTTCAATAAACTAAGGCAAAACAAAACAAAAAACAAATGCAAACACAAGTTTTCCCAACTATGTTCTATACAAGCGGGAATACCCACCCATGATCCTTGTGGAACTACACAAAACATGTAATTTTTTTAGATAGAAAAATATATAAAATCACGAACAATTAAATTAACATAGGAGGGGGAGACAGAGCGGGCAGGCAAGCACCATCAGGGTGTCGGCAATTTTTTTCTTAGGACAGTGCCGCCCCCCTTAATTGTCAAAGGGAGGCAAGCAGCATGGTAAGTGGTGGGTGGCCAACCCCACCAAACCCAGCGCGAGAGGAGCAGCAGGGGGTAAGGCTTGCCTATAAAAGGCAAGAGCCCCATCCCATCATCATACCATCCCAACACCTTCTCATCATCTCTTATCATCCCATTCGAGCGGTATTTGTGAGGCGGTTTCCCCATCATATTCAAGAGAGATTTTACGAGTGTTTTCTCCTTCTAATAAGTGAGGGAGTGTGTACCCACTTTACGCATAGTGATCCTTCTATTTGCCCGTGGTTTTTTACCCCTTCCATTTGGGGGTTTTTCCACATTACATCTAGTGTGCCTTTTATTTCCTCATTTTGCATTTTATTTTATCTCGTGATTATCGTTGCACCGGTGAGTCAATCATTTACGGTCTCAACAAGTGGTATCAGAGGCGAGGTTTTGGCCCGGTGTTGTTCACGTTTTCGGGTATTCATAATTCTCGTAAATTTGAGTATGCTCTGTGATTACAACTCTGGTTGATCTGTCACATCAGAAAAAATTTACTGAGATTATTAAATACACCGTTGTGAAACGAAGGAGGTTCTGGACTGACAGCGTGTCCAGATGGTGGCGAAATTCGAGATCAAAAAAATCAACGGGAATAATTTTTCGTTGTGGAAAATGAAGATGCAGGCAGTGCTGCGGAAAGATAATTGTCTACTGGCAATTGGCGAAAAGTTGGCGGGTGTGACGAAGGAGAAATGGAACGACATGAACGGGAATGCTATTGCCAACATCCATTTGGCTTTGGCAGAAGGGGTTCTATCGAGCATTGCGGAGAAAAAGACGACAAAGGAAATATGAGATACTCTGACGAAGCTATACGAGGCCAAGTCAGTGCACAATAAAATTTTCCTAAAGAGAAAATTGTACACTCTTCGAATGGCGAAGTCATCATCAGTGTCTGACCACATCAACAACCTCAATACCCTGTTCGTTCAGCTCACAGCGTTGGCTATAAAGTTGTGGATACTGAACGTGCAGAGATTCTACTCCAAAGTTTACCAGATTCGTATGACCAACTCATCATCAACCTCACCAACAATATCATGACGGGTATACTGCTCTTTAATGATGTTGCAGCAGCGGTTCTTGAAGAAAAAAGTCAGCGCAAGAACAAAGAGGACAGACAGACAACTTCGCACCAAGCAGAGACTCTGTCAATAGAGAGAGGAAGGATGATGGAGCGTGGTTTCAGTGGGAGCCAAAATCATGGCAGGTCCAAATCAAGGAGTAAGAAGAAGAATGTCACGTGTTTCAATTGTGGCAAGAAGGGGCACGTCAAGAAGGATTGTTGGAATAAGAAGAATGGTGAAAAGAGCTATCAGGGGAATGTGGCGAGTACTTCTGGAAAAAAAGATATACTAGTCATTGAATCGGCGACGACTACTGGAAGCAGGCAACATCTCGACGATGCATGAATTATCGACTCAGGAGCAACATGGAACGTGACGTCTCGACGGGAATGGTTTGACCGGTATAAAACTATCCCGGAAGGACTTGTGTACATGGGGAACGATCACACCATGAAGATCGTTGGAGTCGGTACCATCAAACTGAAGATGCATGATGGCATAGTACAGACCGTCCAAGGAGTACGTCATGTGAAGGGCCTGAAGAAGAACATATTGTCCTTGGAACAATTTGATGACATCGGATGCAAAACTCGTACCGAGAATGGAATGATAAGAATTGTAAAAGGCGCGCTTGTGGTAATGAAGGCGGAGAATATCTCAAAGAACCTGTACGTACTTATGGGTGAAACGTACAAGGAGGCGTAGATAGTTGTTGTATCAACTACCTCGAAGGAAGCGTTGACGACGTTATGGCATCAAAAGCTTGGTCATATGTCAGAACGATGCCTGAAGATTCTTGCAGATCAGAAGTTGTTGTCTGGGCTAACAAAGGCATCCTTACCATTTTGTGAGCATTGTGTTTTGAGCAAGCAACACAGGTTAAAGTTCGGGACGTCAACAGCGAGAAATCTGGAGATCTTGGAGTTGATCCATTCCAATGTTTGGCAAGCACCGGTTATATCCTTGGGAGGAGCAAGGTACTTTGTATCATTCATTGATGATTATTCCAGAAGATGTTGGGTGTACCCAATCAAGAGAAAGGCGATGTTTTTGAAGTCTTCAAAACATTCAAAGCGCGGAAGAAACTTGAATCTGGAAAGAAGATAAAGTGTCTAAAGACTAACAATGGTGGAGAATATACAAGCGAGGAGTTTGATACTTTTGTCAAGAGACAGTTCACGGTGACGTACACTCCTCACCAGAATGGAGTGGCAGAGCAGATTAACAGAACCATGTTGAATAGAACAAGGGCAATGTTGAAAACTGCAGGTATTGCCAAAACATTTTGGGCAGAAGCAGTGAATATCGCCTGTTATGTGATCAATTGATCTCCTTCAATGGCAATTGAGTTGAAGACACCGATGGAGATGTGAACTGGTAAACCCGCTGA
Source organism: Viscum album (assembly GCA_963277665.1). Lineage (NCBI taxonomy): Eukaryota > Viridiplantae > Streptophyta > Magnoliopsida > Santalales > Viscaceae > Viscum > Viscum album. The sequence continues at coordinate 1,263,620,437 of OY728151.1, read as the reverse complement.
CTATACTCGATTACATACTTTTGGAAGTCTTGTATATGCATTGTTTAATGACCAGGAAAGATCGAAGTTGGATTCAAGATCCAATAAATGTATCTTCTTGGGGTACACTGATGGTGTGAAGGGGTATCGTTTGTGAGACCCCACTACCCACAAATTTATCATCAACAGAGATGACATTTTTGTAGAAGACAAGGTGAAAATGACAACTGATCAAGATATGGAGAAGGAGAATACAAAGACTATAACAGTCGAAGTAGAGGACAAGTTCAAGGGAGAATCAGTTTCCTCTGAAGCATTACCAGAGCACGATGATCAAGTACCGGTTGAGTCTGAACCACAACGGTCAACTCGGGAGAAAAGAGCACCAGTATGGCACTCAGACTATATCACTGAGAGCAATATTGCGTACTGCTTATTGACGGAGGATGGAGAGCCATCTTCTTTTGTGGAGGTGATCCAGAGTCCAGATGTATCCTCATGGATGGCGGCGATGCAGGAGGAACTTGAAGCCCTACACAGGAACAAGACTTGGGATCTTGTTCCATTACCTTGTGAAAGGAAGGCTATCGAAAACAAATGGGTCTTTAAGATCAAGCAGGATGAAAAGGACCAGGTGGAAAGATATTGTACACGACTGGTAGTCAAAGGATTTGCTCAGAAGGAAGGTATTGATTTCAATGAAATATTTTCTCCTGTTGTTAGACTGACGACCGTTCGGTTAGTTCTGACGATGTGTGCTACATACAGCTTACATCTAGAGCAGCTGGATGTGAAGACTGTTTTTCTCCATGGTGATCTTGATGAAGAGATCTATATGCTCCAACCGGAAAGTTTTGCAGAAGAAGGCAAAGAGAACTTGGTTTGCAGGTTGAACAAATCTTTGTACAGTCTCAAACAGGCGCCGAGGTGTTGGTACAAGAGATTTGATTCCAATATCATGAGTCTTGGATACAACAGACTTCATTCAGATCCTTGTGCATATTTCAAGGGTTCGGATGGTAATGATTTCATCATTTATCTGTTGTATGTGGATGACATGTTGGTTGTAGGCCCCAATAATGATCAAGTCCAGGAGACGAAGGCACAGTTGGCTAGAAAGTTTGATATGAAGGACTTAAGACCAACAAACAAGATTCTTGGGATGCAGATTTACCGATACAGAAATAATGGAAAGATTTGGCTATCACAGAAAAATTACTTACAGAGTCTTGAAACGCTTCAACATGCAAGACTGTAAGTCAATCTCTACCTCTCTTCCCATTAATTTCAAGTTATCCTCCACGATGAGTCCTAACAGTGAAGCAGAGATGATGGAAATGTCATGAGTACCATATGCATCAGCAGTGGGAAGTCTGATGTTTGCTCTGATTTGTACTAGACCAGACATTGCACATGCACCGGGAGCAGTTAGTCGGTACATAGCGAATCCAAGACGGGCGAATTGGAGCACAGTGAAGAGGATCCTGAGATACATCAAGGAGACCTCAAATGCTGCATTATGTTATGGAGGATCAGATTTCACTATCAGAGGCTATGTTGATTCAGATTTTACAGGTGATTCTGGCAGGAGGAAATCCACTACTGGTTATGTGTTTACTCTTGCAGGAAGAGTTGTAAGTCGAATTTCAAAGTTACAGTCAGTTGTGGCTTTATCCACGACAGAGGCAGAGTACATGGCAGTTACACAGGGTTGCAAAGAGGCAATTTGGATGAGAAGGTTGTTGGAGGAACTCGGGCACAGACAGGAGCATATTTCATTGTTTTGTAACAGTCAGAGCATCTTGCACATTGCAAAGAATCCATCTTTTCATTCCAGGACGAAACACATTGAGGTGCAGTATCACTTTGTCCGAGATGTGGTGGAGGAAGGAAGTGTGGACATGCATAAAATTCACATTAAAGAAAATCTAGCAGATTTCCAGACGAAAGCAATTAACTTTGATAAGTTTAGATTGTGCAGATCCTTGAGTGGCCTTGCATAAACTTGAGCAGCATGTTTTGCAGATAGAAAGAATGTGTTGAGATGTGATTGGTTTACAATCAAATCTCCAAGTGGAAGATGTGTCGGCAGTTTTTTCTTAGGACGGTGTTGCCCCCCTTAATTGTCAAAGGGAGGCAAGTAGCATGGTAGGTGGTGGGTAGCCAACCCCACCAAACCCAGCAGCGGGAGAGGAGCAGTGGGGGGTAAGGTTTGCCTATAAAAGGCAAGAGCCTCATCCCATCATCATATCATCCCAACACCTTCTCATCATCTCTTATCATCTCATTCGAGCAGTATTTGTGAGGCGATTTCCCCATTATATTTAAGAGAGATTTTACGAGTGTTTTCTCCTTGTAATAAGTGAGGAAGTGTGTACCCACTTTACGCATAGTGATCCTTCTATTTGTCCGTGATTTTTTACCTCTTCCATTTGGGGGTTTTTCCACGTTAGGGCTGGTGTGCCTTTTATTTCCTCATTTTGCACTTTATTTTGTCTCGTGATTATCGCTGCACCGATGGGCCAATCATTTACGGTCCCAACACAGGGGGTGGGGTGGTCAATCAAGATATTTAACTTGTTCTACCCTAGCATGTTATGCTGCGGAATCTAATAAATTTAGATAGCATGGAAAATTGAGATTCTATAATCATCATGGTTAAGCTATATGGTTCCATTTCCTATAGCAGGCCTCACAGCTCCAACATTCCAAAGGATCGCTGATATCAGGGGTTGAAAATAATTGGGACTGTTTATTGCCTACAAAAATAATTTGTAAAAAGTCCAAACAGAATTGTATTGTAGTGATACGTGATTCTATTTATTCTCAAAAGGCAAAGAACCACATTCCTTAAAAAACCAATGTTAAGTTCAATTAACAACAGAGAAAGCCCATTGAAGAGGGGGTGCAGGAAGAAAGGAAAATCAGTTATTAAACGCAAAACAAGAAACAAACGCAAAAAAATAACGAGTAAGAAAGAAAAAGAACAAAGAATTTACTTGTAACGGTTTAGCACCTTCCCAGTCAATCATAAGTTCTTACGACACTAAAGCCACCTCTCAGGCCAACCACTGGTTGTTACGTTTACAAATCATTAATCAGACTAACCTCGCTAATCAAAACATATACTTACACTCACTCACGGAGAGTGCTTCAGAAAACTTCTCAATGAATTGCTTATCCTAAGACTAATTCAAATCGAGCATTCTAAACCAAGGAGTCCCTGTTTAATAGGTTAATGACATGATAATAACATAAAATCTGTTTTTAGCTATCCATCCATTGTGCGTATTGCAACGCAGAAAGCGCAGGAGTAAAGTTTTAAAACAGCCCACATCCACACAGATACAAATTGATGACTTTTAAAGCTATGAAATCCTACACCAACACAAACGCTATTAGAGTTGAGACTGAACTCACTCGACGATCAAAGAACCGAATCGCCTTCGGATCCTGCAACAGAACAAAGGCCGGTTAAAGAAGCATGCCAAAACTAAGAGAAAAAACCAGCAGCACCCACTTGCGTGCACGCTCGAAAATGCACCGATGCGTAACCACGCGAGGGGAAAGAAAGACTTACATTGGGTAGTGTTTTGAAGAATGAGAGAAACCCCTGAGTTTGCTTAGCATCTAGACAATAACAAATCAAGAAATGAGACCGATGTGTCTATTTACCGAAACCGAAAACAAAACAAAATAAAACAAATCCTCAAGTCCGAAGAATGTAATAGATAGAAGATCACCTATTTTGAGCTCGGGAAACTTGTTAGGCACCAGAAGATCTTCGCCCATTGGGAGCTTGGCGAGCAGGGTTTTCAGTCCGAGCGTTGCTGAGTCGCTTTGATAGTGATGGATGGTTTTTATACAGAGTTGGCGATGGCGGGAAATGCGGACGACCAACAAACTTGGCCACCTTCGCTACAAGAAATTGTAAAGGGCGAATGGGTATGGGAATCAATTTATGGATACAACTTCTCAAATTTTTGTGTAACCTGACGATTTGTAATTACATTTGGGTTGAAAGAATTGCGATTCTTTAAAAACAATTAATTTTAAATGATTTCAAATTATTAATTATTAAACAACGAAGTAGATAGAATTAAAAATGATACATAATAATTTATTGATTTGCTACATTTTTTATTATCAATCATAATTTAGTTTATTTGTATTTTCATTGCATACATCATTATTCCACATTAAATCTTATTTAATTCCATTATTTTTCATTTTATTTGGGTAGTAATTTTTTATCAGATGAAAAAAAACGACTTTTCATGCATTTGTAATTTGGTTCCTGTTTCAATTCCATTAGATTCATTGGTTGTCAGAACCCGTCCCCCAAGGCTCGTGTCGTGACTACCCCAAGTCCGTATTTCATAGGTCAGGGGCTGACGACTAGCACCGTAAGACGTATTCCCTAAAACGGGAAGGCATTGCCTTTAAAACCTATAAACTCGCACAAACAAAGCACACAACAAGATACAGACACAGAGTAAACTATATAGTAACAGAATGAGTATAGAAAGTAAAGGGGGCAAGAATACAAGTCCAATTGGAAAGTACAAGTAAAACTGGAAAGTACAAGAAAAACTGAAACATTTCCTGTGATCACACGCCAAGGACCCTACCTGAAGGGTAGGTACAGCTCTTGAACGGTTGTCCCTGCGGATCGTCTTGTCTAATGTCCACCTCCGATCAGTCTCCAGTCTGGTACCCTCGTCCTCGATCAGCGTTGTTCGTCGTCTGCACAAGACACAGCAAGGTGCGGGCGTAACCCGTGTAGGGGTTAGTATAACGATACTTAGTAGGGACATCGAGACCCTCGTAAGTCTCCTAGAGTTCCACAAAGGAAAACCCACAAAGCACGAAGTAGTAGTCATCAACACTACTTAGGTATATGCTCATACATATACCTAAGTTATCAAGATATACAAAGGTAACACCACGAAGGTAGATGTACCACACAGGTAACACCACAAAGGTAGAAGTACCACACAGGTAACACCACGAAGGTACAAGTACCACACATGTAACACCACGAAGATAGAAGACTCAGCTCACACCAGGTATTAGTGAAGTATAGAAGTACAAATGATCAGTCGCGAAGCTAGATCATCTCATTCTGTCAAGAGGTAGTGCTGCTGATTATACGGAGTCTGACCCACACATGATTGATAGATACTAACCCCCGCAATGACTCACACAGGATTGGTATGCGCTGACCCACACATGATCATTGAGCGTTGACCCACACAAGATCTGCCCCACACAAGATCGGTGCTGACCCACACAAGATCACTCGATACTAACCTCCGTATGATCTGTCTCCAACCTCTGCCTCACTGCCAGCCACTGGGTTCCCGCACTAAGCATGCTTGATTCCGGGAAGTTCTGCTCCTCAAGCCATCGGTCGATACTTCAACTGTCACGAAGACCCATGAATAAGTATCTCAAATGTCACGACCCGTCCTCAGGGCTCGTGCCGTGACTATCCCAAGCCCGCCTTCCGTAGGTCAGGGGCTGACGACTAGCACCAAAGGCGTAATTTCCGATAAAAGGGAAGACATTGCCTTTATATAAGTAAATAAACACAACAGAGTACGCAAGCTGGAGTAAACACAAAGTAAACTGTGTACAAAAGTAAGTGCTGGAAAGTAAATGGGCCGGTACACAAACCAAATTGAAAGTACAGTACAACTGAGAAAGAAAGTACAACAGCTGAAAAGTAAAACAGTAACCACCAAGTCGTCCTCCGGGAATCCCACCTGAAGGGTGGGTACAGATAGTCTCGTCGGTACCTCGGGTCTGTCCGTCCGCTCCGTGTACATCCTGCCAGGTGGTCCACCTCCAGACACCGTCCAGCACCTCAAGTCTCGACCACGATCAGTGTTGTCCGTCGTCTGCAACCAACACAACATAGTGCGGGCGATGCCCGTGCAGGGGTGAGTATACGATACTCAGTAGGGATCCCGAGACCCCTAAAGGTCTCCTAGAATCCACGAAGGATAGACCACAAAGGAAAGAGACAACACGAAGAATCAACCAACCCTACTTAGGTATATGCCCATACATATACCTAAGTCATCAATTCCAGTACGACTCCAACTTCCGAGTCCAAGCACAATCCAGTTCACACAGGAAAGAAGTCAATCATACCAATGATAATGATTGAAAGTCAAGACTCAGCTCACACATGTATACTACTTTTGAAGAGGGGTGGAGATGATTAGATGTAGCCTCTGAATCATCTCCTCTGTCGAACCCACGTAGGATCCAAGTACAAAAGTCATCGCTGCCGAACCCACGTAGGATCCAAGTACAGTAACCATCGCTGCCGAACCCACGTAGGATCCAAGTACAGTCGTCATCGCTGCCGAACCCACGAAGGATCCAAGTACAGTCGTCCTCGCTGCCGAACCCACGTAGGATCCAAGTACAGTCCTCATCGTCGTCGCAGTCGCAGCCAGCTCTATGGTTCCCGCACACAGCGTACTCGATTCCGGGAGGGTCCGCTCCACGAGTAAAAGGGGTTAGATACATCAACTATCACGAAGTCCAGAGTTGATGTATCCCGAAGTTTCATCTCGTCAAAAGGAACTCAACACGACAGACGGTGCGTCAAACAGACGCCCGATCTGAGAGATATTGACTTTTTCGTTTCAGGGGCCCAGTTGGAAATACGCTCGATTCAAACTCGGTCGTTTACCAAAGCTGTCCAAAACTCACTTAGAGTATTGAAAAAGAACTGTCTCATCGAAAGAGTCTCAGTGCCGTAGACGGTGCGTCGATCGGACGCGTGGTCTTTAAGTTATTCACGTTTAAGTGAATAATTGGCCCGGCCCGTTAAGCCCAGTGGGCTGGCGGGTCAGGTTAACCCAGTTTGACGGGTCTGACCCGGCAGGGGTGTCGGACCGGTTCAAAGGAAAACGCAGCTCGGCCCAAAGGGCACGGCCGGGCCCGGCGCGGCCCGGCTGGGTGCGACCCGGCTGGCTCAGCCCGAAGGCCGAGCGGTCCGAGGCGGGGGCGCGGTCCCCGGCTGCCCGAACTGGCGGCCCCTTAGGGCGCCGCCCTCCCAAACCGGCCGGCTAGGCCGGCCGACCTTCTGGTGCACGTGGGCCGCAGATTTCTTCAGCGCGGCGCCCTCCTGGCACCGCGGTTCGACTCCGCCCGGCCGACTGACGGGCCGACCGGTTTTCCAGCGGGGCGCCCTCCTGGCGTCGCAACTTCCCTTCGCCCGACCGGCCGACGAGCCGACCGGTTCTTCCGCCGACGTGGCCCGCAAAGCGGGCCATTGTTCCTTCCGTACAGCTGGCGCGTCGGCACCGGCTTCCTCCGCCGCGATCCCGGCACGGCGCGACGGCGCCGTGCTTCCTTCGCCGCCGGTCGCCGATTCCAAAAAGATCAAGTTCTAGCGGAGGGTCGTCGGGCCGTGTTTGTTCGACCCGTGCCCTCCGCGTTAGGCGGTAACATATGGCTAAAATCATTTCGGAGAATTCAACGAGGAACAAGTACAATTTTAATCAACTAAAATTGTATAATTTCCCCTACCTCGATAAGGTCTGCAGTTGACAAGCGTCGTGGATGACGGTGTCGTCTCCGTCATCATCGGAGTGCACCCGAGGAAGTGACGTCTCTTCTCTTGTCGCGGAGAAAAGAAAAATAAGGTGCATCGACGTTGGCGAGTTCCCCACATCGGTGTCTCCTCTCTTGTCGCGGAGGAAGAAGAGGATGGAGAATCATGGTCGTCGAGTCGTTCTACGTTGAAGGAAAGATGTCCTTCGTCGAAGAATAACCATTCTTCGTTGAGGATGATGTTCTTCAATGAAAGAGTAATTTCCTTCTTCTTTCACACAAAAGCTCTCTCCAAAATTCCCCACACAACAAGCCAACCAAAATTAAAATAAGGCTACCTCTTATTTTAATTAAACTTGTCATGCATTCAAAATTTAAAATTCAAACACTTAATTAATCTAATTGAAGAGGTTCAAACAATTAATTAAGGTGTGTGTTGGCAAGAATTAAAGAGGGAGAGAGAGAGGAAGTGAAAAGGTTACACATTTAAATTCAAGGGGTTGTCAATATTTAACAAAGGAGTTTAATGTGGGGGGGGGGGTTTAAGGGGTTTAGGGAAGATCAAGGGTTTAGGTCACGTGTGGGCCCCACCCCACAAATATCCTCCCATGGGAGGTTATGTGGGTGTGGGCCCCACCTTAAACTCCCCTTTGGAATAATTAACCACCAACCATAAAAATAAAATTGTGCCACCAATTTTATTTATTTTAAACTAATTCCCCAAAAATTAATTCTCAACCCGCTTATAACACAACTGTGGTAAAGGTCCCCTTAAGCAATTATTGGCGCTGCGAGTTCATCGGTGCCCTCGGATTTCGATTCCAAGCACCGGTTCAAAAGATCGAAAAAACCGCGCGTTCGTTTACTGAACATACCCGAGCTAAACTTCGGAAATTGATTCCGGACACACCGGGCCTTAGAATCAAGTGTCGTCAGAAGCCACAGACTCGTAAAATTCCAAAGTATTTAAAAAAAAATTCCTTGAAATTTCTGGGTCTTTACAACAAAGGTCCACCGTGTCATAAGGGACTCAACGCAACTGACGACGCGTCAAACAGACGTCCGGTCTCTAAGTTATTAGCGTTTCCGTTTGGAGGGACCGGTTGTATTCGGGTTCGATTCAACCCGGTCATACTCCAAATTTATCCAAAACTCAAGTGAAGTATACCAAAAGTATCGTCTCGATATAAGGATCTCGGTGTCGTAGACGGTTTGTCAAACAGACTCCCGGTTCTCAAGATATGACCAAGAAGGCGAAAGTGGGTCTGGATGGGCCCGAGTCCAGACCGACCCGGCCTGAGGCCGCCCCGCCCCGGTTCGGGTCGACCCAAACCGGTCTGGGTCCGGCCCAGATGGGCTGGGCCTCGGTGGGTCCGGTCCGCTGGATCGCGGTCCGGCCCAACCCGCGAAGGGCGCGACCCGCCAGGGCGGCCCGTGGTGTAGCCCAGCGGCGCGACCCGCGGTCGGGGTGGTCTGGTGTGTGGCCACTACTACAAATATGGATTTTATCAGCGCTAAAAATGGCCATTAACAGTGTTAGAAAAAGTGCTATTAATGCCGGTGAAGATAAGGGGGGGTCCCCTTTATCAGCGCTCCAAAAAGCGCTGATAAAGACCCCTTTTATCAGCGGTTTTTTTTAGCGCTGATAAAAAAAATAAAAAAAAAATAAAAAAAAATAAAAAAAAAAATACTGCCAATCTCGGGGGGGGGGGGGGGGGCTTTTTACAGCACTTGAGCCCCCCCTTTATTAGTGCTTTCCCGCACCTCCAGCGCCCGCCCGCACCGCCTACACCCTTTATCAGCACTAGCCCTTTAAATCAACCTTGCGCACGCACCCGTGCCTCCACCCGGATTTGATCTCGAGACCTCCCCCCTGCGCACCTAAAGGCTTTGCCACTACCCTATATTGATTTGTTCTCTTATTCATGATATATCTATTTATATATATATATATATATATAGTTATATTTATTCGTAAAGTAATATATATAGTTATATTAATATATATATATATATATAGTTATATTAATATATACATATAGTTATATTAATGTATATATAGTTATATCAATATATGTATAGTTATATTAATATATAGTAGTTATATAAATATTCATATATTGGTATTTTAAATAAAATGGATATTAGTTATTATTTAGATAAAGCTAATATATTTTATATGTAAATATGTTTAATTATTTATTTAAAAAATTTAATTTTTAGGTGTGAATATATAAAAAATATGTACATATAGTTATATATTTGATTATAAATAGCAGTGCATTATAAAAAAGGACGAAATTTCAAAGACATAATATCAATATGAATGTAATACCTTGGAATAAATTCAGTCCCCACCAAAAAAAGCCAATAATACCCCCTTAAACGAGGCTGAAAATCCACAAAATGTTAAAAAATCTGGGTACCCCGACTAAAAACTCAGTTTTGGAGGCCTTTTGGGACTCTTTTGGCCTCTAAAAATTCTTGACCGAGGTTCTCCTGGATCACAGCGATGTAGAGCTCGTCGCAGGCTTCGATTTGATATGTGGTAGAGCTCAAACGAACTCCCGGATCAAAAGTTATGGTCGTTTGAAGTTCGAGTTGCGTTTTCAACATATTTTGGATCTTTTTTTAATTTTTTTTAATTTTTTTAGTCTTCAAATTGTTATTAAATGACTATTACTCCATAATAATTAGCAAATTATTAATTAAAAATATTTTTTAATTTTTTTAAGAAGCCATTTTCACTAAATATCTTATATATTAAGTATAATAAGTGTAAATGTACATTTATACTTATCTAAAATATATTTAAAAATTATATATTATATTTATATCAATATAACTATATAACTATATTTATATATTAATTTTTTTTAATTTTTTTTTTGAAGTCGACCCTTTATCAGCGCTAAAAAAAAGCACTGATAAAGGGGGGTCTTTATCATCGCTAAAAAAAAGCGCTGATAAAGGGGTACTTTTATAAGCGCTTTTTTTAGCGCTGATAAAGGCCCCCCCTTTATCAGTGCTTTTTCGTTAGCGCTGGCCTTGCCCAATTTTGTGGTAGTGGGCGGGGTCCGCCCTAGCCGGCGCCTGTGAGGGAGGCGCCTCCCAGGTCACCCGAACAGTCCAACAGACCATTCAATTTTTTTAGAAGCGGGACTTGCCGGAGCGGGTCATGCTCGGTGCGCCACGGCCAGCCGGTTCGCCGACCGGTCTTCCTCCCAGCGGCGCCATCACGCTGTCGCGCCACCCTTCGGCCTCTGCCGCGGCCAAGCAGTCGCGCCCTCCTGCTCCACCGGCAGCGCGGACGCGCGCCGCCGCTTCGCCTCGCGGCCGACCGGATGCCGGTCGCCACCCTTCTCCGCCGTGATTGACGGGCCGCAACCTCTTGCTCATCCGGCAGCGCGGACGCGCGCCGCCCTATCTCCACACAGCTGGCCGGTGTGTCGGCCGTCCTCCTCTTCCGCAGGTCACCGTATCTTCGTTCTAAGCCCAAAAATTATATCGATTGCATATTCACGATCCTCGGGTCGAGGGCTCCGCGTCCATATGTCGCGCTCAAAAAAATATTGCGTTTCCAGTGCTGTTAATTATTCGACGTTAAAGAATGCGTAAAGAACGCGCGAAGAACGAAATAAAAGGGGCAAGGTATAAGTGTGGAACGATGTCCATGTTTGTTTGGTCATCGTCGTTGTGAATCCAGAATATGAAGAATCAAAAAAAAAAGATTTAATCATAATTCAATTTAAAACCCCTACCTCGTTACTTGGAGATGGCGTGAGGAAGAAGACGAAGTCGATGAAGGGGACGTCGACGTTCGTCGCTCCTGCAAGACGCTTCTGAAGTCGGTTCCTCGTTCTTCGTTCGAAAGTCATTCTTCGTCGGAGGATATTTATCCAAAGGTTCTCCCCAAGTCTCCTCTTCTTTCTAATCTTTTTCCCCGCGAGAGGTGAGGTTCCAAATTAATAAGATTAAGTTTATTAATTAAACAAATAGAGTTGACACATTAATTTGAGGGAAACCAAGAGTTTCCTCCCATTAAAAGAGGAGTTTGGGTGGTCCCACCACCATGAATTCAATTGAGAGGTTTCCAAGGGTCTCCCACATTAAAGAAGAGAGTTCGGGTGGTCCCCACCACCCTGAATTCAATTGGGAGGTTTCAAATAAAATAAAAGTTGTTTATTTTATTTTTATTCTTTTTACTCTCCCACGAAAAACATGAAAACTAACTTTCACCCCCGACCTACTACGGTCGAGGTGAAGGTCTCCTTAAGCGAAAATCGGCGCTGCGAGTTCAACGGTGCCCTCAGATTTCAATTCCGAGCACCAGTTCAAAAGTTACAAAAACCCGCTCGCTCGTTTACTGAACATACTAAAAAAAAGTTCAGAAATTCATTCTGGGCACACCGTGCCTCGGAATCATGCGCCGTCAATTTTCGTGGACTCATGATGTTTCCATATAATTAAAAAAATACATGGAAAAATCCGGATCTTTACATTCTCCCCACCTCCGGGCTTTTCGTTCCCGAAAGCTACAACACAAACGAATCTACTAAGGACCTGAAAGGCACATTTTAGGGTATTTCAATTTCATAATTGCACATATGCTTTGTAAAGTGATAATGCAATGTGAGTAATATCAATTTCCATGCTTTGTATTATTTGGAAATGTAAATAGGTGAAATTCCTGATAGAATTGCTTGTTGATTGCAATGTGTTATGTCATGCTTTGTATAATTATAGAATTGCATGTGGCAGTGTAATTGAGTCTGGCTCTTGTACGAGAAGGCAAGTACTATGGTTGAGGTGATTTTGATCACCAGGATTGGGAGACTCGATCGTCGGTTTGAGAGAACGTTAGTTGTTAGAACGGGCATGAACCAATGTACTTTTGATACTTGGCTCTGTTGAGGGCGGGTAAGGAGGCCATGAGGCCGGGATGCCATGGGCATGGGTTGTGATATGGGAGAGTAAGGGTATTTGTTTTATACTACCTCTTTACTGCTTTCCATATCTACATTGAATATATATTGTTATATATATATGGGTCGTCTAACCATTTATGGTATTCAGCTGGTTCCTTTTTAGTCGACTCAAATAGAGCATCAGGCGGGAGATGGTACAGTTCCGCAGGAGCATGATCAGGTTTAGGATCCGGTTTAGGCAGTGCATGAGCCGCAGGTACAGGCTCAAGGACAGGATCAGGTTCAGGATCTAGTGCAAGTAGGACAACATCCAGGTTTAGCAGCGTTCGGACCATGGCTCGACGAGCAGCTCCGAGCTAGCCTGGTACGTGTCTTGCAGGGGATCGACAGAGGTGCGCAGGGTACAAATCCATTTATGATGTATCTGACGCGAGAGTTCCAATCGCAGCACCTGCCGTTATTTCAGGGTGAGGGTGGTCTGCGGGCGATAGAGAAATGGATAAAGAGAATGCATATGATCTTTGAGCAGCTAGAGACGCCTCCAAGACGGAGGGTCAAGCTAGCGATGTACATGTTACGAGGACCGACAAAGCGTTGGTGGGATGTGCAGGTTCAGGCTCGCAGGCACGAAGGACTAGCATGGAAAGACTTCGAGGACAGGTTCTTCGAGCACTTTTACCTAGAGACACTGAGGGAAGAGAGAGATCGAGAGTTCTTGAGCCTTCACCAGGGAGATATGTTTGTCATGGACTATGAAGCTACTTTCACTGAGTTGTCTCACTTTGCACCTGGTATGGTAAGCGATGACGCGACAAGAGTGAGGCGCTTCAATGATAACTTACGACACACCATTCGGATCCAAGTGAATATCTTCAGGCTAGGTTCTTTCTTAGAGGCGGTGAATCAGGCACTCATATTAGAGGGTAACCAGAGGGATAGGGCCCAGGTTGGTCAGACGATGGCTTCAGGTGATGGTTTGGACAACAGGAAGTGAGGACGGGATGAGTTCCAGTAGGGAAGTCAGGACAAGGATTCAGCTAGACCACCTCATAGCAGTTCCCCAGTGGTTTGTTTTCAGTGCGGACAACCAGGACTTGTACGGACTTAGTGTGATAGGCCTCCAAAGGAGTTCCGAGCATGTGGACAGGTCATACATCTTGAGAGGTTTTGTAAGCAGTCTTCTTAGACAGATAGTAGGAAGGGACCGGGATAGACTGTGGCATCTGGAGTTGGTTCAGGTTCGGTACCAGAAGAGGGTAGCTGAGTTTCAGTTACACGCGAAGGATGTGACAGAGATAGTGGGACTCAGCTGAGGGGTCAGTGGCCGGTGACTGGAGTAGCACCGCAGGGAGGTCAGGCAGCCATACTTCAGGCCAGGTGCACGCTGTGGAGCTGCCAGGGGCTGAGCAGGCTGGTGAGCTGACAACGGTTAGAGGTACACCGCGAGTGTGGTCGTGACTTTCTTGTTTTATTTTGGCATGACCTGTTGAGTCATGTCCATTTTGAGTGCACGAGGTGCACATGATTCTTGTGGACTGACTAGATACTGGTCAATGGGATTGGCGCCATATCGGGTGCGTGATATATTTATATATATATATATGAGATATGTAGCATCAGGGGCATCGAGGATGTGGGTTACTTGAGGTGCCATGGGCATCGGGGCATCGAGGATGTGGGTTACTTGAGGTGTTATGGGCATCGGGGCATCTACGATGTGGGTTAATTGAGGTGCTAGGCGCCAAGTTCGTTTTGAGCATCCATGGGATGCAGGAACTCGTGGAGACGGACACCGATGCGGTGCGGGATACATTTGGGGTGTTGGAAACGACACGGGAGCACCAATGAGGCGCAGGGGTGACGATGCATCACGAGGGGACCATGAGTTCGAAAATAGGTTAGTGAACCTTTACTTGTTTTGAGTTTCGTTGGGTTGAGATTGAGTTAGGAAATTCCTAAGGTGGGGAGCCCCCTTGAGGAATTTAGCCAGAACCTTTGAGACCGGGGTAGTCCGGGTTACTTTGGTCAGGGTGGTATGTTCGGTTCCATCACCAGGTTTCATTTGATAGCTCGAGAACGAGATACATTAAGGTGAGGAGATTGTAAGAACCTGGGTTTTTAGAACGGGTCAAAATCCTGACCCTGTTTGAATTTTTGACTTGTTTCTGAGAAAAATGGGAAAATCTGGGAAGTTCTAGAAATTTCCAGACTACACGCCATGTACTCTAAAAGTACATGCTGTGTATGGGTTAGGCATGTACCGACCATGTGCTCACCGATTACATGTCGTGTGATGACCGTGTATAAATTTCCTACTACACGACATGTAGTGTTACTCGACATGTCGTGTATCCTCCTTTTCACATACTGGCTGAGTTCAAGCTGCGTGTTGACCAGTTTGGTGCGTCCAAGCCATCTGGATACCTCCGCTTAAGTCGGAGTATGAACAAGGCCACCACACGATGTGTAGTCCTGAAATACACGCCGTGTACTTTTATTTTTTTCACTTAAATGAAAAACCGTCGCGTCTTATTTTGGAAAATTGCTTCTTCATCCCCAACTTTGGAACATGTCTGTTCCAAAGTTCCAAATAATGTTTTCTACCCTAGAATCATCATCCAATGTATTTTCTTTAATCTGTCGGTGGATGAGGGATCACAACAGCGAGGCTAAACCCACACACCCAATTCCGTTCCTGATCCTTTTCCTCACGCGTCGCAGTTTCCATCCGAGTGGAATTGTCGAGATTTTACGGAAACGTAAATCTACGAAGATCGACTTTGAATTGGAGCTCGATATTGGACGTGCCTACGTCTAAGAGTCTTAGGTAGGTGGTGCATACCTTCTTTCATGTTTTCACAGACTTTTGGGTGGCGTAGACTTCGGTGCGTTTTTGGGTATTTTGAGAGAGACCGTGTTTTATCTACTTTTTCATATTCAATTGCTTATTAGACCTATGAGATGCATTTGGGTATACCCTTTTACCATTTTTCTTGAGTGAGGCCGGGTGAGGGGTCGTTGCTCATCAGGGAATTTTGGTTGGGGAATTCCAAAATGGTTATACGTGAATTTTATTGGTTTAAACTGTTGAGTTTAGTTTATTAAACCTTGTCATGACTTGTTAGAGGCATTCATGATCTTAGTGCTGGTATGGGACAACACCTGGCTAGTGCAATTAAACTATTTAGTTTTTCTTGCCTATTTAAGTATTTCTTTTGAATATATATGTGATACATGTCATTGCATATGCTGGAACCTTTTGGATTATGTTGGGCATGGCCCAAATATTTGTTGAGTGACACTGATCATAGGTTGGGTTTGACCCGGGTTACATTGGGTGTTTCTGACCACGGGATTGGGCGTCATGGACGTCGACTTGAGGTAGGGTGACTGTAAGGTTGGGCATGGTTCGAGTTACTGGGATGGAGATGCCATCAGACTTGAGCGGCATGGTCGTAGGGACACGAGGTGTTAGAGGTGTTGTGGGTTAAGTACTATTTTGGTGATTACCGCTCACCTGAGACTTTGAGTAGTGTGCACACAGAGAGACTCCGTGATGAGGTGGTTTTGACCACTCATGTGGGTAGAGACCCCTGTTAGTTTCAATTTAGGTACTATTGGTTTGGGGGTGCTTGTCGTAGGAAGCCACGTGAAAGGTGAGGAGCCTTCAAGGGATAATGTTAAGACTATCGGGTTGGGGTCAGAGGCTCGCCGTTATTTGAGGGCAGACATCGTTGTCCCTCCGATTACTTTAATTGAGGGCAGACATCACTATCCATTTAGTTAATTTATTTGAGGGCAGACATCGATGTCCCTCTGGTTACTTTATTTGAGGGCATACATCACTGTTCCTCTGGTTATTTATTTGAGGACAGACATCGCTGATCCTCCGAGTTATTACTATTGGGCGTGCCTTCAGGACATCAGTAATTGAGACACGCGGTGTTAGGGGGCACATGGTTCTGGGTTACATGACAAAGATTCTGGAATTGGCTGAAGCAGGTGACACTCCATGGTGGCTGCTGAGCACCAGTGGAGTTTGTGTTTGTTTGTGTGCATCGTACTATTTACTGTTTTCCTTATAAATGCATGTTTTCTTAAACACTTATATTAGGTATGCACCATTGGGTGATATCCTATTGAGATTTGTCTCACACCCTACATGGGCCCTTCAGGATGCGTGTAGACTTTATAGATTTACGTGCAGGAAAGAGGTCAGCTTTAGGAGCTGGACTGCATTAGCTGTTGCATGGAGATGGTATGGACCTTGAGGTTTTGCCTTGATGGAGTTTAATTTGTTTTGATTTCTTTCCTGTATTAGCATGATTACTTGTTTTGTAGCCATAGTTGGTTAGCCACTAGCACCTTTACATATGGATATGTATGACCTGCTTTGGATGCATGTTGTTGTTCAGTAGTAGTTACAAGTGATCAGCATGTTGTTGTGTTTACTTTCTGCTACTGTTGTTTATATTTATTGCTTCCGCTATTTATCGATATTGAATGTGATTCCGCTCCGCGGATCTGGTTCGAGTATGATGAGTCATTTATTCCACTTCATATTTATTATTATACTAAGACTAGTACCATTATTATCCTCTGAGAGGGTATAACCTCCCCACTATACCTATAAGACCCTTGCTGCTAGTCGGCAGCCTTTGGCATTTGGGGAGGTGCGCCTAAGGTAGTAACACCCAACCCGTTTAGCACTGTTCGGGTGGTTGTTCGGGTCTAGGTCGTTATTGAGCATAAATTTGAGCCTCCCACTCCCATGTTCTCTCCTGGAGGTTCCCGTGATGCCAACGAACGTGCACCAGAGGTATCGATCATCCACGTAGGACTCTCTCCTGTCGATCCTCAATCTCTACTAGAACCTCCGAAAACGTCGCCCCATCTTCGATGTCCATCTCGCCCCAGTCAATGATGTGCGAAGGATCATGTACGTATCTCCTCAGCTGAGATATGTGGAAAACTTTATGCACCCGTTGCAACTGAGGTGGAAGAGCTAAGCGGTAAGCCACCTCGCCAACTCTACTGAGGACCCGAAAGAGTCTGATGAACCTCGGAGACAACTTCCCGCCTCGGCCAAATCTCCGCAAACCTCATCGAGGTGAGACCCGTAGAAAGACATAGTCGCCATCCTCGAACTCCATAGGTCTCCATATCCCGTCAGTATAGGATTTCTGCCTGCTCTATGCAGTCTTCATTCGCTCCTGGATGATCTGCACCTTCTCTGTGGTATCCCATACCATCTCTGGTCCCACAAGTACTGACTCCCCTAGTCCAGTCCAGCACATAGGTGATCTGTAAGGTCGACCGTACAATGCCTTGAATGGTTCCATACCGATAGTGGAGTGATAACTATTATTGTATGCGAACTCCACTAAGGGAAAGTGATCCTCCCAGCTGCAGCCAAAGTCAAGGACGCAAGCACGTAACATGTCATCGAGGGTCTGAATGGTCCGCTCTGTCTGACCATCCGTCTGAGGATGGAAGGCGGTGCTCAATCGAAGTTGTGTCCCAAATGCCTCCTGTAACCCCTTCCATAGCCGGGAAGTAAAACATGCATCACTATCAGAGAAAATCGTAGATGACACTCCATGAAGCCATACAATCACCTTCACGTAGAGGCGTCCCAAAATCTCTACTGATCCCTGCTCTCTTATAGGTAGAAAGTGGGCCGACTTGGTGAGTCGGTCAATGATCACCCAGATATAATCATGTCCCTTGGACGTTTGTGGAAGTCCTGTCATGAAGTCCATGGAAATTCCATCCCACTTCCACTCTGGCACCTCTAGTGGCTGAACTAAGCCTCCTGAAACCTGATGCTCTGCCTTCACTTGCTGACAAGTGAGGCACCGAGAGACAAACTTTGCTACTGCTTTCTTCATTCCCGACCACCAGTGCTGACGCCGGAGGTCCTGGTACATCTTTACCACTCCTGGATGTACCGTTAGAGGGGACGTATGGAACTCTCTCAACACTTACTCCCATAGCATCACCGGTACCATAGTACGCCCTCTAAAGAGGATGATGTGCTCCCCACCTTTTAAAAATCCCTCAGGTGCCTGTCCTATGGATATATGAGCACATCGAGTCTCGCAGTCAGCATCCCCAAGCTGCGCCTCCCTGACTCGTTGAAGGAGTGGGGGAGTGACTGTCAGAGACTGAAGATAAGCTGCTCCATCTCGATCCACGTAGGATATCCGCAAAGCGGATAGATGCTCCGTCGCCTCACTCAGCAACTGTATACCAGATCTCCTGCTAAATACATCTTCCACTACGTTCCCCTTACCAGGAGTATAGACTATCTCGAAGTCATAGTCATGGAGGAACTGAAGCCAACGCCACTGTCTTAGGTTCAGGTCCTTATGAGAGAAGATATACCCGAGACTCTTGTGATCAGAGTAGACTGTAAAATGTTTTCCCATCAAGTAATGTTGTCACATCTTCAAGGAGAAGACCACTACCACTAACTCCAGGTCATGGGTAGAATATTTCTTCTCATGTTGTCTCAGCTGTCGAGAACCATACGCGATCACTTCTCGCTCCTGCATCAAGACACATCTGAGCCCGATCCCTGATGTGTCACAATATATTACGTACCCAACGCCCTCCTCCGGTAGCCTCAAGATGGGGGCACTCGTCAGTCTCTGCCTCAACTTCTGGAAAATCCGCTGACATCTCTCCGATCACACGAAGGGTTTTCCCTTCTTCGTCAATGCTGATAAGGGTGCCATAACTCTGGAAAAGTCAAGCACAAACCTCCGGTAGTATCCGGCCAAACCCAGGAAACTCCGCACCTCCGTCACACTTCTGGGTGGCTCCCAATCAAGCACAACCTAAATCTTCGCTGGATCCACCGTAAATCCAGTCTCTGAGATGACGTGTCCCAAAAAGTGAACCTCTAGGATCCAGAACTAGCACTTCGAGAGCTTACCATAAAGCTGGTGCTCTCAAAGTGTGTCCAGAACTATCTGCAGATGATAGGCATGCTCCTCCTTCACTGAGTATATCAGGATGTCGTCGATGAAGACTACCACAAAGTGATCGAGGTATGGTTGAAAGATCCTTTTCATGAGTCACATGAACACTGCTGGGGCGTTAGTCATGCCGAATGGCATAACCATGAACTCATAGTGGCCATACCTACATCTGAAAGCCATCTTCTGCACATCCTCATCTCGTACCCTGAGCTGGTGATAGCCTGATCTGAGGTCTATCTTCGAAAACCATCATGCTCCCTTCATCTGATCAAAGAGATCGTCACTCCTCGTTAGTGGGTACTTGTTCTTCACGGCCACCTAGTTCATGCACCGATAGTCAACATAGAGTCTCAAACTCCTATACACCTTCTTGGTGAACAAAATCAGGGCTGCCCAAGGATAAACACTAGGCCTAATGAACCCCTTGCTCTGAAAGTCCTCCATCTATACTCACATCTCTCGAAGCTCCGTGGGAGCTATCCGATATGCTGGTGTATATATCGGTGTCGTCTCGTGGCACAAGTCGATGTAAAAGTCCACCTCTCTGTGAGGAGGTAGACCCGAAACATCGTATGGAAAAACATCAGCATACTGGTCCACCACTATAGGATAACTCAGACTCTCAACATCAACCACTATGAGGGTAAGGCTAGCCAAATGATGTGTGATCGGCTGCACCCTCCTCCGAGTAAGTCCATCCTATGCTGCAAAGGTTCCCTTCTCACCGGTGAAGGTAAAACTGGTCCCATCTGTGCGAGAACACCACACTTTGCACCTAATACAGTCGATCTGAGCATGGACTATGGATAACCAGTCTATACCCAAGATTATATCGTAAGGCCTCGACGCCGCTACTAGAAGATCTCAACCGAATCTTTCGCCTCCTAGAGTAAGCTCACACTGCCGGCACCAATGTGTAATCATCGAATCCTCTCCTGTAGGAGTCTTTAACCGTAAGGATCGAGCCAATGGTTCCATAAGAATCTCCGAGATCTGAACGAGGGTCATGGAAATAAAAGAATGACTGACACCTGTGTCTATAAGTACTGCAGCTAAGGTGGAGTAGACACAGATCATACCTAGAATCATCTCCGGAGCGTCGTGGTTGTAAGCCTTAGCTGCCTGGAGATGAGCTCGCCCCTTTCCACCTGCTCCCTGTGGTCGGGGTGGACCACCTGGTGGTGGTGGCGGTAGAACCTCGAATCGCCGCCCACCGCCTACTACATGGCCTGATCCCCTACCACGTCCGCCTCCTACCTAGGGACCTCCCCTATTGAATCTTCGACTCTACCCAGGCGGTCCTTCAACCGTCTACTGGTCGTCCGTACGGCAGGTTGGGCAGTTGAGAGCCATGTGACCCTACTCGCCGCACGAGTAACACTGCCTGTTCCTCTCCTGTCCTGCTCTGTCTCGAGAGCTCCACACCACCGACCCTGTATCCTGCAGTCGTCCACCTGTAGGTTTGGTCCTCTTGGACCTCTGCATCATCTATCTACTGCCAACTATTGATGACTCTGCTATGTGTTGTTCGGTGGTGGGTCTTGCTACCGGTGACTACTCAACAAGGAATCTCTCCACCAAGAGTGCTATCTCTAACACCCCCGCCTGAGTCGGGATGCTGAGAGAAACCATCGAAGCTATAATCTACTATCTGAGCCCCTGCTCTAAGGTTTGTGCCCTGAAGAAAGGGTCCCACACCACGTCAGTAGAGTAGCGTGAGAGGTCGGCGAACCTCGCTAAATACTGATCCATGGTCATGCTACCCCACTGCAAGTGGAGAAACTCCTGTAAACGCATTGAGCATAAGGTCACTGGGACAAACTCTACCCTGAAAAGGCTCTCAAAGTCCACCCAGATGAGAGTGACCTCATCGTGAACCTGGAGCATCAAGCTCCACCATCTGCCCCCTGCTGCCTGAAGAAGACTCGTGGCAAGGATCACCATGAGATCAGCTGGTGTCCCTACCAGTCAGAAGACTCTAATCACGACCTCCAACCAGCCCTCAGAAGCCTATGGATTTGTCTCACCCCAGAACCTCGGTGGCCTCTAGCATTGGAACTCATGCAATGTGCTCAAGTGGCATGCACCCTCTACTGTTGGGTCTGGTGGCATCGGCTTCCCAACGGGTAGTGGTGCTACTGGTACACCACCTGATGGTACAACTGCCGTAAGGGGGCCCTGCACCGAAGCCTCATCGCTCAGTGTGCTATCATCATGTACTCTAACTGGAACCCTGGATGACTGTCTGCGTGGAGGCATCCTGAAAAGAACAGGTGTGCCACGATCAATAAGTTATACCTGGTGAGTTGAATCAAAGTGATCACAAAGAAAACTTTTCAAAACACACATGAAATCAGTGTTTTCATACACTGAGTCAGAAATCAGAAGTCAGGGTCCTGGTGTATGGATACGTCAGTCGCCACACCAACAATAGATTCCCCAAACTAAAAACCACACTCATAACACTTAATCACTATTGCCGATTAAAAGATCATAGTCCAAGTTCTTTGGTATAACCAACTCCTCTGATACCAATTTTTCACGACCCGTCCCCCAGGGCTCGTGCCGTGACTACCCCAAGCCCGCATTCCATAGGCTAGGGGCTGACAACTAGCACCGAAAGACATATTCCCTAAAACGGAAATGCATTGCCTTTATAAATTGTAAACTCACACAAACAAAGCACACAACAAGATACAAGAACAGAGTAAACTATATAGTAACAGAGTGAGTATAGTAAGTAAAGGGGGCCAGAATACAAGCCCAACTAGAAAGTATAATTAAAACTAGAAAGTACAAGAAAAACTAAAAACATATCCTATGATCACCCACCAAGGACCCTACCAGAAGGGTAGGTACAACTCTTGAACGGTCGTCCCTGCAGATCGTCTCGTCTAATGTTCACCTCCGATCAGCCTCCAGTCTGGTACCCTCATCCTCGATCAACGATGTCCATTGTCTGCATAAGACACATCAAGGTGCAGACATAGCCCATGCAGGGGTGAGTATAACGATACTCAATAGGGACATCGAGACCCTCGTAGGTCTCCTAGAGTTCCACAAAGGAAAAACCATAAAGCACAAAGCAGTGGTCATCAACACTACTTAGGTATATGCCCATACATATACCTAAGTTATCAAGATATAAAAAGGTAACACCACGAAGGTAGATGTACCACACATGTAACACCACGAAGGTACACGTACCACACAACTAACACCACGAAGATAGAAGACTCAGCTCACACCAGGTATTAGTGAAGTATAGAAGTACAGATGATCAGTCGCGAAGCTAGATCATCTCATTCTGTCAAGAGGTACTGCTGCTGATTATAAGGAGTTTGACCCACATAGGATCGATAGGTACTAATCCTCATAATGACCTACACAGGATCTGACCCACACAGGATCTAACCCACATAGGATCGGTATGCACTGACCCACACAGGATCGCTGAACGCTGACCCACACATGATCGATATGCACTGACCCACACAGGATCGCTGAGCGCTAATCCACACAGGATATGACCCACACTGGATTGGTGATGACTCACACAGGATCGCTCGGTACTCACCTCCGTATGATCTATCTCTAACCTCTGCCTCACTGCCAGCCACTGGGTTCCCGCACTAAGCATGCTGGATTCTGGGAGGTTCCGCTCCTCAAGACATCAGTTGATACTTCAATTGCCATGAAGTCCCAGGAAGAAGTATCCCAAAGGTCCAACATGTCATAAGGGACCCAACACAACTGACGACGCGTCAAACGGACGCCCGGTCTGTAAGTTATTAACGTTTTTGTTCCGAGGGCCCGGTTGGATTCATTTTCGATCCAACCCAGCTGTACTTCAAATTTATCCAAAACTTTAGTGGAGTATACCAAAAGGACCCTCTCAATCCAAGGATCCTAGTGTCATAGACGGTTCGTTAAACGGACGCCCGATCTGTAAGTTATTAGCGTTTTCATTCCGAGGGCCCGGTTGGATTCAGGTTCGATCCAACCCGGCCATACTCCAAATTTATCCAAAAATCAAGTGGAGTATACCAAAAGGACCTTCTCAATCCAAGGATCTCGGTGCCGTAGATGGTTCGTCAAACAGACGCCTGGTTCTTAAGATACGACCAAGAAGGTGAAACTGAGTCTGGATGGGCGCGGGTCCGGTCCGACCCGGCCCAACCCAGATGGGTTAGGCCTCGGTGGGCCCGGTCCACTGGACCACAGTCTGACTCTGCCCGTGAAGGGTGCAGCGCGGCCCGCTGTGGTGCGGCCCGCTGGGCGCGGCCCGCTTTGGCGCAGCCTACTAGGCACGACTCGCTGTGGCGCGACCCACTAGGGTGGCCCGTGGTGCGGCCCATGGTCGGGCGGTCTTCTGTGTGGTGGGGTCCGCCCTAGCCAGCGCCCGGGAGGGAGGTGCCTCCCAGGTCACCCGAACGGTCCAACAGACCGTTTGTTTTTTTGGAAGTGGGACCCAACATAGCGGGTCCTGCTCGGTGGGCCACAGTCGGCCGATCTTCCTCCTAGCGGCACCGTTGTGCCACCCTTTGGCCTCCGCTGTGGCCTAGCGGCCGCGACCTCCTACTTCACCAGCGGCGCGGACGCGCGCCGCTGCTTCGCCTTACGGTTAGCCGGATGTCGGCCGCCACCCTACTCTACCGCGACCGATGGGCCGCGGCTTCCTGCTCATCCGGTGGTGTAGACGCGCGCCACCCTATCTCCACGCAGCCGGCCAGTGTGACAGCCACCCTCCACTTCTGCGGGTCACTGCATCTTTGTTCTAAGCTCAAAAATTATGTCGATCACATATTCACGATCCTCGGGTCGAGGGCTCAGTGTCCATATATCGTTGTCTTGGGGTAGTTCATAATCACTGGTTAGTACATGGTTTAGCTAATAATGTGTCCAAACCATGTGACCCTTTTAAAACGGTGAAATGATAATTTTTCCCCTAATCTCTTTTAACTAATACCCTTATTTTTCTTTCCTCTCCCAATGTATGGTTCCCCTTCTTCCATTGGATTTCTTCATATTCCTAAACCTAGGCATTGAGGTATATATTCCACTAAATTTCTAATCAAGTCACCATTTGTCTCATGGGATGCATACTAGTAAGCTCTTTATTCCTCTTTCCCCTTTCATCATTTATCTTGCTATCGAAAGAGTTATTTTGGTGTGATATAATATGAACTATTTTCATGGAATTTTTTTATTTACTCAATTTATTATATTCTAACCTAGACTAGAGGCAAACAATAGATGACGAATCAGATACCAAGCTAAGGTAGGTGGTCTTGTGATTTTCTATTAAATTTTTTATGCTAATGTATTACATCATTGTGCCGCACAATATATTTTCTAAGTAATTATTGTTAAATATAATTTTTTATTATGTAAAAAATAAGAATGAGTTATATATTTCTTGGGACCCATTTATATATCATTGTTGGTTAAGGAACTTGAATTGAACTACCCCTTGTGTGTATTTCTAAAATGGATAAAACCACTATGGGTGGCCAATGTAATTGATTAACCTCTTCAGGTGTGTCCTTTTACCCATTTCTTTTAGGTTGCCAAAAGAATTGATTGAAGCTTAAATTTAATTAAATAGAATAAGGAATATAAGACCATTTACCTATGACCCTTGTCTATGGTTCCTTCTCACATATATTTGAGATGTTCATTAAACCCAAATTCTCAATTTATAGGAATAAGAGGTTTCATTGGATGTCAGGACTTCTAAGTCTAGGATATGATTTTCCCACCTTATAAGGTGAATTAATTTATTATGTAAACATGATGGAAAATTGAATTAATGTCAACATAAATGGTACAGTTAGACTTCGGTCCCAAAACCATTCATATTTCCTTGCTGATAGTGATACAAGGTTTTCAAATCAGAACACCATGACTTGAATCATCAATATTAATTAAGTAAATAAATTATAAATGATTTTTTAATGTGATGTTTCTAACAAATGAGTATCATATAAATTCCATGGATGGACTCACTTGGTAGCTGGATCATTATATATTCCAAAAGTGATACTTAGACTCCATATATGGACTACCAAGGATGGAATCCGAGGTAAGATCATTATATATTACAAGAGTGACAAATTGGGATCCCTTCATAGACTATGAAGGATAGAATTAGAGTGTGGTGACTTTATAACACACCTCACGTGATACTGGGGTTCTTATGAATAATGTTGAGGAAAAGCTAATAATGTGATGGGTTTATGTTATACCAAGAGTGATACCTAGGTTCCATGTTAGTAACCCCAAGGAAAGTCCCAAGTTTCCTTAAAATTAATAAATCAATTAGTTTCACAACGTAACCACCAAGCCAAAGAAAAATCATGGATTTAGTTGGAGCCTTAATTTTATTATTGTCGTGTTATTTATATTTCTCTTAACTATATTTCAAGGTAGAAATCCTGGATATGAATTGGGTACTAAGAATTTATTATTACTGAATTTATGATTAGCTTTCTACACTAAGCTATTCCACCTTAGGATAAAGAAGGTAGTTGAGGATGGGAGTTCCATGGGAACCTAAACCTATATATGTTATTTATTTACCACATTTAATTTACATCTTATACTATTATCTTCACACTTCTTATTATATAATCATGGACTAGATAGAATTAGAAATCATTGGTGGTGGCCTATAGAGTATATCACACACCATGTTCAGGCCACCATTATGTACTCAGATAGACTTCATTAATGTGTGTAGGGAGAAGGGAAACAAAATTATATAGATTATTGATTTTACATGCTAGGATATTATACAGGGGGAGAGGAGTACCCATCCTATGATCTAGATGCTATTATAGATATTCTTGGGTTTTTTTCATTTTTGTATTGCATGTTGAATGTGCCTATTTCCCGAATCCCCTTATATTTCCATTTTTACATCATTCCAGGATCATTATTTTGTATATAAAATTGATAGATTTGATTTACATGGTTATTTATATGATTAATGATTTATTCTCTACTAAATATTTATTTATATGATTTCAGTGATTATAGATGTTGTTATACCACTCTGTTACACTCTGATAATCTCCCCACTTTTACACTATAGACCCTCACTGCTAGTTGGAAACCTCTAGCATACGAGGTGGAATGTTTTAGTCCATGTGGCCAACCATGTTTGGTTACTTATGAGTGAAATGGTTCCAAGACATCACAAAGAATTTAAGAGTTATTAATGTTATTTGGAGATAAATGTTAAAGTTATCTAAGAATGTTATGTGATCAAATTATTCTAATATTTGGGGTTCAATCTAAGTCTGGAATATTTTAATGAATTTTAAGGATAGTTTTTAATGGATTGATTTAATTTTAACATTGGGTATCGCTATAGAATTTTAGATATTAAGGTTTTATTTCATCATATATTGATTTATGCATTTTGGATATTATATTACATTGTGCTTAATATTCTAGTTTTTGTTATTGTCTAAAGATTAAATAAATAGGTTTTAATCCTTTTCTGGATTATGTGATTGAATATAAGTTGTTTTTTTCACTATAAGCCTGAAAAATTCATCTCGAATACTCACTATTTGATGAAAAAGATTGAATTATGGTGGATATTGATTAACGGATGAAATTATACTTTTCTAGTAAGTGTATATCCATATTTTATTAGCTCAAATGATAAAGAAATTACTCAACTATAGAAAAAAAATATTGAATTTTTTTTTTATCCTACTACATTCATTTTTCATGAATCGATGGTCATTTTCACACCTCATAGATTTACAATTTTGTAGTTATTAACTTTCTCATGATTATTTAATTTCATGGAATGAATGCTGTTTATCCCTCCACCTCTCATTATTTGGTCAATAATTTTTCATTTACGTCCATATTTTTTACTTTTAACTAAATTTATTCTTTTGGGAAACCTAGTTATGTGTTATTCAAGAGGACCATCATATTTCCTTTCCTATATGTTCAAAATGATGTTTTATTAATCCTTTTTATAATGTTTGATTTCTATTAAGGTGATTTTAAATGTCAAACCCTTAATTATTATAACCAATTTCAAAATTTTAGGATGTAATTTATTAAATGGGTGAGAATTTAACATCCTTGTATTTTAAAATAACACAATGATTAATAACATATACAATATGCAATATCGAGCTTAAAAGAACCATGAAATATTATTATTTAAATTTTATAGTTATAACCAAGCTATTAAATTGGAAGGTATGAAAATAATTACCCACATTATGAAATATAAATAAATTTAACAATCAATACAAATAAATTTATTAATTCTTAGAAAATAAGCACTTAATTCTTTATTAAAGTCATTTTTCGATTCAAAAATATGTTTTCTTCAAAAATGGAATATATATATATTTAAAATTTATTATTATAAATATGTTTTAGAAATTTTAGAAATTTTATTTTATAAAAAGGATATCATTTGTGAATTAATCTTGTAAAAAATATCATACGATTAATTTTTTATAATTTTCTGAAATGTTAAATTTTTCGATAAATAGTGAAATATACGGGGTTTTATTGAATATTATTTTTTGTTTCAAGCATTTATAAATATAAAATTTGTAATAAATGGTTTCTATGTAAACATAATTAATTAATATAAAAAATAATTCAATTAATTTCAATGAAATCTATATTATTCTTGATTCTAATATGAAATTATTTTTACATATAAAAATACATTTTTTGGAAAAAAAACCGTTTTCTGACACATTTTGAGGGATTAATTATAAATTAAATTATTAAACATAATTGAATTGAATTTGATAAAATGGATTCCATATTTTTATTATAATAATTAATATCATGTAATATGTTCAACTTAATTTACTGTCTATGTGAATAGTAACCATAGAACGTTTTTTACCATGGTAAAGGTAAAATGGTTTAACTAGGGTTAAAACTAAAGTAATAAGGATTAAAATCCATCAAAAAACTTTTATAAATTTGATATTATGACTATATTTAATCCATAATAATCCAAAATTCAAATATATAGCCTTAAATTATTTAAATTTTATTCTGATAATTAAAATATTTTAAGAAAACGATAAAGTGAAAAATGTCACTCTCTTGGTTTAAATATTTTTAATATTGTGTTTAATGAATAAAAAAATATTCTTTATCATAAATAACTATATTAAAAACTAATTACATTATTTATCATGATAATTTTTTATGTTTTATTAGTTTTATAATTACCTTAACTGTTCACACAATGCTAAACTCAGTGCTTGTGTAGAAATAAAAAAATATTAGTAAATTATGCTATTTATAACTGAAGTAATATTTTATTGATCAAATATGATGTAACATGAATTTTAGAGTTAATAATAACGTGTTATTGATTTTTAAATTTATTAAATTTGAAATTAATAGTTGAATTGTTGTTTTCAAAGTCATATTATATGAATAGTTCATAAAGTGACATTAATATAATTTTATATTAAATAAATGTTATTAAATTATTTAAAAATAAAAAAAAATCAAAAAAATTGAAAAATAGGATGATAAATTTTATATAATTTCACAAATTCTCCATTTATGACCCAATAGTTAACTTAGATGTAAATTTATAACCTGTTAATAATGAAAAAGTTATTATTGTGGTTAATATTAAAAATTACTAACATAAGGGTTAATGAAAAATTTTAGGATTTAAATTATGTAAAAGAATATAAAAAATAATATATTAAAAAAAATATAAAAGTAAATTGTTTAAAATATCAACCATGGTCCATTTATAGGTCATTTTCCTTTTATAGTAACTCTATTAACCCGAAATGAATAAAAAAATTTGTTATCATGATAATTTTCAAAAGAGTTTATAGGAGGTTTAAAAAAATGGGTATGGGTAAAAAAATAATATAAAATAATATAAGTATTATTTCATGAGATTATTTCATCCCATAATCATCCTATATTCAAATTATATCAATATTCAACCACTTGAATATGAAAATTAATTTATTACCTTAAGAAGTTCCTTGAATTACCCTCCCCCCATTTATAAAAGGGCACCCAATTTCCTCTCATATAAACAAATCAAGAGAAATTTTAATAAAAAAACCCTTCTAAAATCCCATTTTCACATCCCTCTGCAAATATTTTAGGTCTTATTGT
Organism: Viscum album; assembly: GCA_963277665.1. NCBI lineage: Eukaryota > Viridiplantae > Streptophyta > Magnoliopsida > Santalales > Viscaceae > Viscum > Viscum album. Next base: position 1,263,590,811 of record OY728151.1, on the reverse strand, counting down.
AGCTATAATAACTATGATAGAGGGCTTAAGGTGTAATTAAAAGAAGGTTGTCTGAAGAAGAGGTACAACTTTTAATAGAATGTTTTAGTTTTATTCCTTCCTAAACATACATAAAATATTATTCAAACATGATGAAATAAAATCACAACATATTAAATATAATTATATATTTTTATGTTAGTTTCAAAACCTATATTCACCAAATCATCCATAAAATGGGAAATGAAACTACCCTTCAAGTGTACAGTGGACTACCACCTCATGGACCGAAGCAATTCGCTAACCATCACCACCTATAAAGACTTGTTATAATGATGTATTTAATGTATATATATTATATTCATGGAATAATAATAATTTTTTAATTATTTTATATATTCAATTTTGTAACTATTCTTTCCATTAAAAAGTGATAATATTATTTGTGTGAATGTGTGGATTACCACCCCCACGAATCATTGTAATTAATTTTATGTAACCACATCACACCACTTCTATATATGTGTGAATTTAAATAAATGATTTTATATTTATTATATAATCATAATTTAAGAAATATAAATGTACGGACCTTCTTTCCATCAACTTAATTGAAAAATGGAATCTACATTCTTGTGTATGTACATTCTACTATCATCATTTTTGTAACATTGATCATTTTTCATAAAAATATATCATGGTTGTTTTTAAAATTATAATGTATGTATAAAAAATATAATTATTTCTTTATTTTTATTCTATAGAGTATGTAAAATTAACATCTTTAACTATTGTTAATCTACTGAAGTCATTTTTGATATATGTGTCAAATATCATCAAAATGTATTACATGAAATTAATTAATGAAGTAATTTATTATAATATGGTATTAAATAAAATAAAATCAATAATAAACATGAAATAATTTCTTAGAAAATTAAATAATTAACAAACTTTCATTATTCAAGAAGATAAATAACATACGAGACGAGTTGAATTCGATGCATGAGACAATTTACCTTGAAAAATCTTTTTAAAAGTTTTTAAAGATCTATATTTCTAAATGTTTTTATTCAGTATAAAAATTATAAAAATTATTTTATAGATGTATTTACATGGAAATAAATAAATTATAATGTATATTTTCTATCACTTTTTTATTTTCTACCAAAGGTTTTAATAAATAATCCTTTTATTTATTTTATATAGAATATTTTAAATTTCTTTACCAATAAAAAAAGAAATGTTCTATTTTAATGTATATAGTATCAAAAATATTTACCTAAACCATGAAAATTATTTTATATTTTGAATCATTCATATGCTTCCATGTTTTCTTCAAATAAAAACCCTCCTTTCTTGTAAAGACCTATGATTTTTATAAACAAATATTATATCTTTTTAGTTGAATATTCATTACATTACAAAAACACACACCTAAGGATCAAAAATATATAGTGACTTTGGAATCATGGACACATAAAAAACTAGTCTATAATTGAGATATGTCATCTCCCACTGTGTTCTTAATAACCAGTACCCTTCTTATAAATATTATACATAATATATTTCTTCATAACCCTTGGAAAGGAAATATAAGAAAGGGTGATCTCAAATGCTTAGTAAGGGTAAAAAAGGGAGATATATAAGTATAACGTGGTCATAAAGGTGTGATAACATGATAATAAGATTTGAAAATTAAAACCTATATATCAAATATCATAATCACGAGTCACATTATAATAATTATCAATTAAAAAGACATGAATCATAAGGGAATCAAATAACATAATTCATAAGAGCATAACATTATCATAATCATAGAATTGTAGCATAAAAATAAGCATAGAAAATCATTTCTATAGTATTCAAGGATCACTACCATGGATATCATAGTAAAATGGGTTTGTTCCCCAAACTATCCTAATAGTCAAGGTTCACTCAAAATATAATCATAATAGAGAAAATCCCGTACTGAATCTATTTTATTCCCTATTCCAGTCCTATCAATCTCATGAGATAAAAATAATTACACAACTCATTGGAGGGAGACATAGGTCCCACCCATCACATAATTAAAATCATACATATTTGTAGCACAAAATCATAAATCATTCATCATATTATAACCAATGAAATAAAACGGGTTTCACAAAAATTTCATTATATCATAACTTGTGGAAGAGAAATAGGTTTCATAAAAATTTCATGATTTCATCATAGAATAACCCATGGAAAAAGAAGTGGGATTCATAAGAATTTTTTCATGGCATAACCCATAGAAGAAAAATGAGTTTCATAAGCATCATTTAATCATAAAAATTAACTATTCAGATAATGATTAATAGAGGTACCCTTCGATCATATCTAAAGTATAGAAAAAGTAACATCTAAGGATAACATAAAATATGGAAATTTGTTTTTAAAGGACACTTTGAACATTCCTTGTGGAAAATAACATGTATTTCAATATAATTTTTTAAAAAAAAAAACATAAATCATTTTTGAAAATATTTTTTTTGAAAATAATCTTTCAAAATTATAATGGAATCTTTAAATATTATTTTAAAACATTTATTGAGTAAAATATCCTTTTAACTTTTAAAAACACTTTTTATAACATAATAAAATTTATAATCTTTTTCTTGAAAATAACCTTGAAAATATACAAAGGATTATTTAAAAAATCATTTAAATCATTTCTAGAGGAAAATATTTATTGCTGTTTGAAAAAAATTAAAACATAAAACATTGTAAAAATAATTTAATTTTAAAATAACCTTGAGAACAAATTAGGTGATCTTCAAATAAAATAATGTTCATAACGGTCATAAATTGAATTCAGATTTTACACTTTAATACAATGATTCCTTTTACATTTTTGGTAAAATCCAAATGGGTTTTTTTGGATAAATAAATAAAAATACCTTTCATTTTATTTTTAAAAATTTAATCAAGGGTGAAATTTTCATTAATAAATCATTTGAATAATTTTAAGAACATTTTTTAAAACATTTTTTTAGAAAACATGATTTCAGAAGAAAAAAGGATTTTGAACGAAGAGAGAAATAAAGTAGGTTTTTATTATTTTGGAATCATGATTACATAAAGAGATTAATGAGAATGTAAAATTTTTATTCACATAAAATTTATATAGAAGAATTAAATTCTTGAGTTTCTTTGGATATAGATTATAATATTTCATAATTTAAATCATAAACATAAATAATCCTGACAAATGATGAGATTGTATAATAAAAACCTTAACACTTATGTAACATCAAATCATAAGCCCCATGAAAGATATATCCTTGAATGGATATGTAAATCCAAAAAAAATTGGGATAATAATTATAAAATACATTCATGGGAATTATATGAACCATATAAAAGAAATAGATGGTGAATATGGCACGTGTCTCACAAAAGTAAAATGTTGGATGAAATTCCCTCACCACTTTTGTAATATTTTGAATCGTAAGACACAATAAACCATAACATCAAATGAAACATTAAGTATAATGAAAATAATATTATTCATGATATTACATGGAAAATGGGTAATATATTCACTACACAAAATAAATGAGTAGTGAATATAGAATAAGTCTCCCATAAATAAAATAGAGTGTAGAAAACCCTTACCACTTTAGTAATATTTTGAATTGTAAGAAACAATAAATCATAACATAAAATGAAAATATAAATATAATAAAAATAATGAGATTCATAATATTACATTTTAAAGGGGTAGTATATAAACCACCCAAAATAAATAAGTCGTGAATATGGTATAATTCCCCCTGACATAAAAGATAAACTAGAAATATCATACCACATTTTTAATTTTATTAATAATAAGAACCAATTAATAATAAAATAAATGAAAATTTAAATATAATTTAAATGATTATATTTAGTATATAAAATTTTCAAGGGGTATTATATAAACTACACAAAATAAACGAGTGGTAAATATGATGCAAGTCTCCCATAAATTAAAGAGAGACGAGAAATCCATTACCATAAGTCTTGAATTCCTTCATACACATTTGAAACTTACTTCTAATAAATATAAGTTTATGATAAATCTATTAAATAACCATAAATATATATATATATATATCATACCATATATTATTTACTTATGAAATTTTGCTACCCGTTTATTAACAATTCCATGTTAAGTTATCGTTTTAGGAAATAATTGTTTTGTATTTCGTGTATGGTTTGATTTGTTATTTTTTTGTCCTATTACTTTGATCATTATTTCATAATCAAATAATGTTAAAAGTTATATAAATATAATATATATTTATCATATATGTATTTATTGTTATCAATAAAAGTTATAAATAGAAAATGAAATACACGATTCATGGAGATGATTGGTCGGACGTACACATGAACATTGTTTCCATTTTCTTTATGAAAAGAAAGAAAGAAAGGTAAGAAATATTTTACCATTAAATAATAATTTTTATATCATATATAGATAATATTTTTATTAAACCCATACACATTAACTTCTTTATAAAGCACGAATGAATCACATCACTTCACAAGGCAATCATCCACCGTACACACGGACAACATTATCATATTCCCATGGAATGGAATGTAAGAAGTAACATATGATATAATGGATATGGATGAATAATAATATCATAAATATCACATATAAAAAATAAATATATCATTATATCCATTTGTGATAGGTGGTCATGAAAAATGAATAAATCCATTCGCGAGATGGTAGTCCACCGTACACATGAATAATGATTTTATAACACATTTGATGGATGATGAGAAAGAGTTAGGTTATTAAATTAAGATAATAACATATCAGTATATTTAATATACTTAAATTATTATATATATATTTTTTTAAAAATAATTTAATGCGGAAGAGGAAGAAATAAAATAAAACACATGATTAAGGAATTTACCTCTTCTACGAAGATCTTCTATTCGTTTTCACCAAAAGACTCCTTAAGTTGGATTTATGACCAAACTAAGTATTATTGGAAGAGATTAGGGAACTAAAGAAGTTATTTGGACATTAAACTAATTGTTTTTTGAAGTGTTAATAGGATAGGATATGAGCTAGCTTATTATTAGTGAGGTGAGGGGAATACTTGTAATTTTTGAAAAGAAAAGGGTTTACCCATGTTTTTCACATGAACAGGGATCCAAAATAGAAATTTATAGATACTACAAGATATAAGGTCTAAATATGTACATAAAATCTATTTTTGAAAAGTTTTTGGTCATTTTAACCCTTATCTACTAATATAACCTCCCGGTAAACCCATTTTTACCAGAATTAAGGTAATTTGTTTTTCTATTTTTACTATTCATTATGTTAAAAAATTAATTTGACCTCATTAGATAATATAAATTAATATTATTCCAATAATGGATTAAAATTTTCAAAATTCCATTCAAATAAGTGAAAAAAATTAATTTAAAATTAATCCCACTGACATGATGAAAAAGTGGGTTTTCAAAGAGAAAATGATCAAAATTTTTAAATGTTTATATATAAAAATTAATCAATAAATTTTATTCCAATAACCTAAATTGGATTAATATATATAAATATATATATAAACTAATTTTACCTTTAAAACCATATTAAACCATTTTTTATTTTTTTAAATGATTTAAAATAAATAAAAATTTATAAAAAAATCAGAATTTTTCACCAGTCATTGAAAAATTAATCTTCATTAAAAATTCTCAAAAATTCACTCCATGATAATTTTTATATGTATATTTTAAAATACAATTTTAATTTGAAAAATAATGTTTACAAAATTGTTAAATTAATATTATTATTTGTTTAATAAGTCAACAAAATGTTTTTTTAGAATATAGTATTTTTGAAACATATAATGAATTTTCAAAAAGTTATGTACCTTTTTTCAATATGTTTTCTTTATATAAAACCATTATAATTAATATTTAAAATTTTTATTACTATTTATACTGCTAAGTTTAATAGGTAGGTTATTATAGTTGTGCTTAAATAATAATATTAATAATATATCATGGTTTTTTAAAACTCAGTGTTGCATGTAACCTAAGATAAAATAAGTGTTAAATGTAATAGATACTAAAAAGGTGTTTCCTATAATGAAAAATTTCAAAAAGATTAAATTTTTATAAAAAATTATTTTTTCAAAATAATGGTGTTATTCATTCTACTACCCTTAAAATGAATTTATCCCACAAAACTATTTACATTGGTACCAATAATTAAGGATAATTATAAAAAATTACATCCTCAGGTTCCCATGTAGCTTCCTCAAAGTGGTGGTTTTCTATAAAACTTTGACTAGGTGAGTTGTCTTGTTTCTTAGAACTTTTTCAACATGATCTGTAATCTTCAACAGTTGTTCTCCATATGAAAGATTACTCTCTAGAATTACGACCATTGAATTTAATACATATGATAGATCAGGTATATAATTATTTAGGAGAGATACTTTGAAATCATTTAGAAACTGATAGAGGGTTTATGTAAACACCAATTGATAATATTTGGTCCTGATATGATCAATAATTTCAAAGGAAAAAATATAACTTAGTCTTAGTATTCCCTTATTTATTCTAAAAAGAAATTTAGATAAATATATTCTCACAAACTTAAATTCTATATCATGGTGAAAATTATCAGCATATCATTTTTTCAAGTTTTTTCTAGCCTTACATGTCTCTGAATAGCTACAAACTTCTCTACCATTTCATTAGCTAGATCAGGTCCCAATATCTTTATTTCTACAAATTTATTCTAGTACATTGGATTTCTACACAAATTTATATAAAATTATTCATAAGGATCCATCTGAATTCTCAATTAAATGCTACTCTCTTAAGAAAAATCAACTAGAGGAAGTTTTTGATCCCAAATTAATTTGAAATCCATAAAAAAGTCCTTATCATATCCTATAGTATATTAATTGTTCTATCTAACTGACCATCTGCCTAAGGATGACAAGTGGTGTTGAAATTCAAATCCTCATCAAGATATTTCTGTATACCTTAACAATACATCAAGGTAAAATCCAGATCCCAATTAGATACAATTTAAGGTGGTCATCTAAATAACATTACAACTTCCTTAATATATATTCTGGAAAGTAGATCTAGAGAGAAATATTCTCTGATAGGAACGAGGTGTGATAACTTTGTAAGGTGATGGACTACAATGCATAATTACCTCAACATCAAAGATAACATATCCTTAAAGGTTACCAATACCTTTAATCATATTTCCAAAATGTGTAAACACATTCCTCATCAGATAAATTTTTCACTAAAACATATAAAAAAAGGGTTGTATTTCTCTAAATTCATCTTAAAATATACTTAATTTTGATAAACTATCATAACCTAAAACCTAAAAATGTGTGTCAATGACTTTTAACTTACTATCAAACTTAAATTCACAAAACAATAATGGTATCCATAAATCTTAAGATAATCATTACTAAAGATATATATTCTTCCAAATGATAATTCACCACATATTCCTTATATAATTTTTATCTTATAGAAAACATTTTCATTAGAATCTTTGGTTCATCCAGGTGCCGATAGAATATAAAATGTGATTTAACTACTAAAAAATATATGTAGTGGGTGAAAATAAAGGCTCCAAATCACACGAAATTTCACTAATGGATGAACAATAATATTTTCATAGGGGTTATTCATACAAAATAAAAAATGAACTTCCCAAATTTTGAGGGGAGGATGATTTTCTATAATCATCATGATTAAATTAATCTATTGTGATTTTATAAGATTTCCATTTATACATTTCATTTAGAAGATGCTATGGATTATCATCCACATTAGACCTTGGACTGGCATATTGATTCACATAACATCCAAAACCCTTTCACTTGAAACACTAGTGTGTTCATGGTTCATTCTATAGAGATTTATCTCTTTTTTTATCATTATCTTACTTCATCCCATCACTTAGTCATTCAATTTTCTGATGAACTTCCCTTCCATCCACAAAAAATTTACTATTACCCATGTGACAATTCCCCCATCCTTTTTACCACAATTTTAGAACAATGGAAATCTAATATTCTTCTCTCCATGGGTTTTAGAGTTTCTATGGAATTCTATTTTTCACTCATTATCAAAACTGTGAGATAAATAAGTAACCCAAAACTCCATTTCCACCTTGATATAACATCAAATAATTTCATCATAGTTACTAATGTCCCTTATGACTAACACCCTTTGGAGACTTTTTTTTATCAACTGAATAATTGATCTTCCTTAACATCAATTTAGATGATAATACCAGAAGCATAACTCACATGTCTTGTAAAAATAACCTCATATGTACCAATGGATTCATTACATGGTTTATTTAGCTCAAGAAACTACATATAAATCTTCTAACAAAGAATATAAGGAATGTAATTATTGAAAAATATTTTCTTGAACTCATCCCAATCCATGGAATCATTTTCATTATGTTCCCTAGTATTCTTGACAAGATCCCACCATTAATGCACATCCCCTTTTAAACAGTAGATAATCAAAATGAATTTTTCAGTTTTTGAATACGAAAGAATTTAAAATATATTTTTAGTGGTACTAATCTATTAGTCAATAAATAGATGATTATTGGATCCACTAATGGTTATTGTACATATACTCATTAAGGACTTAATAGAACATCGTTCTTTCCTTTTCCAATATAGAATTTCAACATGATTCATGGATTGAGAACGTTATATGAGAATATAAATGATACTTCTTTTTCTAGATCCCATAATTTTTGGATACTAAGAAGGAAAATCATTTCATTATTTGTTATAATCAGCATTAATATGGTTCCTTATAGTTTCATACATTGATTAAAACAAAAAATCATAGTTTAAGAAACAATAATCATAGTAGGGAAGTGCATAATTATGAAAAACCACTTATATGATGTCTAAATAATGACACCTTATTTTTTATCTATAAAAAAATAAGTTTATACTAGTCCATTCATATTCATTATCTATTTAAATAATTCATGACAATTTATAAAGGGTTTGTAAATTTTGAAAGCATTTCCCTCGAGAGTGTAAGGACCCAACCTTAAAACATTACATAATCACAAGTTAAGTCAAGATTTTTTTTTCTTTCATAATAAGGATATTTTAGGTTTATAAATTTAGATAATTAGTTTATAACTCATACATAAAAAACCATAACAATAAAAAGGTGACACTTTTGAAGAGTATCCATTTTTTCCATAATTTGAATCATTAAAAATAAAACATGAAATTTTTTATAAAAACTCTTCATGACATTCAAAATGAAATATCCAAACCCATACTCATCCATAAGACCTTTATAGAACATTAATAAATGTTCAATGAGAATAAAAATCTCAGAAAGGGATAAAAAAGAAGGAATCATTATTCCATTGGTAAACATCAAAACGCATGAAAACATTATAATAAAGTAATACATTCTACCCTTATTAAGTAGTGAATAGTTTACTTTGAAAATAAGTTCATTTCATAATTTTTTTAATCATTATATTACCATAAAAACCATAATAGTCATAGAAAATACAAAGGTACATAAGAAAATAATTATGCTTTTCACTCTTACAAATAGAATAATTATGTGGTTGACCTCCATACATGTCACTCTTATAAATGGAATAGCCGAACGACTGACTTCCATACCCAATGCATTGGAGGTTGTAACATAACCACCCATTCTTGGTTTATCACAGAACCACTCATATTTGGGTTATCACATAACCACCCATAAAATTTCTAAGTACAATTATATAATCATAACACATAAAATTTTTCAATTTTTGACATGCCACTCTTAAAATTTCATTTACACTCATAAGAAAAAATTCCATGTTATAGATATAATCAATCCATTTTCAAAACAATTTTTTTTATAAAAACATACCTAGTAAATTAAAATATTGGCTTATGTAAAAATTAATACTTTTAGAGGAACTGTGATATCAAATAACTGTCATGGTGCTGGGAAGTTGTTGTCGCCATATTTGTTAAAAAGAATATTCCTTTGGTTATTTGTAAAGGAAGTCAAACATTCCATACAGAAAACATAAAAAGCTTCATTTCTGAAAACCATTTAATGAAATTAAAAATAGACACAAAATAACTCTATCTTATAAATAAATCAGGTTAGAGCTATTTGGAATAAAAAAAAGTAATTTATATTAATTTAATATTTTGAATAATTCCAAGAGTACCCCACCCATGTCTTATAAAGGGAACCCATTATTCTCTATTAGTCACACTCCAAAACCTATTTTATTAAGAAAATATCTTCCCAAATACCTTAATAGAATTCCTCCAAATATTCTAGAAGGATTAGTTTAGACAGAACACTTTTCTTAGATTTTTTAAGGTGTTAATCAAAGGAGACCGTCCAAAGAAGAGGTATCATTTTTAATAAGTATTTCTATTATATTTCTTCTCCCACTCCCTTAAAATCTTATCCATATATTATGGAATAATATATTTAGTATCTTCAATATAATAATATGTTATTATGATAATATCATCACTTAAATTCATCTCCACTTTCATAAAATTGGAAAAGAATTATCATTCATGTGTATGATGAACTACCGCCTCGCGAACCAGCATAATTTATTTCCCATCACCACCTTTCAAGACTGGTTATAATGATAGAAATAGTGTTTATATAATATATTCATAAAATATTAATAACTATTAAATAATAATATATCATTTAAGACATTACCTTTCCATGAGCATGAAAATTATAATGTCATTCATGCATACGTGTAAACTACCACATCCACGAAGCTATGCGATTTGTTTTCTCATCACCACATCACATGGATGATATATATATGATTATATTTAAATGATTAATATTACGTTTATGATATTAGGAAAATTAGGGCAAGGTAAAATAATTATTATATTATTTCCATAATGATCATTGAAAAATGGAAATGTTACTCATGCGTACATATGACATACCATCTCCATGATTGTAACTTAGTTCATTTTTCATATCCATAGATAATGGAAAGATTTAAAAGTATAGTTGATATATGAAATTTATTATTATTTCATTAATATTATTTTTTACATGATATAAAAATACCATTTTGACTATAAACATCAAACCAAAGTCATTGTGGTCTCATGTAATGAATATCATAAAAAACGTCCAACAAAAAGATATATAATTAATTAATTGTTATAACGAGATATTAAGTGATATAAAAAGAATAATAAATGAGTAATTTATGAACTTTTAAGACATTTCCCAATAATTTTTCTGAATTTTATATTTTTATGAATTTTATATCATTTAATAAAATATTATGTATTTTAAAATATCATTTATGTCAATTTGGAAAATATTCATGACTTGAATTTTTAAAAAATATCCTAAAAACAAGATAAAGTAGAACCAATATTTATAAAACAAAAATAAAATGTAAAATTAATCTAAAAATTATTGGATGACATTAATAATATTAAATTATATTTATTTTTAGTATTTTTAATTTCATTTATTTGATATTTTTTTAATTAAACAATTACTACATCATCATTGTGAATTCATTTAATTTAATTTTATATTTCATAAAAATTAAAAATAAATTACAATGATGAATATAAACATTTTATAATTCAAATTATTTTTTCTATTTGAACATATCCCTTATATAAACCCATATTAAAAATATTTTACTTTTTAAAAGCAAGAGTGTGACAAATTGACTTTTCTTTGAATATAATATTATAAATGTCATTGTCACATCCAAGTGGCCTAAAAATGTTATAAATTATCCCCTTGTTTTATTTTAGTAGAAAAAACTCCTCCAATGAAATTAGGACATGTTTTAAGGTTGCTTTAAAATATTTATAATATTATTTTTACCTTTAATTACCCAATTTACACTTAATCTTGTTAATAAAAAAATTACAAAAGTTATTATTTGTATTATAAAAAACTAAAAAAGACCTATTTACTTGATTTTGAACTTCTAATTCCAAATATGGAATCCAAATTTCATAATTATAATATCCAAAATTTAATAAATTTATTAAAAATTAATCTTGTTGACGAAATAAGAAAACAAGTTTTTAATGTAAAAACGTTCAAAAGTTCTCAATGTTTTTATATCAAAATTTAATGAGAAATTGATTCCAAATAACTAAATTGGATTAAATGATATTAAGGTTATATAATTATAATTTAAGACCTATCAAAAATATAATTTAGCATTATTAATTATTGAGATGAAAAATCTATTTTCAATTAAAATGCAATATTTTTTTTCACTATTCATCAAAATATGAAACTTATCATAAAAATACCAAAAAATAAACTAAATTAAAATTATGATATTAATATTTATAAAAGAAGTTTATTTTTTAAAATATAATATATAAAAGTGTCTGAAATTATATTTAAAATAATTGGTCCATAAAATTGCGTAAAAACTTCATTTTTATAAAAACAAATCTTTTTATATTTAAGATTGGATTTGTTACTATATAATGTATTGAAAACAAACATAATGAATGTTAAATATTAGATTGAATATATATATATATCATTAATATGATCTAATAAGAGTTATTTTTTATTTATTAGTTTAAAACACACTTATGAACATTTAAATAGTTGTTCAGAAAAACATTACCTTTTATTTTTTAAAAGGTTTACATTAATTTATAATTAATTGTCAAGATTAATCCATTTTTCTATAAGTCAATTAATTATATTAATTCCTTACATTCTAATGGATTGGTTATAATGGTAACATTTTAATAATAATATTCAATTGTTCTCTTAAGCTTGATGTGATGTATCATGTATGCTACCAAGCATAGTTTTTATTTTTTTAACTCGAGATGTTATATTCTCCACCATTTTTTTAAATTTCATCCTCTCAATTTTAAATTTGGGATTGATAACTAGGTTATAAATTTTCAAAATACCTTTTACTGAAACCCCACATCGGGAAAAGAATAAATAAAACTTTTACTTTAAATTAAATAAAAAGAAGTATGAAGGTTACTTAAGATAAAACATACTGTGTTTCCATGTAGGAAAATATGGACATGGAATAAAAAACAAACCATTATGTTCTTATAGAGAGTTCTGGGGAAAATGATCCTAATAAAATTAACAATCACAAAACCATAAACCCGTGGTGGTTTAATAGGACACTAATTTCATAGTAAGAAAAGTAACAAGATAACGTTTTTGATTAAAGATATTTTTCATATTGTTGAGAAGTTATTTTACTATATAAGAATTTAAGTAATTATACTTACTCTATATATTTCACTTTCATAATCACCATTTCATCCTCATATGATGAACATTTATAAATATAGCATTAATAATCAAAGATTATATCAACCCTAAATTTTATTAATACATTAAAACTCATGTACAAATGTAAAGGTAGAATACTCATAAAACTAAAGCATTATATAAACATAAACCCAACCAAAAATATTCTACAAGGTTTTAATCACTTTATGATCAAATCACCCAAAACATTAAAAGGAGTTTATAAAACCTTTAACTTAAGTCTTACCCTTGAAAATAACAAGCTCTTAGGAGCTTCCATCACATTACCATATGTCTCAACGTCAACTGTAGTAGTAAAAAATATTTCCCCATACCTTTTTATTTATGAACATGATGATTTACACCCTATGTATGTAACTTTGGAAACATGTTAGCATAATGTCCTCACTCATTACCACTAAAACATCTTACCATTGTCTTATCTTTGTGTTCTTGATCACGTCCCTTGTAGTCATGAGCTATATGACAAAACTTAATACATCGTAAGAACTTCCCAGACATTGAAAGACACTCTATAGGATGATTTTTACTGAAATTATCATAAGATGTGAATTTTTATTTCTTACCTTCAATATTATTTCATGAATCATTTCCCATTTCATTCCAAATATACATCTTTATTTTCTTGATTTCATGGTACACATGATCATAAAAAAACTATATTTCTACCTTCTCAGCACATTGAACAAGTTTATTATAGACTTTGAACTCATGAGAAGATAATTTCATTCGATATCTTGGATTCAGTCTTGATTAAAACCTATTTATATTACTATCATGATCTTGAAAGAAATTTGGTACATAACATACCAAACTTTTGAAGGTTTGTTCATATCCATCCACTAAAACTTCCCCGTTTTAACTCAATTTTAAGAATTTTTTCCATCATAATTCGAACATCCTTAGTAAAAAATTTCTCACAAAATATATTCTTAAATTCATCCCATTTCATGGAATCAATCACTTCACTTTATCTGATATTATTAATCATTAACCACCACTGGTCAAATTCACCTTCAAAATAATAATTTGAAACAATTTACTTTTGGTGATCTGAACATCCGATGACATAAAATATCTTTTCTAGGGATTTAATCCATACTTCAACTAGAACGAGGTCATATAATCTTCTAAATTATGGTGGATGTTTCCTCAGGAAATGTTCCAATATAGGCATGTTCCTTCATGGTATATCAGTTTCATCTCTAGCATGGATAAAGTCACCATTTATAGATTGTGTCAACTGATCCATCACCAAAAAAACTATTCTGTTATGATTCCAACCATCTTAGGATACTGATTTGGTATGATGTTTTCCTCTTTATGCCTTCCCACCATAGATTCCATGCTTCCTAAATGGAAAACCATTCTAAAAAGACATATCTTAGATGAAGCAACAAGGTAATCTTATAATGATACATCATTTCAACTTAATCGAATTGATAAATATTCTAAAATAATTCTATTAATACTATCTTAACCTATAAAGTTTTTTAAACCTTAAATTTGATACCAGTTGTAAGGAATTGTCCTTAAAACATTACATAATCTTGATTTAAGTCAAGAATATTACTTTGTTTCACAATGAGGATATTTTCAAGTTTATAGCTTTATATAATTAGTCCATAACTAATACATAACAAAACCATAACTACAAAAAGTGGAAGCTTCCAAATAGTATCCATTTTCTCCATAATCTAAAACATTTAATATAAAACATGATCACTTTTGTAAAACTATTCACGACATTCAACATGACATCTCAAAATCCTTAGTCATCCATAAGACCATTGTACACCATTAAAAACGTGGGATGAGAATAAAAATATCAATAAGGGATAAAAATAGAAGGAAACTATTATTCTATTGATAAAAATAAAAAACCCATAAAAACTTTATAATAAAGTAATAATTTTTACCCTTAATAAGTAGTAAATATTTTCCTTTGAAAATAAGATCATTTAATACCATTTTTAACAAAAATATTACCATAAAACCCATATAAATCAAAGAAAATATATAAAGGTACCTTGGTACATAATAATACTTTTCACTATTGTAAATGGAACAAAAATACGGCTGACTTCCATACATGTCACTATTACAAATAGAATAGCCATATGATTGACTTCTATACCCAATTAATTGGAGGTTATAATGTTACCATGGGTACTTAGATTATCACAGAACCACTCATCAAAGGTTTATCATGTAATCACTTGTCAAATTCCCATGTTCTATTATTTAATCCACCCACATAAAAGCTTTAAATTTTCACGATGTCACACTTAAAATTTAATTTCCACTAAAAAAACATTTCATGTTATAGAAATATTCAATCCATTTTAAAAACCTATTTTATTAATAAAATACCTATAAAAGGAAAATATGGGATTTTGTTTTCTTTAAAAAATATGAAGACTTATAGAAGAATCCAAATATTAATTAATTTTCATGGCGGTGGGATGTTTTTGTCGTCGTATATGTTAAAAAGAACATTCCTATTGTCATTTGTAAAGGATGTCGAATGCTTCGTAAAGAAAACATAAAAAAAAATCCTTTTTGAAAAAATAATGAAATTTAAAATGGAAAAAATGACCTTTATAATCCTTTTATATCCATATAAATGAATATGTAAAATATTATCAAGTATACTGACATGGGGAAGTTGATTTATTAATTAAATATTTAAATATTCAAAGTGTACTGTACAACTTTAAACATTTAAATCATAATCTTCATGAAAGAATAAAAATTAAAAAAAATTAAATAACATGAGAAAAAATAAATTAATGACATGATATGTCACTGGGGTTCTATATACACCTTTTAAAATAAGGCGGGTGTATACAATCAAGACACACCTTAATGAATGAATATTAAGATGAAGTCCCTTACCACTTGAGTAACTTTTGAATCAAGATACATGTGAAATAATAACACCAATTGATACATTAAATGTCATTAAATAAATTAAATTCATGATATAACTTTTCATAGGTTGGTAAATACACCAAAAAAAGCAGTGAGTGGTGAATATGGCATGTATCTCACAAAAAAAAGTGAGGTGAAATTCTCTTACCGTGTGTCTGATTCATCCCATATGTTCTTTATGTTCTAGAATTATAAACTTATTATAATTATTTAATTTATTGAGAACATTTTTAATTTTTTTATTCTTTATATATAACTTAATATCATGTAATAACAATTAATTAATTATATATTTTCATGTTGGATATTTTGACGATATTCGGTGCACGAGTCCAAAATGACTTTAGTTTGATGTCTATAGTCAAAAAGGTATTAGTACATAATGTAAATAATAACATTCATGTCATAATAACCAATTTTATACATCAATTATATTTTTAAATCCATCCATTAAATATGGATATGAAAAATGAACTACATTACAATAATAGAGATAGAAATCCTTACGTACTCATGAGTAACATTTCCAATTTTCAATGATCATTATGGAAAGAATGTAAGTATTATTTTACCTTTAAATAATTTTAATAATATATTAAATATAATATTAATCATATACATATAATTATATATATATATATATATATATATATATATATATATATCTTCCATTCTATGTGGTGATGAAAAACAAATCACATCGTTTCATGGATGTGGTAGTTCACACGTACGCACAGATGACATTATCATTTTCATTTTCATGGAAAGGTATGAATTAAAATGATATATTATTATTAAAAAAATGATAAATATGTCACAAAAATGAAATATAAACTTTAATTCCATCATTATAAGTATTCTTGAGAGATGGTGATGGAAAATGGATTATGTCGGTTCGTGAGGCGGATATTCGTCGTACACACAAACAATAATTCTTTTTACATTTGATAGAAGTGGAGATTGATTTCGGTGTTGATATTATCATAATAAAATATCATTATATTGATAATAAATTCTTTATTATTTCATCATGGTTGAAGAATATTTAAATAAGTGGAAGAAGAAATATAATAGAAATATTTAATTAAAAGTGATACCTCTTCTTCGGGCGATCTCCTTTGATTGACACCATAACACTTATAAGGAAGGTGTTATGAAAAAAATAATACATAAATAATTTGGGGAGGGATTAAATGAAGTTATTTGGGAAGATATTTTTTGAACCAAATAGGTTTTCAAGTGTAAAGAAAATAGAATAATGGGATCCATTTTATAGGATAGGGGAGCGGTACACTTAGAATTCTTGAAAATATTAAATTAATAAAAATTAAATTTATTTAAAAAATTGCTCAAAAATAGTTTATTTATAATATGGGATGATTTTGGGTATAAATAAACTTATCTAATTAAATTTATACAAGTTCTTAGTATTTATTTAGTCCTTATAGTTTTGATTCAACCCTTGTGTAACCCTTTTAACTCTTACCATGATATCCTCTATTTTACACTTTGAGGGTTAATATATTCACTATAAAATTACAAATGAAAAATAAATGATTAATTTATGAAATTTTAATACTTATAAAAATAATTTTTTATCTGTATAATTTTATGAATTTAATATTATTTAATAAAATATTATTTATTTTAAAATGTCATTTATATCAATTTTGACACTATTCATTACTTGGATTTTAAAAAAATATCATAATAATAAGTTAAAATAGAACCAATACTTATAAAACTATAATAACATGTAAAATTAATCTAAAAAATTCTTGGATGAAATTAATCATCACAAATTAAATTTATTCTATTATTTTTAATATCATTTATTTGATATTCCATTAATTAAACAATTACTACATCATTATTGTGCAAGACTTTAAGGTAAATATTTATTTTCTAGAAATAAAAAATAAAATAAAATTATGAATATAAACATATTATCTTGATATTTAATATTTATAGTTGAACATATCTATTAAATAAACCCATATTAATAATATTTTACTTATTAAAAACAAGAATGTGACAAAATTGACTTTTCATTGAATAAAATATTATAAATGTCATTCTCTCATCCAAGTAGCTTAAAAAGGTTAAAAATTATTCCCAAGGATAATTTTAGTCTAAAAAAACCCAAATAATTAAATTAATAGAAGTGTTAAGATAATTTTATAATATTTATAATATTATTTTTACTATTAATTTCCCAATTTACCCTTAACTGTGGTAATAAAAAAATTATTAAAGATACTATTTATATTTACCTAAAATAAAAGGGAAATATTTATTAAATTTGTAACTGATGATTCTTGATATTGAATCCATTATTCAAAATTATAGACTCATAAATTGATGATATAATTAAACATTAATCTCGTTGATGGAATGAGAAAATTGTTTTTAATATAAAAAAGTTCAAAAGTTCACAAAGTTTTTATCTTCAATTTTAATGTTAAATTGATTATAATTACCTAAATTTTATTAAATAATTTAAAAATTATCTAATTATACTTTAAAATCGATCAAAAATATAATTTTACATAATAAATTATTCAGATGAGAAATCTATTTAAATTAAAATGCACCATTTTTTAACTATTCATCAAAATATAAAACTTATCAGAAAAATTCCAAATATTTGAACAAACTAAATTTTGATATTTTAATTTAAAATAAAAATATTATTTTTTCATATATAATATATAAAAGTCTGAAAATTTTCATTAAAATATGTGGACCATCAAAAGGTGGAAAAACTATCTTTTAAGAAAAATAATTCTTTTTTATTTAAATTTGGATCGGTTCTTATATCGTGTCTTGAAAACACATATGAATAATGGTAGATATTTGATTGAATATATTATATATATTTCATTAATACAATCCAACAATAGTGATTTTTTTTAATTAGTACAAAACACACTTCTTCATATTTAAATTGTTTTTCAGAAAAACATTACCTTTTAATTGAAAAAAGTTTTAAATTAATTTATAATTAATTTTTCAAAGTAAACCATATTTTCATAATTTAGTTAATAATTTTCATTCCCACAATTTTAATATCTAGGTTATAATATTAAAAATTAAATAATAATGATGATTTTTTCATTGAAGCTCAATGTGGCGTATCATGCATGCTATCTAACATAGTATTTATTTTTCATAACTCAAGATGTTACAAACAATTTCAAATATAATGTATAAAAAGGCACACTGTATTTAACTAGGTGATGATTGAGAAAAAATCAATTTTCCCATTTCTATGTAATTACCCTTAATTACCTTTATGATAGATCCACATCCACTTGTAGTATCTAGATAAGAATTTAATTTCAAACCACTTACTCTATCCTTTTCCAAAATTATAGGATATTTTCATATAATTTGATTCATTCTTAGACTTATCCTTATATGTATCCCTATAAATATCCATATAAATATCCATATGGAGCTCACTAATTTTTCTCATCCTAATTTCCAAAGGTCAACTAAACCTATCCTCTGATACAAACTATAAACACCCAAGGTTTTGATATATAGATATTACAAAATTTTAGATGAATATTTATTACATTACACAAACAAATGACCGAGTATCATAAATGTATAGTGCCTTGGGAAACATGGACACAAAAGAAACTGGTCCATAAGTGAGATACATCTTCTCCCACTATGTTATTCAAAAATAGAACCATTCTTATAAATTTCATACATGATACATTTCTTCATACCCTGGGGAAGGTAAACATAATAATGGGTGAGTTTAGATGCTTAGTAAGGTAAAAAATTTAGATACATAAGAATAAAATGAATATAAGGGTATGATAACATGATCAAAACATTTTAAAACCATACCCTGCATATCAAAGATCATATTCTTGTGTCATGGAATAATGATTGGCAGTTCTTAAGGCATTAATCATAAGGTAATTGATGAACATCATCCATGAGAGAATAAAATTGGCATAATACATAGAATTGTGGTATACACATAATCATATAAAATAATTTCCATAACAGTCAAGGCTCAAAACAAAGATATCATTGTGTAATGGGTTTACACCCCAAACCATCATAGTAGTCAAGGTTCACTCGAAAGACCATTATAACAGACAAAGTTCCTTACTAAATAGATTTTACTCCATATTCCATTCCTATCAATATTATGGGATATAAATATTTACCAAATTAATTGGGGAGAGATATAGGTCCCACCCATCTCATAATGAAAACCATACACATGTGTGCCTCAAGATCAAAAAACATTCATCATATAATATCCCAAGAAATGAAATGGGTTTCATAAACATTTCATCATATCATAACCTATGGAAAAGATATATTTTTCATAATCATTTCTTCATTTCATCAAAAAATAACCCATATATATAAAAGTGGGATTCATAATAATTTTATCATGGAATAACTCATGGAAGATAAACGGGTTTCATAAATATCTTATCATCATAAACATAAAAAATACATAAAAAGAATAATAAAAATATCCTTAGATCGTATCCCTAGTAAATCAAAAGTAACATAAAATGATTTCATCATAGATAGAAAATTATTTTCAAAAGACACATGAAACATTTCTTACGGAAAATGATATTCCTTTGAAAATCACTTTTTAAAACTAAAAATCATAAAACATTTTGGGAATATTTTTTTAAATAAATTTTGAAACATATAAATGAATATCTAATAAAATAATTTAAAACATTTATTAAGGAATATATCCTTTCCTATTTTAAAAACACTTCTTAAAACATAAAACATTTAAAAAACCATTTCCTTCGAATATAACCTTGAAAACTTATAAAGGATGCTTTAAAAAAATAATTTAAAACATTATTTGAGGAAAATATCCTTTATGCTTTGATTTTTTTTAAATATAAAACATTTTCAAAATACCTTTCCTTAAAAATATCTTTTAAATATTAAAAGCAACTTAAAAATAAAATAATGGTCATGATGGTGGTAAATCTCATTTATGCTGCAAACATTAAAAAAAAGGCGCCTTTCACATTTTCAGTAAAATTAAAACGGGATCTATTTAAAAAAAATCATAAATATTACTTAAAATTTATTTTATAAAAAGTCAAACATTGGGAAAATTTCCATTAATAAATAATTTTAAGAATTTTAGAAACATTTTTGAAATAATTTTTAGAAGACATTATTTTGTAAGGAAAATAATTTTAAACGAAGAGATAAATAAAGTCATCTTATTTGTTTTTGAATCATGAGTACATAAATAGAGGAAAATTATGGGAAATAATTTATTATAATTACATAAATATAGTACAAGAAAATTTATTAGTTTATTGATATATGGATCATAAAATTTCTTTATTGAAAGTATAATCTTAAAAAATCCTATTAAACAAAGTTGTTGTATCATAAAACCCATTCCACATTGGTAACATTGAATCAAATGTTACCTAAAAATGTGATCCTTGAATGGATATTTAAATACCAATAAATTTCAAGGGAGTAATCATGATATAAATTCATGGGTAGTATATTCACCACATAAAATAAATAGGTGGTGAATATGGAATGCATCTCACAGAAGTAAAAGGTGCGATCGAAATACTTTATCGCTTAAATAATCATTGGAATCATAAGACCTAATAAGAATAAAAACAAATGAAACATTAAAAATATAAAAAAAATTGATATTCATTATATAACATGTAAAAGAGGCACTATATACACCACAAAAAATAAACAAGTGGGGAATATGGTATAAGTCTCCCAAAAATAATAGAGAGACTAGAAGTCCATTTTCGCCTTAGTAATCTTTTGAATAACAAGGATAAATAAATAATAACATAAATTGAAAAATTAAATATCATTAAAATAATTATATTCGTGATATAAAATTTCAAATAGTATATATATATATATAACACAAAAAATAAATGAGTGTAGAATATGAAATAAGATTCCAAGAAATAAAAGAGACTAGAAATCCCTTACCGCATTTGTAATCATTTGAATCGCTAGGAAAAATAAATCATAAAATCAAATGAAAATTTAAATATCATTAAAATAAAGATATTCAATATATGACCTATAAAAGGGGCAGTATATGAAGCACACAAAATAAACAATGGGTGAATATGACATAAGTCTCCCAGAAATAAAAGAGAGACTAGAAATCCCTTACCGTAAGTCTCGACTTCCCTCCTACACATTCCAAAGTCCTGTATAAAAAATATAATTTTATTATAAATATATTATATAACAAAAAATATTTATATATATTACCATATATTATTTTCTTATGACCTTTAATTACTGGTTTATTAATAATTCCATGT
This sequence comes from Viscum album, assembly GCA_963277665.1. Classification (NCBI taxonomy): domain Eukaryota; kingdom Viridiplantae; phylum Streptophyta; class Magnoliopsida; order Santalales; family Viscaceae; genus Viscum; species Viscum album. The sequence continues at coordinate 1,263,568,165 of OY728151.1, read as the reverse complement.
CAAAGTAACGTTTCAAGCAATAATTGCTTTGTTTTTCATGTATGTTTTGATTTTTTATTTTTTTTTCACTTAAATTGATTATGGTTAAATAATATTCATAATTTTAATCATGATATAAATATCATATATATTCAGTATTTATGTATTTATAGTGATCCAAAAATGTTAGACATAGAAAATGAAATACATCGTTCATAGTGATGGTAGGTCATACGTATGCATGAACACTATTTTCATTTTCAAGAAGGGGAAAATAAAGAAAGATAAATAATATAGTACAATTATAGAATCATTTATATGTCACACATATTACATATCTCATTAAACCCTTCCTTATTATCATCAATGTAAAGAATAAACGAATCACATCACTTTATTATGTGGTAGTCTGCCGTACACATGAATGACATTATCATATTCCCACAAAATGGAAAGTAAGAAATAAGATGTGATAGCATAATTAAAGAAGAATAATAAATCATAGATATCATATATAAACAGTAAATACATCAATATATCTATTTTTGAGCGGTGGTTATGGAAAATGAATAACATCATCTAGTGAGACGGTAGTCCACCGTACACAATAATTATGATTTTGTAACCCATTTAATGGAAGAGAAGAAGGATTTAGGTTATTAAATTAACATAATAACATCTCATTAGATTTAATGTAAATATGTTATTATAGAAACATGGTTTAATAAAAATTTAATATGGTGGAGGAAGAAATAAAATAATACACTTGAATTGGGACGTTACCTCTTCTTTGGACAATTTCTCTTAGTCTGCACCAAATGGATTATTAGATTATATTTAGGAAAAAAATTAAATATTATAGGTTGAGATTAGATAATTAGAAAATTTATTTTGGTAGGTATTTTCCCAAATAATTTTTTTAAGTGTGAATATGAGAGGAGAGGGGGTGACCATTTAAAATCCAGGTGAGTGGCACACTTGTAATTATTGAAAAGAAAAATGTGTAACCACATATTTTCAAATGAAAAAATATTAAAAATAGATTATTATCATTATTATAATATATAAGGTCATAATATGGACATAAAATGGTCTTTGGAATTTTTTGGGTCATTTTTAACCCATATCAATTTAGTTCAACCCCTACTAAACCCATTTTCCCCTAACCTTGACAAATAATTTTTACTATTATTACTATTCATTATGGTAAAAAAATAATTTAGAATGATAAGTTATTATAAATTATGAATATTAAAATCATTTAATCCACTTTTACAATTTTAAATCACATAAGTGGAAAATTTTAATTTAAAATTATTCCCATAGATGTGATGAGACAAAGGGTTTTTGAAATGAAAATGTTCAAAATTGTATAATGTTTTTATATAAAAATCAATATAAAATTGTCTCTAATAAATTAAAATAGATTAATATATATATAATTGAACTGTTTTTACCTTTAACGAAATCTTAACATAATTTTAATGTTTTTAAATTCTTAAAATGAAATGAATATTCATAATAAAAACCCGTATTTTTCACTATTTTTCAAAAAATTTATCTTCTATGGAAATTATCAAAAATTTACTCCAAGATAATTTTGATATGTTGATTTCAAAAATAAAATCTATTTTATCAAATAAATTTTCTAAATTTTTAAAAATTAGTTTGATTATGTTTTTTTAAAATGAAATAAGAACAATTTTTGAGAAAATTGTATTTTTGAAACATATAAATACTTTTCTAAAAATTAATTAATTATTTTTTCAATATGTTTTATTAATCTAAAACCATTATACCTAATATTTAAAAATCAGTTATTACTATTAATACCACTGATTTTAATGGAATATTTATAATGGTTGTGTTTATATTATAATATTAAAAATTTATGATAGTCTATTGAAACTCATTGTTGTGTGTAACACAAGATGAACCTAGTGGTGTATGTAACATAAGTTTAACACATTATTTTGTGTTGTAAAAAATATCAAATAGTTTTAATTTATTTGAAAAAGTAATTTCAAAAAATCTTAGGGTGTTATATTCTAAAACTCTTTAAATGAATTCAACCCACAAAATTTATCACTTTCACATCAACAATTAAGGATACTTTTACCACATTACATCCTCATGTACCAAAATAGCCTCTAAAACTGGTGGGTTTACCATAAAACATTGACTAAGTGAGTGGTATTGTTTTGTATACCTTTATTTTTATGATCTAGAATCCCCACTAGTTGTTCCTCATAATATATATTATGAACTAGTGGTATAACCCCTAAGTTTAGTACATGTGTTGAAATCAGTATGTACTTCCTCAGGAGGGATACATGGAACATATCATGAACTAGAGAGTGGTTTGGTGGAAGTTACAAGAAATAATATATGGTCTCAATATGATCAATAAAATCAAAGGGACTGATATTCCTATGTTTTATTTTCCCCTAATTTATTTCATGAAGAAATTTTTAGAAATACCTTTTCACCAACATGAAATTCAATATTGCATTTATGGTTATCAGCATTAAATTATTGTAATTTTTTTCTACCCTTAGATGTTACTGAATGTCTCCAACCTTCTCTTCTATTTCATTATATAGCTCAGGTCCTGATAGATTTCATTTTATAACTTCATTCCAGTATATTGGAGTTCAACACTCTATTCTATAATGGCATACATAAGGATCTATCTGAATACATGCACTACTTCAAACTAACGGTTTAGTGGTGGTTTTTAGCAGTGTGTTATTAAACAGCCTATATATTTTTTTAATAATTTAGCTATAGTTTCTAAAAAACTAATGCTAAACCATTTTTTTCCCAATAGATGACTCTCTACCCCTCCCCCAATACCCTCGACCTACACCCCCCCGAATCCCTAAAGCCCTACCTTCCCATTTTACACCCCTCACCGCACCTTGCCACCACCCCTCACCACACCTCGCCGCCCACGCCGTGACGCGCTTCCCTTGTCGTGCCTCGCTGACCTCGTCGCGCCTCTCAATTTCTCCACGCCTACCTTACTCTTGATCCACCACTGAATCCTACTCATGGTTATTAGGAAGGTTCTTCCTCTTTTTAAGGTGTTTTTTATCTTATCCTCTTTCCCCTCCCTTGGTTCTTTATTATTTCTTGTCTTGGATCTCTCTTGGATGAACCTGAGATGATATGTTTGATGTTTAGTTTAATTTATCTTAGATTATATGGTGTGTGGATTGTTCCACAAGCCTTGTTCTTCCTTATATGAGAGTTTTATTGAATTCTCACACTGTTGAGGTAGGTATATCTATCCAGTACCTTTTCAGAATAATATTTTAATTCTTGATCATTTCTAATTAAAATTTAAATGATTTTATCATGATTATGGTGTATTTTTATGGATTATATTGGCGCATTCAAGTTAAATTTTTAATGAAAAAAGGGGTTGTAAATGATTTCATTTAGTAATCCTATATATATGTTAATCTAAAGAGTTTGATAAAATGTCAATTTATCTTCTAAAGTGTAATTGAGTGTTTTTTCATATTATTTTAACCTTGGTAGGATTTTTGTAGTTGGTATGCATGGGAAATTGAGTTGGGTGAGGGATTTGGTTTTTTGGTTTGAAAACTATTTATAAATTTCTATATATGGTTACAATGTTCCTTATGATTTCTAAATTGGAGTCTTTGGTGTTTTTGAGACATCTTATCAGCATTCCATTAGATGTGGGCATATCCATATGTTAATGTGGGCATATATCCTATATGTGTATTTTATTCTTCCACCATGACCAATCTCAACCCCACAACCATCATGATCATAAAATATAGGCACAAAATCTCTCAATAAAATTCCAAGAACTTAGTCCTTATCCAACTTAAAATCTTGAATAATAGGTCATATCTATCCACACTAAACATTAAGCCTCTTAGAGTCTATAAACCCCCTCAAAGGTAATCATAGAGTATATTCCATCACCAACTCCTATCACAAGAACAAAACTGGGATGCAACCACAAACTAAGGTGTATTACTAGTTATATAGATTACATCTGATTCCCTCAGGAACCATAAGGATAAGGAATACTAATCATCAACTTCATTATCACCAATTTACTCTAGGAACATTCTAGTGAGTGGTTAATCACCTCTATCATCTAATCCCATGATCGTCCCAAGACCAACAACTTATCACAAGCTACTAGACTCTTTAACAACATACTTCCCCTCTCAATTAAGGTGTTTCTATGTTCTCGGTCATTTCCTATAGATGCTCTTAGACAAATCCCAATCTCCAAAGCTAACTAGTCCATTCCTAAAGGTTTAACCACTTGGATGCCCCTAAACTATCTCACTAAGGATATCCCCATGCCAAACACAAGTCATTACACCAATAAAGACAACATAGAGGTACATTAATTTGTTTATGACTCCATTATCCCTACTTGTATAGCCATTGTGAATTTTTAAACTTCATGGACCAAGCATGAAATACCCAAATGTATTTTATATGGATCAACCCAGGCCACTTGAGGCACTTTGATCCCATCTAATCCCTAACCTAATTCCCAAACCTAGTCCCCTATCATTCAAATACATGCACATTCATGCATGAATATTTCAATGTATTGAAGGGGATACCTAAAATGATGTTAGATTTACCCCATTCCATATCCCATTTACCATATCTATCCAAGATCAGACTAAGAATCACTATGATCTTGAGCCCCTTTCTCATACCTCAAGGCTCCAATAGTTAATTATAAAAATTTATAACTAATTGTACAAATTAATAAAATAATGATTAACCATTGATAAATCACCAAGAATCATCATGACATACATATATTGACCAATGATGTGTGAAAAGATCATATCATTCCTCTAGAGATTATTTGACCATAATCCCCATGAATTTACCATCAATTCCCGTCTAATCTGGTTGAATTCCCAAAAACATACTTCGCTAATACATTTTTCAAATGATAAGAAGCAAGCATAATTTATCCTCCTTAGGAATCTAACAGACACAATACCTTAAATCAATAATAATAAATGATAACACCACTAGGATTTGGGGGAATTTTCATTAAATCCACAGATAAAATCATCCAAAATTAGTGGAAGAACCACAAAAAGAAAGAGAGATGATGGGTGGAGCAGATTACATAACATTAGTATGGTGAAAAGATTTTTAATCAAACACAAATAAAGGGGAAGAGGGATAAAAATAAGGGAACAATGGGGGAGTGGGATAAAATAATTACCACTTTAAAGAACCTACCTAACTAAAGAAGGAATAACCAACCCTCAAGTAATAGGTCTGACCCTTCCAAAAAAATAGGACCGAATGACCATTTCAACATATCCCATAGAGGAATGGATTAATTACCCACTTATATGGCTTTGTTATAGAATTAACCAATGAATCATGGAATAAAAAACAACCCTAGAAAACACACATAACATCCTATCCATACATTACAACATGAATAGGGAATCAAGGCACAACCAACCACCTAAGGGAAACTTGATAAAACACCACCAAAGAAACCTTTAGGATGAAACCATTTGGTTTTAATGTGACACATTCTACTAAAGTATCATTTATAGAAAAAAATCGTGGTTTATGTGTGATTTCCTCTAACCCCATAATTTAATATTATGAACCATACACACCATTCAATAATGACCATTATTGTAGTATGATTTAGATATCCCTTCAGTCATCCAAGATAAAAAATCATGAAAACTACTCAAAATTGAATCATCCAAATTGACATGGATTTCACCATTATAAGTTGTTGAATAACTGACTATTATACCTTCAATGTTCCTCACACCATGGGAATAGTACTTTTGGATTTGACCATTTTTATATGATACTCCACCTATCAACCATTCCATCATTTACCATAGGTTTTGTGTATTTTGTTAGTCTTTTTCAACTATATATAAACATGTTGAACACAAACATCTTTGATGCTTAATTTTATACCTAGTAAAATTTTTATTTTATTTTTGGACATTTAATAAATACAAAAAATATTTTTTTATCATCCTCAAGAGAATTCTATAAAACTGGTTTTAGTAAGAAGACAATAAAAAACCTTATTTAAAATGATTGATTATTTACCATAGGTATTTATATAGGAAAAACTTATTTAACATATTCTTTTTTTTAACTAGTATATATGAATATATTTACCTATTTATTAATAGTTATGTTTTTTTATTTTTTTTAATATTTTGTAGGAACATTGTGATATACATGGTTAAAAGCTGAAATACATTACCGAGGAACACACCTCAGCATGCTAAGGGTTTGTAGGAGTTTTTAGAATTTTCAATTTTCAATCGATCTGTTGATGGGAGAATAAGATGTCCATGTCCTAAATGTAAATTAAAAAGATTATTGAAGATATATGAAGTTTATGAATACATGATATTGAATAAATTCCATCCTCAATATTGGTGTTGGATTTTTCATGGAGAATCGAACATTACATAAAGGTTGAAGACTGATGTCAGTCCACAGAATGAGCTCCCAACTTCACCGACAATGGAAAATGAAATGAAAATATTTATAAATGATACATTATTAATTTCAAGAAACCAACATCAACATCAAAACATATCAGAAAAACCAGTTGAGGGTGCTAAAAAATAGTAACCTGACAAGTGATGTTTTGAAGACTGTTAGAAAACTAGATCCAGATTGTAACATATCATTGGATCATCCTCTTGATTATATAGAAACTAATGTAAGGGAAAACTTCATTGCGAAAAATATGTTTCATGGTGAATTTGACAATGGAAATCAAGAGTTGTATAGTGGATGTTTGAAATATTCAAAATGTTCTTTTCTACAGAAGTTGTTCCATATAAAATGCCTATATGGAATTAAAAATAATTCAATGTCTATGATATTAATTTTTTTTTCATCATGAATTTATGGAAGAAAAAATCCAAAGTATTTTTATGACATGAAAATGTTTTTAACAGGCTTGGTTTGAATTATACAAAAATACATGCATGCCCAATGATTGTATGCTTTATTAGCGAGAGGATTCAAGCAGACATGATTGGAAAAAATGTTCTTTTTCTAGATGGAAGTAAATGGGTGATGTTAGAAGTATGAATCAACATACTATCATGAAGAAAAATAAAAGAAACACACCTATGAGTGTTTTTTGTTACATTACTTTAAATACTTGATTATAAAGATTATTCATGTCATTGAAAACCACCGAACACATGAAGTGACATTCTGTAGATAATAACAATGATTGGTTAATGAGATATCCATGAGATTCAAAATTGTGGAAGACATTTGATTCATTAAATCTAGATTTCTCATCTTATCCTTTGAATGTTTGATTGGGATTGGTAGCTGATGGATTCAACCTATTTGGGAATTTGAGTATTAGTTATATTATTTGGCTAGTTGTTTTGATCCCTTACAATCTGCCACCGTGTAAGTGTATACAAAAAATGTATTTTATCATTTTGATGATTATTACTGGAAAAAAAATTCTTGGAAATGATATTGATGTATAATTGTATCCATTAATTGAGGAATTTTCAGAGTTATGGTGCAACAGTGTTAAGACATATGATTATTCTTCTAAATCAATGTTTAAAATGCATGATGCTCTAATGTGGACCATTAGTGACTTCCCTGGAATTGGGAATTTAGCTAGTTGGAACACTTACACGGTTTTTGATTTTCCTATTTATAACTTTTATTTTTAGCCCAAATGGCTACCTTATAGTAGAAAATGGTGCTTCATGTTCCATCATATATTTCTCGATGCATCTCATAGATTTCGGCTGAACATGACAAAATTCAATGGCTTTATTTATGGTATAACACCCCCAAAGTTGTTAACTGGTTCTAAAATATTGGGAAAACTTTGAAATATTGAAACAAAATTTGGGATGGTGCATCATTTGAATGATAGTGGGAAATGAGTTAGAAGTGAATTGCCAAGTGAAATCGTCATGCAACAATCGAAGAAAAAAATATGTTCTTCAAACTTCGGTATTGGGAATTTAATTTTTTGAGGCATAATCTTGATGTGATTCCTATTGAGAAGAATGTTTGTGACAATTTTATCTTTACATTTCATAATTAGCATAGAAAGTAGAATGATCATCTCAATGCTCAGAAATACTTACAAGCAATTAACATAAAATGCGATCTCTAGCCAGATGAGAATAAAAAGTATGCTCCAACAATTTTTGCAATGAAAAATAGGGATAAAGATACATTCCTTAAAATTTTAAAGCATGTGAAGGTATATGATGGGTATTCAAGTAACATATGAAGGTGTGTTGACTTAATAAATCATAGGTTATATGGATTTAAAAGTCACGTTTCACATATTTTTTTGTAGTAGTTACTACCATTGGCATTGTGTACATTATTACATGAAAAGGTTACTGCTGTTGTACTCTGATTCTGCACATTTATTAGAAAACTATGTGAGAAATCTCTATATATATTTGAGCATGAAAACCTTCAAGAGATATTTGTGTTGACGCTTTGTGAAATGGAGATGATTATTCCTCTGTTGTTTTTTACTATCATGATGCATTTAACTGTGCATTTTTTTGAGGAAGATAAATTAAGAGGCCCTGTACATTATCGATAGATGTATCCAATTTAAAGTTACTTTATTTATATGTTTTCAATTATTTAAGAAATTATTGTCTCTTAATTAAATAAATAATTATGTTTTCTTATTTTATTTCACATATATCTTGGGAATTTGAAATTATATGTGAGAAATAAAGCTCTACCTAAAGGATCTATTTATGAAGGCTATTTAGTAGAGGAGTGTCTTAACTTTTGTTATAGATACTTGGATGATATTGAGAAAATATTTAATTGAGTTGGACGTGTTGACGACACATCAAATCAATCTAAAATACATGGTAAGTCAAAAATATTTCCCGTTATTAGATGATCAGTTGGGAGGACCTCAAATGCTACATGGACAGAAATTGAATTATTACAGGCACATAGATTTGTGATGCTGAATAGTGAAATTATAGATCCATTTATTGAAGAGTTGAGGATAAAAACAAGCAGACAGATGAGAGGCCGATCATGAAATGAGAAAAATATAACGAAATTTGTTAAAAAATAGATTGTAAAATGGTTTTCTCAACATGTAAATTCATAAATATTGAAATAAATAGGGATATTAGGTTAACACATATATTTTGTAAATCTAATAATGTATAATTATTTTTTTAGATCATGAATACTAATACTTGAGAAGAGTTGTCAGAATATTTGAATTTTTCTGCATGAGGTCATCTAAAACAAGTTAAAAAGTTTGACGCTTACAATGTGAATGACTTTAGATTTCCTAAATTCTATCGAGAAGAGGGTTTGAAAACACATAATAGTGGTATATTTACATTTTATGAAGTGGGATACTATGAAAAGTTGACTGATATTATCAAATTAAACTACCATGTCATTTTTCAGTTGTTTTATTCAAATAAAAAGGAGTCGATATTATTAGAGGTGTTAAAAGGGATCCCTTGCAATTTACTTCTTTAAAATTCTCTCGCTTGATAGATGTTGGTGATCATGAACTGTATGATCAATATATCTTATCATCATAAGAAAAAATGGTATATTATGTGAATGATGTTGTGGATGAAGGGTAGAGTGTAGTTTCTCACGTAAAACAAAGAGATTTGTATGATATGAGTGATGAAGTGGAAGATTTGACATCTGATATTGAATCTCATCAACAACAAGAAACAAACTTATTTTTCAATCATGATACTGAAAATATTAGTCTAGAAAGGGTGGATGAAGTGGATGAATTAATGGAGTAGTAAACCGACATGATTTATTGAGAAAATGATTTTATGTATAGATATATATTAATTTAGCAACCACTTATTTCATTTGTGAAGTTATTCATTTTCATTGTTATATATATTTTGTTTGTTAGTACTATGAATCTGTTATCATTTTTAATTTTTTTTGCATATTTTTTTTGAAATATATGTTATGAACTCAATTTTATTTGATAATATGATAGTAATTCCAAAGAGGAAGTGGGGTGACACTTCTAGTTTTTTGCGGGGATACTGGAGGGTGACCGTTATAGGTACACATTTTAATATTAATAAATTTATTGCACTTTTTTTATATTAATTGTTTGTTTATAAAATATGGAAATGATGCAATTATGGAGAAAAATATGAAATGTTTAGATGTATGGAATCTGACTGGAGAGAAGATAGTTGTCCCATTTTTATTTTTATGGGGTCCCTACAGATGACATCGTAGGATTACTTGGCCAAGTTCTAGGCTAGCTGGCCACAGATCCAGTTTCCCTTCTGATTACATATATTGATTGGATATTGTGTATTGTATGTGTCTTTTGATTTATATATGTACCCTCCCATCCCAGGTGTTAAATGGTTTTATCACATGTTTTTTTTTCATGGTACTTGTACTAGGGCTGTAGAATTAGCAACTGTTTTTTAATTATAAATCACCTTTAGTGGCGGTTTAAACTGCCACTAAATAGATATACCATACAATTTAGAAGCAGTTTTTATGTTTTAGAAGCAGTTTCATGCAAAAATTGATATTTCTTTGTGGATCATGTTATGTTATTATTTAGCTGTGGTTGGTGTGGTTTTCATGGTGTTTCCGTCAGAAAAAAATGAAACATTTTAGCAGCAATTAAAACTGCGGTGAAAACCACACCAACCACTGATAAATGTGTTTACCTCAATGGTTTCCCAAAACCACCACAAAATTAAAGAAACCTCCATGTATTGAATGCCAACACCAAATTTAGAGGCAGATTTTTGAAACTACCACAGAATCCTAAGGTGGTGGTTTAAACCACCACAATTCAGTGAATTTATAGTAGTGTAGAGTGAAAGATGTTGTTGTAAGAAGAATAAACTAGAGGAAGGAGTTGATCCTAACCACCATTGAGATCCATATAACAAGATATCAGAATATCTTCTAATTTTTGAATTTTTAACTTGAGCTGATCATCTTTTTGAGGATGATATGCTACAAAAAAACTCAAATTATCATCAAGTGATTTCTAAAGACTTCACAAAATATTCAAGGTAAACATTATATCCCGATTACATATAGTTGAAGGTGGTAATTCATATAACATTACCACTTCCTTAATGTATATTCTTTAAATATGATACACATATAAATATTCTCAGATATAAATGAAGTGTGTTTTATTTTTAAGGTGATCAGATACAACCCATAATTACCTCCACATAAATTATAAGATAAACCATAAAGGTTACTGATACCTTTAATAATATTTTCATAAAGATTAAATTAATTCATAATAAAAAAACATTTTCACAAAAACATTTACAAAACCAAAGGGTTTTATTCCCATAAATGTCTCATAAAATATCTTTAATCTTGAAAAGGTATCATCACATGAAACCTAAAAAGGGGTGTCAATGAATTTGAACTTAGGATCAACTATAAAATCCTAAACCCATGATGGTATCCCTAACACATATGATGATCTTACATGGAAACAAATATTCTTCCAAATGATAATTTACCCATTTTTCCTTAAAAAGGGTCTTATATTATACATAAACATTTCAACTAGAATCTTGGGTTCATAATTGTACTAATAGAAGATCAAATAATATTTCTCTACTCCAAAGTCCATGTAGATAGAGATAATGAATGCTCAAAATCATGGGAAATTTCACTAAATGACGAACAATATGATTTTCATAGGCCTCATTCATACATGATCAAACATGAAATTCCTAACTATAGAGGGGAGAATAATGTTCCATAATCCTCATGATTCACTTCAACCATTGTGATTTCATAATCATTCCATTTATACTTTTCCTACAGAGGTTTTTGTGGTTTATCATCTATATTAGCCCTTGGATTGTGGCATTGATTCACAGAAGGCCAAAAATCCTTAAACTAGAAACACTGGAATGAGGGTGGTGTAATATATGGATCCTTATCTCTATTTTCATCATTAGATAACTTCATCACATAAATTAGACATTCTATTTCCCAATGAAATTCCCTTCCAAACATAAAACATATATCAGTCCCCTTAATAAAGTTTCCCCCATGTTTCTTCCTACACATTTATTATAAATGAATTCTCATCTTCTTATCTCCATGGTTATTTGATTTTTATTCGAATTCCATTTTTTCTTGTTATCAAAACAATGAGATTGATACATAAAAAAAAATCTATTTCCACCTCCTTTGAATATTTAACAATCTCTTTATATCAACTAAAGTCTCTAATAGATAATTCCATTTGAAGACCTAGTTATAATCCACTGAAGAATTGATCATCCTTAATTTCAATTTGGTTGATAATACGATACGCATATCTCACAAGTCGTGTAAAATTTTCCTATTGGGCACCAATGGATTTATTATCCTTTTTCTTTTTCTCAAGGAACTCCTCCACCTTCTTCATATAAATAATATGATGAAAGTAATTATTGAAAGATAAGTTCTTGAACTCATCCCAATATCTGGATTAAATTTCATCATGTTTCTTGTATTCTTGATGACAGTCCACCATTAATCCACTTATTCTTCCAAAAGATATATATATCCAAAATGACATTTTAATGTTATAAACACTTAATAATGGAAAATATTTTTTTGTGGTATTGATCTATTTCTCAAAAACTTGTGGATTAATAGATCCATTGATGGTAGGTGGATATTGACTCAACAAGGAATCAACAGAACATTGTTCCCTCTTTTTCTCATTTTAAAATTTACAACTATTCATTTCTTGAGAAAGTTTCATGAGAATAATAATAATATTTTAAATTACCTCTCCCATGACGTATGACTACTTAGGAGAAAAATTATTTCATTGTACTTATCAATCAGGATCAACATTGCTCCTTTGGGTTCTATCCACTGACTAAAACCAAAAAAATTTAGTGTATGGAACAATAATCATAGTGATGAACCACATAATCATGAAAAATAACTTATAGGATTTATAAATCAAAACACCTTATTTTCAATCTATGAAACATTATGTTAATCCTTGTCCATTCGTAGTCATCATCTATTTAAATCATTCATGATGGTTCATAATTGTTTTTTTGAATTTTAAAATAATATCCACTATGATTTTAATCCAAGTTTCCAAAAATTCTCATTGTCATGCACTAGGTTATGATTGATTCCAGATCAAAGAGCCTTTTTGTAGTTATCACCCTAGGTTCTTTTATGCTAGATCCACAACTCCTTGTTGTATACATTGAGGGTTTTAATTGATTGGAAACCACTTTACATATCTTTTACTATAATTCCAATACATTTTCCAATACATTAACACATCCTTAGACATATCCTTTGACATTTCCCTAGACATATTCATAAAAATAAACCTAGGCATCTCAATAAAGTTATATCATTCTAGTTTCCAATGTTTAACAAAACCTATACTCTGATACCAACTGTAAATACCTATTCATTTCATACGAATATATTAAATATTTTTAGATGAATATTCATTACATTATACAAATACCATTCTAAGGATCGTAAAGTTATAATTCCTCTGGAAATTTGGACACAAAAACCAAATGTCCATGAGTAAGGGACATCATCTCCCACTATGTTCTTTATAACTAACACCCTTGTTATAAATATCCAACATAATACATTTATTCAAACCTAAGGGAAAGGAAACATAAGAAAGTTGAAGGACCCCAGAACACCCGGAGAGGGGATAGGGGATCAGGGTGTCAACTTTTTCATTTTAAACTAATGGATCTTGTTACCATATTGGTAGGAACCTATTAAACCTATCAAATAGATTCATGCAAAGAGATGACAAACAATTTTACTTGGTTCACCACAAAGGGCTACGTCCAAAGAGTGTATGCCAATAGTGTATCGGTCATTCCAAAGTCCACTAATCTTAACATGATGTGGAATGAAAATGTTATGTCATATTCATTCTATGATTGGAGAATTTCCTTTAAAATAGTTTAAGTATAGCTCACATATTCCCTCAGATCACTTCTGTCGACTCCCCCAAGCTCATTGCTTTGAGAGAAGTATAACTCAGTTTATCAACTTGAAGGTCACTTCAATATATTAGCGTTGAAGTATTTGTCTCTTTTAAGCATTATAAACTACTTGCATCAAAGGCCTGAGTAGATGCACACTGAAATCCCAATCCCCTAAACCTAGATATCCAATAATGTCCTTTTAGAACCCCTGTTGCAATATGAAACCCTTCGCAGAGCACACCACTTCTCCTATAACACACCTTCGTAGAGCACACTGCTTCACAGAGATCACTGCTTCACAGAGCTCAACCCTTCACAGAGCACACTGCATCAAAGAGATAAACCCTTCTCAATGATCTGGCCTTTGTAGAGCAAAAAACTATGCAAAGCACAACTTCCACTATGGTACCAAATGACATCGCGAAGCACACTACCTTCATGGAACAACTTCCTTCACGAATTCTACTAAGCTAGCGCATAACACCCTATCTTCATGAGGCACTCAATACATAGAAGAATTGAATTCATTCAATACAAAATTAGTATTTTTTCTAATCACAATATTTCATAGACAACCAGTTTCAAGGAGAACCCCTTACATCATGAAATCAAAGAGTTCAGATTATCTCTCTCAAGTTCAAGAAAAAAGGAGAGGGGTGGACTCTTATTTATAGGCACATTCAAATGTGAAAAGGAGAGGGGTGTCCATAATGATCTCCCTCAAACACTTCACACCACCAAAAATCTCAAATTCTAGAAACCGTAGAGCTCTCTGTCAAAACCCTATGTGCTGCCATAATGCTCCACTCACAAATACTTCTATCAAAACGTTGCACTGCTGAAATGATCAAATTCTCGTAATCATTAAGTAACACTGTCTCAAATCCAAAGGCTTCATTTCTTCTAAATCCTCATGCTAGTATTCGCACAATACATTCCTTTACCATATGTATGAAATTTTTATTCTATAATAATACCATTTGTGAAGCTCAAATATCAAATTATTTTAATCATAGAGCACACCACCTCAATTATTTAATCCTTTGAGAAACTCAAATGAAGAATCCTATCTATGTGAAACTCCTTCCTTTTACAAATTTTCATAAGTACTTCAAGAAGAACTAATTTTTGAAATTTATTCCATTATCAAAATTTTGGACCCTAAAAATTTGGCAAAGACTAGGAAATGACACTACCATCAAATTTTTTTACGAATTAAACTGTATGATCTCATTCTGTGCAATCTCCCTGATCATCCATGAGAGTATTAACAACAAAAAAAACCAAAATCCATTTCTTTCAAGGAATATCCTTGGTTCCAAAAATACCCCCTTTGGTTTTGTTGAAAATCAACAGAAAAATTCAATACAACCCCAGTCATTATTAAAACCTGATACACAAGAATTAATTCAGCCAAAAATCTAAGTCTACGAGAGCAATTCTTGATATAGAAAACAAGAGGGAAGTCATTAACTATGTTATCATGTGTTTTAATGAATACTTTGACTATTTAATCATAACACCATATTGTTTTATCCATTAACATTCTCCTGTAAACAATATTCTAATAGAAAAATATTACATCCTCCATATTTCCACATTGACTTTATCCATTTCTCCCCCACTAGAAATAAACCCAAAGACTAGTATTTTTACTTTTATGGCTTATAATATACTCCTCCTGGATTTTATCTCCCCTATAAACCTGCATCATAGCTACACAAAGATACAAATTGTTATCATAACTTGGAAGAGGGGAAAACCCATAGCCTTCTTAGGCACTATTTCATGTTTTTTGTGAAATTTTCAAACTCAATGGGCATGTATTCCCCTCCATTTTCAGATCGCAGAACTTTGATTGTCTGTCCAGTATCATTATCTGTGATTCGGTGATCAGTTTTCATGCAATCAATCACTTTTCATTTCTTGTGTATAACCACCACACATGCCATTCTACTATAAACATCTGTAAAAATAATGAAGGACCTTTCTCCATGTGTTCTGGAAACATTTATCAGGCCACATACATTTGTATGAATGAGGTCAAGATGATTAGATACTCTTTTCTTCTTTGTCTGATTGGAACCGCATATGAGCTTCCCTCATATGAAATAATCCTAGGACTTTTCTCATTCTCACTTTATGTTGGGAATATTCATGACTATCTTTTGCTTACCATTAGCTAGGTCAGTACTTAAACTACCTTTGATCTTCAACACACCATCATTACCAAACATCACTATTCCATTTACCCTTTTCTTGACATTCATTAATAGGTTAGAATTAGTCATCAGGTGGGATAAACATCCGCTATCAAGAATCCAGGTGTTTTTGTTCTTTTTAAATTTTAGGTATACTTGTGCAGGATTGGATTTTTCATGTTTCCTATTTCCTTTCCATGAGATATTAGATTGAGTGTATGACACTAATGGACTTTCAAATAACTCTTACATACACATGGGTTCTTCATATTCATACTCTTCTTCCAAAGGAGAAATTTTTTTTGAGATAACAACATTATCTAGTTAGCGAGTATTCACATTTCTTTGAGTGTTGTATGAAAATCTCCTGTCATTTCTCTACCGATAATGTACAGATTTATGGCCAATGTTAGAATAATGAAAATAGTATCCATAGAAACTATTTCTTCTATAAGATGTAGGATATTAATTCATTCTCCTTCATTAAACACCTAGCTCTTCTCCATTTAGATAGCTCATTTCCTATTTACAATATGACATGGTGTGACCCATACATCAAAAGAACTAATATTTCATGAGACGAAATGTCTTCTCATTTCTATTTCTCTTCATGAATTCTTCCTTGGGAAAATAGTTTGGTTTCCCATAATTTCTTGAAGCTTGAGGAAAATCTTCAGTTCTTGTTTTAAGTTGATCTTAGGGTATCTTTTTCAGCACATATGGGGATTTTTCAACATGATAAATTTTACACATGCTTTTATTTTGGTCCACTTTATTTGTAGCATTTGATGTTTCAACATCACAACTGATTCCACCTTTCCCCATGCATGTGGGTCTTTGATCTCTCAAAATCGTTTGAACTCCATCATAACCACATTTCTCTCTCTCCAGGAACCCAAAATCTGAGAACCTACCAAATTGTATTTACTTATTTTCTTATTTTGAATTTGATTCACTTTTGAGTATACTACTAAGATTAAAAACTTATTCTTTGAGTCCCCCAACAGTTTTGGACTTCTCCTCCAGTCTCGAGGTAAGGTCATTGATGAAAATTTCCTATTCTTATATTCTAAGATTTAGTTCCACTATATCATTAGTCATTTCAAGGATTGATGAATGTACTTTCACAAATTCTTTCAGACGTTCAATTTTAGCTTCAAGCTGATCAACATTTTTTGATGATTCTTCCAACATTTATTTCCACTTATTTCATCTCTTACAATTATTCTTAAGTTTACAAAATGAATTATTAAGATGAAACTTTGGATCTTTATTATTTTTTATCTAGTTATCCCAAGATTTATCTATTGATAGTTCTAACTTTTCAATGGTATCCATCATTGAAGCATGTTTTCTAGTTTTAAATTCTAGTTATTCTTCTTCATAGAATTCATTATCTTCATCTTCCTCTTCACATAAAAAACTCTACATCTATACTTTATCTCCAGATTTTAAGTCTCCCTTTTTGAAAAACCTTTTATGGGGCTTCTCGATGTTTTCAGCTTCACTCTCTTCATCTTCAAACTTTCTTGACCACTGAGAGGAAATGTGCCCTACTTTTACACAATGAAAGATATCCAAAGGTAAATTACTTTTAAAGTTACCTTTTAACTTCTTGAACTTCATAGAAATGAGTGAAATGATTTATTTTTTCTCATAATCTTCACCACTACTATCTCCTAAAATTTTCAATTTTTACATGGATGTGAATGACATTTACTTGCTCACACGAGTCGTAGCATCTTTTAGTTTGACACTCATTTCATATGCCACAAGGCTGCTCAGTAGATCATCCAGAGAATGTTTGAAAATATATATTTCCTCAAGGGATAACACCTTTGAGTTGTTAAGGGGTGTAAGTCTTCTCAATTTTTTCATTACAATATCAATGTCTTTGATTTCTTCACCCATACCTCGAATTTCTTCTACCACTTTAGTAATTTGATTGAATAAGGAATATGCATTCTCATCAAGATGGATCTTCAGATTGTCAAACCTATTTGTTAGGACTTTAGTTTTAGCTCCTTCACTTTTTTATCTCCTTTATAAATATTTTCAAGTTTATCTCACAAAGACTTTGCTAAGGTGAAACTTATCACCTTTAGATATATCTGATCATACAAGACCACATTGAGAGCATTTTTCACTTTAGCATTTACATCAAGAATTATCCTATCAGCATCAGTCCTTGCTAGACCTATTGGATCAATAACTTTTATTACCTGAACAGTAGCAAATATTACATCCATTCGAAGAGATATTAGTTGAGATCTCATTCTGTTCTCCCAAATTTGAAAATTACTTCCATCGAAGAAAGGGAATCCCCTGAAATTGGCTGAATTATCCATAATGGAAAAGTATAGATATAACATAAGAAACATCCCTCTTATACGACTTGAAGGACCCAAGAACACTCAGATAGGGGTGGAGTGAATAAGGGATTCAACCTTTTCTTTTTTAAACTGATGGATCTTGTTCCCACATTGGTAGGAACCTGTTAAACCTATCAAAAAATGTAGGAAAAGAGACGATATATAAATTTTACTTGGTTCATCACACTGGGCTACATCAATGGAGAATACGTTGATAGTGTTTTAGTCATACCAAAGTCCATTAATATTCACTATATGTGAAATACAGTGGTTCAGTCACATTCACATTGTGCTAGGCACACTGAATTAACAATGGGTTTGGGATAGCTTACTGTATCCCTCAGATCACTTCCGTAAAATCCCCTATCTCACTGCTTTGAGAGAATTTTAACTCAACTTATCGACTAAAAGGTCACATCAATATATTTTCATTTAAGTCTTTGTCTCTATTCAGCACGAGACACTACTTTAAAGAAAGACCCGAGTAGATCCACACTGAAATCCCTATCTACTTAACCCAGATATCCAAAACTGTTCTTTGAGAACCCCTTCATGAAGCTCAACCCTTAGTAGAGTGCAACACTTCACAGAGAACAAACCTTCATAGAGAAAACTGCTTCTTAGATCTCACTGCTTCATAGAGATCAACCCTTCATAGAGCACACTGCTTTGTAGAGCTCAACCATTCGTAGAGAAAACACCTTCACAAAGCACAACTACCATTGTAGAACCCACTAATGTCATGAAGTAAAATTCATTCTTGGAACAACTTACTCCACAAAGATCTCTGAGCCAACACGAAACGTTCTATCTTTTCAAAGAACACAATACATTGAATTATTGACTTCATTCAAGACTAAAGTAGTCTTTCCAAAAAGTAGAAGATTTCATAGACAACCAGCTTTGTGGAGCACACCTTTCTTCATTTAATTAAAGTGATTCTAGAAATTATCTCTGAAGTTTGTACATTAAAGAGAGGGGTGGAATCTTATTTATAAGCATGGTCGAACATGGTGCTCTGCTTCCTCTGGCACAATTTTCTGATCGGTCAAAAATGTCTTCACGGAACATCTTCCTTCTCAAAGCACCATTGAAATTTCTCATTGTCGCAATGCTATCTGTCAAATGCTTCACACCGCTGAAAAGATCCAATTCTCGTAACTATAGAGTTCTCCCTCAAAACCCTTTGTGCTGTCGTAATGATCTACTCACAAATAATTCCTTCAAACCATCGTGCTGCTGCAATGTTCAAATTCTCATAATCGTGAAGTAACACCATCTCAAATCGCAATGCTTAATTTCTTCGAAATCCAAAATCCAGTCTTTATAAATCCCATGCCTTTTACATAAGTATGATATTTTGATTCTAGAATAATACCATTCACGAATCTCAAAGATCAAATCCTTATAATCGTAGAGCACACCACCTCAATTAATTAATCGTTTGTGAAATAAAAATCAAGAAGGCCATCTCTGCAAAACTTCTACCTTTTCTATATTTTCATAAGGCCTTCAAGAAGAACCATGTTTCTTGATGCTTTCCATTCTCCAAATTTTAGACCCCAAAATGTTTTCAAACACTATGAAATGACATCACCATCAAAACTGCTTATGGTTTAAACTATAAGATTCATTTCCTTGTAATCTTCCGGATCATCCATGGGAAGATTGAAAAAAATCACAAACCATACTCCATTTCTAGCAAGGAACATCCAGGGTTCCAACAAATGGGTAATCTCAGAATCTTAGTAGTGGTAAACAAGGGATCTATATAAGCATAACATGAAAATAAGGGTATGATACCATGATCATAACATTTGAAAACTATACAATACATATCAAAGATCATAATCTTGATTCATGGGATAAATATTGGTAGTTCATAGGACATGAATCATAAGGTAATCAAAGAACACGAGACATGAGAGAACATTAAAAAAAGACAAAAAATTGTTTCATACACAAATGAATAGAAAATAATTTCCATATTAGTTCGGGATCATTGCCAAGGCTATCATATTGAAATAGGTTCACTCCCTAAACTCTCATGTGGTCATGGTTTACTCCCAAGACCATCATAGTGGACAATGTCCCTTACTAAATTTGGTTTAATCACCATTCCAGCCCTATCTATCATATGATATATAAATCATTATCCAATTAATTATAGGGAGATATAGGTCCCACCTATCACAGAATGGAAACCATACATATATGTTCCACAAGATCATAAAAAATTTATCATATCATAACCCATGAAATGAAATGGGTTTCATTAAAAATTCATTATATCATAAATTATTGAAAAGAGAAAAGTTTTATAATCCTTTCATCATTTCATCATAACATAACCCCTGTAAAAAGAACCATGTTTTATAATAATTTATCATGGTACAACCCATGCAAGGAAAATGATTTTCATAAACATGTTTTTATTACAAACATAAACCTTTCATATAAATAATAAGAATGGTATGTATGAACCATATCTTAATTAATGAAAAGTAACATTAGTAGAGGTCATATTATATTGAAAATTATTTTGAAAATTAACTTTGAATTTTTTGTGATGAAAATAACTTTTCATTGAAAATTGATTTCTAAAAATAAAAATTCATATTTTTTTTGAAATGAATTTCTTTGATTGTAAAATTTGAAACAAAAAGGATGATTTAAAAAATAATTTAAAAAATTTATTGAGGAAAATATAATTCATTCTTTTAAAAACACTTTTTAAAACATAAAACATTTTTGAAATCATTTTATTTGATAATATCCTTGAAAAAATATAATGGAAGGTTTAAAAAATCATTTAAAACATTTCTTATAGATGATATCAATATTTATTTGAAAAAATCTTATTAAAAAATAAAACATTTTTAAAATCCTATTCTTTGAAAATAAACATAAAATAATATAAACAAATAATCCAAGAAAATAATGGTCATGAAGGTGGTAAATTCCACTCATGTAGTAAACATTAAAAGAAATATTCCTTTCATATTTTTGTTAAAATAAAAATGGGCATTCTTGCGTAAGAATCATGAATATTCCTTTGAAAATATTTTTTAAAAAGTAAAACATGGTTAAAATTTTCTTTAATAAATCTGATGCATAATTTTTAAAACATTTTTCATAATATTTTTAGAGAACATGACTTTTTTCAAAAATATGATTTCGACCAAAGAGAGAAATAAAGAAAATTTTCTTTATTTTGGAGTCATGAGTACATAAAGAGAGAAAAATTAAGGGAAAATGTATTCTCATGACTTAACTATGTGTATCAGTATTATAGAGACTTGGATATGATACCAATTTATGGATAGAAATGTATATGTATATGGGAAAATAAAAGAGGGGGTGAGGTTAATTTTAAGTTTAAAAACATTCATTTTTAACCTTAAAATAATTTAGTTTAAAAGATTTTAAATTAATTTAATTCACAAAACCTATTATGTTTTTTAGATAGTAATCACACTTGATGTTGGTTCTGATTATAAGGATTTCATAATCAAGTTGATTATGATATTATTGAAAATCCATAGGTCCCCAAATATATGATTATACCTTATGGTTTATAGAATCGTAATCAGAGTAAGTGATAATATTGACTATAGAAATCGTATTTATAGTGTAATACATAAAGTATCGTAATCTGAGTAATAATGAAAGCTGAATAGAAAAATTAATATACAAAATAATTCACCTTTTATTACAAATTGAAATAGAATATAAAAGACTTGTAAGTAACAAGTAATTAAATTGAATTGAATTAGTTTAACCCAAAGAGAAGGTTATCTATCAACCTCTGATAAAGGTGTCTTCATTTATACTTTCAATAAAGTCTATCTTACCAAAAATAAGGTAATCCCTTGATACGATGATCATATTTGGTCTATCTTCCTATCCCCAACAGCCCTTGATCAATATGGTCATTAGATCCTATGTCTTCCAATCTACGGAATCCCTCGATATTAATCACAACAATTGGAATCACACAAAAAAACAAAATCTCGAGTGTTACAAGTATATCGAACAAGAAGTTCATATATTTTTTGATCGAGAGCATTCACATGCAGTTTATTTGTCAGAGATCTCACACATTATCGATCAACTCCATCTTTGAGATCATTCAAATGACATAGTATTTATTGGCATTCATCACAATGGTCATCATGATCTACAACGATCATATATTATCTTGAAATCTCATAGGGACTTGGAAACCTCTCACTAAAAAGGTCATATTGTAACTAAAAGCATGAAATCATTATTCTATACTTATTGAAATAGATTACATGATATCATTTTATAAATACTGTATTTTAGATTTAAGAGTTAAAGGGTTCAAGATGATGAAACAGTTTTCCGTATTTATAATTGAATCAGTTGTCACTCTAATAGATTTACTTACAGAATGTAATTACAACTCTCTCAATAAGTGTGGATCCAATAGTATTGGTTATGATAATAATTCTGATTAAAAAATTTTCCAATAAGAATACAAAATAAAAAGTCTTTAAAGTGATTTTAAAGGGTGAATCTGATCACAATTGGATACATGACCATTACGATAATAGTATTGTAAATTTTTGAATACTTTATAACTATTTTAAAATATTATAAAAACTATTTAATAAATATCTGGTCATAAAATTATTAGATATTATATATTTAATAATGATTTTGTGATTTCCAAAACTAACGATCAAAATAAATCTAAAAGTCAATAAAGAAACTTTTGACTCAACAATCCTACCCTTTATGGAAAGCACAATCCAAAAAGTTAAAATTTAAAATGATTTTGAAAAAATATGACCAAAATTCTTTTTGAGAAATACCATATTTAGATGTAAAAATTTACTTAGCTCTCCCTGAGTTTATAACTCTTCTGAATGAATGATTGAATGTGACAAACTCCCCCTTATGTAAAGATATTGTCTACATACACTACTGGAAATATAGACAATACCAACGGTTCAAAACCATTGGTATAGGCTGGAAAACCGTTAGTATAAGATATACCAACGGTTTCCCAAACCATAGGGAAGTAAGGCATTGGGAAAGACCTTTACCAATGGTTTAAGGAAAACCATTGGTAAAAGGTGGTGAAAGTTTTAATTTCCCAACGGTTCCTCTAAACCGTTGGCAAAAGGATTTACTAATGGTTTAAAACCATTGGGAAATTCATATTTTTGAGCTTATACCAATGGTTCAAAACCGTTGGTATATCTTTTTACCAATGGTTTAGATAAACCGTTGGTATATATTCATATATGCTCAAAGTATACCAACGGTTCTAAACCATTGGTATTGGGTATTTTCACAAAAAACCAGCAGCCTACATACAGCTGCCTCCACTTGATAGACCTGCATAAAAAACATCACAAATAACATCTATAAATAGAATTCAAACACCACAAAAAACATTGGAAATAACACAAAAAACACATAAAAAAATCACTCTTCCAACCATGCCATGTACTACAATTCCCCATTTCAATCTTCATATGAAAACAACTCTTCCAATTAACCTATTTCAATTTATTGGGTTCACACATATCAATTTTTTCTTACTCAAAAAGGTGATGATTATGATAGAAATGGGTGCATGAGGGGTATGTGTGATAAAGTGAATTAACAATGTGGTTAATATTTGTGCATCATCTAGAGTGATGCATGACTTGCATTGAATGTGATGTGGGGGGATGTCCAGAGAGGGGAGGGGGTTGTCCAGAAAGAGGGGAGGGGAGATTTCCAGGGAGCGAGTATGGGGGTCATGGAGAATGTGAAACAAGGATTTGTATTCAAATTATAGCATATCATCACATGCATTTGATGAGCATGAGCTAATAAGCTTACCAAGTCATTCATATAGTTCAAGACATAAAAAAATGGAATAATCCCAAATAACATTGCATGATCAAAGAAATAAAAAAAGGCATGTGAAATCAACATGCCTACATTTTCATATCATTCATGAGGTATAACATTTAATCAAATTGTAATAGAATTATACATAAAGAATACGAGTCTAATTTACTTGCATACACAGTGGTACAAAAGGAAAATGTTATTCATGTACGGGGGGCTGTCCGGGGTCCAAGGAGGAGGGTGGGGGGGCTGTCCAGGGTCCAGGAAGGGGGGTGGGGGGGCTGTCCGTTCACGTCACATTTGACTCATGGATCGTTTTCCTTAAGTTTCAACAGAATTCGAATGCGTTTGGTCAGTTTGTCGTATGTCAGTTGTTGATTTCACTTAAAATTAAGTCCATTTTTAACAAAACAGAGGCACTTTGGGTGGTGTCGGCCACACCAGGCCTCGGATTGAGGCAGGGTTGACTCGAACATGTCACATATGAGACATGGATCATTGTGCAAAAGTATCAACACAATTAGAAGCCGTTTGATCGGTTTGGCGTATGTACGTAAAATATTATCCATTTTAAACAAAATACATACACATGGAGTGATACCGGCCACACTGCGCTTCGGATTGATCCAGGGTTGACTTGTACACATCACATATAACCCATAGATCTTTTTCCTAAAGTGTCAACATAATCCGAAGGCGTTTGGTCGGTTTACCGTCTGTTAGTTGTTGATTTCACTTAAAAATAAGTCCATTTTGAACAAAAGAGAGGAAGTTTGAGTGGTCCCAGCCACACCACGCCTTAGATAGAGGAGAATTTGACTCTTACACATCACATTTGACCCATGGATTATTTTCCTTAAGTTTCAACAGAATACAAATGCGTTTGGTCGGTTTTCCGTATGTCAGTTGTTGATTTCACTTAAAATTAAGTCCATTTTTAACAAAACAGAGGCACTTTGAGTGGTTTCAGCAACACCGGGCCTCGGATTGAGATGGGGTTGACTCGTACACATCAAATATGAGTCATGGATCGTTGTTCAAAAGTATCAACACAATCAGAAGCTGTTTGATTGGTTTGGTGTATGTACTTAAAATATTGTCCATTATAAAGAAAATACATACACTTGGAGTGATACCGGCCACATCGCACTTCAGATTGAGCCAGGGATGACTCTTGCACATCACATATAACCCATGGATCATTTTACTAAAGTTTCAATACAATCCAAATGCGTTTGGTCGGTTTCCCATATGTCGGTTGTTGATTTCACTTAAAAATAAGTCCATTTTGAACAAAAGAGAGGGAGTTTGAGTGGTCTCGGCCACACCGCACCTCATATTGAGGGTAAGTTGACTCTTTCACGTCAAATTTTACCCATGGATCGTTTTCATTAAGTTTCAACAGAATCTGAATGCGTTTGGTCAGTTTGTCGTATGTCAGTTGTTGATTTCACTTAAAATTAAGTCAATTTTTAACAAAACAGAGGCACTTTGAGTGGTGTCGGCCACACCGGGACTCAGATTGAGCCAGGATTGACTCGTACACATTAAATATGAGTCATGTATCTTTTTTCAAAAGTATAAACACAATTAGAAGCTGTTTGATTAGTTTGACGTATGTACATAAAATATTGTCCATTTTAAACAAAAGAGGGACAGTTTGGGTGGTTCGAGCCACACCGCGCCTCATATTGAGGCGGGGTTGACTCTTAAATGTCAAATATGACCCATGGATCGTTTTAATAAAGTTTCAACAGATTTGGAATGCATTTGGTCAGTTTTTCGTATGCCAGTTGTTGTTTTCACTTAAAATTAAAGTCATTTTGAACAAAAGAGAGACATTTTGAATGGTACCGTCCACACCGCGCCTCAGACTAAGGCGGGGTTGACTCGTACACATCAGATATGACCCATGGATCGTTTTACTATAGTATCAACAGAATACAAATGCATTTGGTCGGTTTAATGTACGTCATTTGTTGACTTCACTTAAAATTAAGTCCATTTTTAACAAAACAGAGGCATTTTGAGTGGTGTCGGCCACACCAAGCCTCGTATTGAGGCGGGGTTTACTCGTACACGTCACATTTGACTCATGGATCGTTTTCCTTAAGTTTCAATATAATCCAAATGCGTTTGGTCGGTTTGCCGTATGTCAGTTGTTGATTTCACTTAAAATTAAGTCCATTTTTAACAAAACAGAGGCACTTTGAGTGGTGTCGGCCACACCGGGCCTCGAATTGAGGCAGGGTTGATTTTTGCACATCACATATGAGTCATGGATCGTTTTTAAAAAGTATCAACATAATCAGAATCCGTTTGATCGGTTTGACGTATGTACGTAAAATATTGTCCATTTTAAACAAAAGAGGGACAATTTGGGTGGTTCTGGCCACACTGCACCTTTTATTGAGGCGGGGTTGACTCGTACACGTCACATATGACCCATGGATCGTTTTCCTAAAGTTTTAATAGATTCATAATGCATTTGGTCGGTTTTTTGTATGCCAGTTGTTGTTTTCACTTAAAATTAAAGTCATTTTGAACAAAAGAGAGACATTTTGAATGGTACCGTCCACACTGCGCCTCGAATTAAGGTAAGGTTGACTCTTACACGTCACATATGACCCATGTATCATTTTCCTATAGTATAAACAGAATAAAAATGCGTTTGGTCGGTTTACCGTATGTCAGTTGTTGATTTCACTTAAAATTAAGTCCATTTTTAACAAAACAGAGGCATTTTGAGTGGTTTCGGCCACACCGAGCCTCTTATTGAGGTGGGGTTTACTCATACACATCACATTTGACTCATGGATCGTTTTACTTAAGTTTAAATATAATCTAAATGCGTTTGGTCGGTTTTCCGTATGTCAGTTGTTGATTTCACTTAAAATTAAGTCCATTTTTAACAAAACAGAGGCACTTTGAGTGGTGTCGGCCACAACAGGCTTTGAATTGAGGAGGGGTTGACTCGTACACATCAAATATTAGTCATGGATCATTGTGAAAAAGTATCAACACAATCAGAATCCGTTTGATCGGTTTGGCGTATGTACGTAAAATATTGTACATTTTAAACAAAAGAGGGACAGTTTGGGTGGTTCCGGCCACACCGTGCCTTGGATTGAGGTGGGGTTGACTCGTACACGTCACATATGACCCATGGATAATTTTCCTAAAGTTTCAACAGATTTTTAATGCATTTGGTCAGTTTTTCGTATGCTAGTTGTTGTTTTCACTTAAAATTAAAGTCATTTTGAACAAAAAAGAGACATTTTGAATGGTACCGTCCACACCGCGCCTTGGATTGAGGCGGGGTTGACTCATACATGTCACATATGACCCATGGATCATTTTCCTATAGTATCAATATAATCTGAATGCATTTTGTCAGTTTACCGTATGTCAGTTTTTGATTTCACTTAAAATTAAGTCCATTTTTAACAAAACAGAGGCATTTTGAGTGGTTTCGGACACACCGAGCCTCTTATTGAGACGGAGTTGACTCATACATGTCAAATTTGACTCATGGATCATATTACTTAAGTTTTAATAGAATCCGAATGCGTTTGGTCAGTTTTCCGTATGTCAGTTGTTGATTTCACTTAAAATTAAGTCCATTTTTAACAAAACAGAGGCACTTTGAGTGGTATCAGCCACACCGGGCCTCAAATTGAGGCGGGGTTGACTCGTACATGTCACATATGAGTCATGGATCATTGTGAAAAAGTATCAACACAATAAAAATCTGTTTGATTGGATTGGCGTATGTACGTAAAATATTGTCCATTTTAAAGAAAATACATACACTTGGAGTGATACCGGCCACACCGCGCATCAGATTGAGGCAGAGTTGACTTTTACATGTCACATATGACCCATGGATCGTTTTCCTAAAGTTTCAACACAATCCGAATGTGTTTGGTCGGTTTCCCATATGTCAATTGTTGATTTCACTTAAAAATAAGTCAATTTTGAACAAAAGAGAGGCAATTTGAGGGATCCTGGCCACACCATGCCTTTTATTGAGGAGGGTTTCACTTATACACATCAAGTTTGACCCATGGATCATTTCCCTTATGTTTCAACAGAATACGAATGCATTTGGTCGGAGGGGAATGGTCTAGTCGGGTACGTGGAGATGCTCGTCTACCTCTAGTACAAACCTCCCTCGTACCATTGGCCTAAGCACTGGAAGAATGGAATAATGAAAAGTGCACATACTTATGTACCTATAAAATCTACACATAGACAGAACATATCCAAATCATTTAATAAAAAATAACACCAAGGATCAGACAAAATAGAAGCAGTCATGCAGAGTAATGACAAGTGCACATACAGATCAGAAGCAGCTAAAAAATTGTTGCATACATGCCATTTTTATTTCCTAAAACAATGTAAAAAAGCAAAATGATGAAACTATAGAATATGGGTTGCCTCCTAGGAAGCGCTAAGTTTTACATCTTCAGCCAGATGGATGGACACTGGTCAATCATCTTGGTCCATCAGCTCAGAACTCCTCTGCCTCTTACAAGAACTGGTGGCCGTGTCATCAAGCTCACAGGGACGATTAGTGGGATTGATCACTTCAGGAGCGTAGCGGGCGTGAATCTGGTGTGGAAGTAAGATAATCTGGTGCTCATCATCATCCAGACGCTGAGTCACCCATCGTGCGAGGTCATATGGAGATGAGACGTGCACATCGATGATCATGGAAGAGGCAGACAAGCTAGACATTGTTGGTTAAGCTGCATCCACAAATAGATTCATTTTTATATATTAGAACCTTTATAAATGTTTGTCCCATTTTTACAAACAATTAATGTGTGAAAATTGTGAAAAATAACTTATCGGATATATAAATATGGATTTACTCATGGACATGATGCATAATATCTCAAATATTCCTCATTGGATCCCAATTTGAAATTTTAATCCATTATAAAATGTCTTATATCAATTTATTTTTATTTGGATCCTTAAGGTTGAACGCTTTTTGTAAAATCTAGACAAGGGAGGATAGACTAGTGACTTGGAATATAATTGGATGCTATGTGGTGAAAACCACATTATAAGCATTGTTTAGGATATTATTGAGGTGGTTTGAGGATAAATCTATCTTTTTAGAGAAAATCCAGCATGTCCAAGTTTGGTGGTCAAAGTTTTGAAGTGGGGGGGGGGTATTTTTTGGTTGATGAGGGAGGTGAGGGGGATGTCCAAGGTCTAGGAGGAGGGGTGAGGGGCTGTCCAGGGTCCAGGAAGGGGGGTGGGGGGCTGTCCAGGGTCAAGGAGAAGGGGAGAAGGGGCTATCCATGGTCCAGGAAGGAGGGGGGCTGTCCAGGGTCCATCGAGGAGGGGGGCTATCCAGGGTCCAGGGTGGAGGGTGGGGGGCTTACTAGGGTCCAGGAAGGAGGGGGGACTATACAAGGTCCTGGGAGGAGGGTGGAGGGGGGTTGTCCAGGGTCCAGGAGGGGGGAAGTCCAAGTTTCAAGAAAGAGGGGGGCCAGGCTATCCAAGTTCCAGGAGGGGGGGACTTTCCAGGGTCCAAGAGGGGGGTGTCCAAGGTCCATGAGGAGTGGGGGCTCTGTTAAAGGGAGGAAATCCCCAAATAATTCATTTAAAATTAACTAAACTTAATCCAAAAAACATCACAATTCCAATCCATCACCCAACCAACATCCAATTCATCCTCAATATCACTAACCTTCACATGCCATAAACAACACAACCTATTTTATACCAAATTAAAACAGAAAACAAAAATAATATATGCAAAACATTAAAACTAAGGTATTAATTATAGATTTAGAGTGTAGAACTACAAAATTGTTTGATTTAAGATGGATCTATGAGTGGAACGAGTTTCTGAGTCTTTGTATAGAGATATCCTAGACGTTTAGGTCAAATAAAAATAGAAAATAAAAAAATAGATGAAGAACATTAGAACTTACAGATTTGAAGTGTAGAACAAAAAAATTGTTTGATTGAAGAGGATGGATGGAGTTTTAGAGACTGGGTAATGAGAGAGCATCGGGAGAGCTTCAATTTAGGGCTACAGTCGAGTGAAGGGGGACTACAATCGAGCGGAGGGGCTAATGGACACCCGAACTGGATTTAGGGGAAAACTTTCCCAACGGTTTTTAAAAACCGTTGGGAATGTATGTTTACCTAGTCCTATACCAACGGTTTAAGAAACTGTTGGTAAAAGGTGGCCAAACAAGGCCTATACCAACGGTTTGTGTAAACTGTTGGTATAGATTCCAACATATACCAACGGTTACTGTATAACCATTGGTAAAAGTGTCTTAATTGAGGCCTATACCAACGGTTTTATAAAACGTTGGTAAAATTCTTCATAAAAGCCTCTATACTAACGGTTTTCTTAAAACCGTTGGTATACATAACCATTCCCAACGGTTTATCAAATCGTTGGGATATAAGCGTTGGTAAAAATGGGATTTCCAGTAGTGATACTGTATTCAGTTATTTTATAGAAAATTCACCCCTTATTATGGGATTAAAAAATCTCCCCTATCTATAGAATTATACCTTTATGATATTCTCCCCCTTTATCTAAAACAATCTCCCCCTTTTTGATTTTCAAAAAGGAATTTGAATAATAATTGAGGTACCTGAAAAGGGTTAGAGAAAAAATATATACGAAACAACTTAAATTAGATAATAATCCACATGTAATTAAAAGAAAATTTTACCAAGAAATATTCAAATACATTAAATAAAAAATAAATATGGATGAAAAAATGTTTCATTGAAATTTTCAAAAGTACTGATAATACAACAAGAGTTTTTCAGAAGGTGTTTCTTCCTTCATATCTTTCGTCTCCTTTGAGGGAATTAGATATTTGAAAATAGATCTCAAAATTTTGACCTCATTTCTATCCTCTTACACATTTCCCAAAAACTCCTCACAATACTTGTTTCTCTTGATTATATCTTGAATTATTTTCTCAAATTTATAGATTCTTTCTTCTTGGTCTGAAAACAATTTATGTTGGGTATGATTCAACTCTTCTTGTAATTTTAGATTTAGTTCAAGGGAATGAATATTTTATTTTTGATATTTTATTCTTTTTGAGATATTTTGGCGATTACTCATCAAGGTAGTAACGTCATCTTTGTAAAAAATTAGTCTATCAATTTATTTGATCATGAAGTTGATGTTTGTTTGAAAGTTTTAGATATCTTTAACCAACTTCTTGGAGTCACTTTTGAAGGTATAAAGAAACATTACCATATTGGAAGTATCCCTTATGAGAATTTTGAAATCATTTACAATCTCTTCCACATATTTCTTGAATTTTCCAATATTATTTTCATTGATCTTAAAATAATCATCAACTCCTTGAGACCATTTCCAATATTTTTTGAAACTTTTCTTATGAGTTTCAGACCTTAATTTATAGACATTGAATTCTGATTCTAAAATAATTAATGCATTTTTCATTGATTTTACTGAATTCATATCCTTGTATTGGTTTTCCATCATCATGTCAACTTTGGTTTGCAGCCTCAGAAAAATATGGAATATTCTTCAGCAAACTGATTATTTAATGATAAATAAATCCAATTCCTTGAACTAAGATTGTATTTTGGGATCCTGGATCTAATTTAATTCTTTTTTTGTATTGATCCCTTCTTCTAGTGTCTTCCTTTTCCTCAAATCTATTTTTTGAATTCTTTGATTACTGGCATTTTCATTTGAAAATTGAATTGATTCAACATTATTATTTACTTTGGCTTTTGAATTTTGATTTTGATCATCCTTATTGGATTACGATACAACTTCTTGATTTGATGGAACCTTTTGTATTTCTTGACTGATTTTCTTTTCAATCTGATTAATCGATGAAGACTACATTTTTATGAAACCTTAGAAGTATTTAGAGAAAGTTTGTATGAAGAATCCTTTCCTTCTTTCCCTTCATAGTTTTATTTTTGTTTGCTTTCATCATAATATTCTTCTTCCTAGTTTCCTCCTATACACACATATTATTATTATTATTATTCTTTTCTTTCTACACCAATTTAATATTCTTCAATTTTCTTGAAGACATTATCTTCTTCTTCTGTTCCAACAGCAGCTTTCTCAAATATTTCATAGATTTTAGGTTCTAAACCCAAGTCATATATTCCCACTAGAATAGATTATTGAGAAAAAATTATTTATTTTCTTATACCTATATTAGAGGGACCATTTTCATCAATAATAGATGTTTGTTTCAATAAAATTCCAGCATCAATAATAGGTACAAAAATTTGGTTGAATCTGATTCAACACCATTCATAAATATTTCACATAACATGGATTTTAAAATCTTTCTCTACTACTTATTCTATTTTTCTTGTTTTTCCAAGCCTTATTCACCCTAAATTCTTACAGAAAAGGCTTATATAGGGTCAAGACTGATCTGAGGCTCTCCCTCTTTTCTTTAATCCTTTCTTTTTTTCCACTCATCCATAACTTCCATTAGACACTTATTTTGTTTCTTTTAATTATTTTTGGGAATGGAGTCATATTTTTGTTTTCTTCACTCTTCTCAAATTTATTTAAGGAGGAAGGTTTTACCTATGATGTATATCCCTTTGTTCTTTTCATGAACAATTTTTACATTGGATCAAAAAAAAATCATCCTTATAATCACATCTTCACTAATAAAAGAAATATTTTGTCTGACGGGATCTAATATAATTTGGATGTTGAAACTCTTCAAGTTTTTTTCAATCATCTTGTTGATCAATCTAGGAAACATGATTATTTGTGACTTAATAGATTTTGACTTAACATTCTTTATTGTCAAAATAATGAATCAATCAAGGTTCATATTTCTCATATTAATATTATAATCCAGAACAAAAACATCTGATACCTTTAAGGTATCCCTGCCTCCTATCCTTGGATTAAGGAACCACTGATTCCATGTTTCTATAACTCTATGATTAGGAATAAAATGAGTTAGTTTTCTCATATCCTCATCTATTTTGAACAATAAATTTTCAGCTATTACTTTTTCAGACATTTTTTTAGAATATGGTTATTTATGTGAAGGGAAAAAAGCATCCCCCTTATAAGAAACACTGAGAGAACTGGATGCACCTTTCATAGTCATATCATAAGACATATCATAAATATGAAATTAAAACATTTATTTTACATATTTCTTGTATAACTTAACAGTATCATAAAAATCATATACTATGATAGGATAAAACAAATCACAATTCAGATCTTTCTATTCAACATAATGCGACTTCCATTCTTGGAATTGAATCATTATTTTTAATGTTGAATCAAACTTTTCATAAAAGGATCTTGATACTAAACTTTTATATAAGAGAATCCACTTTCTATAATCTTGAGTTTGATTTGGAGCCATAGTATTAGGGATTGAAATAGAGGAAGCATACATGAATAATTAGAGTCTGAGGCATAAATTTAGCCGCGCTACGTTGAGAAATTCTTGAGGATAACAAACATGGGAAAATGGGTTTTCCCAATTTATAATCAAATTTGAGTGACATTTGAACTTCCAAGATAAATCTAACAACTAAAAATCTATCTTTCTTATCTAAAATTTGATATTAAATACAAATAATGTTTTTCTTAAAATGTAAAATCTTTAGTTTTTTAAAGTAAAATGATTATCATATTTGGGTGAATATGATTAATAAAGTGAAATAATTTTTAAATACAACCATTCAGTATAATAATAATTAAGAATGAAACTAATGAAATGGTGTTAAAGATTAAGATAAAGAGTAATATCTTTTGGGGTATAAACTTTTATATGATAAATAGTTCTTTAAAAAAAGAATGAAATCATATGAAAACTTTTAAAATAAAAATATGATAAATTTTTAGACTCTGATTGAAAACTCAAGTCCGATTGATATTCCAAATTAGATTATTTTTTTTGAATCTGATTAGGAATATTAATCAGATTGTTTTTTGAATCAGATTATAAATATGAATCTGACTATTTTTTTTAATTCAATTAGAATTTTTTAAGTACTAAAAAAATTTCAGTCATGATTCTAAAGAAAATTTAAGTACAAATTTATAAAAATCAATCATATGTAATTCCCCTTAGAAAAAAGAGTATCTTAATGTAAGGAGAAGGTTTTAAAAAGAAGTAGATATGAAATATTACTTTACAGTGATCATTCTTAGCATCTGTTTAATTTATTTAAATCTATCAAAAGGTAATGGTTTTGTAAAAATATTAGGATGTTGTTCTTGCATTTTGATGAATTATAAAATGATATCTTCTTTGAGTGTGCGATCCCTCAAAAAAGTAATGTCTATTATCTATGTGTTCTTCATAGGATTAATGTGCATGATTTTTTCATAAATCAATGACACTAGTTCTATCAAATATTATTATAGTTTTAGTAAAACTCATGGCATAATTAGTGAGTGTGTATTGCGTCTACCAAACTTGAGTACAAAAACTTCCAACTTCCATAAATTCAGCTTCAGCAGTGGAAATTAATACCGAGTGTTGATTCTTATAGGAACAAGAAACTAATGAATCTCCTATGAATTGAAATGTTCCAAATGTAATTTTCCTATCAAACCTATAACCACTAAATTCAGAATATGAAAATCTTTTCAATACAATATCATTTTTATAAGAATATAATAGACCTAAATCCATAGTTCCCTTTAAATAATAGAAAAATATTTTTACAAATTTTAAAAGGTATTATTTTGTATTTTCTTGATATTTTTCACATAAGTATACTAAAAACATTAAGTATGGATGACTAGCTGTTAATTATAGAAGACTTCCTATAATAATTTTAAAAGTTGTTTGATCAAATGGTTTCCTAATTTAATCAATATAAAGTGTTTTTTGAGGTACCAATTGAAGTAATAACACTTTTGGTATTATCTTATTCAGAATTTTTAAGTAGATATTTAATGTACTTATGTTGAGATATATAAGTTCCTTCTAGTTTTTGAGAAATTTAAAATCCAAGAAATAATGTTTACACACCCATAACACTCATTTCAAACTCATATTTTATAGGATTCACAAAGGAATCTATTAAATATTGCTGAGTTGATCAGAATATAATGTCATCAACAAAAATTTGAACAATAAATTTTTATTGTTTTATTTATTTATAAAAAGTGTTAAATCATAAATTCTATTAACATAATTGTTTTGTAACAAAAATCAAGTTAATTTATCATACTAGGCTATAGGGGATGGTATACAACCTTATAAAGCTTTGGTATGTTTAAAAACATATTCAGAATGATTTTTATCATCAAAACCAGGAGGTTTTTCAACAAAAACATCCTCTTGAGCATATCCATTAAGGAAAGAAAATGTTAAATCCATTTGAAAAAGTTTAAAATTAAATAATTCTTCAAAGGCTAATAGAAATTTATTAGATTCAAGTATAGAAACAAGATCATAGGTTTCTTCATAATTTATTCCATCTTGATGATTATAACATTTAGTAACTAGTATTTATTTATTTCTAATGATTATTCCATTTTCATAACATTTGATTATAAAAACCCCTTTAATCCAATTACAAAGGTTTCTTTAGGTCTTTCAGCCAAAGTCTAGACATTGTTCCATTCGATTTTATTTAGTTTATCTTATACAGCATTAATACAATTTTCATCACTGAAATCCATACCTGGAATTTGAGGTTCGAATTAGAAAAGAAAAGAAAAATGTTCTATTCCATTACTCAATAAACATACAGTCCTTATAGGTGGATTC
This sequence comes from Viscum album, assembly GCA_963277665.1. Taxonomy (NCBI): domain Eukaryota; kingdom Viridiplantae; phylum Streptophyta; class Magnoliopsida; order Santalales; family Viscaceae; genus Viscum; species Viscum album. Next base: position 1,263,531,923 of record OY728151.1, on the reverse strand, counting down.
ACATCCTTAATAAAACTATCACTGGGATTATTCTTAAGAAACAATTAACTTGGTTATTTTAAAACATGTTCATCAATATAAGGTAGAATGTATTCTAGAGTGAAAACATCAGAAATAATTTCTTGAGTATTACCCTTATTAGAAGAGTCTTCTATTATAGGTTGATAGTTAGTTTTGGAAAATATATATGAGTATATAGGTTTGGGTTTTTTAATGAAAAAAGGATCAGTTTCATCAAATTTGGCATGTACTGTTTCCACAACAGTCCATGAATCTTTATTAAAGAATCTATATTCCTTAAAAGTAGTGTAATAGCCTGAGAATATACCTTCATCATATTTGAGTGTGAATTTGTGTAAATTATATTTTTTTACTCAAGATGAATACATTTCATCCAAATACTATGAAGTATGAAACATTTGGTTTTCATCCTATCTATAATTCATAAATTGTTTTATTAAGAAATGGTCTAATTAAAACCAGATTTATAGTATAGAGAGAGAAACATACATATTAAGCCAAAAATGTTTAGTAATTGAGTATTCACTTAACATGGTTCTTATTATTTATTAAATAATATGATTAATTCTTTCAATAAAACCATTTTGGTTTGGAGTTTTAGGTTTTAAAAAGTTATGAATAATTATTTCTTAATATAAAACATTTCAAAACAAGAATTTCCAAATTTTCCACCATGATCACTATAATTAGTTATTAATGGAAGGTTTTTCTCATTTTTTACTTTAGCTACAAAAGTTTTAAAATAAAAAAAGGCTTCAGATTTACTTGTAAGAAAATAGACCCATGAATATCTAGTGTGGTTATCAAATAAAAAATATATATAGTACTGCCCTCTGATACTTCCAGTTTACATGGGACCGAATAAATCAATGTGCACTAACTGTAAATAATTAGTAGTTGAGACTTTACTAATTGATTTTAATCTTTACTTATGTTTCTTTCCATATTTACAACGGCCACAAATATTTTAATAATCAAATCTAAGTTTTGGTAGATCCATAATAAGTCTTTTCTTAGTTAATTTACATAATTTTCTAACGTTACAATGTCTAAACCTAATATTCCATAGCCAAGATAGATCTTCCATTGCATTAAGGAAAGGTACGTCTTGACTCCTATGGTCTTCTAAGTTAATTTTATAAAAAATCTCATGCCGATGGGAAGAAAGAATGAATTCATTGTTAGAATTATGTACTACACTTTTATTATTCCTAAAATTCATAGGGTAAACTTCATCACATAATTTTATTATGATTATATGGTTGTGATTAAGAACATTTAAAAATAAAACATTATAAATTAAATATTTTCCAAGAAGAACAATGTTACTTATACCAACAATCTTTCCTTAAGAATTATCTCTGAATGTAACTCTTCATCCTTTCATTTTTATAATCTTTTAAAAGACATCTTTGTTACCAATAATATTCCAAGAACAACCATCTTCCATGTCTTATATATTCTCGTTGTTGGTACTTTGTTTTCCTAAAAACAAAAAAAATAGTTTTTTAGAACCCAAACATTCCTGGGTATGTAAATGTTACTAAATAAGATATTTGGAATCTACATTTGTTTTGAAAAATGGGAAATTTGAAACCCTAATTATTGAATTTAATTTAAGGAACAATTTTTATTCCAATGACCTCTACTTTGGAATTTAGTGCAAAAGGGTCCATTTTCATGATCAAAATAATTGTTTCTAAAAATGGTTTTGAATGACTATACCCCAATCCAAAATTATTTCCTTGCGGTTGGAGTTGTTTAAAAATTCTATCAAATCCTTATATACCAATGGTAAATTTGGATAAAAGTTTCTTTAAAGAAAAAATTTCTCACTTTATTTTTATAACTAAGTTTTTTTCAACATGAGTATATGCTTCTGAAGTTAGTTTTTTTTCTAAAAAATTTTTCTCACAAATGAATTTTTCAAAATCATTAAAAAGATTATCCTTCTTAGAATTAGTTTTTAAGGTTTTTATAAATATAATAAATTTAAAAATTTTTCTTATCAAGGTCCTTTGTAGGATTTGATACTTATTTAGTCAATATATTAATTCTATAATTTTATTTCTCAAGATTCCTACTTAATTTAAAATTCTAAATTTCATGAAATTTAGAAAATATAAAGACATATTGATATGAAGGTAAAGTATTATCTTCTACAGAAGAATATTATTCATTAAAATAAATATAATCTTTCTTATTAAGATAGTTTACATTTAAATACATATTTGTTGAAGAATCAGGAGTGTGTACCCTAGACCTAAGGAATTGATTTTCAAAAGGTATTCTCGCATAGATACCAATATTCCTCTATCAATAATTTTTATTTTATAAATAATCATCAGAATAATATCATCCACTTGCACTCAATGAGTCATTAGATTTCAAGAATTTATTTCTTTTTTTTACTTGTAATATGTTTTTTGATTTCTATCAGGATTGGTTTCCTTTCTATCATTTATTTTGAGTTTTGGAAAATCGATTATTATATTTATATATTTTTAATATGAATAATAGGTAACATCAGAATCTATCTTATCCTTGTTACTTTTATTTTATCTATATTGAAAATTTTTCATTCCAAATATCTTGTTCATCCTTTGGGAAATATTTGATAACTCATTCTCAGAATTTTCTGAATCACTTGATTCTTATTGAACAACCAATTTATTTTTCTATAATTCCATAATAATCTTTTAAGGAGTTTTAGATTTTATTAGATTTGAAGTATAATTAAAATAAAATCCATCATTATTTTTCATTACATTCTCAGTCTCTCTTTTCATCCTATCCTCATACTGTAAAAGAGTTCCAAATAAATCGTCGAGTGTGAGATTTGTAATATTCCTAGATTCATAAACTGCTATTCTATTTGATTCCCATTAATATGGAATAATATCAATGATCTTTTCAATATGAATTTCATAATCTAATTATTTTTCACCCATAACTTGTAAAATATTAAATTTTTCATAAACCTTTGTTGTACCTTAAAAAAAGGTTCCCAATATGAAATTAAAAATCTTTGTAATCATCTCTTAACATGGCTATTCTAGTCTCAACAACTTTAGAAGTTCCAAAATTAGCGATTTCTAAATTTTTCCAAATACCATTAGCTGCTTCAAAGAGGAAATATGGATATATATATATATATGTGTGTGTGTGTGTGTGTGTGTTTCTTGTAATATAACATAATAAATTATTTCTTACCTTGTAATTTAGCAGATATTTTAGCTTTTCTTTATTTTTAAATGTTCTGATCTCTTTGTCAAGATTTTTTTTTTCAATAGTTACCATAACAAAATTATTACCTCTTGTGTTGATCAAAAAAGTCATCATTTTGTCCCTCCAATATTCATAATCATTACCATTGAAAATTTGTGGCCTTATGGAATTTATATTTTCAATAGAATAGACATTGAGTCCAACCATCATTAAAATAATATAAAAATATATTTTCCACAATACACGTTAGTGTAAAACATATTTATAAACAAAAAGTTTATAACAATAAATATAGCTAAATTAAAAAAACATCATAAAGTATATGAGAAGTGGAAAAATCATTTGATTCTAAATGTGGTTATTTTTATTATAGAGACTTGGCTCTGATACCAATTGTTGGATCAAAATGTATATATAGATGAAAAAATACAAGGGGGTGAACTGGAAGTAAAAAAAAAATAATTTTTAACCTTAAAATAATTTAGTTTAAAATAGTTAAAATTAATTTAATTCACAAAACCACTTATGTTTTTAGATAGTAATCAGAAAATCCCTTGGTTTTTATTATAAGGATATCATAATCAAGATAATTTTGATTTTATTATAAAGTCACAGGTAACCAAATATACGATTCTACCTTATAGAGTATAGAATCGTAATAAGAGTAAGTGATAATTGTAATCACTGAAATCATATTTATAGTGTAATATAGAAAGTATTATAATTAGAGTAATTATGATAAACTGAATAGAAAAATAAATATACAAAATAATACACCTTCAATTAAAAATTACAGTGGAATATAAAATACTTATAAGTATCAAGTAATACAATTGAATTGAATTCTTTTAACCCAAAGAGAAGGTTATCCATCAACTTTGGATAATGATCTCTTTATTTTTACTTTCAAGAAAATATATCCTATCCACACCAAGGTAAACTCTCAATACGATGATCAACTTTGGTTTGTCTGCCTAACCCTAATATCCATCGATCAAGAAGGTGATCAGATACTCTATCTTCTTATCCATGAAAGCCCTAAATAATTATCACATATATCGACATCGCACAATGCAAACCAAGCACATGAGAGTTACAAGTATTTGGACAAAGTAGTTCACAAATTCTAAGCTTTAGATCTACCGCATGTATAAAATTTGGCAGAGCACTTGTACAGTGTCGATCAACTCCATATCTGAGCTCATTCAAATGACTTGGTATTTATAGGAATTTATCCTAATGGTCATTTTGATCTCGACCGATTATATTTTCTCCTAAAATATCAAAGGGACTTGGACACCTGGCACTTAAAAAATTATATTGTAACTAAAATCATGAAATCATTTTTTTTATACTTATTAAAATTTAATACATGATATATTTTTGGAAATATTGTATTTTAGAGTTAAGAGTTAAAAGATTCAATACGATGAAACAATTTTCCATATTAATAATTGAATCAGAACTCACTCTTATATATTTATATGTAGAGTGTCATTATGATTCTCTCAATGAGTGTTCATAAAATAGTATTGATTCCGATGATAAATCTAATTAAGAATTTTTGCAATATGAATAAAAAACATAAATTCTTTAAAGATATTTGAAAGGGTCAATCCTATAACAATCTTATTCATGCTCATTACGATTATTTTATTCCAAATTTTTTAATACTTTAAAACTATTTTAACATTTTTTGAAAATAGTATTAGATTACTTGGTCATAAAATTATTAGATATTATATATATAAGAATGAGTTTTTGATTTCCAAAAAAAATGGTCAAAAGGAATGGAAAAGTAAAAAAAGAAACAATTGACTCAACAATAACTATATGATAAGAAATTTCACGAGTTTCTTAAGAGATGGATCATAATATTTCATCATTGAAAACATTAACATAAAAAATCTTGAAAAATTATGAGATTGTATCATAAAAATCTTACCACTTTGGTAACATTGAATAGTAAACCCCATGAAATAGAAATCCTAGAATGGATATTTAAATCCCAATATTTTTTAATAGAACCATTATAGAATACATTAATAGTTAGTGTATGCACAACATATGATAAATAATTGGTGAATATGGAATGTTTCTCACTGATGTAAGAAGTGAGATAGAAATCTGTTACAACTTTAGTAATATTTTGAATCATAAGCCCCAATAATGAAAAATATAAAATTAAATCTTAAATATCATTAAAATAAATCGATTCATGATATAAAATGTTAATGGGTAAGTATATACACCACAAAAAATAAAAGAGTAGTGAATATTACATAAGTCTCCTACAAAGAAAATAGAGACTATAAATTCTGTGCCATTTTAGAAATATTAAGAATCATATTACCCAACAAATAATAACATGAAATTAAAATATAAATATCCTGAAAATATATATACTCATGATATAATGTGTCAAATGGGAATTATATATGCAACAAAAAAAACTAGTAGTGAAAATGGAATAAGCCTCCCTGTAATAAATGACAGACTATAAATCCATTACCACTTTAGTAATATTTTGAATCGTAAGCCCCAATAATGAATAAAATCAAATGAAACTTCAAATATCATGATAATAAGGTGATTTATGAAATAAAATGTCAAAGTGGAAGCAAATAAAACACAAAAAATAAACGAGTGGTGAATATGACATCAGTCTCCCAAAAATAAAAGTGAGATTTGAAATCCCTTACTATAAGTCTCAACTTCCTTCATACATGTCAGAACCTATTGTATAATAAATATAATTTTATTATAAATATATTAGAAAACCATAAATACATACATACATACATACATACATACATACATACATACATACATACATACATACATACATACATACATACATACATACATACATACATACATACATACATACATACATACATACATACATATATATATATCATACAATATATGATTTATTTATTACCTTTTATTACCCATTTATTAACAATTCCATGTTTAAATCACGTTTAGGGCAATGACTGCTTTGTTTCTTATGTATGTTTTGATTTGTTATTTTTTGGTCCTATTAATTTGATCAAGGTCAAAAAATCTCCAGAATTTTAAACATGATATAAATATCAAATATATCCAGTATCTATATATTTAGAGTTATCCATACATGTTAGATATAGAAAATGAAATATGGTGTTCATGGAGACGGTAGGTTGTACGTACACAAAAACATTGATTCCAATTTCCCGAAGGAAAGAAAGAAAGAAACGTAAATAATATATTACCATTAAAGAATCATTTATTCATTATATATATCACATAAATAAATTAAAACTATTCTTATTACCTTCAATAAAAATCATGAACGAATCACACCACTTCATGAGGCGGTAGTCCTCTATACACACGAACGACATTATAAAATTCCCAAAAAATGGAAAGAAAGAAATAACATGTGATGTAATGATTAAATAATCATAATGATATCATATGTATAAAATATAAAAAATGAATCCATTAGTATACCGATCTTTGAGAAGTGGTGACAGTAAACGAATAACATCAATTCGCAAGGAGGTAGTCTATCGTACATACAAATGTTAATTTTGTAACCCATTTGATGGAATATGAGAAGTATTTATGTTATTAAATTAAAATAAATTGTGTATATTTATATAGAAGATACACATTTTATTATATCATCACGTTTTAATAATAATTAAAGGAGGTGGAGGAAGAAAAAAAAAATAAAATGACCGATTATAAACCTTACATCTTCTTAAGAGGGGTTCTTTAGGTTTGCATCAAAATCATTATTAGGATGAATTTATGATAAAAATAAGTATTATATGATTGGATTAGGGAATTAAGGATTTTATTTGGGTAGGTATTAGCTTAACAAACAAATAATAGGAGAGTGGGTGGCCTATTATAAGTGAGGTAAGTGGCAAACATGTAATTTTTGAAAAGAAATAGTTATAACCATGTTTTTCACATGAAAAAAGATTAAAATGGACAATTTTTAATAATATAAGGGGTAATTTCAAAATATTTCAATGAAATGGGTGTTGTAAAAGTTTTGAATCATTTTTAACCCTTATATTTATAGTTTAACCCCTAGTAAACCCATTCTTTCCTTAACCACGGTAAATAATTATTCTTTTTTCTATTCATTATGGTAAAAAAATTAAGTTGATATTTTTAGATAATATAAACTATTATTATTTAAAATAGATAATCCATTTTTCCAAATTATATTCACATAATTGAAAAAATTTACTTTAAAATTAATTCTGCATACATTATGAGAATGCATTGTTTTAAAGAGAAAATGATCAAAATTTAAAAAAGTTTATATATCAAACATTAATATGAAATTTATTAAAATAAACTAAATTAAATTAATAGATAAATAATTGAATTAATATTTACTTTAAAACCAACATAAAATAAATTGGATGTTTTTAAATTCTTTATAAGAAATGATTATTCCTAACAAAAACTAGTATTTTTCCTATTCATAAAAAAATTGTCTTCTCAAAAAAATATCAAAAAATCACTCTAATATAATTTAGACATATATATTTAAAAATTTAATTTTATTTTCAAAAATAAACTTTCTAAAAATATTAAAAATTACTTTATTTATTTTTCCAAAAAATGAAATAAATGTTTTTTTTGAGAAAATATTATTTTTGAAACATATAAATAATTTTCTAAAAATTAAGTGTTTTTCGAATATATTTTCTTTTTATTGAACCATTATAATTAATATTTGAAAATTAGTTATTACTATTCATATCTCTATGTTTGAAAAATTGGTTATAATGGTCATATTTAATTAATAATATTAGAAATATATCGTGTTTTGTAAAAAAATTGTGTCACATTTAACGTAAACCAAAATAAATTTTGCATGTAATTGAATCTTAACATAGTGTTACATATAACACAAAACATCAAAGAGATTAAAGTTATTTGAAAAAAAATATTTCAAAAAATATAAATGTGTTACATTCCCTTTGTTATGGGATTCTTTTTCTGAAATGGTCTTTTAAATGAAACCGTTATTTCAGCATCAACATTTTTTTACATATGGGTTTAAAATAGTTTTTCATGGGATTTATTCTTAAGAGATGAATGATTAAAATTTTATAATAATTATATGAATTTTTAAAATTCTTTATGATGATGGGTGATCCTGTTATAGCTCTTTAATGCATTAGGTAATGATTATCACATCAAAAAAATTATATTTTAAGTTTTCCATATTCATTATTATATTTATAAGGTCTATTATAAGGGTTCTTGTGAGGGTTTTGTGAATATTATGTCCCAAGGAACCTATATGAATTTTCAATTATTGTGGATGATTTTTAATTGATTTTTTTATTTCAAAAGGTATGCTAATGTTATTTTGTGTTAAAAAAATATTATTCCCTTTAATGGTAAAAATTTACATCTTCTAAGATTATTTTTAAGAGGTTATAAAGTTTTATATGACAAACTCATGATTATTATTTTCCCTTTATTTTTTATTAAAAAGAGTTTTATGAAAAAAATTGGGTTTTAAAGCTGATTTCATTTGTAAGTAAATAACTACTTGATCTAAAAAATCGTAGGTTAAAGGAAAACCCTCTTTTATGAACTCATTATTTCCAAATGGGAGAATTTTGTTTTATTTTTTATATCCCATAGTTTTATTTTTGATCTTATACCATATTTTTAAATGTTTTCTTCATAGGTTTTAAGGATTATTATGAAAAAAAGAATTTAAGTTAAAAATTGTAATCATTTTTCATGAAATAAAATTTGTTTTAATTAATTTTTTTATTTGATAAAAAATGGATGTTTAGAGGAAGTTTCCATCTTATAATGTGTGGGTGTATTATATAATAGTTATTACCCAATTATAAAAAAAATTAATCCTAAAATATCATTTCAATGATGTTATGTGAATTCATTTATTAAGATTAAATTTAAGGATTGTTTAAGGCTAGATCCTTATAGAATATCTTTTAGAAATTTGTAATTATGAAAGTTCTTGAGGAAACGATCCATACACTAGAAGAAGGTTATAAAACAATAGTTGGGGTTAAGAATTATCCGCTAGATATGAGGGATAAATGAGTAAAGGATTTTGGAAATTCCATACGAGATATAAGTAATATAAATAAGGGTAAAATTCAGAAGATAAAAATTAAATTGGAAGAAATAATTAGTTTAGTTGGTTATGATGAAAATATCATTGACTTCAAATTTATTGAAAAATAATTAAAATTTAGAATAATTAAAGGAACACATACGATGACTCCTTTAATTTTATAAGGATTTAGTTCCACCAAAAGTATTTCTAACAAGAGTGTTACTTCTAAAAATTTAATTTATAATTAAGATAATTTTTTAAATTATCTGAGGATTAATCTAATACAAGACCAATAAGAAAGGAGGCCCTTGTTCCTGAATAATATTTTTGTATTGATTATATTTTGATGACTAATACAGTTTTTATTAGGAATTTTGAGGAAAAAATGGGAAAAAATTCTAATAAATACAAAACAACATCAATAGTATATGTGAAGAAAATCACGATTTTTTTCACCCTAATGATATCTCAAAATAATATTATTTTGTCCAAAAATAGTAATAATTCAAATCTGGCCAATAAAAAAACCAAAGGGAAATGAACCAGATATTTTTATTATTTTTTTATTATGGAATCATTGGACATATTGGAACTGAATTTTATTATAGACTTTCAAAAATAAATCATGTACCAAGGGGAGTATATTTTCATTGAAAATAAATTCTATATAATGGAATAAGAGTACATATAATAAATTCAATATGTATTTCAATAATATATTTTTTTTGATGAATAATTTCTATAAAAATTTATATATAGGTTCTCATTTTGATGATGAGTGATGGTAAAAATCTACCAAACATGATTAATTTTCTTATGTGAAAATAAAAAAATAAGATATAGAACTGGTAAAATGAACATAAGTATTTTAGTGGGTATAATTAGAAGAAAAAAATTAAGAGTATACTGAAAATGATTCTCCATTAATTATAGATATCATTTCTTATACCCTAACCTTTTTTCAATGGAAATAAAACAAAAAATTTATTTAATACATAGGAAATCATTACATTTTTCAGAATTATCTGACTCATGGATTAAAAAATATAAATGGATTCAATATTTAATTTTTATCTATTTTATTCATTTTTTTAATTAATTAAACACGACATGTATTGATTTGTGAAATCTAGAATTAATTAAAAGGGTTTTAATAGATAATTTTTACAATTATTAATCAATTTTGAATGAACATGAAAAAAATATTTAGATTGTGTTTTTATCAGTTGTAGGTCTAAGTCTATAAAGTTGGTTAAGTATTTTATAACATACGATTGATTAGGACCAACATACGAGTTATCTATCAAAGTAGTGAATAAGTCTTCCATGTATAATTCCTTTACTGTCTACCATATGAGTTACTAGGGTATGAGTCATTAGTGATACACATCATATTGATTGATATATGAGTGTATTTTAATATGATTGCGGAGAATGTATATACATGTGTCCTAAAACCATCTCACCTGTGAATTATTCATCTGGCTTTTAGTCATATGCACACATATGATCAAACAAATTTTTATTTTTTAAAAATATTTAACCATTAGGCATAATACCATGGAAAAAAATGACTAGAAATAAAATCAAATCATCTTTCTCTATTTCAACCATATTAGGAAAATAACTTTAGACTAATCCATAAGGAATTAAACCAACTGAAGAAGAAGGCAATGATCATGGGAAGGAATATCAAGAAAAATATTGAATTTGATATGAATATTTGGTGTAATATGAATCATTTAACTGGAAATGTTGAAACCATCTAAGGAAGATGGGATCTTTATAAATCATGAAACTAGAAACCAAATAGAGGATGTAGGAATAGATAAATCCTTATAAATAATTTCACCTATATATTTTGAAAATTATTTGGTCCTTTTTTTTCAACCATATATTTACATAGAGGTGATTTTGTAATTTATATAATTTTATTTTATTTTATTTATATTCTTTATCTATGTTGTCTCAAGTTCATTCTCTTCCACCATTTCATCATGTTTCTCAACCATTTTTAAGTAAATTTTATTCTCAAGATATCATGTATGATGAGTGTATAACTCTAGGATCAACCCCAAAATAAAAATCAATGATTCTAGATATCTTGAAATTTGATTTTATTTTTTGTTTTATTATAGGGATTTAGGTATTTGATGGGTATAGGTGACGATATTACCTCAAACTCCCCTTTCCCCCAATTCCTTTCAAATTTATAAAATCAATTTGTATCCCATTGCATGAATCAATAGGGTTTGATGAGATTAGTCATTTTAATGGTGGATAGACTCATGATTATCATCTATTTGAGAGATTTGTGGTCTGATCCATTAATAATTTTCCTGAGGGTGGTGAACATTCACATAATATATGCAATGAGGTTGTGTGTAACTAGTTGTGGATGCACATAGAGTAGAATTAACAAATCTAATGTGTGAGACAATGTAGGATCACTGATATTTAATCCTAAGGTGTCTCCTTTCTTTCATTTCATTGTGTTCTATATTTTCATTTTTCATTGATGTTTCATTCACCCAACCCTGTTTATATTTTTCTTTAAAAAATATAGATAATAATAACCCAAAAGAAATATTTATGTGAGAATGGCCAATATCAAGGTCTATATCCAATTGAGACAAAACAATTTCAACTTCCAGTTATGTATTGGATTGTAATTTAGGATTTGATAGTCCACTTCTATAATGAGCTGTTAAATTTGGTATTTTTTCTTAGGATTTGGGTTATGTATGTAATTATTTTTTCACAACTATAATTTTTTTTCTACTTTGTTTTTTCAATTATTATTTGTTTAATATTTTACTTATCATTAGCTCTTCATTTTTTCTAATCTACTAGATTGATAAAAATATAGTGTAGTCTATTTATTTAATAATTTACTATAATTATCATTCTTAATTATATAGGAATCATGTTATTATTTATACAGTTAAACAATAACTTGAAAATATAACTACTATCAAATAATTAAGTCCACAAGTGGAGGATTAAAAGGTTTAAAAGTTGTTCATGTTGGAAGAATTGAATAGTATTCTTAACCAATTTATATCTAAATATTACAAATCATCAAGTATGAAAATCACAAGAAAATATAGTTGTGGTAGAAGATGATTAACCAAATGTAAATATCCTAATAATATTTTACATGATTGTGGAAGAAAAATGTTAAGAATAATACCCACTACTTCTTACCTATAGATATGTTTATCCAGTTTTCCTATTATTTAATAATGGATTAGATGTTGAAGAAATATAGGGAGATATTTTTTCCCTTTGAATAATAATATAATAATTTCATGGTATTCCAATGGAATACTCATTCTATTTATTTTATGAGTTCAAATTCAATACTCAAATATTTGGCACTAAATTGTAATGAAAAATATGGATTGGATGGGATTTACTTTGATGAAAATCTATAAGAACCACTTCTTCTACTATACATATTAGAAGACCTATTTTAGGTGAATTTATTCAAAGAAATAAGAACATATTAATATTTAATAGGGGATACCTATGAATTGGATTCATTTTACTTTAGTTTTTTTAAAGTAAAATATCTATTAATATATATAGTTTTTATTTCGTAGATTTACATAAAATCTTTATAGTCTTTTATAATGATGAGGACACACTTGATGGATTATTTTTTTATACAGTCATAAATATCCCTAAATTTTAAGAAGTTTAAATCATTTCCAAGAGGATTTATATGAATGAAAATAACAATAATAAAAAATAAATGGGGGTAAATTCTCTACTTTAATTTCATATCATTTATGTTTTATTAATTCTGAACTGCATTATGGTTTTTTTTAAATTAATGATTTAGTTAGTCTTTTTCTTTCCCTTACAGAAGAATAATATGTTGTTGAAGAAAAAAATTAAGATCTACTTTGGTTATATACTATGAATGATTTAGTAGATGGAAAAGGTTAGTACTTCTATGATGAATAATTAGTTCATATAAAATGAGATGACATGCCTCTCTTATAATATACTGACCCAAGCATTTTATATATAACATTACATGATTTTAAGCATAATTATCCCTTAGTGTACAAGACAAGGATCATTATGTCTAGTGTCTTGGAAGACTATGTATGTAAAACAAAAAACATGGGGCAAAAAAAATTTATTTATTTAATCTCCATAAAGAGATCCTAACCTCCTTTGAACCCTAACATCTGCATAGGGTACCCTAGGGAACACATGAACAAAGGGATGGGCTAAAAATCCTAGTAAGGGAGTGAACATAAGGATATATCTTAAGCACATGAATTAGGAGGCATGACATAATGATAAAAAATCATGGAACATATGAAATTATATCATATAAGAATGGGATCATATAAAAATGGAATCATATATATGTGGAATAATCATAAGACATTTTTTTAGTATGAGTCAAGGCTAACTTCCAATCTCGTTTCCCATTTTAGTATGGGTCAATGCTAACCTCCAATCTCGTTTCACATCTCATCTCATGAGACTTAACTTTACCCAATGCATTGGAGAACTATCTAGGCACACCCATATCAAAATTTTCATGAATATTATTTCTAAAAAAATATTCTTACCACATAAATATTATTTCCACATAAATAATCATACATAATCAATCATACAAAAACATAACGGTACCCACAGAAAGAATTGGGTACCACAAACATGACATAAATCATAACCAATGGTCGTATCATGAAAGTGTACATGAAAGAAAAGTATTAGAACATACATGGATGTTCATAGGGTAAAATAGGAATATAACATGGTAGGTGGTATCAAATATAAGTGACAACATATAAGAAATTCAATTGGGAAACATTAGTATTAAAGCATTTTTGTGTGGTTTTAAGGAAATTACTATAGAGATTTTAAAAATTGAAAAGAGGGTAATCATTTATATAAAAACCATAATTGAACCAAGAAGGTTTTCATAATAAAAAGTCTTATTTTATAAAGACAATGGTGTCTTAAAAAAAAGGATATAGTACACTTGAAATTGGGTAAAAATTCGGGATGTTCCCTTAAAACGAGTGTGCTTATTGGGAAGTATCGAGGAAGGATTCACTTAAAAGAATGTATATACCTGAAAGATAATTAGATATTGATATTGGAACATGGGTTTGGAGCATATAAAAATAATTTATAAGTTTTAAATAAAAATAAAAGACAACTACATTTTGGTAAAAAGAAAGATAGAGTAACCCAAAGGAACAAAGGAAGTTCGGGTAGAATTCATTATGGTTTATCGGCATGGTATCAGGTGTAACTAAGAGGGATTGATGTGAGATAAAAAGGGTTTCTCAGAACTTATAAATCAATATAGAAGTATGGGAGATGAGAATAAACATACCCCATAATTTTCTATTACACATAAAAAGGCATAGCATAGAGGACAATCTTGATTAAGAGTGAAATGGAAAGGATCCCTTACCTTAAATCCGTTGGTGTCTCCACTTGTTATTAGAGACCTGAATAAAAAAATTAAGATTATTAATTCATATGTCCAGAACCTCTTATATATTTAATTGATTTATTATAACCCTTTTTAGTTCATTCATGCTATTTTTTATTAGTTATAAGGTTCAATTTCATTGTTCGGGATCGTTTGTTTACTTGGTTTTAAAAGATCGGTTCACTTATATTCAAGTTCAGATAATCATGAAAGATGGATGTGGTTGTCTAGAAATAATTTTATATTCTATTATTGAACATCCGGGATATTACTTGGTTTTAAATTTAATTTGGTTACTTATATTGATGTCGAAATATTATATAAAACCATAGTGACAACCGTTTTTATTAATAGGTGGATTTGATTACAAAGAACATGTTTTTCTTAATAACTAAATACCATTTGTACAAAAGGATTACAGAAATAAAAATAGGATATATAACATATATAATAATCTACTTCAACCATAACACAAAATTTTTTCATGACCAGAATTAATGATTATAATAGAAATTGATAAACTGTTGTCCTTGAATGCGCTAAATTAGCATATCTCAAATGGTGCTTTCATTTCTTTCAAATAAATGGTGGGGAAAGGAGAGAAGATAATAAAATATCCCATTATCATGAAAATAATCCAGTACATGTATGTTACTAGATTTATCATACTATTATGGTTAAGGGAGGTGAGGAAATAAGCAAAAAAGAAAAGAACTTAAAGACATGAAGGAATGGGAAAGAGGAATTTACCTCTTGAGACTTCCTCCTTTGAGAACCTCTTAAGGGGAGAGGTTTAGTTATTTTGAAGAGGCTAGGAGATTTTGGGCCTGGGGGAGGTTCTTGGGGAGAGATTTGGGAAGAATATTGGCAAGAAACAAGGCTTGATAGGAGTGAAGAGAAGAGGGAGTGAAGGGGGGTTTTATAGTGGAGGAGAGAAGAGATTTCTCAATATAAAATTCCATAATTTATTATTTACCCAAAAGACAAGGAATATTGAATCTTCCATGAACACTAATAGTAATTTTATCAAGTAATGCTGAACCAATTGGTCTTACATCAGCAGAACATCATCAATGACTCAATAAATCCATTTTTTAGCATTTATCGTAAATTATTGCTTTTTACTATTCATAAAAAAATCAAGTATTTCAAAAAAATACCAAAAAATCAGCATAAAATTTTTTCGATGTGTAAAATAAAAAAATGAAGTCCATTTTTCAAAAAAAAAAAACTAAATATTATTATTTTAATATTTAATTAAAATCATAATTTATTATCTAGAACCAGTTTTAAAACATTCATTTACTTATTCTAAAATATAGGTATATCATACTTTCAAATTGAATATTACTTTTATACTATCATAGGTAAGGTTACTATTAATTAGGGTATATCACTATTTATAAGGGTATGTTAATATTCATAATTATTGGTTACTATTCACCAAAAATTAAGTTTTTCTTATCAGACTCCAAATAAATTACTGATTGCAACCGTGTATGTCAGATTTTCGAAATTCCAAATAAAGAAGTGAAAAAATTATGTTTAAAGGTCACTTAGAACTTAGTAGTTCATTATGTTGGGTTTTCATGTGATTTTATGACATATTTATAAGAAAGGAATTTCCATTGAAAAACATTAGGTCGTTACATATAAGCAGTTTTCACACAATCATTAGTTTGCACAAGTTTGTCAAAAGTTTAAGAGAATAATAATTAAGCTTACTTCCATAATGTACTGAATTTTTATTCAAAATAGTGTGAAGAAGATAGACAAAGATATGTGGCTAAATTGGAAGTCAAGTTATAAGGAGATATGGACACCCTGCTCTAGTAAGTACAAGAAAGATCCTCTAATTTGGTAGTGGAACAACTCCAATAACTTATAGAGCTATCTTAAAATGAGCCCCTTTAAGAATAATAAGAAGATTATATAGAAGGATGAATATTGAAACATGAGTCCACATATATAATCCTTATACCACTACATTACAAGGTACGATACTCTAATCAGTTGGTGGAATTGAAAAAACATTTCAAGAGGATTCTTCACATAATGTAAATAGATAAGCACTTTGTAAAAAATAGGTTGTGGTGGTTTGTATCACATAACTAAGATCAACTATCATATTCTGTATAACAACATTGTTTTCCAGCTATGGTAATAAAAAAACAACCCTTCCTAGGACAAATATATTATCTCTCTCCCCTTTTAATTCATTGTACATTTTATTAAATTTTGAATTAATTTTTTAACTTTTATTTTGTTTTAGATTTTAGGTTTTAATGGTGGGAGACAACTTGGAAAACCCAATATGTAATTAACTAATGTGTTCCCACCCAATAACCATTTGTTTCTTTTATTTCACAATTTTTGGAATCACTTATATATGTTGATTTAATGATGTTGATATTCCACTTTCACAATTAATTCAACCTTAATAATGGTATTCATGTTCTTATGTCATATATTTATGTCCTCAATGTGTTTTTATAGGTGAAAAATCAACACACACTGAAGAATATATTTATATTGGTATGATTTGTGAGTTTGTAGAAACAATTGTGCTAGTTGTGCACTTTTTCTTATATGCAGTGTTTCCACAAAACATAGTAACCATGAACCGTATCCTTGGAAACCCTAAAATATTAAATTCAATGAGAAAAAACCATTTTCATGGTTCTCACACTGTTTGGAAATTTTTTTTGGATCACCCAATAAATCATTAAAGAATAAACCATGTACCTTAGATAGATTAGCCAACCACCTCCCATATACCCCTTCATCCACCAGTTGTATTGGGATTATAATCCCAAATCACCACTTGACCATGCCGGATAGTGAGTTATGGGGCTAACCAATCATTTGGTGTATAATCATCACCTGGGAGAGTGATTCATATCTAGAGAGAGTTGGAGGGAGATATAGGTTCATCAAAGGAAGGATTCAAAAAAAATGATACTTTATTTTAATTTTCTTGTTATTGGAATGAACACATTATTTAAATGTATATTTTTTATCATCAAATCCATAAGGAGAAATTAAATCTCCTTTTTTATTGGGGTTATGGGAAACAATGGAGAATCTTTTGTGAAATTAAGTTATTATGGATGTTCTTTCTAAAATTTATTCATGTGTTTTGTAACTACTTTGTTTCAATATTTATCCATCCACTCAGTATATCATTTTGGGTTAGGAATGAAATTTTTTCATAATTTTTAGTGACTTAAAAAAAATTATTCAGTGATCTTTGTATTAATTCATCATCACCATGGGGCATATTTTATAATGTTTTGGAAAATTGTTTACTAAAGTAAAAAATAGTTCATAATAACTAAATAAAAATCTATTGTATCAAGTAGATTACAATACCAATTAATCCTAGAGATAGAACTTATATAAAGAAAAAAAATAGATGTGGAAAACATAATCTATGTGTTCTTTATTGAATCCTATATCACGAGTGAACCCTTTTAATAAGAAATCCAAAAATACACTTCTAATGTTTGATGTTTTCAGTTACATTAATATTTTTAGGTCTTTATTATAAGGTCAATTTAATGTGTCATATGACTTCTAATAAAAAATACATAAAATAATTTACTAATGAATCACATTTGAAAATATTATAGTTTCCCCAAATTTCATCTCTATACACCAACTATATGCATTAGTGATATTTAGAGAATTCAATTTGGGATACTCGAAAAAAACATGTTCGGTCAAACAACACCAAATTATTGTCACCATTTACAAGGAACTATGAATCGGTGTATTATAAAGTGAATAGAAGTAAATTAATTTAAAAAAAATAAAAATTCTAAGAAATTTTATTCTTAAATTAAATTATTTTTATTTCTTATTTTCTCATTCATGATTTGTGTGTTACATAGTTTTGTGTAGTACCTGAGTTTATAAGACACTATATTAACCTGTATAATATTTTTAAATCATCTAAGAGACTCCACTAATATTTTAAAATCAAAGTAACTTCTTCATGGCAATGAAGATCACTTGTGGGAGAATACATGCCAAACATCACAAAACCAAATGTAAAAGAAGAGGTCCTAACCATTATCTATGGAATTAAAAAATAATTATCACACATGGGTAGAATAACTATTATCCTCATCTATTAATTTTTGTTATAATCCAAAAAAGTAACCACTATTTCAATTTGTGCTGAGATTTTTGTATAATTAGTATGAGTAATACATGACACAAGTTCCTCAAGTATAGATTCCACCCTAACATTGTCTCAAGGAGTATAGATTTATATTTATACATAGTGTCTGAGGAATTATTTGATCCCCCATTCAATAAAAAAATCCTTGAAATCAAGATAAATAGAGTGTAACTTATTCAAAACACTATAATTTTTTTTAATAAAATGTAAAGACCCTAATGCTCACCTCACCAATTTCTTGGAAATTTGGGACACTTTTTATTACAATGGAGTTTTAGATGATGAAATAGAATGTCATCTTTTTCCGTTTTCATTATAAAATAAGTGTAAATATCCGATCAATAGGATGTTGTAGCACAATATTTTTACGTGCAAGGATCATACTCAATACTTTCTAGAGAAATAATTTCCCCTATAAAAAATAGTATTGTTGAGAAATTATATCCATAACATTCAGTAATTTTATATGGAATACTTTCATAAAATCATTAGAGAACATTAAGGCTACTTTTATGAAATTACATCACTATGGGATAAAATTATATATAAAAGTAATAATATTCTATAGAAGGACCACAACCTTAAAAAAATATGTAGCAGGGTAAGCAACTATGGGTAATAGTTATGTGTAAACACATGGAGAATTGTTTAATTAATAGAAATATATATCAGATAATATTTTCTTATGTCCCTCAGAATGAGGGACACAAAATAGGTTTTGAATGATGATAATTCAACTTTCATTATAATTTCAAAATTATATACCCTTCCAAATAAAATCTATGCACCCCAAAATAGCATAATAGTAAAGGTAAAATATATGAAATAACCTACATGTAGTGAGTGTGGTGAAAATCATGCCATGGGAGAGTGTATAAACATATGTATAAGACAATATAATTTTGAGTTGAGTTGGTTATTGAAACATCATGGGAATAATATTTTTCTAGACTATTATAATGTAACATGGAATGAAAACCACATTCTTAATGGGGTGTAAAACAATAAAAAAATTTAACAAGACCATAAAGATGCATTGGTTATGGAAACCCCAATTTTGGAATTCCCCCTTCCAATAATAGAAAGTATCTCATAAAAAATCACAACAATGAACAACCAAATAAATATAAAGGGTATCAAAACCCTTATTCAACCTAACCCATTTTTGAACAACATCAAGTGGATCGACCACTCCAAAAAGACCCAAAATTAAATTTTGAAGATATTGTTAGAGTTGGTGTCCTAGAACCCACTGTTTGTAATTTTATTACATGGATATTTATTGTCTTTAAATATTAAACATATTATTACATTTTTTCATTATTCTTCTGGACTATAATGTAATAACTTCTTAGAGTATTTGTTGTATTGATATGGTCATGGAAGTTACCCACTCTGATGAGAACATTGAAATTATATAACAATATTCTTAAATATAGTTATGCAGTTGGATGACACACTATGACTGGAAACATAGTATACATACCGTCAGGTGAAAGTACTCATAAGCAGATGATACTTCATCTCATGAAGTTCACACTTAGTAATCTCCAATATAGTATATTATGAGAACATACCCCCCGATAGGAATTCTGTATGATTTGGTGTCCTAATATATTCTTATTTTCTAGCATGTGTAATTGTCCTTAGAATTTAATATTATCATTAATATGTGTCACGACTCTCAAACATTGATTTACTACTGAAAACTGTCATGCCATATATTGGTGATTTATAGGGTACATTGGGTGTGTCACGAATGACATGTTATTAATGGATAAGTCGGGGACAGATTTGTCCCTTGAATTTATGGAAGCTGATATCTCAGCCCTTGGATTGAAACAGAATATTCACATAAAATTACATGGCCATGGTGTAACGATAAGTTTATTTCAGGTATTCAAAGAATGATGTATTGAGCATAAAGTTTGATGACACTATCATGAAACCTTCTTGATGAGATATTGAGACTAATGGATTATATTAAAAAGTGAGCATTTGTATGTGGATGTTGTTGCAGTGACTTTTAGTTCTTTATCTTGGGTGCCTTGACCCATTGCTAGATAATACTCTTGGATATTAGGAAAGTCCACCTAATTCCAACAAGAAAGAATCCTAGAGGGTCACACACTATGCTTTTTTGTTGGCCTCAATTAAATTCTATTTGAATTTAATTATTAGAATAAATACCATTCTCAAGATAATAGAACAATTTTATTCATGTTAAAATGATTGCATAAATTAAATAAATTTTATTTATTTATTTTATTGAACATTTAATATATATTTATTTTTTTGTTTTTAGATAAAATATTTATTTAACAGAATAAATTATTTATTTATTTATTAGGGTGTTTAATAAATGGAAGTGGAGTTTTAGTGGACCAAGTCTGGTCCAGTAGTAAAATAATTATTTGCATGCCGGTAAATAATTATTTAACTAGTTGGCACAAGTTAAAATAATAATAAAACTGGTTTTATTTTGTGTCATGGAATTTTATTTATAATTCCATTTTTCACAAGTAGGCCCACCATAAATAATGATACGGTATTATTATTAAGAGCATGGGTTTTCTCTAAGGTTGTGAATGTATTCAATTGCTGTTACACAATTAAATATTGTAACTGAATCCCCATGTTGATAAATAGACAAGTATATCTATTCTACTATGTAACAAACTACATGCCCAGTGAATTGAGAATTGTTGATCCAAACAATTTATCTCTCGAATCCTCTTCCCTCCCCTCTTAAGCACAAGAGACATTCTTCATGATCGAAGAACACATGATCAAGAATGACCGATGCAAGACACTAACTTCATCGTGCTAGAACCTGGAGATTGAGTGGTGTTGATCGGAGGCCATCAAAGCACGTGTGGATCACTTCTAGAGGGATTCTAGTTTGTATCCTCTCAAGCACAATGAGACAATATAGAAGGGTCATTCTAGATGATCAACATCATCAATGAAGAAATTAATAAAGATCCATGTATTCTTTTCTTTGTGAAATTAATTAAATTAATTATAAACATTATGTGAAAGATAATTTCTATCTGGGATCCAACACCTTTCTTATTTTATCTAAATCTCTAATTTTAATCCATTGATACTGGTGTTCATCGTCGTATTGATCCCGGATTTGTCATTGATTACGATAAAGGCAATGTTGGGCCCCACCCAATGCTGTGCTTCCACTACGTCTGGTTCCTTCAATTGGTTCTAGAGGAAGGTTCATCATATTTTATAATTATTTAAATATTTCATTGATAATTTATGATTTAATAATTTATTTTTTCAATTCAAGGTTAATCGTTTTTTAATCTGGATTTCGAGATCTATTCATTGTTTTTTTGTTTCTCACAGATTTCACAGAAATGAATAATTTGTGGATTAAAATAAAAATAATGAACTCTACAGGAGGTGCCAATGATTCTGTCCAGGTGACTTGAAAGTACACGCCATGTGTTCAGACTTACACATCGTCTTCTCTTCCATACACGCCATGTAATCTGGACTACACGTCGTGTAGTCGCGTACATCACATTGAGAGTAATTTAGAAATTACTCAAACCATGTGAATTTATTACATGTTGTGTAATTAATTTTACACCACATATTGATTGGGACATATAGGAACATGCTTACCCGATTACATGTTGTGTGTCCAAATACACATGGATTATAGTCCCTTCGAGTCAGGGGCCAAACCGTGTATCCCATACATGGCTAAGCCGACTAGTTTTCGTGTAATATAGTGACAACATGGCATGTATCCCACTATACACACCGTGTACTTAAAAATTTCCGAAGTATGTTTCACATGCCAAGTCCCCAGGCATGTACTTAGGAAAAAATAGTGAAATAAGTACACACCGTGTAGTCTAACTACATTCCATGTAGTCGAAACTACATATCGTGTAGTCGGAACTACACTCCGTGTACTTTATCAAAATACCCAGAATTAAAATTTTAATATTTCCGTAATGTTCAAAACTACATATCATGTATAAATAGTACTATAGGCTGTTACTCTATACATTAAAACATCTCATGTGAAATATTATATAAGAGTAAAATAGTATGAAAATATAATACATGTTGGGTAGATTTGAATGGGTGCTCACCAGGTTACCCACAAGGTGCATTTATGTATAAGGATGAAAATCTTAAAGAAATTTATAATAGGATTAAGATAAAAGGATTGATTAATTGAAAATAATTATTTATCGAATGGAGTGTGATTTATCTTAATAATAAATATTAAATAATTGAATTCTATTTTTATTAAATATGTAACTTGTTTCATGTATGTGGATGATCATGAGCTAGACCAGACCATGTATGCGATTGGTTTCTTTTTAATTTTTTTAAAATTAAATTATCAACCTGCGAGCCATCTCTCCCCATTAAATATTTAGGGGATACTTTCCCATGGTTTCTTTTTTGTAAACCCCCTTTTTACCCCTCACCTATGTGTGAGTTAAAAATAATATGTATTGGATGTAACTCCCAAGCTTTTGGAGGTGGTTCAAGATGGAGTTGAGATGAAACCAATCCCAGGAGATACTGAGGTGGACAAGTGGAAAGTTATAAACACAAACCCAAAATGTTCAAAGAGTTTCTCCCCTAGGTTAGGGTTAGTTTATCAACTTCTATATTAACTAACCACTAGAAAATCTCAAGATCATTCCCTTCACATTACTTTATTTCCATGAGTTTCTTAGTTTTTCATTATGGATGTGTTGTCACGATCAAATAATTAATTAATTAACAAGTTGGAAATATGGAACTAAAATAAACACGACGCATGCATAAATATTATCAATATATGGTTAATCACTTAAGTAATTTCCACTTAATATTAACAAATATGTGATAAAGATAATAAGAAATTTATGCATAAGAGATAAAAAATACCAGAATTAAATATTAAGTTAGACTAAGCTTTCCATTACATGATTAAGGGAAATAATCAAAAAATATATGTTTGACCAACCCTTGTTGGGACACTTAATTTTATACAGTAATCACTTATTAAAGGTTTTAGGTTAACATAACTATATATCATTAAGAGGAGTATCCCTTGATAGACTTGGTGAAATATTATAGTTAAGTTTTGAGGAAATTCATGTTAGGATTTCATGATTTGGGAGTCCAATCAATGGATCAAGGAGCTACAAGCCCATAGTTGGAAAATACATGCCTACCTAAATACCTTCAAATCTCTTAAAAACCCATATTTTGGTTATGAGAAGGGGAATATGGATCCTTTCCACTAGAATGTCATGTCAACTGGACATTACAAGTTCAATGGTTAGGGTCATTAGGACGTGATAAAATAGTGGGAGACTTAATAAAATTAATTCATTATTTCTCATAAAACATAATCAAGAAATTACTAATGATCTTCTATTTTAATTGTAGAATAAAAATGACAAGTTCGTCAACCACACTACCCCTATGATCAATTCTAGATAAAGACAACATCCTCACTAGAAGTAAATTCCAGTAATTGTTTAGATGCCTTCAAGTTTTCCTATGCCATGAACGGAAGTCTTACATGATAGAGTCAGCATTACCTGATCCACCTTCCAATGAGGCGAGTGATGGGTATTTCCTAGTCTACAAGAAACATATGAACGGCATGGTCCATAGTCTTTGTTTGATGATATAATCAATGTCTAGTGATCTCATGAAGTCTCAGAAAAACAAAGATGCTTATGGAATGCTCGATCTTCTCTACGATCTTTACCAAGAGAATGAAAGACATGAAATGTTTGAAATCTCCAAGTCACTCTTTTAGAGTAATCTTGGATTGGGTTCCCCAGTTGGGCCTCATATAGTCAAACTCATGGGCTACATTGGGTGCCTAGAGGTTCTAAGATTTAAACCCCCTGATGAACTAGGCACCAATCTCATTCTTGCATCACTTCCTCATAGCTTCTTCATATTTTTTGTTAATTTAAATAGGAAAAACATTGATAAGACTCTATCTAATTTTATTATACTCATTTTCTAAGTGGACACAGATATGAAGTGTGAAAATCCTTCTATTATTATGGTGAATAAAAGGATAGGTAAGGAAAAGAGATTTAAGACCAAAGATTCTTCATAGATTTACAAGAAAAAGAATATCAAAGGGGAGTCAAGGGAACAAGGGGCTCTTTGTTTCGCATATGGAAATAAGGGCCACTAGAAGAAAAAAGACACCCAACCAAAGAAGCAAGGGGAAGCTTTAGGAGCATTTTTTATCAAGTTCAATTTATCTATTCCTACAGATTGGGTATTGTATACATCTTGGGGGTGCTCACATATTTATTCAAATATAGGAAAAATGTAGTTTAAAGAAAATTGACTGAGGGAAGAAGATCTACGAGTAGCCAACAGAGCTAGACATGCTACTATAGCTACCGGGGACTACTACCTCACATTACCAACTGGGATGATCTTGGTGTTAAAGGGTTTTTATGTGCCTTCTGTAACCAAAAACATAATTTATGTATCTAGACTAGATATAGATGGAGTTTATTTCAATTTTGGAAATGAATGTTTATTCTTTTAAAAATATAGCATTTGTTTTGGTAGGGAACATTTATACAATGGTCTTTATGTTTTGGATTACACACACTATGTAATGTCAATTGATAACAAAGATACCTCGCATGAATCATACCACACCAAAATTTTTCATCACCATCTTGGTCATGTAAATGATAAATTATTGAAAAAGTTACATCAAGATGAATTTTTATATTATTTCAAACTAAAACTACTTGGTGTATGTCAAGCATGTTTACAATGAAAATGAACAAAGCCCCATTTAGGGGGAAAGGTGAAAGGGACAAAGAGCTTCTCGAATTGGTTCATATTGATGTGTGTGGAACATTTCTAGTTGAAGAAAAGGGTGGGTACTAAAACATTATAAATTTTACTAATGATTTTTGTATATATGGATATATCTACTTAATGAGGCATAAGTCGGATTTTTTTGAAAATTTCAATGAATACAAGAATGAAGTTGAGAACCAGCATGGTAAGAAGATTATGAAACTCCGCTCAGACTGAGGTGGAGAGTATCTTAATCAAGAATTTATTGATTACATATGGGGGTTTGTGATCTTATCCCAACACACCCCTCCTTACATGCCTTAGTGGAATGGTGTAAGAGAAAGGAGGAACTGCACCTTGTTGGACATAGTGTGATCAATGACGAGTCTTGCATGTCTTTCATTATCCTTTTTGGGATATGCATTACAAACAACGGTGAACATACTAAACCAAGTACCAAATAAATAGATAAATGGTATTCCATACAAGTTTTGGAGTTAGATAAAATCCATGTTATTAAACTTACATGTGTGGAGTTGCGAAGAATTTTTTAAGGATTGTTCTGGTAACAAACTTGCACCCATACACACAAAGTGTACCTTTATTGGATATCCCTAGAAAATAAGGGGATATTACATATACGACCCATCAGAAAAAAGGTTATAGTGGAAAGACCTGTTGTATTCTTTGAGAGGGAGAACATCTCCAAAATAGATAGTGGTAGTGAGATAGACTTAAATGAAGTCTAGGATCAAGGTACACAGGAGTTGGTATAGGAATATATTCTACAAATCCCCATGGAAGAAGAATCTATTTTAGAGAAACAAGTACTACATAAAATTAAAAGTGAAATTAGATAACTATAATGGTATCATTTTCTAGTTACTAAGGACGAGGACTCATTATTGGTTGATAAAAATGACCCCCTAACCTACAATGAATTAGTAAGTGGAACAAACGTTTCCATGTGTCAAGAATCCATGTATTATGAAATGGATTCAATGTACCAAACCAAGTTAGGATTTTGGTAGATCCTCCAGTTGATGTAAATCATATTGGTTGCAAATGGCTATTCAAGAAGAAACTAGACATGGAAGAACAATTCAGTACCTATAAGGAATGACTAATTGTAAAAGGGTTTAAACAACATCAAGAAATTAACTACGATGAAACCTTTTCACCAGTGGTGATTATGAAATCCATAAGAATTATATTGGACCTTACTTATTACCCTGACTATGATATTTGGAAAATGGGTGTCAAAACATCCTTCCTTAACAGGAACCTTCAGAAAGATGTCTACATGATGCAACCTGAAGCATCTGTGACTCCAAAGGATTCCATAATGTATGCAAGTTGCATAAATCCATTTATGGATTAAAGCTAGCATCCATTTCAAGGAACATTATTTTTAATGAATCCATATCAGAATTTTGTTTTATTAAGAATCAATGTGAGCCTTGTTTCTACAAATGGTTTAGTGGGAATGCTGTCGTTTTCTAAATAGTATATGTTAATGACATATTACTTATTGGAAATGAGATACCAGTCTTACATTATATTAAGGCATGGTTTAAATAATGATTCTCCATGAAGGACTTGGGTGAGACAACACATATTCTTTGGATCAAGATTTATCGTGATAGATCAAAGAGATTTTTGGGACTAATTCAGAGTACCTATGTTGACAATATAATGAAGAGATTCAGTATGGAACAATCTAAGAGGGGTTTGTTTAGAGCATCACGTGGCATTCATCTTTCCCAGAAAATGTGTCCACAGAGGCATGAGGAAAGAGAGAGAATGTAAAGGACTTTATATGAATTAGCGATTGGGTCAGTCATGAATGTCATGATATGTATTTGTCTAGATATTTCCTTCACATTAATTGTTGTAGGCAGATATAAAGCTGACCCATGTGACAACCATTGGATGGTAGTCAATAGTATCATTAATTATCTAAGGCGTACTAAGAATATGTTCCTAGTTTATGGAGGTGATGAGGAAATAGTCATCAAAGGATATACATATTCTAGTTTCCAGATTAATCAGGATGACATAAAGTCACAAAAGGGATACATCTTCAATATGAATGGAGGTGTTATGATCTGGAAGATCTTAAAGCAGAGTATGGTCATTGATTTTACAGTGGTGTTCGAGTATATCATAGCTTTAGAGTAAACTAAAGAAGCTTTTTAGATGAGAAGATAAACCTAGGAGCTAGATGTGGTACCTAGAATTAAAGATCCCATCACACCCTATTGTGATAATACTACAACGATGGATCTTAAAAAAGATCCAAGGCCACATCAGCGAACGAACCACATACTTCAGAAGTATCATCTCTTGAGGGATTTTTCTCAAATAGGTGATGTTGTAGTGAGAA
Organism: Viscum album; assembly: GCA_963277665.1. Lineage (NCBI taxonomy): Eukaryota > Viridiplantae > Streptophyta > Magnoliopsida > Santalales > Viscaceae > Viscum > Viscum album. The sequence continues at coordinate 1,263,503,680 of OY728151.1, read as the reverse complement.
GTATTTCCATAGAAGGAAACATGGAGGACCCCTTGAGTATGTTACTAACACAGTAGAAACATGATAATCATGTGAGGTCTAGCAAAATGAATGTCATAGGCAGTTGGCTCTAGTCCCAGTGGGAGTTTATTAGAGTTGGTGTCCTAGAACTGACATTTTGTACTTTGATTACATTGATATTTATTGTATTTAAATACTATAAATATTATTACATATTGTTAATTGTTTTTCATGACTATGATGTAATAATTTCCTATAGTATTTGTTGCATTGATAAGGTTATGGAAGTTCCCTGCTATGACGAGAACCTTGAAACAATATAACAATATTCTTAAAAACAATTATGCGGTTGGATAAAATACTATAAAGGGACACATTATATATATACCATATAGTGTGAGTACTTGTAAGATTATGAGACTTCCTATCATGATGTTCGAACTTATTAAATCTCCAAGATGGGAGATTATGTGAACAGACTAGCCAGTAGGAATTCCACATGTTTTGGTGTCATAAGATATTTCTGTTTGTGAGTGTGTCTAATGGTCCTTAGACTTTTAGATTATCATTAATACGTGTCACAACTCACAATCTTTGATTTATTGATGAACAATGTCATGCCATATGTTGGTGGGATGTAGGGTACATTGGGTTCGTCATGAGTGGCATGTTATTAACGGATAAGGTGAGTAAGGATTTGTCCCTTCCATTTATGGAATTTGATAACTCCTCCCTTTGATTGAAATCGAACTACTGCATGAAATTCTAGGGACATGGTGTAACGACGAGTTTATTTTAGGTAGTCTTATAATGAAGTATCTAGCATATAGTTTGATGGCACTCTCATGAAACATGCTTGATGAGATATTGATACAAATGGATTATATTATACAGTGATAATTTGTATGTGGATGACGTTTTTGTGACTTTAATTACTTTCTCTTTGGTGACCTGACTCGTTTCTAGATAGTACTCTTGGACTTTAGGCAATCCCACCTAATTCCAAGGAGAAAGAATCTAATAGGGTCACACACTAAGTGTTTTTTGTGGTCTCGATTAAATTCTATTTGAATTTAATTAATGGAATAAATATCATTCAAAAGACTTTGGAATAATTTTATTCATGTTAAAATGATATCATAAATTAAATAAAATATATTTATTTATTTTATTTAACATTTAATAAATATTTATTTAGTATTTTTTAAATAAAATATTTATTTAAGAGAATAAATTATTTATTTATATATTCAGGTGTTCAATAAATGGAAGTGGAGTTCGAGTGGACCAAGACAGGTCGAGTATGAAAATAATTATTTTCAAGATAGTAAATAATTATTTAACTTGTTGGAACAAGTTTAAATAATAATAATGCTGCTATTATTTTTTGATGTGGAATTTTATTTATAATTCTATTTTTTACAAGTTGGCACACTATAAATAATGTCATAGTATTATTATTAAGATCATGGGTTATCTCTAAGGTTATGAATGTATTTAATTGTTTTTATGAAATTAAATATTATAACTGAAGCCTCATGTCGATAATAGACAAGTATGTCTATTGTTTCATTTACCAAACTACACACCCGGTGAAATGAGAAATATTGAGCCAAAAAATTTCTCTCTTGAAAACTCTTCCCTCCCCACTCATAAACAAGAGAAGTTATTCAAGATTGAAGAATAAGCGATCAAGAACAACCAACACAATACCCTTACTTAACTGCGCTTGCACCCGGAGAATGAGTGTTGTCGATTGGAGGCCATCAGAGCACGTGTGGATCACCGCTAGAGGGATTCTGGTTTGGATCCTCACAAGAGAAAATATACAATCCATAAGGGTCATTTTGGATGATCAGAATCATTAACGAAGAAGGTACCCGAAATCCAGGTATTCATTTAATTATAAAATTAATAAAATTAATTATATACATGACATGAAAGATTTTTTCTCTCTTGGAATAGACACCTTTCTTCTTTAGTCAAAATATTTAATTTTAATATGTAGATATTGGATTTCATCATCATATTGATCCCAGATTGGTCATTGATTACAAAAAAGGAAAAGTTGGGCCCCACCCAAGGTTTCGCTTTCGCTACGTCTGTTTCCTTCAGATATGATGTTAAGTATTATCACCACCATAGAAAAAAGGATTCAAAGTTAATATATTTATATATAAAGTCTCATGGAATAAATTATCTATCTTGAAAAATAGTTTTTAGCTAGGAAAGTGGGCATATTGCTAGGTAATCTTGAATATAACCCATGCAAGTAATCCAAGGAGGTGATATTGAGGAGTTTTATAGAGATATCAGAATATCAATGATAATGAAAAAAACTATTGAAGATTATAATAAACATATTAATTCGAATATGATGAGAGAATATTATCCTGATATAGATTGAAAAAATATTCATATAAATAAATAGGAATTGTTCAAGAATAATAGAAGGAAATGTTCGATCCTTATATTCCACTATTTTTTTTGAAATGTATAAAAGTAATAACGATGGACCAAAAATTTAAAAATTTTATGAAATTATTATTGAATATTCATATCAATAAACCCTTTACTAATTTATTAACTCAAATTTAAACTTATGAAAAAATTTTAAATCAAATACAATGTAACTAATGAAAATAGGATATTTTCTCACCATAAACCCAAATTAGTAATTTATATAGGTGGTTCAAGATTCAATCCCACAAAAACATAATGATCTAAGGAGATTCTCTATCCCTTGAATAATCACCCCTGAGAGTTTGGTATAACTCTATGTGACTTAAAAGATAGTTTAAACCTTATTCTATTTGAATTCTTCAAGAAGATGAGATTGGATAAATTGATTCCCACCTACATAAAACATCAATTAGCTAATCGGTCAATCCATCATACCAATTGGATGATGTAAAATGTATTAGTAAGGGAAATAATTTTTTTTCAGTTCAACTACATCGTTATTGATATTGATGATGATTTAGAGGTGTCAATGACATTTGGGAGGCCATTTAATGAGACCGGAAAAAGTTAATTGATGTTCATCAAGGAGATCAAATATTCTATATGTGAGTTGAAAATGTATCATACATTGTGTTAATGGTTATCAAACAAAAATATCTCTTGTAATATGGGGATTAGTGTTCAATATTAACCCTAAAATATTTTTTAGAGTGCATGGAAGTCAATTTTGGTTATCCTTAAGTATTTTAAAAGAAATAAATTGAAGAATTCCATATTTTTTGGAGTTAAATAAGTTGAAGTTTATATCTAGATAAGGAAGTTATTATTGGAAACATGAGGAATGTTTTGACAACTCGTTAGGGGAAAGGCTGAAACCATAGTTCCTTCAGTCTTATAAGCCCTTCAAATGGAAATGAATCCCCTTATATAATAATGTAAATTTGGATACATGGGTAATTAATAAAAAAACCTGTTATCCAGAGCTCATCCCTCACCAGGGATTAAGATTCTGAGTTATTTTTTATGTTAAAACAAAGGTAGTAAGATATTTAGTGGATTTTTACTAACCCTAATTGGATTTTACCAAAAAATTTCACCCACAAAGTTCTATTAGATGAATGATCCAATTCATTTGAGTATCCATAGTAAAGGGTGAACACACCTATAAACCAATTATTAAAAAGTAATTAATCAAATTTTTTGATGTTGTAATAATCTATCCAATGTTGGAAAACCCATAGGTGATCTTTTGAAAATTAACGCCAAATATGGGTGGTATTAGAGTGATATAAAATGGGAAGAATGAGTTAATTTCCACACTAATGATTTTAGGATGGATTATATATATAAACTACTATATGATGAATTATTCTACATGGAAGGAATATTTTACACATAACTCTATGGATCAGGTTCTTAATTATTTATAGAGGAAAGATTTATATTTCTTCATGGATGGTTATTTAGGATATAAAAAAATCTCTTATAATCATGAATATCTATTGAAGATCACCATTAGATTCCATTAGGGGAAATTTTCTTATTATTGAATTATGTTCATGATGTGCATAACTCAATCCACGTTTCAACAATATTTGTTATCTATAATTCATGATATGGTGGAATACACATTGGAATACTTCATGGATGTTTTTTCTATATATAAAAAGTCATTCAGTACTATACAAAAGAATAGAGGTCATGTTCTAGAGATATGTGATCTATTTTATAAGATGAAATTTGAGAGAGGAGTTACATTCATATAATGAATATTTAAACTAGATGAAGAAATAAATCATAAATTGAAATTAAATATTAAATTAATGGACTATCGAGCAATGGCCTCTAGGATTTAGAAATCCTACTACCATGAGATGGTGTGGGTTGTGTGCTTACAAGATACTAGGTTGAACCTCTCTATAACTTGTATCTTTAAAATTATTCTTCCTTAGCACTGTGAGGTGCTAACACACCTTGAGTGTAAGAAAATCCCTCTCGTATGATGATTTATTAAGATCAATTAAGAGAAATCTATAGAATTGGAAGGATTTTACCTTCCAATCTTGTGATCTTCAAAAAATGAATTGAACAATAATCAAGGCTATCAAAGAGGATTATTCCTTTAATGGTCTAAAATATATAAAATGTTGTTAATGTAAGTTTATATTTATAGTTTTGATATATCATTCTTGGTATATCCTTATATAAGAGATTTTATACACCTATTATTGATAAAAAAATCAATGTTATAATTTTATGATCACAAATAGTGGTAGTAGAGATCCTAATATATTTAGATTTGTGAAATCATGTATTAAGAATCAAGAAACTGACCAAAAATTGAATTGTTATACATTTTCTAAAATCTTTGAACTAATAGTACTACCCATATATTGAATTTTTCTATGTAAAGGTAATCATGTATTACCCATACATAGAATAGTATGGGTCTAATATTTAATGGACCATTTATGATAGTTCCTTTGCGACGAGATTTTGTCGCAAATGGCCCGTTGCAGAAAAGTGCAGCACAAATATTGGTTTTTGCGGCGACCTGTCACAAAAAGTAACTATTTATGACAGGATGTGCATCTTTCGCAAAAAGTTTCTCATGATTTTTTAAATAAATTTTTTGGATGGGGTGCTAGCACCATCGCAAATAGTCTTACCGTGTTTTTGAAATAGTGTTTGCGACGACCCGTCGTAACTACTATTTGCAAAGAGATCAGTCATAAATAGTATAAAATATAAAAAAATAAAATTTAATAAAATAATAATAAAAAAATAATATTAATATTAACAAAATAATAATACTAATATTAGTTTTATAAAATAAATTATGAAATAATAAAAAAATATTCATATAATAATAATAATACAAATAATATTGATTATATAATAATAATAATAGTATTAATAATAAAACAGTATTAATACAAATAAAATAATATTATTAATATTACTAAAATAATAAAAAATTATAAAATAATGAAAACATTTATATTCATGATAATATAGAAAAATAATCAAAAGAAAATAATCAAATATAATAATTAAAAAATAATAAAAAAATTAAAAAAATTAAAAAAATAATAAAACTGTAAATCACTATTAAAAAATGTAATATTCCCAACAATATAAAAACAAAATATATAGAAATATAGAGATTTAATATTACAAATAATATTTACATTCAAATATGTTATCATAAAAAATAAATAGATCATTGAGGGGGAGGGTCATCTGAAGGAGATGGGGGAGGGGAATCCATCCCTAAACCACATGTTAGATGTCGCATGTACTCCAACCACTCTTGGTCTTGCTTTTTCTGCCATTAACACATCTCCTCCTGTTGTTGTTACTGTCGTATGAGCTCTTCCTACTGCTACTGCTTCCATTGATGCATCTGCTCCTTCTCCCTACCCATACACTCTATAAGCTCACTATGAGCTCACAACTACTCTTAATACTGTGTATAATATGATGATGACTCCCCACAAGCTCCTCCCAAGATGGATGTTGATATTTATGTGGTTCTATAATAATCCACATGGGTTAATCGAGAGCTAATACCAACAACTCATCCTTTCTTGAAGGCATACCAGGTTGCCAACATCCATATTATCTCATCAAATCAGTGAGCACTGGTCTGAGTATCGGTCTTGGTCAAAATCCCAGTCTGTGTCCAAGATGTCGTGGCCTCATACGACTCCTTTAATTTCAATTTAAAATTAAAATAATTAAAATATTATTTACCATTAAATTTGAAACTCAATAAGAAGATATAATGACCATAATCTAACATTGGCAAGCCACGCTAATCTCTAAAGTTGTCAGATCACTGTACATCCTCCTATAAACATCTAAATTTGTAATATCGGGTTGTTTGACTACCTATATGAATAAAAAATATTCCATTTACTTTTAAAGTTATATAAAATATTTTTAAATAAGTACATACCATTTTCTCTCTATCAATACTGAATGTACAACTACCAGCTCAATATTTCACCTCCTGTCTCCCCCAGTTTTATCGACCTATCAATGATCTCCTCTGAAAATGACCACCCAACCAGTGTGAACATAATCTATCCCGAACCTAATATGAAATTTAATTAGGTCAGTGGGTGTGACAAGACTCATCAAACTCTGTCACTCCTTCTTTCTCCATTGCTTTCCTTCTCAAATTGTGCAAAAACTGACTGCAACGCTGACACATAGTCCCCTACCATGCTTTCCAAATAGAACCACACATTCTATCATTGATGGGATAACATAAACCCCATAAATAGTTTCTAATATCAAGTAATTAATTAAATTAATTTTAATATAAATATTAATTATTTGCATGACATCCAATTATCAAACTTTCGGTGTTTCACATCAACGGGAATCTGATCCCATGAGACCCATGCTTTAAAAAAATAATTTCACTATATAGAAATACCATATCCATTAGCTATATGAATATAGATTTAAAAAAAGAACAAATATTCAAGAAATTATTATATAAATAAATTATTGAAAACATAATAAAATACACAGGAAAACATACCTCTACACGCATGGATCGAAGAAAAGATTTGAATGTCACTTAGGGATAGAGTCAAGTATCATCAATCACGCAAGACCACAACTCCTCCTAGTCCCCCTAAACCACCAGTTGTCTAAGGGTCAGATGACACAACACCCTGCTCATCTAATGGTAGATTATCTTCCTGTAATATATGATACAGATCCTCATCCATTTGAAATACGAAATGACTATGGTTAGAACACATTTGAAAACAAATATTATATATATATATATATTATATGATTATAACCAACATTTAATTGTTTCAATGTTCATCTTCATCCTCATATTCATATCTAATGATGTTAATTTCTACATATTCCTCTTCAATATCATCAATTTCTATATGAGTTTATGTTTCACCATATCTTGTAATTTCAAATTCATTTGAAACATCATTAACATCATCGTCACCATCAACCCTTAACTGTGGGGTTTTATAATCAATATTCATGTCTCTTTGTAAAAAAAATGGATTTTGAGCAGTCACTTGAAAAATTTCAATTCCTTCCACTTCATCAGAACCACATTCACTTTCAGTAAAATAATTTTCCTAAGATTAAAATTTTATTAGGCTCCACCAATTACTCAACTCTCTTGAAATAGCTCAATATTTTGAATAATAAATTTTATGGGCCTGATGAGCCAATAAAAATAGTCCATTTACTGAAATAATACTTTTATTCTTAATATCAACGATTACATGGGTTAGATAAACATAAAAGCCTCTCTCAGTATCCAACCACTAACATTTAAACATCGTTATATAATGATTTCCTAGATAACAAGGTTTAATAATTTCTTCCAGCATGTCGTAAAAGTCAACATCAGTTTCTCTATGATGAGATCCTATCAAGAAAACACCACTATTCCTTTTTTTATTCCCCATATGCATGTGTATGAAATCAAAAATAATTCATCACATATTCATTATAATATTTTACCATTTTTGATGGTGGGTTACTCAATACACGCAATTGATTGTCTATTTTATCAGCATGTTGAGATGCTAGAAATTTTTTAAAACAACAATCAATATAATAGATAAAAAATTGTTTTTATATATTAAACCAAAAATAATTTATGTTACCATTTTTTAAAATCAGTATAATTTTTTTTGTAGGCATTCTTTAAGATAAACTATTTTAATTTTTTGAAGTTATTTCATGACATGATTATCATGTAACCTACAAATAAAATAAGATTCATTTACTGTAACAAAAACCATGAAATCAGTGATAGGATAACTCACTATACAAATGCTTTCATTTCTTAACATTTGATCAGAATATATGTATGTAGGAAACACATTTCCTTCAGTTAACAGTGTTTTTACCAAAGATAATATCTGATCAAAACAGATATTTGACATTCCATTACCTGATTTAATAGCCATAATTTTATCAACTACAACCAATTTTCTTATCTTGAAACCATGATATAAGGAACCCTTAGAGGACCTCAACAACACATATAAATGAGATGGTTCTAACTTAGGAGTTAAATTAATATCATCTTGAGTTTCATATTATTGAAAGGACATACCTACCGCATCATGTACTAAATTTTGAAACCATGCAGGATCAGAAACAAAATTATTAGCATCTTTTTTGGAACTGCGTTCACCATGTTGTTTCCAAAAAACATAATATGGTTAAAAACAAAAATGTAATAAATGACGCCCAAAATTTTCAAATGTGTTAAATTTCCTCAGAGCACAATTTTAAAAAGGACACTTAGTGGTCCCTTCGGAAACAAATTCTGGTTTTGATGAAGCAAATTATAAGAAAGATTCAACACTCTCAATATATACAGGATTTAAAGAAAAACTGTTTGGATTCTTGTGCTGATTTATCGAAGCACGAACATATAATAATGACTATTGTTCACTTCATTATTCTATATTTCTCTAAAAAATATATAATAATTAGTTTTTTGTATAATTTTATATAAGAAAAATGTTTTCCAAAAAACAGAAGACAATTAAAATCCCCTTTTCTATTAATTATAACAATTTATGTCATTTCATACTTATTTATAGTATTTTTTAAACTTTTATTCTAATATACACTAAATTATAGTAATTTATACTAATTAGTACTAATTATAATTAATTACAACAATTTTCTACTAATGGTGACTAGTTACCGGCGACATAATTTCTAAGAAATTGGCGGTATCTCTTTCTCCCAATGAATCATCTCTACTCTTGCCAATGGAAATCGCTAATTATTACTAATTATTAGAATTTACTACTAATTACTACAAATTATTACAATTTATTAAGAATTTATTACTAATTAGCAGCATTTATTACAAATTATTACAATTTGCTGCTAATTATTACAATTTATTACTAATTTATTACTAATTTTTAGAATTTATAACTAATTATTATAATTTATGACTAATTATAACCAATTATTAGAATTTATTACTTATTATTACTAATTATTAGATTTTATTACTAATTATAACAATTTATAACTAATTATTAGAATTTATTACTAATTATTTGAATTTATTACTAATTAGAACTAATTATTATAATTTATTACTAATTATTATAATTTATTATTAATTATAAATATTTATCACTAATTATAAATATTTATTAAAATTTATTATTAATTATTAGAATTTATTACTAATTAAAACTATTTATTAAAATTTATTAACATTATTAAAATTTATAACTAATTTATTACTAATAATTAAAATTTATTACTAATTATTAGAAGTTATTACTAATTATTAGAATCTATTTCTAATTATAATGAATTATTATCATTTATTACTAATTATTTGAATATATTATTAATTATAACTAATTATAAAAATTTATTACAAAGTATTAGAATTTATTACAATTTGTTACTAATTATTAGTTTTTATTAATAATTATTACTAATTATTAGAATTTATTACTAATTATTACTAATTGTTGCAATTTATTACTAATTGTTACTAATTATTGTAATTTATTACTATGTATTTCAATTTATTACTAATTATTGTAATTTAATACAATTTATTATTGATTATTGCAATTTATTACTAATTATTGAAATTTATTAGCAGTTACTAGAATTTATTACTAATCATTAGAATTTATTACTAATTATTACTAATTATTACTAATTATTAATAATTATGAGAATTTATTGCTAATTATTTGAATTTATTACTAATTATTATAAATTATTATAATTTAAAACTAATTATTATAATTTATTACTAATTATTATAATTTATTACAAATTATAACTTATTATTAGAATTTATTATTAATTATTAGAAATTATTACTAATTATTAGAATTTATTACTAATTATTATAATTTATAACTAATTATTAGAATGTATAAGTAATTATTAGAATTTATTTATAATTATTAGAATTTATTACCAATTGTCACAAATTATTATAATTTATTACTAATTATTAGAATTTAGGAGTAATTAGAACAAACTATTAGAATTTGTTAACAAATATTCGAATTTATTACTAATTATAACTAATTATTGGAATTTATTACTAGTTATTACAAATTATTATAATTTATGAGTAATTATTACTAATTGTTGCCGTTTATTACTAAATATTACTAACTTTTTCAATTTATTACTAATTATAGTAATTTATTACAAATTACTGCAATTTATTACTAATTCTTGCAATTTATTACAAATTATTGCAATTTAATACTAACTATTGCAATTTATTACTAATTATTTGAATTTTTTACTGATTATTAGAATTTATTACTAATTATAACTAATTATTAGAATTTATTACAAATTATTAGAATTTATTACTAATTATACCTAATTATTAGAATTTATAACTAATTATAATAATTTATTACTATATATTAAAATTTATTACTACTTATAACTTTTTAATAGAATTTATTACTTCTTATTAGAATTTACTACTTATTATTAGAATTTATTACTAATTAATAGAATTTATAACTAATTATTTGAATTTATTACCAATTATAAATAATTATTAGAATTTATTAATTATTATTATAATTTATAACTAATTAATAGAATTTATTAAAAATTATTATAATTTATTACTAATTATTAGAATTTATTACTTATTAAAACTATTTATTAGAAATTATTACTAATTACTACTAATTATAATATTTTATTACTAATTATTAGAATTTATTACTAATTATTGCAATTTATTTCTAATTATAACTAATTATTAGAATTTATTACTAATTAAAAGAATTTATTAATAATCATAACTAATCATTATAATTTATTACTAATTATAACTATTTATTAAAATTTATTTCTAATTGTTAGAATTTATTACTAATTATTGCCATTTATTACTAATTTTTGAAATTTATTAATAATTATTACAATTTATTTCTAATTATTACAAATTATTACTAATTATTACAATTTAGTACTAATTATTAGACTTTAATACCAATTATTACAAATTTATAATAATTATTTTAATAACTATTAATTAACACTAATTCATACAAATCACATTTATTTTTTGCAAAATAAACATAAATAATGATAAAAAACTATATAATTCTAATTTATTTTAATGGAAACTAATCAAAAATAATTATAACTAAAATAAAATAAAATGAATTAAGAAAAAAATAAATGAAATAGATAAATACCTTTAAACTTAAGCATTCAAAGGATATAAGCTATGAACGTTTCCCCGAATTAAAAATTTAAACTATAAATAATTCTAAGAGAAAATTTTCCGTTAAAGAGAGAGAGGGAGAGGAGTAGAGAATTGAGTGAGATAAGAAATAAAACAGATGGGGGTATATATAGGTTAGATTAGTTGCGACAGGTTCCGTCGCAAATGTCCACCGTTTAAAAAGTATTTTGCGAAGGGGCCCGTCGCAAAAATCAACCTACCGACATAGTATTTGCGACGAGATTTATATCCCGTCGCAAGTACTAAAAAAACGAATGGCATTTGCGACGAGTTACTATAGCCCGTCACAAATACCCTTTCCCCTTTTTTGGTGTGCAAGTTGCGCCAACCTTTTTGTGATGGGAACCATCTCCCCATCGTAAAACCATTATTATTTGGGACGGGTCGGTGCTCCCATCGCAAAAAATCCCTTATGACGGTCTTTTTGTGACGGGTCAGTGACCCGTCGCAAAATGTCCAATTTTCCCTTAGTGGGTACGTGTCATCCATATATACCCTTATATAGAGCGGTCTACATAAGTGTAATTCTGCCTATCCTTTACGTAGAGTGGTCTACATATTGGTTACCCAAACATACACATACATTGAGCTGTCTAGGTAGGGGTTACTTGGTTTTACTCATACAAAGATTGGTTTAAAAAAGGTTTATCTCCACTTTTACTTAGGAAGATGGGTTTGTGTAAAGGTAAGAACATGTTTCCTTCACATAGTTCCCTTATATAAAGGTAAATTATTTTACATTCATATAGGGGATCCTCCTACGTAAGTGTAAATATATAATTTAATTTTTTTATATTTTATAAAGTATTACTCAATTTGATTGGGTACACCAATGACATAGAGATGCTAGTTTCACCTCTTATTATTGAATTCACCACATATTTCATTCTATAATCACTAACAGAAAATTTATGGTAGTTTGATGGGAATTATAAATCTAATTCACTATGAAAACATTTCCAGATATCGACAATATGTTGAGAATTTTATAGAAGGAAAAGGGTTTTCCTAGATCAAGTACCATAGAGATGGTATAGATTGAGAATGGTAATGATTCAAGTAAAATGGGAAGGAAAGAGGTCATGTAGAGTTTCCACCACCTCCCAATGGAAAGAAGAAATAATAAAGGATAATGTTTTTATTATGGTAAAGTATGTTATTAGAGAATAAATTTTCCATATTATATGACAGTTAGTAAGAAGTATGGTGAAAGGTACACATTTTTTATAATTGTTATAGAATTCAATTATATTATTCTAAACGATGTATGATATCAAATGTATGTTTTTTAAAATTTGTAAATATAGAGGATATCATATTATTAAGAAGGATTGACGATTAAAGATTTTTTTCCTTATTATTTAATAGTTGTGTTACTATATTAGAGACTTGGATACCTCAAGATTTTTTGAATTTGATATTATATTTGTATTTTTTTCATTTTTCTTTATAGTAGAGCATGTGAACAATGGTTGTTAAAATGAAATGAGATGGGGATTATGATACAAACTCTTTAATAATTTTTTAATTCTATAAAAAAATTTATGGGAGACTAAAGTGTCTTTTTATAGTTAAGGAACTTATTCTTTTATCCATTATGTAAATGGTCCAACTATATTATTGAATTCAAGAAAGGTTTACTCGATATTCTAAGAGTGTAGAAGATAAAATAACGTGGAATGTGATGTCAATGTATTAATATAGTTTGGACAATGTTTGTGGGTAAAATTTCAAACTAGAAGAATAAAATTTAGTTAATGGTGTCAAAAATGTTTTTCAATAATCTAATCAATGGTATCAAAATCAATGTTTGGAATTACGGGGGAATAATAATTCAATATAATGAGATTATTCAGAACACCTTCTAGTTTTGAGGAAAATCATAAAATTTCTAAGTCAATTATGGAAGATAAATAAATAAATTATTTAATTTTTAAAGGTATATGATACAAAATTTACATTTTATAGGTTTTGTAAATATAAAGGAGTTAAAAATAAAAAAACATTTGATTCATTCTGTAGTTTACATTCATAGAGTTTCTACATTAAATTTGAATTTAATGTAATGCATCTAACATGAATAAATCTAAATAAATGTGGTTCATCTTTATATCATTTTATATATATGATAAGAGAATATTCTTACTAACTTATTGTTATTTAGAAATAAATTTACATGATGGATTTTATACATGTTTTAAGATTCATTATATTCTTTAACATACAAAAAAAAAGATGAGAATGTTATAAATGTTTATCCAACTATTTATTAAAATATGAAGGAATGTGATTCCACCAGCCCTCAGTGTAGTATTTTAAATAGTTATCTTATTTTCATGAAAAATGATTCGAACACACATAATACCATACTTGAAAAGGAAGAATTACTTTATTTCTTCAATATTCCCACTAAAAGGAAATATGTGTTATTTCCTAACATAAAAATACTTTCACATCATAACATTAAATTATGAAAGAATATGGTATCTAAAAATCTAGTTGTATAATTTTTTAACATAGTTATTTTAAAAGATAACAAATAAAGGATTAATATTATCTAATATGTGTTTTTAACTTAATATCCTAAAGAGTGCAAGATATGCGATGATAAAGAAAAATGTAAAGAGTTACATTTAAAGGGAAACATTCAGTTTTCCAAAATATATAAACATCAATATTTCCTAAAATATTTTACAAGACAAATTTAAAATTTATTCATTATTTAAATCCTAAAATAGTGTAGGTAGTGGTGGTAAAGATAAAATTAAAGAGTTACATTAGTTACCGTAAGAGTGTAAATTCCACTTTATCTTAAAAGGGATTAGAATATTCTAGTAAATTAATATTGTAAAATTTACATTATTTAAATTATTTCAATGAAATTTTTTGATGTAATGAGTTATAAGGAATATGATGATGCACATATAAAGTTTTCTTGTATACTACAAATAGTTACATCAAAACATTTGATGTTATAAGGTTAATAAGTTTTATTATGTTCAAATAGTTGAATATTTTAGAATATGATTCCAAAACCTCTCCATTTTTAAAAAAATATTATATTAAAGATGATTCTTACTAAAGAATCAGTGGGATGGTATTATTATATGGTCACATAGTGATTCAATAATAATTAAATATGATGAAATGTGATACAAAACCACAAAAAAATGCATCATATAAAAGGTTGTTCTAGAATTATTTCATATATTTTATGATAAAAATTTACTTTTTGTATGTTTTTTTAAATATTCTTAAAATAGTTTTAAAAATATTTAAATGTATCAAATTTTAGGTAATATATATTTTATAATTCATTCATTTTGGCTACAAAAATTTATACATATATATACACATTATATTGACATGTAATGATAAATAACCTCTTAATGTACGACAATGGGTTACCCATAAAAAATATTTTTCAATGAGTAATATAGGTTAGTAAAAAAATTCATCTTAGGTTGAGTTTTATTATTATAAATAGATATATAATTTTATCATGAGGCACAAAATAAAAAATAATATATTTCTGTGCACTAGATGTCCCACTTAGGGTACCACAAGGAGAGTTATACAAAAGCCTTTGGTATAATAGGGGTGTATGAATCATATTTGAGTCCCCATTACTTTATATAAGTGGGATACCTAGAATAATATCATTCATACTTCAATACCCTAATTATAAAATTTTTCACATTGAATTTGAAAATACCAAAGTGGTTGGATATGTTACTGATCATGTCGTTGTTTAACGATCAACCAAGACAAGATTTTTCCTATTGTATGATAAGTATGACATCTCATCCCTTGTGTGAGATAAACTAGGGATGTTTGAGGCCCCACCTAGATATTATATATCATTCTAGATTATGGAAATTTATGTGATTATTAATAAGGGTAAATGACATGTGATGTAATCACCCACTAGTCTAGTCTATACATTGAGAATTGAGAAAAACTTTGTAGGTTATATGAGTTTTACAGACTTTATGTCCCAATGTTACCCAATGACTTGGATAATGGGAAAATATGATAATGAAAATTTGAATATGATGTAAAATGGTGGATATTGGTAAGGAGAAATGTGTGTTTGATAGAGATAATACTATATCTATTTATTTCGTGAGTAGTAATGACTAATTGATAGAGGGTCATCTTTTCATACATTGTGAGATCCAACAATTCTTATTTGTATTTAATGTGATAAATGACCATGGGGTCACATGTTTTGGATAACTAAATAGGGATTGGATTTTTATAGTGACCCTCACTTTTCATAAATTAATATTTTATCATTTGTACAGAATACATAATACATTACATAAACAGACACCCAAAGACCATTTTTAGTTTAGGGCCTTTGAAATCAAGAAAAAAACTAGTTTATAAGTTTGTTATATTATCTCCCACTAGACTCTTAATGACTAACAACCCTCTTATAAACATCATAAATAATAAATATCTTCATAACATGGGGAAATGAAACATAAAAGGGGTTATCTCATATTCTCAATAAAGGTAAATGAGGGACATATGTAAGTATATCGTGATCCTAAGGGTATGCGAACATGATAGTGAAAATATGTGTTCTTAACCTTCATATAAAATATCATAAAAAAAGAGTCATGGAATAAATATTGGAAGTTCATATGACATGAATCATAAGTTAATTAGAATAATAATCCAAGAAATCATAACATAATAATAAGATGGGGAAATTGTGGCTGACACATAAACATGCAATATCATTCTTTATAAGTCAAGTCACACTACTAAAACTTAATAGGGAACTTCATGGGTATTACACATACTATGATGGGCACACCAACATCCCCAATTGTAGTCCTTTCCTTATAAGGGATTGTGTTTCCCCATCTTTCCATAATGGATCGGACCATAGTGGATCAATCCCATAGAATTGATTCCTATCAATATCTCATAAGATATAAATCTTGACCCAATGCATTGGAGGGAGATATGGGTCCCAAACATCACATAATGAAAATCATACATATATGAACCATAATAATATAAATCATTCATCATATCAGAACACATGGAATGAAATTAGTATCATAAATATCATTCAATAACAATATAACCCATGAAATAGAAATGGGTTTGATAAATATAATTTCATCATAAACACAAACCATTATTAGAATGAATAATAATGGTAGAATTGAATCATATCCCCAATAAAATATAAGTAAAATCCAATAATTTTATCTTAGTTGGAAAATAATTTTGGGAGATCACATGAAAATAATTCTTGAGGAAAATATCCTTTCTGCTTTGAAAATATTATCTTTGATTAAAAAGACAAACAATTTTAAAAGAAAAAATTTTATTTTAAAATAACTCTAGATTATTGTGAAGTAAATTAAAATCATCATGGATTCATGATGTTGGAAATTTATGATCATTCCATATAAGTTAAAAAATAACATTCCTTTCATAATTTTGTCGAAAAAATTCCTAAATTACCTAATTTGGAAAATGAAAAAAAGATTCCTTTAAAAAAATGTAGTAAAAATTAAAAAATGGGTAAAAATGTCTTTATAAATTCATATAATAATAGAAAAAACATTTTTATAAAACATTGGAATGGAATATAAATACTCCCAATAGAGACTTAAAGTGAAACAATCCCAAATATTGATGAGATTGTGAAATAAATACTCATCACTTTATAATCAGTAGATTAATATTCCCCATGAAAGAAAGAAAATTATATGGATATGAAAATAAAATAATATTCTGGATAATTATCATAAAATACATTCATGGTCAGTATATACACCACGTAGAAAAAATAAGTAGTGTATAGGGCATGTGTCCCATAGAAAATAAAAGTGAGACATAAATCCCTTACCGTATGTCTTGAATCTCTTTGTATACATTCAAAAATATTGTATAATAAATATAAGTTTATTTTAAATATATTAAATAACCATATTAAATTACATCATACCATATATTATTTACTTATGACCTTCTATTACCTATTTATTAACCATTCCATGTCAGCGTTGCATTTCAGGTAATATCCACTTGTTTTGACTTGTTATTCTTGATTCAATTAATTAGATCATGATTTACTCATTTATAAATTGTAAAACATGATATAAATGTATTATATATTCATTATATAAATATTTATCATAATTTATAATCAATATAAATATGAAATGGAATACAACAATCATGGATACGGTAGGTCGTACGTACAAATGAACGAAGTTTTCATTTAATTATAATTTTGAAAGAAAGAATATAAATTAAATATATATATATATATGTATATATGTATATATGTATATATATAATAGTTAAATAATAATAAATAAATCATATATATAATATTAAAACAGAGTCTCCATCATAATTCCCAATCATGAGAGGTGGTAATTAGAAAATAAAGAACATCGTTTTGTGAGGCTGTAGTTCTCTACACATGAGAACAGTAAGTTCACTACCCATTTGATGGAAGTGTGTGTGAGTGTAGGAATAAACCATAGAATAAAAACATATTAGTATATTTAGGATACATTGGTTATTATAAAATCATTAAATAATAAGAGTTGAGGGGGCGTAGAATGAAACTAAAACAAAAGAGCTTGTGAAAGGATGTTACCTCTTCTTTGGTCTACTCCTCTTTGGTTTCACTAAAGGGATTCCTTGGTTGGATTTATGAAAAAAGGTAGGATTATAAGATTAATCTATGGTTTTTGGGAGGATATGTGGATAGTGGTTGGCTGAAATAAATAGGTTCTGAAGTGTAAATTAAAGATAAGAAGAGGTTCACTTTAATAAGAGATGTGAGGTGTACTTTTTGAATTTCCTCAAAATTTTAATTTATAATAAATTTTATCTCAATCCAAATTCTTCCAAAAGGACATTTAATATAATAAAATTTGATATAGGGTTTTAATATCATCAAAAAAATATTTTATAAAAGTTTTTTTGTTATTTTAAACCTTATAATTTTGTTTAACACGTAGTTATCATATTTTAATTTTAACTAAGGTATCAATGTTTTAAATATTAAAAGGTGGTAATTTTTATTTACATATTGTAAAATAAATAATAAATGGATAAAATATAACATCATATATCATATTATAATTTATTTGTATTTTTAGATTTTTTTTATTTTTTAATAATTTAATAAAATATTATTTTCCTAAAATATAATAAGTGTCAATTTTGACACTATTCATTACATTGACTTTAAGAAAATCAATAAAGTAAGATAACTTTAAAAAAATTCCTTTAATACACCCCTAGCATGTCATATTTAACCATAAAATTCACGAATCACCATAATTATGTCAAATAATATTTATTTTAATATCATAAATATCATTAAATTGATTGTTTAATTAATTGAATAATTATTGTATCATCATTTTGTAGTTATTGATGATAATTATTTATTTAATAAAAATTAGAAATAATTTTTTAATTTTTATATATTAAATTTATATTTAAGAATATTATATATAGTTGATGATTTATTTAATTTATTCCCATATTAAAAATATTATACTTATTAAAAGTAAAAGTGTGACATTTTTTCACTCTTTTTGATTTTAATAAATTCGAAATTGTTTTCATGGAAAATATTCCATTAAATAATTAAATTTATAAACCTTAGGTGATAAGAGTCTAATTATATTCATAAAATAACAATTTAATAAGTTTTAGGGCTGTTTTATAATATTAATAATATTATTTTTACCCATAATTACCTAATTTACCCATAATCGTGGTAATAAAAATTACTGAAGTGACTATTCATATTTTCCAAAAATAAAAGTGACCTAATTACTAAATTTTCAAATTATTATTCTCTATATTGAATCCATTTTTTAAAATTCAAACAAATAATTTTAAAATATTAAATTATAATTAACCCCATTGGTAAAATGAGAAAATGAGTTTTTAAGTGAAAACGTCCAAAAGATTGAATTTGTTTTATATCCAAAATCAATGTTTAATTGACTCCAATCACCATAATTGGATTAAATAATTAAAATTATCTAATTATTATTTAAAACCAATCAAATATATAATTTAACACTATAAATTATTATGATCAAAAAGATATTTTCAATTAAAATTCAGTATTTTTCTTTATTCATCAAAACATGAAACTTATCAGAAAAATACCAAAAACATAAACAAAGAAAATATTGATATTTTATTTTAAAATAAGAAATTTTTTGTTAAATATAATTTATATGTGAGATAAACTAGATTTAAAACTAGTGCACCATCAAAAGGCGGAGACTTTCCTTTTTAGAAAAATAATTCTTTTATGTGTAAAATTGGATTTATTCTTATATTCTATTTAGAAAACCAAAAATATGAATTTTAAAAATTATATTTAATATATATTTCATTAATATAATCCAACATGAATTATTTGTTTACTTTATTAGTATAAAACACAATTATTTTCATTTAAATACTTTTTTCAGAAAAAAATTTCCTTTTAATTTGAAAATGAGTTTACATGTATAAACCATACTTCCATAACTCAGTTAATCTTGTTCATACCCACCATTCTAACAGTTAGGTTTTAATTTTATTTTTTAAATAATTAAAAAAATTGTTTCGTTGATACTTAGAATTGTGTGTAGTGTAATCCAAGATGGTTTTGTGTGTGGAATTATCTTAACTTGGTGTAACATATTATGAAAACTAAACATGGAATGGAGAAAAATTAAATATATAAATGAAAATTAATTTATTTGAAAAAAATGATACATAAAAATTTAGAGTGTTAAATTCTTCCCCTTAAAAATTAATTTTCCCATAAAATTTATCTACAAACAAATAAGGATACTTTTTCCTCATAATATCCTCAACTTCTCACATATCTTCCTCTAACTGGTGGTTTATCCACAAAACATTTTCCAGATGAGTGGTCTTTTTTCATTAAAATCGTGTGGTATGATACAAAATTTTAACTGGTTCTTCGTCGTAAGAAAGTTTCTTCTCTCGAAGTATGACCTATGAATTTAGTACATGTGAAGGTTAAGCTATGTACTTACACATGAGAGATACATGAAATACAATATGGAATTGAGTGATATTTGGAGGAAGTTCCAAGTGATAGGCTACCATCCCGATTAGATCAAGAATAAAAAAGGGACCAATATACCTAGGGATTAGTTTCTATTTCTTCCTAAACCACATAAAATTCTTCTATAGAGAAATTTATAGCAACACATTATCACCACCTTCCAATTATAGATTAGAATAATGATTATCATAATATCTTTTCTACCAACTTTGTACTATATTGATATGCTGTTGAATGGCTCCAAAATTTTCAACCATCTCTTTAGTGATCGTATGTTCTAATATATTTATTTATCCAACATTATCCCTGCATGTTGGAGCTATACATTTCTTCCCATGTAGGGAAATATAAAGAGACATATGAATTCTTGAGTGATATTTGTGGTCGTAAGAAACTTAACATAAGGATGGTGTTGATCCCAACCACCTTTTAAATCCACACCACAAGATCTTAACATATCCTCTAGGGTTTTATTTCTTCTTATAGACTAACTATCTATCTAAGGATGATAATCAGTGTTGAAACACAATTATGTATCAAGTTCTCATATAAGACTTCACATGAATTTTGAGGCAAACCCAAGGTCCATATCAGATATAATAGACCGTGGTACACCATGAAACCTTACCACATCCTTAATGTATATCCTACCAAGTTGATCCAGAGATAAGTCTTCTATGATAGTAATTAAGTGTGGTGACTTAGAATGGTGTTCGACGACCACACATATAGCATTAAACCCCAAGAAGTTTTGGGGTGTCCAACAACAAAATTCATAGTGGTGTTCTACCATTTCCATTATAGTATGGGTAATGGATGTAAAATCCACTTATATTTATTCTTTCAGCCCTAAATTGCTAGAATACTATGCACTGAGATACAAAATATGCGAGAACTCTATTCATTACATCTCACTAGATGTATTCCATTAAATCTCTATATATCTTCTCACTTCTAGGATGAATAGAGAATGAAGAACTATGAGATTCCTATAATAGATCCCAATTTAAATATAGTAAGGATATAACACAAACATGGTTTCTAAACCTTTTCATTCCATCCTAATCAAGGTTAAACTTAGGAACATTTCTAACCAAATTTTGTAGCTCTAAATCTTTCATCTACTGCACTTTAATATTCACTTAGATGGAGAGTTAAACATTTAATTGAGAAAGATAAAATTTTTCCACTTCCTTCAATATTTCTATATCAATACTTTTTAAATCCAGAAATATTTGATCTTTTATGATCCTCCTCATGGATAATCTATCATGATCATTTCGACTCAAATCATCAACCTCTTTGTCTGCTTTCCTAGGGTGGTAATGTGTTGAGAAGCCAAAATCCTTTATCAACTCAAACAATATCCTATAGCTCATATTCAAATCATTTTGTTTGAATATATATTTTTGACTTTTATGGTCAGTATATATATAAATTTTTTTCCCATATAGATAATTACTTCATATAATTAATGCAAAAAATTATAGTGACTAACTCCAAATCACGAGTTGTGTAATTTTTCTCATGAATATTCATCTATAATGAGATATAAGTGGAAACCATGTTAATATACATAAGGAAACGTCCCAATATTTTATTATAGACATAACTATAGATTACAAACCCTTTTCCTATATTGGATAATGTTTTCATAGGTGCACTAACCACACATCAATATAGCTCCTTGAAATTTTCCTCACATTAATCTGTCCAGAGGAACTTTTCACCCATCTAAGTTAACTTGGTTATAGGATTAGATAGTCATGGAAAATTCCCCCAAACCCATCGATAATATTTAGAAAAACAAAGAAAAATATGGATCTTTATCACTGTGGTTGGTCTAATACTACATTTAATATACTCCATCTTTGATGTATATACTACTATAACATCTCTTGATATTATGTGACCTAAAAATGAAACATTTGGCAGCCAAAATTCACACGTTGTAATTTTTTCATATAGTTTCTGCTTCCTTAGGGTCTTAAGAAAAATTATCAAGTGGTCTTCACGATATTATTTTCTATTTGAATAGATAAGAATATCATCTATAAAGACTACCAAAAAGTGATCAAGGTAATCTTTAAATAGAATATTCATAAAATCCATGAAGATTGTAGGGGAATTAGTAATACCAAAAGGCATCACTTTATATTCATAGTGCCAATATCTTGTACAAAACACCATCTTCAGTGTATCTAACTTTGTGACCATTAATTTAGATATCCAGAATGAATGTAAATCTTAAAAAATCATGGAGCTCTATGGATTTGATGAAAAAAATCATAAATACTGGAAAAATGATACTTGTTCTTGATTGTGATCTTGTTCAATTCATGATAATCAATGCAGAGTCTCATTGATCCATTTATCTATTTCAAAAAAAAGTATCGGTGCACCCCAAGAAGACAAACATGGCTGAATAAATCCCTTATCAATATTTTCTTAGAGTTTCTTCATAAATTCCTATAACTCAATTAGGGACATTCTATAGGGAGTCTATGAAATTTTTGTTGAACCAGGTATGAGTTCTATTGTGAACTCAAATTCATGTTTTAGTGTAAGACTATGAAACTCTTCTAGAAAGACATACCCAGATTCAAAAAGAGGCATATATTTGATGTCTATTTTCTCCCCAACCATTTGTGATAAACATCCCTTCGGAATGAGAATTAATACCCATACATTAGATGTAATCTTCATAGAAAGTTCATACTTATCGTCACATTGATAAATGAGCATAGGTTGGTTTGAAACATCAAAATTGACATCCCTTCCCAGAATTTTGATAAGTGATTTATATAGTGAAAGCCAATACATGCCTAATATAGAATAAAATTCAACTTGAGGAAGAATAAAAAGATTTTTCAGAAACACATTCCCACAAACTTCAACCTAAGAGGAGTCATGGACTTGAGATATAGTCATCAAACCATTAGGGGTTTTCACTACTAATTCCACATCTAATTGTTTGGGTGGAATCATAAAACCCATATAAAGTTCTTTAGATATGAAAGAGTGGGTAGATACAGAACAAAACAAGAGATTAGCAGTTCTATAATGGATGGTAAGTGTACCTTTCACCATGTTGTTATCACAAAACTCGTTAGAAATAGTGGTCAAATGATATTTACCCTTATCCAATGGCATAAGTGTTTACTGATGCAAATTATAATCACTAACCCTTGAGTTTGGTAACGAGTTAGAATAATGACTATTCTCTTTACACTTGATGAACTGAAGTGTGGGAAGTTCATTCTGGGTGGTTTTCCCTCCATTCACATCATTATCCAACTTCTTCCTCTTAATTCAATAACTAATTTACCGATAACATTCTCTTCCACACTTAAAGCATTTATTCAACCCCATATGAGAATTTCATTCATTATTCTTTCAAAAATTAGAGCATAAAGAAAGGATCATCTTCTTTTCTCCATGGTTTTTAGTTTTTTCATTGAACTATATCTTCCTTTTAATAATAAAAACATGTGATTTATACGTAACTCTAACCTCTATTTTAGAAATTATTATACAAAACAAATTCTCTTCATAGCTACTAAAGTATCCTATGTCTAACAGAATTATGTGACTTGGCTTTAACCCACTAAAAAATCAGTAAACCTTACTTTTTGTTTGAATTATAATTCTATAATTTTACCTCACAAGTCTTGTAAAATTAGCCTCATAGGTACCAATGGATTCATAATCATTTTTATTCAACTCAGGTAACTACTTTACCATATTAAAATAAATTACACGAGGAAAGTATATATTGAAAAATAAGTTCTTGAACTCATCCCAATCCATGGATTCAATATCAGCTGATTGCCTCATATTCTTGATTAGAGTACACCATTGTTCCACTTCACATTCTAACCAAAAAATAGTCAGAATTAATTTCTCATGTTCTGAACACTAGAGAATAGAGAATTTCTTTTCAGTGGTATTGATTCACTATTTAGAATAAAAGTGTTCATAAGACCCACTAAAATAATGTGAAAGATACCTCAAGAAGGAATCAATAGAATATTGTTCCCTATTTTCCTTATTTGGAATTCCATCATGGTTCATTGCTTGAGAAATTTGGGTGAGCATAGAAACAATATTTTTAACTCTCTATCTAATAGAATTTGGTTTCTTTGGAGGGAAATTGTTTCATTATCCAATGTAATCTCCATTAACACGATTCCTTTTGGTTTTAGCCATTAAATAAAACCAAAAATCATATATTAAGAAATAGTTGTCATAGTGAGTAACCAAAAAATCATGAAAAACCATTTAAATGATGTCTAAATCATTAAAAATTATTTAATCTATGACTCATTAGGATTACCCATAGAGACATGCCTAGCCATATCTTTAAAAATTTCTCTAGGGATCTCATAAAAGTTTTATCATCATAGTTTCCAAAGGTTAACTAAAATTATCTTTTCATACTAGCTATATAAATCCTTAATTTTCATACAATATCATATCATTTTTGTTCATAATACTTAATATATTACATAATTAGATGCCTAAAGAGAATATTATTTTATAGACTTTGGAAACATGAAAAAAAACACTGGTACATAAGTGATCTAAAGTATCTTTGAATATATTCTTCATCACAAGCACCTTTATTAGAAAAATCATAAATAATACATATCTTTATAACATGGGGAAAATAAACATAAAAAATGGTGAAATCATATGATCAGTAAGGGTAAACATGGGATATATGAAAACATATCATGAACATAAGGGTATGCGAACAGGATCATGAAAATATAAGGTCATACCCTAGAAATCAAATATCATAAAAAAGATACCTACCATAAATATTGTAAGATCATAAGACATGAATCTTAAGGGAATCAAGAGCATAATCCATGAAAGAATAATATAAGAATATGACATGGAAATTGTGACAGACACATAAATATGTAATATCATTCCATTTAAGTCAAGGATCATTTCAAAAAAACAACGTTACAATTCATGTGGACTACACCTATTGGGTTGGACACACCACCCTTCCTATTCACATTCCTTTCCTTATAAGGGATCGAGTTTCCCCCTCTTCCATATTAGATCAAGCCCATAGAATTGATTCCCATCATTATATCGTGAGATATAAATATTTACCCACTATATGGGAGGAAGATATAGGTCCCAACCTTATCATAATGAAAACCATAAATACATGTTCCACAAGAATAGAAATAATTAAGCATAGTAGAACCCACATAATTAAATGGGTTTCAGAACCATCATCCAATTATAACATAACCCATTGAAATGAAATGGATTTCATAAATATCATTCCATAAAAAACATACACTATTCATAGAAATGATAAGAATGGTATAGTTGAATCATATCCCCATTAAAACATAAGTAACATCAAATAATTTCATCTTATAAGGAAAGTATTTTTGAGAGGTCACTTGAAATAAATTCTTGAGGAAAATGTATTTTCATTTTTGAAAACATTTTTTTCTTTTAAAATGATTCAAAATTTTAAAAGAAAACATTTTCTTTGAAAAAAACTTGGGATCTTCTTAAGGAAACATCCAATCATCATGATTTCCTGACAGTGTCAAAAAATTTCCTACCAAAAAATTTTTAAAAAACATTTCTTTCATACTTTTTCCATAAAAGTCACAAAGTACCTCATTTGGAAAATGAAAAAAAGATTCCTTTCAGACCGGGTAATATAAAGTAAAAAAATTGGTAAAAATGAATTTTAACATCCATAAGAGAATAGTAAAAAAAATAAAAGTATTTTTATAAAACATGTACATGGAAGATAAATATTCCCCAATGGAGACTTAAAATGTAATAATCCAAAATATTGACAAGGTTGTGAAATAATTACTCATCACTTTAAAATCAATAGAATCATATGCCCTATGAAAGAAAGAAAATTATATGGATATGAAAATACCTTAATCTATTGTATAAGACTCATAAAAGTAATTCATGGGAAGTATATACACCACATAGAAGAAAAAAGTAGTGTATAAGACATGTGTCCCCTATAAATAAATGCGACACATAAATCTATTACCTTATGTCTTGAATATATTATTATTAATTAAAACCTATTATATAATAAATATAAAATTATTATAAATATATTAAAGAACCATATAAAATAAAATAATAACATATATGGTTTACTTATTACTTTTTATTACCCATTTATTAACAATTTCATGTTTGTGTTATGTTTCAGGTAATATTTTCTTATTTTGACTTGTTATTCTTTATCATCTTACATAGATCATGATTTACTCATTTAAATAATGAAAAAAATGATAAAAATCTCATATATATTTATTATATAAATTATTGCAATATTTATAAACAATATAAATATGAAATGTAATACACGGTTCATGGATAAGGAAGGTCGTATGTGTGCATGAACGTTGTTTCTATTTAATTAACGTTTTGAAGGAAATAAATTAAATGATATATATGTATATATGTATATATTTATATATATGAAAATTAAATAAAAATAAATACATCATATATATCATATAAAAATATTGTTTCTATCATAATTAAAAATCATAAGATATGGTAAATGTAAAACAAACAAAATTGTTTTGTAAGGAGGTAGTTCACGGTATTCAAGAATGGTAAGTTCATTTCCCATTTGATGAAAGTTTGTGAGAGTGTAGGTAGAGCCATTAGAATAAAAATATCTCATTATATTGATGATACTATGTTCATTATATAATCATGGAATAAGAATAGTCGATGAGGGTAGATAATGAAAATAAAACCAAAGAAGGATGTTACCTCTTCATCAGGTAATTCGTCTTGGTTTTCACCAAAGAGATTCCTTGGTTGGATTTAGTCCCAATGGGAGGCTTATAATATCAAGGTAGGGATTTGGGGAGGATATTTTCATAGATTTTTCTAAACAAAATAGGTCCTAATGTGTGAATACAAGAGAAGAATATATTCCCTTTTAGAAGAGAGGTAAGGGTCACTTTTGAAAGTCCTTCAAAATATTAATTTATCATAAATTTATTCTCAATAAAAATCCCTCCAGAAATACATTTAATCCAATATAATATATTATAGGGTTTTAATTTCATCAAACTATATATTTTAGAAGTGTTTTGGTATTATTATAACCTTATTATTTTGTTTAACCCTTAGCTATCTTATTTTAATCTTAACCAAGGTAAAAAAGTTTTCAATATTAAAAGTTTGTAATTTTTACCTATGTGATATTAATTAAATCATAGATGACTAATTTATAACATTTTTTTATGAGATTATAATTTTTAATTATTTTTTATTATTTTTAAATAATTTAAAAAAATATTATTTTCATAAATATCATAAGTGTCAATTTTGAACTATTCATTACTTTGACATTAAGAAACTAATTAAAGAATGATAACTTAAAAAAAATTAATTTAATACACCCCTAACATTTCATATTCATCTATAAATTCCAAGAATCACCTTATTTAGGTAAAATTATATTTTATTTATTATTTATAATATCATTTAATTAATTGTTTCATTAACTAAATAATTACTGCATCATCATTTTTTAATTATTTATGATAATTATTTTTTTCACAAAATATTTAAAATAAATTTATATTATGTATATAATAATTTTATATCTCATTAGAATATATTTAGTTTAGAATATATTCTATTTAACCCTATATTAAAAATATTGTATTTATTTAAAGTTAGTGTGGGGCATTTTTCCAATCCCTTTGTTTTTAATAATATCTACATCATTTTCCTGGAAACGTGTCCATTAAATACTCAAATTCACAATGAATAGGTTTTATGGTTTGAATTAAATACATTTTATAGAATTTTATGGTACTTTTATAACATTTATAATATTATTTTTACCCTTAATTACTTAATTTACCCTTAACCGTGGTATTAAAAATTAGCAAAATTACTATTCATGTTGTCCAAAAAAGGGGCCAAATTACTAAATGTGGACTATATAATTTCAAATATGGAATTATTTTTTTAAAATTCAAAACATATAATTGGATAAAATTTATTTAAAATTAATCTTGTTAATGGAATGGAGAAACATGTATTTTAAGTGAAAGAGTCCAAATGATTGAATTGTTTTTATATCTGAATTCAATGTGAAATTGATTCTAATGAATTAATTTGGATTAAATGAATAAAATTTTATCATATTATACATTAAAACCAGTAAAATATATAATTTTTCATTATGTATTATTTCGATGAAAAATATATTTTCAATTAAAATTTAGTATTTTTCATTATTTATAAAAACATGAAACTTGTTAGAAAAATATAAAATGTACAACCAATGTAAATTTTGATATACCACTTTCAAATAGGAAACATATTTTTCTAAATAGAATTTATAAAAGTTTCAGAGAGTATATTTAACACCAATGTTCCATTATAAGGCTGCAAAATTGACTTTTTAGAAAAAAATACTTCTTTTATGCGTAATATTTGATTTATTTCTATATCCAATCTAGAAAATAAATAAGATGAATGTTAAAACTTAAATTGAATATATATTTCATTAATACAGTCCAAAATGAGTGACTTTGTTTTTGTTTATTGGTTTAAAACACACTTATGTACATTTAAATAGATTTTCAGAAAAATATTTCCATGTAATTTCCAAAGGGTTTTCCATGTATAAACCTTACATCCATAATTCTATTATTCTAGTTCATACCTACTATTCTAATGGATAGGTTTTAAATTTCCTATTTAAATAATTAAAAATTTTTATTTGAGAAACTCAATGTTGTGTGTAACACAAGACAAGTCAATATTGCATGTGGCGCAAAATTATATTGGTATATCATATAAAGAAAATGTTGACCTCACCTGTTTTGATAATCCCAATTATGCTTTCATATACTTTGATAATCTCAATCTAATGATTTTCTATATATTAATTCTTTCAATCTGTGATCAAGATAATAATAATATTAAAATAATCCCTGAGATATGTTAATCCATGTCTATCTATGTTTACATGAGTTATGAAGTTCTTCTAACCCATTCGGATAAGTTTTGCATAAGACAGACAAGTGTTAAGTCACTAATATGGGTATAACTACTGATATAGAGCTACCAGTACTCAGTCTACCGATAGAATTAGTCTACCGATAGACAGAGTCACTGATAAGCTAAGGTTATCGATATGTACAGAGCTACTGACAGAAACTGAGCTACCGACAGAACAAGTCTACCGATATGCATAAGTCCACCGGTAAGCAAGTCTACCGACAGATTCAGTCTACCGAAAACACTAAGAGCTACCAATACGAGCTACCGACCGGCCTACTGATACACAGACATGACTAATATGAACCAACACACCAGAGCTACCGACATACAAGAGCTACCGATAGACAGAAGTCTACCGATAGAGCCAGTTCACAGATAGTTATCGATAGAGTAAGTCTACCTATACAAGTACAATCACCGACACATCAAGCTACTGATGGAACTAGAGAAACCAATGGAACGAAGTCACTGGTATATAGAGTAACCGATGCAAGATCAAAGAGATACCGATGGAAGGACCTGCTACATAAAGTCTATCGTACACATTTACCAACACGAGCTACTAATTGACCAACCAGTCAAACTCTATACTCTCAATACTATTTATTTATTAAGCTAACGGTTAAATTTGATGTTTTTAATGCATTAAATGATATTTAATGAATTTTGTTTCCATGTCAGGGAACCGTACCTAGTACCCATGCAAAAACTAATCATTCCTTTTTGCCGGAGCTGAAAGCTACAAAAAGGGAAGATAAAGACCTAGCTGGAAGGCAGAGAAGTAGAGAACACTGGGTGTGCATACAACAAGCATCAAGGAACTAAGAAGGCACATTGGTGAAAAAGAAAAGTGCTGAATATCATTCAAACATGGTGCATTTGTGAAAGAAAAAAATCTATACTCTAAGAACACTGGACATACACGAAGCTACTTATTTTCAAGGAGAACACAAGATGCATCTTGAGTGAACTACAACAAAAACTTCATGCACTCAGGCAGCTAAGATGGACCAAGAATCAAAGAAGAAAATGACACTATGTTTTCTGAGTAGAAACCAGAGAAGGACTCAGAAGTTTTTATGACCAACCAAACGAGTCCAGAGCTGCACTGCCAATCACTAGAGCTTTTCTAAACTCTTTCTCACTTACTTTAGTGATTTTATCTTTACATTTTGAGCAGTGTGTATACCCTGTTTATTTTACACACACACTGTCTCCTAAGCTAAACTGGAGGATTCTTAAATCCTCACTCAACTTCATAACCCTTTGTTTCCCACTGTGGATAGTGGTAGAGGTCGAGTAAGACCTGAACAGCCTGTGTGCTGTTGTTTGTTTTTCCCACGAAGAACTGTGGTAGAGGTCTTTGGACCTGGAAAATAGTGTACTGTTGTTTACCCCCGATCCAGGGTGTGGATCAATTTATATAAATTTTTGAGATGACTAAGTCTCGGCTTGAGACTGAACCTCTTGGTTATTTTTGTTGTGCATTTTAATTTAAGTCTATAAGTATACTATATATTTATTTCATATTCCGCTGCTATTACTTTGAAATACAAAACTATTTTAAAGCTACTTTTATAGTTAAATTAGCTTGTGTTTATACTTATTGTAAACCAGTAAGTTAGTTTCAAAAGTTAATTTAATCTTCATATTAAGTCAACTGAGACCTAATCAATCTTTGAGAAACTGATTGAATATTTACACTCTATATAGATTCATTACAGTTTAACTTTGTTTGTAAATTGGGGGATTTTAAGAGAAATAATTTTAACAAATTTTTTTATTGGAACTCAATTCACCCCCTCTTGAGTATCCACTCCGATCAACATTTGGTATCAAAGGGTTTGTTTCTTTTCAAATATTTCAAAACAATCTATGTTTTTAACTGTGATTTTAGTTGCATCTTTAAAGATCTTAAATTTCTGTTAGTTCTACATTTTACCTCTTTAAAACTATTTTCTAAAATCTACCTATGGATAATAGACTAGAGGGTGTTTCTACTAACCGGCCACCTTTCTTCAATGACACAAACTATGCTCAGTGGAAACTTAAAATGAAAATACATTTAGAAAGCATGGGTTTTGATATTTGGACTGCTATAGAATTTCAATATAAAATTACAGAAATTGAAAGAACAACTTGGGATGAACCTACAAAGGCTGCTTACAATAATAATTATAAAGATATGAATGCCCTGTACTGTGATTTAGGATATGAAGAGTTTAATAGAATTTCTTCTTGCAAAACTGCTTATGAAATATGGGATACTTTGGGTGTTTCTCATAAAGGAACAACCAATGTTAAAGAAATGCAATTGAATACTTATACTATTAAATATGACAATTTTAAAATGAAAAATGATGAAACTATTTATAATATGTATCTCAAGTTTAATGAGATAGTCAATACAATGAGTTCACTTGGAAAAGCTGTTCCAGCTAAGGAACAAATTATGAGGATACTGAGATGTCTTCCAGAACGATGGAGGGGCACTTCTGTTTCAATCAGAGAGTCATGTGACATTGGAGAACTGCTAGTAAAATAGATTATTGGTAAATTAATGATGTATGAGGAAGAACTGAAGGTGAATAAGGAGGAATATGATGAACCTAAGAGAAAATCCGTACCTTTCAAGTCTACTGCCTCTAAGAGTAAAGAAAAGGAGAAAATGCAAATAAAAACTGAAAGTTTAACAAGTGAAGATTCAAACTCTGATAGTGATGCTGAGATGGCTCAAATATCCAGGAGATTCAAGAAGTTTTATAGGTTGAATAAATTATTAAGGAAATCTAACTACAAAGGAAAGTATAATAACAAGGGACAGTGGAAGAAGGATTGGAAGAAAGCTGACAAGAATGATGAAATAGTCTGCTATGAGTATAAAAGGAAAGGACACATCAAGGCTGATTGTCCAAAATTAAAAGTCAAAAAGAAATATGATTATAAGGAAAATAAGTACAAGAGAGCTATGAAAACAACCTGGAGTGCTTCGGAGGATAACACAAGTGAATTTGAAGTTTCTGATTTTGAGAAGAATCATGCCAACATGTGTTTCATGACCAACACATCTGAGGTAACTTTAGATACTCCTGTTTTAAATTCCTATTATTCTGGAGATGATGCAGACTCTGATTCTGATTCTGAAAACATGACTAGTGAGGAATTATTTGAATATTGTAATATGCTGAAAGAGACATGCAATGAAATTAAGGATAAATACAAATCATTGAAGAAACAACATGCTCTCACTACTACTGTTAAAACCGAACCTACTATTGAAAAAGAGAAGAATGATCAACTGTTAAAGGAAAATACAGAACTGAAAATGTCAAATGATAAACTTATAAAAGACTTAGAGAAGTTTACAAATGGAAAGGATACACTAACTCAAATGCTAGGAAAACAAGTGGCACCAAAATACACTACTGGAATAGGCTATAAACCTGGATAGAGACAGCTTATTAAGAATAGATTTATTCCTAAATCTGGACAGAATACTGCTAGTTCAAGTTATGGAAATACCTATGTTTCAACCAGTTATTCATATGGTTATAGATAAAATAAAGTTTATCTTTCAAAATCTATTGATTCTGTAAATTATATGAGACCCATAAGACAAATATGGGTACCTAAAGCTTTGATTTCTAACCTTTATGGACCCAAGAAGATCTGGGTACCAAAATCATTTCCTATCTAAATCTGTTTTATAGGAAACATGCTTAAATAGTTCTCACAAGAAGGTATGGTACTTGGACAGTGGATGTTTAAGAAATATGTTTGGAGATTATTCATGTTTCAAAAGATTAATAAAGGTTGATGGAGGCCATGTCACCTTTGGTGATAATTCTAAAGGAAAAATCATCGGCCTAGGCTAGATTGGTAACTCTAATTCAGTTTTAATTTCTAAAGTTTTATTTGTTGATGGACTTAAGTATAACATGTTAAGTATTTCTCAATTATGTGATGATGGATTTAATGTGAAATTTGAAAATTATTCTTGTAATGTTTTTAATTCTCAAAATGTTTTAGTATTTTCTACTTTAAGAAATGAAAATTTTTATGCAGTTGATTTAAATTCTCTAGCTAAGTAAAATGTTACTTGTTTAAATGATTTTTATAAAGAATATTGGATTTGGCACAGAATATTAGGACACTGAAACATCTATTCACTTAGAAAATTAACTAGGAAGAACTTAGTTAGAGACCTACCTAAACTTGAATTCCCAAATGACAAAGTTTGTAATCCCTGTCAAAAGGAAAAGCAACATAAAGTTTCTTTTAAATCAAATAAAGAAGTTTCAACTTCTCAACCTCTCGAGTTGGTTCACATGAAATTTTTTGGACCCTCAAGAGTTTCTAGTTTAAATGGGAAGCACTATGTCTATGTTCTAGTAGATGACTTTTCTAGATATAATTGGGTATACTTCTTAGCTCACAAAAGTGAAGCCTGTTCTTACTTTGTTAAATACTCCAAATCTGTAGAAAATCTTAGTGGACTTAAGATTAAAACCCTGAGAAGTGATCATGACCGTGAGTTTAAAAATCAAGAGTTTGAATCTTATTTCTTACAAAATGGCTATAGTCACAACTTTTCTGCTCCTAGGATACCTCAACAGAATGGTGTAGTAGAAATAAGAAATAGAACCCTTCAAGAAATAGCTAGAACCATGCTTAATGAATACGACCTGCCTATTTACTTTTGGGTTGAAGCTGTGAATACAGCTTGTTATATTATTAACAGAGTCTTAATTAGACCAGTTCTTAAGAAGACCCCATATGAGTTGTGGAATAATAGAAAACCTAAAGTTAGTTACTTTAGAGTATTTGGCTGCAAATTTTTTATTCTTAATACAAAGGATAATCTGGACAAGTTTGCTTCTAAGAGTGATGAAGGAATTTTTCTTGGTTATTATTTAACTAGAAAATCCTATAGAGTATTTAATAAAATAACCAAATGTGTGTAAGAATCTTTTCACATCAAGTTTGATGAAACTGATCCACATGAGCCTAAAATCTCTCTTGAAAATTTTGAGGAAGATTTGAGTGTTCTGGACCTTAATTATAAATCTAAAGAACCTGCTGTAAAAACATCCAGTTCTGGACATATTCTAGAATCTTCTGGTATATAACCCAAACTTAGAGATGAAACTGAAATTTCTAGTCCTACCTTTACTAGATCAACAAGGATTCTAAAGAACCATCCTTTGTATGCTGTTGTAGGTAATCTTGATAGAGGGACACAGACTAGAGCTTCTCTAAGAAATCAGGTTGAACATCAAGCCTTTCTTTCACATCTAGAACCTAAAAATGTCAATGATTCTATCAATGATGAATTTTGGGTAATGTCTATGCAAGAAGAGTTAAATCAATTTTAAATAAACAAAGTCTGGGAATTAGTTGACAGACCTAAGGACACTTTAACAATAGGCACGAAATGAGTTTTTAGAAACAAAGTTGATGAATCTGGAAACATAGTTAGAAACAAAGCTAGGCTAGTTACACAATGATATTGTCAAGAGGAAGGTATAGACTATGAGGAAACCTCTGTACCTGTAGCCAGATTAGAAGCCATTAGGATCTTACTTTCCTATACTGCTCATCTGAATTTCAAGTTATATCAAATAGATGTCAAAAGTGATTTTCTAAATGGTTTTATAATTGAAGATGTTTTTGTTGAAAAACCACCTGGATTTACTAATCCTCATTTTCCAAATCAAGTTTTTAAAATTTATAAAGCTTTATATGGTCTAAAACAAGCTCCAAGATCTTGGTATGATAGACTTAGTAATTTTCTTAGTTCAAAAAGTTTTACTAAAGGGATTGCTGATCCAACTCTTTTTATTAAAAGAATTTATAAAGATGTTTTAATAGTACAAATCTATGTTGATGATATTATTTTTGGATCTTCCAAACACTCTTTATGTACTGATTTTTCAAAATTTATGAAAAATGAGCTTGAAATGAGTTTAATGGGAGAACTTAAATATTTTATTGTATTTCAAGTTTTCCAAAATAAAGATGGTATTATTTTGAATCAAAGTAAATATACAAAGGATCTTTTAAAATGTTTTGGTTTGGATAGTATTAAGGAAAGTGAAACTCCTATGAGTACTGTTTGTAAATTGGATGCAGATGAAACTAGAAAACCAGTGGATCAAACCAATTACAGAGATATGATTGGAAGCTTACTTTACCTTACTGCTAGTCGACCAGATATTTTGTTTAGTGTGTGTATGTGTGCAAGATTTCAAGATAATCCAAAATAATCTCATTTACTTGCTGTTAAATGAATTTTTAAGTATCTTAAACATACTGTAAACTTAGGTTGGTTTTACCCAAAAGGGAAACCATTTGAGTTAATGAGTTATTCAGATGCTGATTTTGCTGGTTGCAAGTTGGATAGAAAACGAACTTCAGGAACATGTCACTTATTGGGAAAATCCTTAGTATCTTGGTGTATTAAAAAGAAGAATTCTGTAGCATTATCCACTGCTGAAGCAGAGTACATAGCTGCTGGTAGTTTCTGTGCACAAATTCTGTGGATGAAACACACTCTTTTGGACTATGGATATGACTTTAAGCACATTTCAATCAACTGTGACAACACTAGTGTAATAAATATCTCGAAGAACCCTGTGTCTCACTCTAGGACCAAACACATTGATGTAAGGCACCATTTCTTGAGAGATCATTACCAAAAGGGTGATATAATTCTTGAGTTTATAGGTACTGAACATCAATTAGCTGGCATCTTCACTAAACCTTTGAGTTCAGATAGGTTAAGTTACATTAGACATGAGTTAGGTATGTTTAACCTTGATCTGTAGCTAACCTCAACGATGTGAAATTCTCACCGATGTGAAATTATCACCGATGTGAAATTCTCACCGATGTGAAATTCTCACCGATGTAAAATTATCACCGATGTGAATCCTCACCGATGTAACCCTCACTGATAGGAATTCTCACTGATAGACCCTACCGATAAGTGCGCTGTTTTAAAACTTCTGTCTGCCACCAGAATCTGAATCGTTTCTACTTTATTTCATTTTATTTATTTATTTATTTTATGATTCCTAAATGATAAAACTAAAGTCCGAGCTACTTCTCAATCCACCGAGCCTCGAACCTTTACCCTCAAACCTTAGCTCCCGAATCCTTAGAGAACCCTAAATCCTTCAAACCAACGATGGAAAAAACCAAACTTCCTACCATCAGAGATGAATCTGTTGAGACGAAAACAAAGAAGCATAAGACCGAGCAAGAAGCAAGTGGTAGTGGTAATGTTGCTAGAACTAGGTCGGGGAGATGACTAGTGAATTTTCATCTGCAAAATCGAGTTATTGTGATTGAAAAGGAGCTATGTGTAGAATGGCTGCTGCCTAGAAAATCCTTAGTGCTCGAAGTACTTGAAGATCAAAAATGGTTAGAGTGTTTTTCGAACAACAATGGTCCCTAATTTCCAAAATTAGTGAAACAATTTTACGATTTTGTAACCTTTGAGAAATCGGAGAATGAAAATCGAGTAACCTATTTTGTGAATGGAAAGGAGATGTCGTTTTCATCTGTTGAATGGGATGAGTGCTTAAAAGTTCCACATGAAGGAGTATCAGTATATTTCTCGAGATCCATGCCACCTACTAGTGATATTTTCGACTATGAGACTGCTTTGGAAGAGCTGACTGGTGATGGAAGTCAAAGACAAGTAGTTGCTGCAGAAATGGATGGAGAGAACAGACTGCTGTTCAAATTTGTTCAACATGTATTGATACCGAGGAGAGGAGACTTTTCCAATTTGAGATATTAGGATATCTATCTCCCGAACCTCTTAAGACATTGTGTAAAAGTTAATTTGTGCAGATTGCTGATGATCCAAATGGAAGATATGACAAGGCAGAAATCAAAGAAAAATGCCCTATTCTTTTCTAAATTGATCTCTGTGATGATTAAAGTAAAAGGGGTAGCTGAGTCTCAAGATGAGACAGTAGTAGTGAAGAATAACTTTTGTATCACATCCATAGTGTGAAAATACATGAGGATAAATTGGAACCCCTGGAGAAGAGAATGGGTCAATGATGACCAGAAGGTATATGACAAATTCAATCATGTGGATCATCCTTCAAGACCAAAGGATGTGAGGGATCCAGGTCTGGGACCTGATGAAGAGGAGCCAGAATATAGTGATGATTCAGAAGAGGAAGAGTCCTCTACTGATGAAGGAGGAGATCATGACTTACCTCCTAGCCCAGCTCCTGAAGATCCAGATCAAGATAAATCAGATAAAGAAGAAGCTGCTTTAGAGGATGTTGAAGTGGCTGCTGTAGAGAATGAAGAAGATGTTCATGAAAGTGAAGCATCTATGTTAGCTAATTTGAGCCTGAGTCCAGTGATTGGACAATCTTTAGTTCCTACTACGGATGCAAATGAGGTTGACATACCCTTACCTAATCCTGAAGACCCTCCTGCTATTGCAGAGGAATAATTGATAGTGGAAGATTCTCCTCAGGATGAAAGACCTGCTAAGAATGCTGCTGAGAATGTTTATGAGAATGTGTTATCCTAATTGAGGATGCACCCATTGAGGGGGAGCATCAAACCAATGCTAGAAGTGTTAAAGTGGGTGTGGGAATTTAAGATTGGGCAGAAGGCCCAGGTTTTGTAGTCTGTGGTTTAGACTATCCAGATTCAGATAATGAGGCATCTCACAATAGACCAAAGATTGTTTATAATATTGAATATGAGTTGTTTCCTGAAGATGTAGTCCGAATGCATGACCAGGATACTAAGAAAAATCTTAAGGATAGTTTTCTGGAAGAGGTAAAGAAGATGGAAGTTTCTCTGGTCTCTTCAGTTTAATCGATCATGACTGACTCAGTGGTCAGTTTAGCATCTGAAAGAGTACCCACTGCAGTTGCACCTGCTGATATGATCACAAGGGATGATATGGAATACTTGAAGGATGAACTGAAAGAATATTTTAATTCCTCAGTTACTGATATGAATCTTTGTTTTTCTAAAGAGATGAGGATGTTGGAAAGATCATTTGAACTCTCTATAGGTTTTAATTTTTCAACCTTCATGGCAGAAATAGTGGAAGAAGTTAAAGACTTCCAGGCTCAAGAAACTAGACTTGAAGCAGATCTTAAAGCTTTAAGGAAATTGGTTATCTCTTTGGAATCTTATATGAGCTCAAAATCCCAAACAGACAAGGAATTAGCCTATATCAAGAGTGTGGTGAGCCAGATGGTTTCATTGTTTAAAGGTTTCAAAACTTCTATGAAAGATCATATTAAAACCCAGGATTCCCAAGTTCAAAATATTATTAGTGGGTTGACAAAAATCTTCAAAGAGACTATATCTTTCTCTGTTGGTTCTCTTGCATCTAAAACTTCAGTGGATTTGAATCAGTTTTGAGCTATGATGAAGGAGGAGCTTGGTTCAGCTTCAACCAGTGGCTCTGTGGACTCATCCGAGCTGAGAAGCATTGTGCTCTCTACTAGAGATTCAGTAAGAGAAATAATGAAGATAGTCCAAGACTATATGAGAGAAGCATCTACCTCTCATAAATAAGTGAAAGATAAGGTGGAATCTTATTTCTCTAATATTTTCACCAAAAATCAACTCCACAATCACTTCAAACTTCTATTAGAAAATATGAAGCTGCCTCCTGTCAATAAATCTTTCAGAGAACAAGTTAGCAAGCTAAGGGAATTGACTCCAACATTGGACAAGTTTATGAAGAACAAGGATGACTTCATATTAGCTATGGAGAGAGGAGGAGGAATAATTATGGATTTCAGAAATCTGTTGCTGCCTTTTCTACATGTTGATGCTAGGCCAGTAATTGTCCCTCCTGATTTTCCTGCCTCTACCTATACTGCTTCTCCAGTTCAGATGACTCCTGCCCAAGCAATTCAAAGCCTCCCGCCTATGATAACACAAAGGAATCCTCAGTACAGACCAGGAACAGTTTGTGTGGCTCAGCCTCCTTTGATCATTTCCGGAATTCCTAAGCCCTCACCTGCTTCCACTTCACCTGAATCCTCTTCTGCTCCCAAGGGAAAATCTCACATTGAGG
The DNA here is from genome assembly GCA_963277665.1 of Viscum album. Lineage (NCBI taxonomy): Eukaryota > Viridiplantae > Streptophyta > Magnoliopsida > Santalales > Viscaceae > Viscum > Viscum album. The sequence continues at coordinate 1,263,463,693 of OY728151.1, read as the reverse complement.
ATGTGGATTGAACCAGTAGCTAGACTGTTTTATAGGAATCCATTGTATTTTGTTTATTTCTTTGTACATTATCTGGAACATGAAATGAAAATGGTTTTTCATCTATTTTCTCATTTTTATTTTTATTCCTATTATCTTTGGTTTCCAACTTTTTGATTATCACAAAGGGGGAGAAATATTTTACCATGATTTTAAAAAGGGGGAGAAATACTCTCTAAGCATCAAAGAGGGAGAAATATTCACCCAGGGGGAGAGATATTAATGAAAGGGGGAGAAATTTTATCTAAGGAAAAGCTATCATGCTTTACTCCTTTGATACTGTTACATTTCATCCTCTGATACCATTTTCTCTAACTCTCTGATGCCACTAAAATTTACTTTTGATATCATTACATTTAATTTTATCTTTTATACTATCACATTTTCTTCCACCTCTGATCCTTTATGTTCTATAACATACTGTTTCTTTGAGATAATTGCATTTAATGACATATCCTCTGATACAACTACTCACTATTTTTAAAAATGATAATATCATAGGTTGTGATTATCAAAAAGGGAGAGATTGTTGACCTCACCTGTTTTGATAATCCCAATTATGCTTTCATATACTTTGATAATCTAAATCTAATGATTTTCTATATATTAATTCTTTCAATCTGTGATCAAGATGATAATAATATTAAAATAATCCCTGAGATATGTTAATACATGTCTATCTATGTTTATATGAGTTATGAAGTTATTCTAACCCATTCGGATAAGTTTTTCATAAGACAGACAAGTGTTAAGTCACTAATCTGGGTATAGCTACTGATATAGAGCTACCGATACTCAGTCTACCCATAGACTTAGTCTACCAATAGACAGAGTCCCTGATAAGCTAAGGTTACCGATATGTACAGAGCTACTGACAGAAACTGAGCTACCGACAGAACAAGTCTACCGATATGCATAAGTCCACCGGTAAGCAAGTCTACCGAAAGATTCAGTCTACCAAAAACACTAAGAGCTACCGATACGAGCTACCGACCGGCCTACTGATACACAGACGTGACTAATATGAACCGACACAACAGAGCTATCGACAGACAAGAGATACTGATAGACATAAGTCTACCGATAGAGCCAGTTCATAGATAGTTATCGATAGAGTAAGTCTACCGATACAAGTACAGTCACCGATACATCGAGCTATCGATGGAACTAGAGCAAGCAATGGAACGAAGTCACTGGTATATAGAGAAACCGATGCAAGATCAAAGAGCTACCGATGGAAGGAACTACTACACAAAGTCTACCGTACACATTTACCAACACGAGCTACTAATTGACCAACCAGTCAAACTCTATACTCTCAATAATATTTATTTATTAAGATAATGGATACATTTGATATTTTTAATGAATTCAATGATATTTAATGAATTCTGTTGCCATGTTAGGGAACCGTACCTAGTACCCATGCAAAAACTAATCATTCCTTTTTGCCGGAGCTGAAAGCTACAAAAAGGGAAGATAAAGACCTATCTGGAAGGAAGAGAAGTAGAGAACACTGGGTGTGAATACGACAAGCATCAAGGAACTAAGAAGGCACACTGGTGAAAAAGAAAAGTGCTGAATATCATTCAAACAAGGTGCATTTGTGAAAGAAAAAAAATCTATACTCCAAGAACACTGGACATACACAAAGCTACTTATTTTCAAGGAGAACACAAGATACATATTGAGTGAACTACAATAAACACTTCATGCACTCAGGCTGCTAAGATGGACCAAGAATCAAAGAAGAAAACGACACTCTATTTTCTGATCAGAAACCAGAGAAGGACTCAGAAGTTTTTCTGACCAACCAAACGAGTCCAGAGCTGCACTTCCAATCACTAGAGCTTTTCTAAACTCTTTCTCACTTTCTTGTGATTTTATCTTTACATTTTGATCAGTGTGTAGACCCTGTTTATTTTACACACACACTATCTCCTAAGCTAAATTGGAGGATTCTTAAATCCTCACTCAACTTCATAACCCTTTGTTTCCCACTGTGGATAGTGGTAGAGGTCGAGTAAGACCTGAACAACCTGTGTGCTGTTGTTTGTTTTTCCCACGAAGAACTGTGGTAGAGGTCTTTGGACCTAGATAATAGTGTATTGTTGTTTACCCCTGATCTAGGGTGTGGATAAATTTATATAAATTGTTGAGAGGACTAAGTCTCTGCTTGAGACTGAACCTCTTGGTTATTTTTGCTGTGCATTTTAATTTAATTCTATAAGTATACTATATATTTATTTCATATTCCGCTGCTATTACTTTGAAATACAAAACTATTTTAAAGATACTTTGATAGTTAAATTAGTAAGTTTTTATACTTATTGTAAACCAGTAAGTTAGTTTCAAAAGTTAATTTAATCTTCAGATTAAGTCAACTAAGACCTAATCAATCTTTGAGAAACTGATTGAACATTTACACTCTATATAGATTCACTACAGTTTAACTTTGTTTTTAAACTGGGGGATTTTAAGAGAAATAATTTTAACAGAAATTCTTATTGGAACTCAATTCACCCCCCTCTTGAGTATCCACTCCGACCAACATAAAAGTTAACTTGGTGTGGCGTGGAACATAAGAAATCAAAGAAAATTAATTTATTCGAAAAAAAGTTCATAAAAACTCTTGTTATTACATTTTTACTCATCAGGCTACTCTAAATGTGTTTTAGAGTTAATAAAAATGTTTTTTGGATTAGTATTCACAAGGTAATACATATTATGTGATACAAGGTTAAGTTAATGAAACATTTCAAAAAATGTTTGGGAATATATTGAAAGTATTTAAGGTCCTAGTAAATGTTGGATATTAAAGGATATATTACATAAATCTACATATATATATATGATATATAAAATATATATGTTATATTTTATGAAGATTATGATTTACATGCATGGGGTGTATCATTCCAGGTAGCATACAACTTGATAATCAATCATTTATGGATATATTACATAAATCTACACATATATATATGATATATAATATATATATGTTATATTTTATGAAAATTATGATTTACATGCATGGGGTGTATCATTCCAGGTAGCATACAGCTTGATAATCAATAATTTATATTGGATCTCATTAAATGTTTAGTTTTATAAGTTGAAATGAGAGAGGGTAGTTTTATTAATATAATGAATGCGTAAAATGAAAGATGATTTACCTAATACATTTAAATGCATGACTCAATACATGAAGTATCAAAGAGAATCCCCAATGAATTTTTAAACTATACTTTAATGCAATGGTGTGGGGTGCCCTCCTAATAGGTACTAGGATTAACCTCTCTGTAACCTAATGATTTTTACATATTTTTCCTTGGAACTATGATGTTACCACACATAATTGATATATATCCAACATCTATGATGATATATTTAGATCAATCCGGGGATACATCTAGAGGTTTGAGGCTTTTTTCTAGAACTTTTGTGACCTTACTCAAACACATTGAATAATGATAAATTCTATAGTTGAAGTTTCATTAATGAATGATATGAAATATATACAATGTTCTTCGTATCGGTTTACATAGGAAGTTTTCATATATTATGCATGATAGATCATTAAACTATAGATATTATATGCTTCCTCTGGATCTACCTATCATTACTAAATTCATTTAACCTCTAAAAATAAAATTTCAATTCTTTAGTCCCTAATATATTAGGGAGATGAATTGAATTTAAACCGATGATGATTTATGTGATCACTAATTTTTCCATTCCATATTCAGTATTCGTGATTCGAATCATTTTTGGGAATGTGGGATTCTATCAATGGTCTATGAGGGTTTTTAAAAAAATTCCCAACCTTCAAAATCCTTTCTACTAAAGATGTTATTTTTGAGTTCGATGAAGAATTAATCAAGGAATTTTAGTTACTAAAGAAAAATATAATAGAGGCCCAAATCATGATTTCTCTAGATGGGAACGATCTATTCAAGATTATATGTGTTTAAAATGATTATGAAATAGGGGAAGTGTATGTATTTTGATACGATCATATATTCTGACTGATTTATTATGAAATTCATTCCCTGAATAAGGACCAAATCAATTATACTACCACAATGAAAGATATTTTTGTGGGGGTATTTTCATTTGATATATTTTTATAATATTTGTTTTTGTGAAAGGTAATTTTCTATAATAGTCATAATACCTTTAAAAAACAATTAAACAAGAAGGATGATATGCCAAAATTAATATAGTGAGTGATCCAACATCAAGAATCAGATATAGAAATCTATGACAAAAGAGGTACTATGAGACACATTGTCAATCACTTATCTTAATTTGAGTTTTATCACCATGAAAGAGAAAATAGTAGACAGATCTAATAATATTTCTTAGATGATAAGATATTTCATTAAATAGAGACACATAGACCATGGTTTCAGATATTTAATATTACATAGTTATGGGAATGATACACCAAAATCTCTATTTCCAATAAAATAAGTGATTTTCAATCAAAGTGAATAATTATGTTTTTGAGTATTCTCATTTATTTCGATCATATGGAGAATGAATTATATTTAATTACATGTTAGAGGTGGAGGTACATAGAAAATTAGACTTCCAAAATTATTTCTTATCTAATTGAAACTATGGATGAGATGAAACCATTGAAAATATTTAATAATCTAGGTTATTTTATCCCACAATACAAAATGATTTCGGAAACATCATATCCGGATTTGATTGATGTTAATGCTTTTAGAAAATTTCCCATCAAGAAGAAATGAAATGACACCCTATTATAGATATAAACATATTTTATGTTTGGGATATTGATATTAAAGTTACATTACACCCACTTACAATAATACAAACATTCATATGTGAGTACAATATGATTCCATGTGGGTAGATGTAACACCCTGAGATTTAATATTATATTTCCCTAATATATTTGATTTCTTAGATATCTTGTGTTATATGAAACACTAATTTCAAATGAAGCCCGATATTCTATTAAAATATTTAGTAATAGTGATTTCCTATAAATTATATTGGTATGTATAAATAAGAATAACTAAATAATGAAAATTATCTGGTTTATGAATGAATAAAATAATTTCATTAGTTATCAATTGACTAGAAAAGAAAATAAGAATCATTTGAAGGTAAAAGAGAAGTTTTCTTGAAATAATATTTTTATAAAAAAAATATGTTTCAATTTTAATGAATAAAGTTGACCAATAATGGCGAATTATTTTAAATAAATTTATTTAATATATATTCTTTGATAATTATCTAATATTTTCTTGTAATTAGTTTATAATAAAACCATTTTTTTTATTTTCAACACATTTTGAATATGTATTTTAATAATAATTTCTAGAACTTGGAGAGATTTAATTTGATAAAATGGTCTCCAAATTTATAATTAAGTGGTCCAAATTTTTTAAATAGGTCCCTTTTACTTTTAGGCAAAAATAATAATAACTATGGTAAAATTTATCACCTTAGTTAATGGTAAATCGGGGTAATCTAGGATAAAAAAGTGATAAGGCCACATTTTTATCATATTAATTCTCATTTTATTAATAAAATTCAACCCAGATCACCTTAGTCATGAAATTGAATTGTTTAATGGATACTTGCCTATGAAAAATACCTATATAATATTTAAATCAAAGAAAAATACAAAATGTTTGTCTCTTATTTTTGAAAATGTATTATGTTACCATATATGGACAAAATAATGTTATGTGTGAATATTTTTAGTGTAATGAAATTATTTCCATGATGGAAATTTATTTCTAATTTTTATTAATTTTATAATTACCTTAATCTTGAATGCAACACCAATGTAGTATTTCTCTAATTAATAAAAAATAGAAAACAAAATATTAAAAATATTAAAAATTATTAAATAGGAAGGGTTTATAGTATTATAAGAATATTATAGATCATTATGAAATGTTAGTGTTTAATTAAAGAACAATATTATAATTCTAACTTTGTCTTGGTGTTTTTAAAATCTAATTAAATGAATAGTTCCAAAATTGATATTAATGAGATTTTATGGAAATAATATGTTATTAAATAATTTTTAAATTATAAAAATATTTAAATAGGCCAATTAGGGTAAAATATGACCGAAAATATCATATATTTTCCATTTATGAGTAGATATTTACCATATAAGTAAAATTACATCCTTTTAAGAGTGAAAAGGTTATTAGTACTGTTATAGTTAATATAGGATTACTAAGGAGTTAAACCAAAATACATGGTTTGATACACCAAATAAACCTATAAAAATTCTATTTTATGATGGTATTATAAATTAATCATATCCATAAATTGAAAATCAAGAAATTTTGAATAATTTTTCTTGATAATGGATTTTTTATATTTTATTATTTTAAGAAATTTCAACAGTGTCATCTCTCCCACAAATAAATAGACACTTCTCATTTATCATATTTACACTACATAGATCATTTTAGATCAACCAAAAAGAAACTATTTATATTAAAAAGATACTTATCCACATTATATAGTTTTTTTCATTCCCAAAATCCAACCCTTATGCCCTTAAGAGGAGATCCAAAGGAGTTCTTCCAAATAAGTGGTAACCACATTAACCAATAACTTTCTTGATTTTACATATTCTTTTTTCCTAATAAATATATGGTATTTATTGTAAAATGGTATAATAAGTATCTTAAATATACTAACTTTTTTTAATTATTATTAAAAAACTATTATCCACTCTCTTTCCCATCAAATGACAAGTGAAAGTATTATATATGTGTACATACATCTTACCATCTCAATGTAGCGATACAATTTATTTTTCATCACCATAATTTATTGATGGTAATTATGATGTTTTTAATATCAATATATGATATTTATGAAATAATTAAACTTCTGGAATTATAATTTCATATCAACCTTATTAACTTTTATACCCTTGGGAATTGATAATGTCATTCATGCATATGTGTGGACTGCCACCTCCATGAAATGATGTGATTCATTTTTCATTAATATTTTAAATAGATGATAATAAGGTTTTATTTTATGAATTTATATTATCTGTATGATATAATAATATTTTTATAATGTTTTAGAAATATGTATCTTTCTTTCATTCCATCCATCCGAAAATAAAAATAGTGTTCATGCATATGTAAGCACTGCCTTATCAAGGAATGATGTAATTAGTTTTTCTATATATAACTTTTAAAGATTACTATAAATTAATATATAATGATTATATATTATATTTATATAATTACTAATGTTATAGAGATTATGAAAACTTTATTAATTTAAAAATAACAAAAGTACTGAACTAAAACATACATGAAAAACAATGTAATTATTATCTGAAATAGATATTTTAACTAAGAATTATTAATAAATAGATGATAAAATATTTTTAGTCATATATGGTATGATATATATGAGTAAGGTAATATAATATATATATATATATATATAACAAATATATATTTATTATTAAAGAGGTTTGGGAACATAAGAAATAATTTTAATCTCAGGTAAGGGGTTATCCGCAATCTCATCACTAATCAGGATTGTTTAGGTTTATGTATCCATTGCGGAAATTATTTTATATTTCTATCATAAACCAAATATATTTTCTTATACTCTGGTCATTATTGAACTTTTCAAGTAATATAACCATTTTTATCTCTTTGGTACTTAAAATTATTGATATTGTTTTTAATAAAATCCGATTTTATTTCCCTCTTTGGTTGAAGATCATTTTTCTTCCATATCCATGTTTTCTAAAAAATATATAAAAAATTCATTTACTTAAAAAAATGATTTTTTAATTATATTTTTACCCCTATTTTACATTTTAAACGTATTTTAAGAGGAAAATTTCTTTCAAAATGAGGTAATTTTTCACTTTTTTAAAAGGAATGTTTTTTAACATAAAAAACTTGAACAAAATATCACACTGTCATAACAGATCAATAATTTGAAGCATCCATTACATGTTAAAAATTATATTATAAAAATTTTCGTTAATATTTGGGAAATATTTATCTATGTGATTTCAAATTGAAAAGGAAAATTTCTTCAAGAATTTTTCTAGTATTTTAATTTATGTCATCTTCCATTGTTGAATGTTATACTTTATTAAGTATATAATCTTATAATACCAAAAAATTTAATTATTTTTATGGTTTATGATGTGTTTGAATGGGAAAATTATAAATATTTTATAATCCATTTCTTCCCATATTTATAGTTATTGATTTTTAAGTAATGTTAATTAAGTTACCTTATTTATTCTTATGAGGAATGCATTGAACTTATTTTGTGATGGGTGGGGCTCGAAATAACATAGTCCCTCAATGCATCAGTAGGTCCCATGAGAAAAACTAGCTTGGGTTTTGGCTGAGGCCTTATCAATTTATATAAGATGTCATGGCATGTGTCCTTGAAGGCATGTTTATGATATATTGGGATGAGGCCTCGATGATAGGTTTTAGATGTTTGGAATTTAGCATTATATCATTATGAAACAAGTTATTAATTACCATGTGATTATTGGAGTAGTTTTTATATTCATGGATCATTTTTTTATCACATGTGATTATTTATATGGTATTATTTTATTATCATTTATTTCCATTCATATTATTCATTCCTTATTTAGCTTCCACTATATGCATACCCTTACTAAGAGTTTCAGATGAGCTAATTATTTTGGTTCCTTTCTCTAGTATTCCAAGATATATTTTTTGATCGAAATTATATGATATTCTAGAGGGAATAAATATGATCCCAAAGAAAATACTTTGTCCTATTTTATGTCTTCAAATGCAATGTGGTAATTAAATACGTTTCTAGTTTACTAAGACTAATAAACTATTTAGTCCTTCGGGATGTGATTTATTTCATTTATTACAAATGTAATAAAGTGACCACCCATTATGGGATACAAGGGTTAGGTTATTTATAGTTGGAATTAGAGTAAGTTTTGTAGAAACCATGGGGATTATATTTTTTAAAAAATAGATTAGGTTACTTAACCTTATGGTGAACCTTGTGAATATTATTGAAGAATCCAATTTTATGGTTTTTAGATTATGTATACCTAAATTTCAAATTTATATTAACTGTTTCACTAATTTTTAAATTATACATTATGATTCATAATGTTACAATCTAATATAGTGTATTCCATTATTTAGAAATAGAACTTAGATGAAGGAATGAAAACTATATCAATATATGTAATCCATGTATTGATTTCCATATTGGGAAAGATAATAATGATAGAGTTGGAGCTATAGAAAAATTTGAATAAATTATAACAATATTGGGATAGATGGATCTGTTTATTAATAATAACCTTTATCTAATAGAGAATATTGTTGATCCAAAATGTGGGGTAATAATGTTAGACTACTTCAAGCATCAGCAACCCCCATCATTCAATAGGAATATAAATCCATTTATATCCAAGTAATGGATAAGTTCCTTAGAGAAGATATTTCTCTCTTTGAGAAGTAATTAAAATGAAAAAAAATTTATGGTATTGTATCATCTATTAGGGGATACAAATCAATTATGGTCATTGATTCAAATCAATAAGGGTGAGGATGAAGTAGAAAGCATCGAATGAATGGATTTTATGGATTTTTTTATGGAAATATATTTTTTTTGTGAACAAGGTAGAGGAAATTTTACTATGAATGCAGCTAACATTCCAAGGTTATAAAGGCACATTTCAAACAATATATGTAATCTAAAGAGTAATTTTGATCATTTATTTTATGGGATTAAATGAATTTATTTAAGGTAACTAATATCCAAAAAATTCTCATCGTATGAGGACATAGTATCATGTGTTATGGAGATGGAGAATAAATTATCAATGTATTATTTCCTTGAAGGAAATCAAGATAATAAGAGGATGAAAAAAAAAACAATTGATATAGCAATAATAGAAAAAAGAATTTTTCAACATGTGGAACTTGTGGGAAGAAACAACATGGTATATGTTTAAAAGTAAAATGAGTTTACTTTATGTGTGGATAAAAAGGTCAAAATTCTAATGAATGAAAGGGTAAGGGAGAATCCATAAAAGTAAATTGATTTAAATATAAATATATGGGAAACTATTACAACCAACTCCCAAAACATCAATAAGATTTACCAAAAAATAATCCAAGGGGAGAAGGAAATTCTTATGAAATCAATACATCCAAAATTGAAGTTCCTATAGATTTGGTAAAAGGTATACTTATCATCAACTCAAGAATTGAAAATGTTTTATTTCATTCTGGTTTTAACCACTCTTGTATATCTAAATAATTTTATATGGGTATCAAATTACCACCTTAATGATTAGATATTAATTTTTATATGGGAATTCATAATGGTATGATGGATACTTTCAAGTGTACAACAGCTCTCTAATGAAAGTTTATCAGAATATACTTCCTAAACTTCCTATTATTATCCCTCTAGTTGAATATTATATTATATTAAGAATGTATTGGATTCCCCTGCATAAATACCACATCTTGATTTGAGAATGGGAAGTAATGTTTGACATTCTAAACTAATATATGATCTTCTATAATTGTGATGATAAATATACACTTATAATGAAAACCATATCAATTATATGTCTCATGATCACTATTAAAAGGGGTGTTTATATAAGATGGTCGGTGAAAAACTCATATAAATGATATTACCACTGTGTTAGAGTTTTTTGATGTCTTTAAATTATAATTTCATGGTCTTACATTGAATCCTAAATTTGAGTTTTCAATATAACTCATACATGGTGCTAAAACTATTTGGAAAATTTAACATAGAAACATGTCGATTGTGTCGCCGGAATTGAAGATGAAATTCCAAGAGAATATTGACTAGGTATTTATTCATCCATGTGTATAACCTTGGGGTGCACTTATTCTTTTTTTAAGAATAAATATGGATAAATGTGTCTCTGTATTGATTATTGATAACTTAAGAAAATAACTATCACAAACAAGTATCTTTTACCCCACATTGATGACTTGTTTGATCAAATTCATGGAGATAAATACATTTCAATGATTTTACTTCATTATGGATATCAAAATTTGAGGTTAAAGAAGGATAATATCCCTAAGAAAACATTCTGTACTTGGTATCAATGATATGAATTTATATTGATTTTATTTTAGCTTAATAATTTGCCACTATATTCATGAATTTAATGAATAGTGCCTTTATAGATTTACTTGATTAGTTTTTCGAAATATTTATAGATGATATTATTATATATTCAATGAGGAAGGAAGTGAATGGAGATAACATGATGACTATACTGAATACCCTAAGGAAGAAAAATCTAGATACAATATTTACTAAGAGTTAATTTTGGATAAAAAATTTTCATTTTTGGGTAACATAATCTCAACCAAGGGTATGAAAATGGATCCATAAAAGGGAGATGTTATTAAACTTCATCCTAGGCCAACCACGGTGTCTAATATCTATAGTTTTATTAGTTTGTATGGTTATTATCAACACATTGTGAAGAATTTCTCATGGTTGTTCATACCACTCATTATGTTAATTAATAAGGGAGACAAGTTCCTTTGGATAAAATAATGTGAGGAAAATTTCAATGAATTGAAGATAAGGATAGATAATGCACCATTACTAACACTACTTTATGTTGGATAAAGGTTTTCAATATATAGTGATGCATCAATGTAGTGATTATAGTGTGACCTTAGGCTGAATGACATGGTGATATATTATGCATCACAAAAACTAAAGGTACATGTGCAGAATTACCAAACTCATGATTTGGAGTAATGTATGATAATTTTTTCATTAAATATATAAAGGAGTTATCTTTATAGAGAATGATGTGATATATATAGTTTTCATAAATGATTAAAGTATATTTTCACTTAAAAAGGGTTGAATATAAATTAGAGAAGATGACTGGAGATGATTAAATATTATAAATGATAAATATATTACCACATCAAGAATAAAAACAAGGTGGAAGATGCTCTAAGCCAAAAGAACATTTCTAGATTATTTATGATTAGGATAAAAAAATCCAATATTTTGGGATTTTATATGGAGAAGTCTTAAAATATTGAAATAAGGGGATACATATTTTCTTTGTCAAATGAATGGTCAACCATATATCTATTCTGAATTAAATGGGCATAGAAGAATGATGTACAGATTTATATGAAGGTGAAATGTTTTCCAAATTTAATATTGATTGTGATGGAATAATAACATTCATGAACTGTGTATGTGTCCCATCTAAACCAGATTTGAAGAGTGATCACTTTGATTAAGATCACAGTTCTACATTCTCTATTCATCCTAGAATTACAATGATGTATAAGGATTTGAAAGAGTATTTATGGTTGGATGGAATGAATATAGATATTTCAATGTTTTTATCTTTAATCTTGGTATTTTAGTATGTTATGGCTAAGAGATAAAAGTATAAGGGGATATTACAACCTATACCATACTATAATGGAAATGGGAAAAAAGCAGCATTGATTTTTTTCATCAAACACACCAAAACATATAAAGGGAAAAATTCTATATCAGTTGTATGTTTTTTCTTTATGAAGTTAGAACAAATTATTTACATCAGAAAATAATAAACTTCTTAACATATTTCAATAATTTATATAAACTATGTGGTAATGTGGTGTGGTTTTCCACATTCTGTTTTATCTGATCAGGATATGAGGTATATCATGAAGTTATGGAAAACTATTTAGTGTGATATAGATACAAAATTGAGTTTTAAAAGTTATTATTATCTTAAAAATGAAGTTCATTGTGATAGAAAAATTCAAACTATAGAAGACATTTTGGGATCTTTATCTATTGATTTTAATGGTGGTTGGTATCAACACCTTCCTTTTGGTTGAGTTATCTTACAAAAATTTCTTTCACACAAGTATTCAGATGGATCCTTATGAATTAATCTATATAAATAAGGGTATATATAAACTGTGATGGAATGAAGTTAGGGAAATTAAAATATTTGGACCTAACCTAGATGAGGAAATGTAATATAATTTTTGATCCATTCAGCAACACATAAGAGAAGCTCATTGATGAAAAAAAGGTAGGATGACAATCATCATAGATATCTAGATATTGAATATGGTGATAAGGTATTCATAAGAATATCTCCTTAGAATTGGGTGATATGGTTTGGAATAAAGGTAAATATAATTCCTTGGTATATCAGTTCCTTTTAAATTCATAGTCATTTTGGGTAGGTTGTTTATCAATTGGCGCCTCCACCAAATCTCTCTAAATGATAACAACATTTTCCACGAATCTCTCCTAAGGATATACATACCTGATCCTTTACATGTACAAAACTCAGAGGTCATATGATTAGAGAATGTTCTCTCTAATAGAGAACAACTGGAGGAGATTTTGGGTTGTAGTTAGAAAGTTCTATAAAATAAGACTACTCACCTGATAAAAGTTTTGTGGAGAAACAAAAAATTTAAGGAAGCTACATGGTTACCAGAGTATATAAGGTGGAAAAGATATCCCCATTTGATTATATCAGAGTATCAAATTTTCAAGGGTGAAACTCCCTTTAATGGGGGGGGGGGTATAATTTAACACCTATATATTTTATATTATATATCTCTTTAATTAATTTTATTTCTTTGATATCTTGTGTTACACGTATCACTGAGTTTAAACAATCCATGCTATTATATTAAAATACTATTTAATAGTTTTATCCAAGAAAATAAATTTGAAGGTATTAATTGGACTAATTAAATAATGTAAAATATATGGTTTAAACATATATAAGATAAATCTATTAGTTATAAATTGACTAGAAAGGGGAATAAAAATCATTTGAAGGTAAAAGTGATGTTTTCCTAAAAAAATGTTATTATGAATTCAATGTATTTTTATGTTATTAAATTAATCTTATCCTTATAATTGAATTATTTAAATCATACTTATATTATATATTTTTTAACATTTATCTAATATTTTCTAGGAATTATATAAGAAAAACCAGTGTAATGTTTAAAACTGTATTTCTCTAAAAGTAGGTTTATTCATATTTTGTGAACTTATTTTGAAATTAATTTCTAAAAATTATAGACATTTAATTTCATAAAATTGAATTCAAATTTATAACTTGTATTTCAACATTTTTTTAAATATTTCCCTTTTATTTTTAGGAATTATTAATAGTAATTATTTTAAAAGTTTTTACCTCGGTAAAGAGTAAACCAGGTTAATATATAATATAAATAAGAGATACATCAAAAAAAAATAATCTTAATTATTATTTTATGATGGTAATTAGAACCTTATCACCATAGGATCAAAATTCAATTGTTTATCACACACATTTCTATGAAATTGACCTATATAATATTTAATGTAAATAAAAATTCAAAATGAAAATCTCTTACATTAAAAAATTTATTATGTTTACACATATCATAAATGTTAGTTATGAATGAATATAAATATCTATTTATTATCATAATAAAATTATTTTAATGTTGGAATTTTATTTCTAATTTTATATAATTATATAATTACCTTAAATGCTTATGCAACACCAACATAATATTTCTTCAATTAAAAATAAAATAAAATAAATACTATTAAAATAATAAAATTTATATAATTTGTATGAATAATAGTGTTATAGATTTTTTTACAAAATTATGACATATTAGTGATGAATTACATAAAAATATTTTAATTAAAAATTTTCTTTTTGTGTTTTAAATTAAAATTAAATTTATAGTCCCAAAATTGACATTAATGATATTTTATTGAAATAATATTTTATTAAAATTTTAAAATATTATTAAAAAATGAAATAGGAAACATAGGATATTATAAGGTCAAAAATATTATCCTTTTTAAATTTATGAGTTAATTTTTTTTATGATTAAAATTATCACCCTTTACTAGTGGAAGAGTCATTATCGGGGTTAAAGACAAATTTAGTTAATGATTGGGTTAAATCATAAGATAATATCTAAAACACCATATAAACCTATCCAAATTATATTGGTTGATGTTTTTCATTTTATCCAAAAAAAATATCTTTCCATTTTCAATCATTTCTCTTGATAATGTCATTGTAATGTTTATTCTTTTAAGAAATTCCAAGTGTGTCCTCTCCCCCAATTATAAAGGGAAAATCCTCCGTTCTTATATTTACACCTATTTGAGGCTTTTATCTCAACCTACCCCTGAAAATTTATTTTCAAAATTACCTATTCATATTATATATTTTATTTTATTTTAATAATACCACCCCTAGTGTTTATAGGTGGATATCCAAAGGAGTTCTTTGAAAGAAGAGGCAATCACCTTAACCGATCACTTTCTTTTTTATATCTTCCTTTATCTTCTCAAAATATATGGAATTTATAATAAAATGGTAACTATTTTTTACTAAATATATAAAAAATTATCATGATTATTAAAACACCATTATATTCCTTCTTTACCATTAAATTAAAAGTGAAAGTATTTCTCATGTGTACGTATGACTTACCTTCTCCATGTAGCGCTACAATTCATTTTTAACAACCATTTTTTAATTATAATAATGATGATGGGATAAATATTTATATATGATATTTTAGTAATAATTATACATCAGTAATAATAATATCATATGTACTTATTACCTTCCAAACCATTGGGAAATGACAACATTGCTCGTGCGTACATGTAGACTACCACCTCCATGAAATGATGTGATTTGTTTTTCATTTCTTTTTTACATGGATGGTAATAAAGATGTATTTGATGAATATATATGATTTATATGATTCAATAATTATTCTATAAAGGTGATTAGTTATAATCCTTTATTTCATTCCATCTTTTAAAAAATGAAAACAAGATTCATGGGTATGTACGACCTACCATCTACATGAATAATGTAATTCATTTTTATATCACTAAATTTTATGAATTACTATAAAAAGTATTTATTGAATATATATATATATCTGTTATATTTATATGATTATTAACATTAAAAATATTATGAATACTTTTTCAATGTAAAAATACAAAAATGGCTAAACAAAAACATACATGAAAAACAATGCAGTTTTATATGAAAAATTGATTATAAAAAAGAATTGTTAATAAATGGGTAGTAAAATATTATAAGTATGTTATATAGAGTATTATATTTTTGAGTATGAAACTTTAATATATGTAAAATAAATCTATATTTATTATACATATAGTTTTAGTACATATTTATAGAGTTTAACTTGAGGTATGGTTTTTTTTCACAATATCAACAATATTCAAGATTTTTTATGTTTCTATCTTGTCCAAAAAAAATATTTTATATTTATATCTTAAACCCAATATATTTTATTTCCGTATATTAATTCACACAATGTTTATATAATAGTACCATTTTTCTCTATTTTTACTTAAATTGATTGATAAAATGTTTTTTTTTCAAAATAAGACTTTATTTATCTTTTTAGTAGAAAATCATTTTTCTCCCATATCACTATTTTCTAAAAATGGTTTGAATAATGTTGTTACTATTATAAAATTATTTTTTATATTCATCTTTAACCATTTTTTTTGAAGATGGTTTAAAAGGAATATTTTTATGAGTTTCCAAACGAGTCATTTTTGAAATTTATGAAAGGATTGTTATTTAATTTATATTGTGTGAATGTAATTTAACTCCACCATGATCATTATTACTTTTAAGCTTGAATTTTATGTAGAAAATTTTAATTTAAAATTATAAAATTTCCTTAACATTTTTTAAATATTTAGATAAGTTATTTCAAAGTGAAAAGGTTATTTTCCGAAAATAATCCACCTTTTTCATCAATTTAAAAAAACTTTATTAAATATTTTTTTTATTGAGGACATAATCTAATGATAAAATTCATCATATTTCTATTGATGGATATTCATCAGTTTTATAAGGGAATTTATTGTTATTATTTATGCTAGTTGTTCTAATATAAAAAGTTATGTATTAGTAAGGAATGTAAATTACTATATGTTATTTATTCATATGAAGAATTAATTGGACATATTAAGTGCTTGTTAGGGACCAAAATTACATCACCCCTCAATGAATTAGTTGTTATTTTGAGAAAAACTAGATAGGGTATTGGATTAGGCCTTAACTATTAATATAATATATCTTAGCATTATGCCACGATGGTATATTTTTGATGTCTTAGCATGAGGCCTTGATGGTAAGATTCTAATGTCCGGAATTATACATTCCATCATTATGAAACTAGTTATTACTATGCATGTGAATATTTGAGTATTATTTATATCCACAGATAAGTTTTTATCCCATGTGATTATTTATATGGAATTATTTGACTATTATTTATTCTTAGGATATTATTCATGCCTTATTTAACATCAACTGTATTCATACTGTTTCTGAGAATATAAGATTACCCATTTCTTATGTTTCCATTCCATAGGTTGTAAGGAAATGTAGTACGATTGAAATGATAAGATATTCGATAGATAATAATGATGATAAAACAATTTAATGTTTCATTTTATGTTTTTAAATGTAAATTGTGAATTAGTTATGTATTTACATTACCAAATCCATTTTGGAGAAATATAAGAAATATTTGACTGAGGTAGAGAAAATAAAGAGGAATGATTAAAAATATTCCCTATTTATATGGAAAATACAACAAAGATCTGTGATCTCATGATTACTTGGAAGTCATTTCAAACAGGATACATGGTATCACCTTTTAACTCTTGGTTGAGTCACTTTCTAAATAAGTTTATGTATTGGTGTTCCATACCATTTATTATTAATAAAGTATTCTAATATGGTGTAGTTAATATCATATGAGATGATTTGAAATCCTTTAATGTAAATGGTGTAGTACCCCATGATTTTGGATTACATATTATTTTTCTAAATTAATACATTGATCGATAGATTTCCCCACAATCAACACATCATGAAAATATACCAACCCAGAATTTTCATACAAGAGTATTACATACTTTTAGATAAATATTCAATACATTAAACAAACACATGTCTGAGGGTTAAAAAGAAATTACGCCTTTGGAAATTTTTAAACATAAACAACTGGTTCATTATATTTCTACATCATCTCCCACAAATTTCATTATAACTTGCACCCTTCTTAGAGATATAAAAATTAATACCTATCATCATAACATGTGGAAATAAAACATAAGAGAGATTGAGATTAGATGCTCAGTAAGTGTAAAGAGGGAAATATATAAGCATAACTTTAGCATATGGATAAGTGAATGTGATCATAACATAGAAAACCATACCCTACATATCATAGATCAATATCTTGAGTTATGGCCTAAATAATGTAAGTTTGTAATATATGAATCAAAAAAATCAAATAAAATCTTCCATGAGAATATAATTAGAAAAAAAAATATATTTATGGAATATACATCATCTTATCACATTATAAACATTTATAAATAGGTAAAGTTTCACTAATTATGTTAATGACATTAAATAAGGCCCTTGTATAAACTTATGGACATGCAACCAGGTCCACACATTACGTTATGGATATGAATGAAAGTTCTACACATAAAACTATGAATATATAATAAGGTTCACACATAACTTTGTGAACATGTAAACATGTTCACTTATAACACTGGGAACATGTAATTATATTCATAGATGAAATTTTTATTGATGATTTTTCCAACTTTACCCAATGTATTAATGGGTGATCTAGGTTCAAACCATCACATCATGAAAACAATACATAAATGTTCCCCAAGATCATAAAACATTCATTATATCAGAACCTCTAAAAAGAAATTGGTTTCAAAAAAATTTAATTACTACATAACCTATGTAAAAGAAAAAAGATTACAGATCATTTAATCATTTCATCATATAATTACCCTTGGAAAAGAATCTGGTTTTATAAGAATTTATTCAAGATATACACTGTAAAAAATAAGAGGGTTTCATAATAATTTTATCTTGGTATAACCCATAGAATAGAAACGTGTTTCATAATTTTTTTTTCATCATTAAGATAAATTATTAAAATGAAGAATAAGAATTAAACCATTAGATAATTTCAAAAATAAATCATAAGTAACATCAAAGTATGTCATCTTAGATAAAAAATGATTTTTAAAGATCACTAGGAATATTTCTGGTGGAAAATATCATTTCCACTTTGAGAATCACATTTTGGAAACATAAAACCTTTTGAAAACCATTTTATTTTAAAATAAAAATGAATAATTATAAACTAATATTTAAATAAAATAATTTTCATGATGGTGGGAAGTTCCTTTAATGACATAGAATTTAAAACAATGGTTCATTTCACATTATTTGGTAAAATAAAAAAGGGCCTTATTTGGAAAATGAAATGAATATTCCTTTTAATTTTTTCTATAAAAATTCAAACATGGGTTAAAATATATTTAATAAAACATTTTAAGGATATTAAAAACGTTTTTTAAAATATATTTAGAAAATATGGTTTTGGAATAATAAGGGTTTTGACCAAAAAGAGAAATTAAGGTGATGTTTCATAAAAATATTCTTTTGAAATAATAAGTACGTAAAGAGAGGAAAAAGAAGGGGAAAAATAAATTATAATAACATAATCATCGTAGAAGAAAATTCATTAGTTTATTGAGATATCATTCATCCATCCATCCTGTAATGAACCAAAGTTTCATTAATGGAAATCCCTCTTGATCTAATTAAATGTCTCTTTATGTAAAATGTTTATATAAAATGTCAAATTCTCTGGTTTTATGTTAAGAATTGTGACCGTTGCTTTTATAGCCGTTGAATAGTGATCACATGATTAGTATAAATATAGGGATTTAACAAACCCAATTTACTCAGAAAAAGGGAGCGATAACCTCATCCAGTTGAATTTATCTATATGAAGCCCATTTTTTGAAGCTCGGAAAAGAGGTGGAATCTTTGGGCTTCGCTCTTGACCAAGCCCAAGCTGAGCTTCATCATGTCAAGCTCGAATGAGACCGTCTACGGTAAAAGTGGAAGTTGATAGAGATTACCACTCGAGCGATGTTATCTGAGACACCCCAAGAGTCTCTCACCATCGCACACCTTACCCTTAGGTCTTATGCGGCTGTTTTAAAGGGTTATGTAACAAATCTCTAGTACTGTGTTCATGTACATTATTTTTTTATATAATAATGAATATAATTTCTTGTCATTATTGATACATTGTAAATAGTTTTTTAAAGTACAAATTGTGTTTTTAGTTATTATTTAATTAAGAAATATATTTTATTAAATTAGGGGATTTTTTAATTAAATAATATTTTAATAAAATATTACTATTATTATTAAATTAATTTTTATTAAATATAAATGATCATATAATTTTATGAATGTAATTGTAATTTTTGTTAAGGTTTGAAAGCCATTTTTGTCAAAACCCGTGAATTTTCGATAAATGTCGGTTTTTATTTTAAAAGTGAAAATTAACATATTTAGAAAATTATTTAGATAAAATAAATGTTATTTCTGGAATCATGACATCAAAATTATCCAACGGTGAATTTTTCATAATTTTCTGAGACAGTCAAATTTTTGGGTAAAAATTAAATACCGTTTAAATATATAATGTGTTTTATGACATCATAATGACCCAATAGTGATGTAATAAAATACTATAAGCTTTATGTTCGGCCAATATATGTTTTACCCTTAAAATAATTTGATTTTGGGTTTGTTTGACTTACTTTTCAAAGCATTAATGGACCCTTCAAAACTTATTAAACACCTTGTCTTTTTAAATTGTTTTCCATGGGAGTGTGACTCACCACCACATAAGAAAACCTATTATTTTAAGAAGTTAGGACTTTGGCCTTATAAAATATTTTTTTCCTCTTCCCTTTTCCAAAAACCATGGGCAAAAACCATGGGATCGTTTGTGGTTTGGATTAATTTAATATAAGGGGTCCCAAACCTAAATAATAAAGAATTCCCTCACCTTTTCTATATAAACCCACCCAAGCTCCCACTTCCTCCTCACTAAAAGAATTTTGAGTTCTTCCAACCACTTCTCTACTCTCTCTATAATCCTACCAAGGTGCCCCAAGCTCCCAATAAGCGTCTCTCAAGCCTCTCTCAAGCCTTTGGAAGCACACTTCCAAGTAAGGGTTTTTTCTTCCTTTCTCTTTTTTGTCCAATTTTCTTTAAGTTGTTTTTCCCTTTTAATTTAAATTATGAATGTTTGGGTATGGTTTCTCACCCCCATAATACTTCCCTATTTATGTTTGAATGATGGGATACCCCTTTCTCTCTCATTAAATGCCTCCCATGTACACCCGTTACTATGCCGAAATTCTGAAAGGAACTTCTCTATCCTCATTTACATTCAAGAAATACTTTTGTATCATGAATCTAAATTACATTAAAATTGTTGGGACATGTATCTATATGACCTCCTTACCTTCCATTACATGTAAATATTATGAGTAACCCCTTTCTCTATAATCAACCATTTTTTATGAATTCTTATGTCACGCCGTTACGCTGCCGAAATTACACCGATTTTCTAAGCCAATACCATTGTGTAGTGAATACCATGCCCATTTCTCCATAAAGGGTATTCAACTTTATGCATATTTACTTATTAATTATAACGTTTCATGTATGAATTCCATATTCCTTTATCGTGGAATAAATTATTATGTTTAGTGAATCCATGTTTTATGATCCATGTGGCACACTTATGCATGAAATGAAATGTTTAAGAAGGGTGTTCCCTTATAGCGCTCCAATGCATTGGGTAAAGTATAGTATCATGGTAATTCATGTGAAATGAGTGTTGAATCATGCTAATTCAAGGGCAACAATGGTTTACTCGTGCTTCATGTGCAACGAGGATTTACTCATGCTCTATGTTAAATGAGCTTTGGCTCATTCTAGTTCCATGTTAAGTGTTGTTGCCACATTTCCATGTTATGATTATCATGCTTTATCATGCCTTTATGTTCATGTTTCTTTTGTGCTCTATTGATATTCCTATTGTATAACATGTATTGTACTCCTCATGTATTCCATGTTTATTCCCTTACTGGGATTTATAGCTCACCCCTTTTCGTATGCATGTCCTTAGGTTATCCCATGCAATGCTAAGTACGAGGGAATGTAGTGGTCATGTAAAGGAAGTTTTCAATAGAGATGTTGTAATTCATGTTTTAAGTTGTTATATAATGATCCTAAGCCCCAAATACACTATACCTCTCGATCATCCATGTTTTATCAAGTGAATGGTTTATGTAATAAATCATGTTTAAGTTTGTAATAAAAGCAAGGTTGTCATATATCCAACATTAATTTTTTTAAAATTCAAGAAGGGAAATTCCCCATAAAAAACAAGACTAAGGAGGAATAAAATAATGAATTCCAAATTCATCTTCCCTAAAAAAGTTACCATATGCCTGTGGAAGAGATCCCAAGGTTAAAAAAAGACTTTGATCACCTGTGGTAATTCTGGAGGCCAAAACATCTGCAACATTATTCCCCATGTTCCAAGTGTGACTAAGTATCAACTATGAATCCATAAGATTATTTCATTTGAGAATAATGTAGGCAATGGTCCATGGAATGTGGAGCATCCTCCACATTGACCTGTGACGAATAGCTGGGTCAGTTTCCACCGAATCAAGCATAAGGTTATGGGAATGGTATAACTCGATACCTTTCAGCATTGAATATGCCTCTACCATAGAAGAGTCTACCACTCCAAATCCATCACTGATAGAAAGTATCATCACCCCTCGGGGGTTACGAACCACTCCCCCCACTCATAAAACCAGAAACACGGGACCCATCCACATTGAGCTTCAGATCGCTGTCTGGATGTTTCCACTGAATGCCACATCCCATCCTATTCACAACCTTGAAAATGGGGGTACATGAATTACCATACATGAAAATAATTAACAAGGGGATAGTCTCCCAACCCTTAATACAAATCATGAATGTTGGTTTTGAGTAATGAAGTATGTTACGACAGTGGAGATGATATACTGTACATACCCTTAAGTAACGTTTCAATATTTCAGTGATCATTATTGAAATGAGGTAAGTAATATTATATATTTCCAGAATGATAATAATATCATAAATAAAATTTTATTTCGTTAAATATATTTATATATGTCATCTCGGGTGAGTGTTAATGAATATAGAGTCACGTCGTTATATGAAGTTGGTTGTCAAAAAATACAAGAATGACGTTATAATCATTATATGAGTGAAAAGGTAAGAAAGAAAATGATATATTATATTTTAAGAATGATAAAAATATCATCAATACCATAATTATCTCAGTTATATCACATTTTTTTATTAACATTATCCTTATAATATTCCATGTAAATTATTAGTGAAAAATGAATAACATCTCTCCCCAACACTGTAATCCTCCGTACACATGAGCGAAATTATCATATCCCATATGGAATGGAAAGTAAAAAAGGTATAAATTATATAATTACTCCAAAGGTATAATTATTTTATAAATATCATACATACACTTTAATCCATTATAATAAGAATCCATGAAAGGTGTTAACTAAAAAATTAATGACATCAGTTAGTGAGGTTTTAGTCATCCATACACACTAATGATGATTTCATATCCCATTTGATGGAAGTGAAAATGGTTGTAGGTTATTAAATTAACATAATAATATATAAGTATTTTGAAGGAGGTCTCATAGGTGGCGATCCCTCGCAGCGATGCCCTAATCTAATGTTGTGGAGCATTGCCCCCCCTCTTGATCAGAGGGGTGAGTTCCATGTTCTCAATATCATAGAAGGAATCAATTCTTTCCATTTTCCAATCCAAAGTATCTCCATTATTTATTGAAGATCTAGCTTTCCCTGAATGTTCATGACTTCTTCTAGGGAGAACTACAACTCCTTCTTTCGCTGACAAAGCTCAATCGTTCCATGGATCTATGAAATCTCACACTGGTGGTTTGATTTTGTCTTCAACAACCTTCAGTTGATGAATTTGATCAGTTTGTTTTCAACTCTTGGGATCTTCAGTAGCGTGTGGTAGTTGGATTAATTGATAGAAAACATTGAATGATTTGGTTTGAGATGGAGGATGATTTGATTACTGCCTAGTTCAGATCCCCTCGATGATGTAATGGAGACTCGTTTTTCCTGTTTCGATGGAGTCTCAATTTCCACATGCAGCATGATCCCTCGACGATGAATACATGGGTGAGTCTCTCTAGCATTGTTATATCATTCCAAAATCCAGCAATTCTATGTGCTATTAGGAACATGATAGGTATATATCTATGTTCTGATCATTGAACGATGGTGGTATGTACTACCATCTTTCCGAGGATGTGTGTTGAGATCGATGTTGTGCGGCCACCTATGAAGTGGGTTTGGATCACCGATGGGAAGGAATTATGCTGGAAGCAGTAGGTTAGATTTGAATCCTGGATTCTTTATTGTGTTACTTTCAGTTGGTTTGGACATGTGGAGATTGTATGTCATAGGAATGTCTTGGCTGGGGTTTCGCCAAGGGAAATGAGGACGGGCAACAATGGCAGTGATGCGCCTGATTTGGCTATGCCGCTATTGAAGGTTCCACCGAGTAGCATACTGTTAAGACATGATTCTGTAGAAGGATCTTAGAAGAAGAGAGTTTGTTTGGAAGGGAAGTCCATCGGGCAGATAGTGGTTAAGGTGCAGCCTGTGGTGAATGAAGTTGAGGTAGTGGGGTTGCTTGGTCCTTCAGAGACCAATGGTGGTGATTTTCGAAAGGAGAAGTAGCGAAGGCCACAAAATCCGATGGTGAGGATGGATTTTAATATGCTACGGTGTGATCTTGGTATTGAGAAGAATCACTCAATTGAAGTCTCTGGTTGTTCTTCATGGCCAGAACCTATTACTCAGGCAGACTTGGACCCCACTGCTTCTGAGGATGGGGCAATTTTGGGAGTTTTGGATGCTTGTTTGGAGGAGTTGAAAGGAAAGGAAGATGGTGTTGGAGGTTTGGTTTTCAGTCACTACTGGAATTAGAGGTATTTGCGAAGGGCTATTTGCGACGGGATCCCATCACAAATAGTCCATTGTAGAAAACAGTATCGCAAATACTATTTTTTACAACGGTCTCATCGCAAAAAATAGTATTTGTGACGAAAAGTTTTCCTTCACAAATAAGACTCTGATTATATACATTATATATAAATAAACCTTTCATGATGAGCCCGTTGAAAATAGTATTTGCGACGGGGAAGTTCCTCATCGCAAATATGTCTTCGATTATATACATTATATATAAAAATCTATTGCGATGGGCCCGTCGCAAATAGTATTTGCGACGGGCCCTTCATCCCCTCGCAAATACTTTTATTAAAAATTTATATCTAAACTATTTGTGATGGGAGCCCATTTCAAAAGATCCCGTCACAAATACAAGTCATAATAAAAAAAAATATTTAATAAAATTATGATTAATGAAAAAATTATAATAATATTATTAAAAATATATATATATATATATATTAAAATTATCAATATTTTAAAAAAATAATCAAATAATAATAATAATAATATTATTATTAAAATAAATAAACATTACAAAATATAATATTTAATAAAATTATGATTAATGAAAAATTAATATTAATATTATTAAAATAAAAAAAATAAAAAATTATTAAAATTATCAATATTTACCAAAAAAATATAAAAAAATCATAAATTATTATTATTATTATTATTATTAAAATAAAAAAATATTAAAAAATATAATACTAATAATAAATAATAAAATGTTAAAAAAATTTATGCAATATTTGGACCAATATAAAAGACATAAACTATAAATAGTTCATATTACAACAAGTCTTGAATTCAAATGTTTTTAAAATTAAAAAAATCACTGGGGGGGTTGTCTTCTAGAGGAGGTGGAGGAGCTGTAGGAGATGGTGGAGAAAAACTCCATCCCTAAACTACGAGTCAGACGACGCATGTACTCCATCTTCTCATGATGTTGCTGCTGCTGCCATCGACGCATCTCCTCCTCGTGCTACTACTACTGATGTTACTGCCACCAACACATCTCTTCATGCTGCTTCTACAAACTCTATAAGCTCAGTCTGAGTTCACAACTGCTCCTGATATTGTGAGGTAGGAGATAATGCCTCTCCATAAGCTCCTGTCGAGCTGGACACCGACATTGCAATAGTACCATAATAAGTACTAGGAGTCCAATGAGAGACGATACCAACTACTTGGCCCTTCTCAAATCCATACTGAGTCTCCTGCATCCATGCCACCCCATCGAAATAGTAGGCACTGGTCAGATCAGTCATCTCATCCTAACTCTCAGCTTGTGTCTGAGAGGTCACAGCCTCATAAGACTCCTTCAATTCCAATTTGAAATTAAAATTGTGAAAATATTATATGAAGTAAATTGTCAAACTGAAAAAAAATACTAACCACAATCCGACGATGGAGATCACCTCTAATCTCTCTAGTGGATGGATCAATGTATATCCTCCGATAAACGTCGTACTCTATAATATCAGGATGCTCGACTACCTACAAAAATATAAAATAAATTGTTTATATTTAAAGTTTTATAAAATATTTAAAAAAGATACTTACCAGATACTCTCTATACATACTGAATGTATGACTACCAGCTCGATGCATCACCTCCTGCCTCCCCCGATTCTGCCGACCCACTGAAGATCTCCTCTGAAATCTACCACCCAACCATTGTAAACATAATCCATCCCAAATGTGAGATAAAATGTACTCTGGTCAGTGGGCTCTACATGACTCAAAAAATTCTGTCACTCCTGTTTTCTTATTGGTATTTTTTCCCAAATTGTGTAAATACTAACAGAAATGGCCACACATAGACACCTTCCATGCCGCTTTGATAGCGTCATGCATTCTATCATCGATGGGATACCATTAACCCTACAAATACTTTATAATATCAAGTTATTAATAAAATGAATTTCAAAAAAAATATTATTTATTTATGTACCAACCAATGATTGAACATTTTGAGCCACACATCAATGGGAATCTATTCCCATGTGATCCATGGCTGAGAAAAATAATTATGCAAGATAGCGCTCCCCTGTCCAACAGCTACATGTGAAAAACTGTGAAAAAGGAATAAATAATCAATCAATTAGTATATATATATAAATAAATTAATGAAATCTAACTAAAATATACATGTTATCATACCTATGTGTGTGTATATTGAATCCAAGACATAGAAGTCGCTCGGGGATAGGGTCAGGAATCATAAGTCACGCCATACCGCACCCCATCCATGTACCCCCTGAATCGCCAGTAGGCTGAGGGTCAGATGATCCAAAATCCCCCTCATCTAAAGGTAGCTCAGCCTCCTGCAACTCACAAAATAGATCAGGGTCCATCTAAAATACAAAATGATTGTTGTTAGGAGATAGTTGAAAATAACTATTATATATAGATATATATTATTTATGATTATAACCGGTATTTAACTGTATCAATGTCCATATTCATCCTCATCTCCATAGCTGTCAATGTCAATGTCTTCATCTTCCTCCTCAACATCATCAATATCCATATGAGTTTCAGTTTCATCATCTTTTGTCATTTCAAATTCATTTGTAACATCATTAACATCTTCGTCATCATCGATCCTTAATTGTGGGGTGTCATCATCGATATTCACATCTCTTTGTGAAAAATATGGATATTGAGCAGTCTCTTGAAAAATTTCAATTCCTTCCACTTCAGTGAAACCACATTCAATTTGAGTAAAATTATTTTCCCAAGATTTCATTTTAATTATTCTCCACCAATCACTCATGTCTCTTGAAGTATCACAATAATTTTCATAATAAATTTTATGTGCCTGTTGAGCTAGTAAAAATGGTTCATTTAATGCAAGAAGAATTTTATATTTTATATCGATGATTCCATGAGTCAAATGAACATGGAAGCCTCTCTCAGTATCCAACCACCGATATTTAAAAATCATTATGTAATTCTATCATAGATAAAACAACTCAATAATTTCATCCAGAATTCCATAAAAGTCAACTTCAGATTCTCTGTGATGCGATCCTCTCAAGAAAACTCCACTGTTCATTGTTTTTTTTGATTCCCCATATGCACATGTATGAATTCTAAAACCATTCTCCGCATATTCATTATAATATTTAACCATTTTGGATGGTGGGTTACTCAATATATACAGTCGCTTATCAATTTTATCAGCATGTTGATACACCTGAATTTTTTTAAAACAATTATCAATATAATAAATAATAAACTGAATTGATATTAAACCATCAATAATTTATGTTACTAGTTTTTGAAACCATTGAGAAAATATTTTTTTTCTGCATTCTTCAAGAGCAGATACTGTAATTTGGGGAATTTTTTTCTTGATATGATTATCATATAACCTACAAATAAAATAAATTTACATATTGTAACATAAATTAGAGAATAAGTGATAGAAGCACTCATAGTACAAATGATGTCATTTCTTTACAGTTGAGCAGAACATATGTATAAGCTCTGTGATGTTCATCATCTGAAAGCCATCGTTCATAAACTCCACTAAAGCCAAGATTTGGATGATTAAAAACTAATAATTGATTATCCATTTCTTCATTAACATTGTACTCATTTCGCCCCATGAAATTTTGTTTTGAGGGATATTCAGATTCAAAATAATGAGAGAGAAAAAAACAATTTCCTCTTGCAAATAAGCTTCCACAATTGAGCCTTAAACTGATGCATTGTTATGTACTTTTTTCTTTAATTTCAGCATGAATCTCTCGAATAGGTATATCCATCGAAAATGTACTGGACCTCCACATTTAGCTTCATGTAGAAAATTTAATATCAGATCTTCTATTGAGTCAAGGAAAGCTGGCGGAAATATTTTTTCCAGTTTACATATAATTACAGCAACATCTTCTTCCAGTTTTCTTAGTGTATCATAGTCTATTGTCACGACACAAATATCTCAAAAAAATATGATATGTATGTTATCAAATCCCAAATCATAGAATTCAATAAACCTCTAAATTCAATTTGCATAAGTCTTTCCATTATAACATGGGAATCATGACTTTTTAATACGGTAATATAACCATTCTTAACACATATTCCCAAATTGGAAGCATAGCCATCTGAAAGTATCAAATATGAAATACACTAACAAAATAATAAGTGACTCTCTTTGGATAGTGTATAAGCTGCTTTTGGCTTCATTAACCTCTGTGATATGACATTTTTAAATTGTTCAAGTTCTGGTCACCTGCAAATTTGGGCAAGATCTAATTGTGCCTTTATAGTATATTTGGTCTTACCTAGTGTATCCAAAAATGTATGAAATAAATTATCAAAATAGTTCTTCTCAATACGCATGACATCCAACATGTGGTGGACCAACAAATCAGTCCAATATGGAATATCCCAAAAAATGCTTCGTTTTATCCAATTAGGTTCTTTCCCAAAGCCTTGAATTTTCTATTGGTTTACTGTTGGCCCAAATGTGATGGGAGGTAATGAAAATACAACTTATTTTAACTATGTACCTGAGATCATTTTTGGAGGTTCATCCCTTTCAATTGTACCTTTTCTAAAATGAGATTTGTTCCTCCAAAAAGGGTGATTGGTTGGAAGAAATCTGGGATGATAGTCAAAATTGCAAGGTTTTTTTCCATTTACAAGCATAAAGGCTTTGTTGTCTTTCATACAGTAAGGACATGATTTCGGACCATGTGTACTCTAGCCAGATAACATGCCATATGCCGGAAAGTCAATAATCATCCACATCAATGCAATTTTTAATATGAAATTTTTTTTCATAGCAACATCGTTTGTACTAACACCCTTACTCCATAATGAATTTAACTCATCAATCAATGGTTTCAAATAAACATCAATATTCTTTTTCGGATTTCCTGAGATAAATAAGGTCTAAAAGATATAGGGATCCTTCATCAACATTTATAGAGGTAAATTGTACGAAGTTATAAAGATAGGCCAACATGAATACTGACTACCATAAGAACCAAATAGACAGAAACCATCAGTATAAAGACCCAATCACACATTTTGGACTTCAAAAGAAAAAGACGGATGCAGATGGTCAAAATGATTCCATGAATCCCCATCGGACAAAAGAGCCCCCTTTTCATCGATGAATCATCCTCTTGCAACTGTCACCACCTGAACACATTATGAAAAATGTGGTCCTATGAATGCATATTCAAACTCATGCATACGAGATTGGATATGAATACGTAGAAGCATACTTTTCATAATGTTTTGAGTTGGTGAAAGTTGAAAGGAGAAGATTCATAGAGAAAAAGGAGTGTTGTTAATCCACTAGAAATTATGAAAAGTTATTACAAGTTATTACAATTTATTACAATTTATTTTCTTCCTAATTGTTCCAAATTATTCCTGATTGTTCCTAATTGTTACTAATTATTACTAATTATTCCTATTGTTACTAATTATTACTAATTATTACTAATTATTAATAATTATTACTATTTATTACTAATTATTAATAATTATTACTAATTATTACTAATTATTAATAATTATTACTACTTAATACTATTTATTATTATTTCTTACTTATTATTACTAATCATTACTATTTATTACTATTTATTAATAATTATTACTATTTTTTACAATTGATTTTCTTCTTAATTGTTAGTAATTATTACTAATTATAACTAATTATTACTAATTATTACTAATATTAACTATTTATTACTATTTATTACTAATTATTACTATTTATTACTAATTATTACTAATTATTACTAATTATTACTAATTATTACTATTTATTACTATTTATTACTAATTATTACTATTTATTACTTATTATTACTATATATTACTATTTATTACTAATTATTACAAGTTATTACTAATTATTACTAATTATTACTATTTATTCTTATTTATTACTAATTATTCCTAATTATTCCTATTTATTAATAATTATTCTTATTTATTACTAATTATTCCTGTTTATTCCTATTTATTCCAACTTATTCTTAATTATTACTAATTATTCCTAATTATTACTATTTATTCCTATTTATTACTAATTATTCCTATTTATTCCTATTTATTATTAATTATTCATATTTATTACTAATTATTCCTATTTATTACTAATTATCCCTATTTATTACTAATTGTTCCTATTTATTTCTAATTATTCCTATTTATTACTAATTACCCGTAATTATTACTAATTACCGGTAATTATAACTAATTACCCTTAATTATTACTAATTACCGGTAATTATTACTAATTAGCCGTAATTATTACAAATTAAACATAACTATTACTAATTGGCGTTAATTGATATTAATAACTACAATTTATAACTACTAATTACTAATTACAAGTAATTATTTATATACAATACTAATTTTCGTTAATAATTATTAATTATTATTAATTATTACTAATTATTAAAAATTAGTACTAATAATTTCAATTTATTTTTACAAATAAGTACTGATAACAAAACAATTTAAATCTAATTTAATTACAACTAATCAACAATAATTAAAATTAACATAAAAAATGAAATAAATACTAAATTAAATAAAATATAAATACCTTTAAACACAATCTCCTATTCATGTAAACAACTTCACAACTTCTCTGTAAAAAAACTAACTCATAGAAATTCTCACTCAAAAATAGAGTTTAGAGGGAGAGAGGAAATAAAAATTGAGTTGAAGAGAAAGAAAAACGGAGTGGAGTATATATATGTTAGATTAGTTGTGACGAGACTATTTGCGATGGGTCTCATCGCAAATACATTTGCCCGCATTAATAGGTATCGGCGATTGAAAAGATATTTGCGACAAAACCTGTTGCAAAAAGTGTCATGCCGACACACTTTTTGCGATGGGGAAATATCCTGTCACAACAAACCCATTTACCGCCGCCGGTATTTACGACGGGACCCATCAACAAAAGTGCCCCGCCGACACACTTTTTGCGACGGGACAACATCCGGTCGCAAAAAACCATTTACCGCCAGAACTTTTTGCGATGGGACCTGTCCCAAATATCCTCCGACTGAAGCACTATTTGCGACGGGGAGATTTTCCCATCGCAAATAACCTTCTCGCGCTTTGGCGCGCAACCCGCACCAAAGCGTGCATTACCTTTTTCTACGGGACCCCAAATCCCATCGCAAATAACAAGTTATTTGCAACGGGTCGAACCCCACGTCGCAAATATCCTCAGTGATGGACTATTTGCGACGAGAATTAATCCCTTCGCAAATATCCCATCACAAAATCTTTCTTTTCCCATAGTGAATGTTCCCACTGGTAATTTCATTCATGAATTGGAGTATGAGAAGACCAATAATGCTGAGGGAAGTACTTCACTGAATGAAAGTGGCAGTAAGAATACATTTTCAGGTGAAACTGGAATTGGGAAGGGGACTCATGATGCTTATGAATTTGTAGAACAACCACATTTTCTGGCTATGATTGATGAAAATAGACTTTCTCAGCAGAAGCGGAGAGCGAATGAGGTCTACCAAGAGGTGCGCATCACTGGAAAATGGGGGTACCTCTCTAATAGTGGCAAGGAGAATGTTGGAAGCTTGGTCCGACCCTTCAATAGTGACAATGTTCAGGGTGGGATGAATGTAACACCCCGAGATTTTATGAAAAA
Source organism: Viscum album (assembly GCA_963277665.1). Taxonomy (NCBI): domain Eukaryota; kingdom Viridiplantae; phylum Streptophyta; class Magnoliopsida; order Santalales; family Viscaceae; genus Viscum; species Viscum album. The sequence continues at coordinate 1,263,430,826 of OY728151.1, read as the reverse complement.
TATTCTTTTTAATTTCATTAATATCTTGTGTTATACGCTACACCAAAAGGAGCTTTCACAACACACATCTCTGACCTGGCTTGAATTACACGCAATCACGACCTTCCACGATAGCGTGTGTTGTACGCAACACCAAGTTTCGCTAAACAACGATATGCTATTAAAATATTATTAAAACTAGACGTTATGAATAGTAATAACCACTTTTTGAAATTTTGTAATTTTTATTTTTCAAAATGGACTTCATTTTTGGATTCGGAATATCGAAATTAGCTTAGGGTGAAATTTTGGTGATTTTCGGATAACTTTCATATTTTGATGAATAGTGAAAATTACTAAATTTTAATTAAAATAACTTTTTCAATCGAAATAATTAATAGTGATAAATTATTAATTTGAGTGGTTTTAAAGTATATTTAGAATATATTTTTTCAATTCAATACAATGTTGATGTAATATTTAAACCAGTTATAAACAAGTGTCAATCTTTTGATAGTTATTATCTCTTAAAAACACGCCTTTTGTTTAGACGACAGGAATTAATTTTTAAATTAATTAATGCAACTGATATGTTTTGAATTTGGTAAAATAGAAATAATTTTTGAGTTCATAATATCAAATATAGCTTAGGCCTAATTTTTGGTATTTTTCTGAAAACTTTCAATTTTTGATGAATAGTGAAACCACTAAGTGGTAGGTTAAAAACTGAATTTTGCATAAAACTTAATTTTACCACTTCTGTGAATGGAATTTCGAAAATCCGAAAAACACGGTTAATATCAAGGACTAAAATGTGGTTCAATGAGATGAAAATAATTTTTGGTGAATAGTAACTTTTTACCTTTTTTTACCACGGTTAATAGTAAATAGGGTAACTAAGGGTAAATATGATATTACTATTACCCTAACACATGTCCTAATTCTATTGGATAAGTTTAATTCGACCAAAAACAACCTTATGAATATAATATGACCATTTAGGTCCACTTGGATTAGATTATGACATTTAATATTATTTTATTTAATGAATAGTTAAAATAGTTAAAATCAAAGTTTAATAATTAAAAATTTTTTAATATGGGTTTATACATAAGATATATTCGACTATAAATATTTATTAGAAAGCTAAAAAGATTTCCTACATAATGATATTTTATTTATAATTTTTAGACATTAAATAAATTAATTTATTTATGACACAACGATGATGCAGTAATTACCCTTTTAAGGAAATGTTAACATAATTGATGTTATAAATGCTCAAATAAATGTAATTTGAGACTTTTTATGAATTCCACTAATTTTCTAGGTTACTATGATATATTAGTGTTGATTTAATCAACTTTTTTCGAAAATATAATTCTGTTATGACTTTCACAAAAATCATATATCAAATAGTGTCAAAATTGACACAAAATAGTTTTTAAATCAAATATTATATTATTAATTGTTATTTTATTCCTAAAAATATAAGGTTCGGCCAAATGATTTAGATAAGGATATATATATTAATAATAAACAACTTGGGATTCGTTTGTCATGTTATAGTAAGTGTATTAACCATATAGTGTAAGAAAACAAAAAGTCACGGTAAAAGTTAAATTATTTAACTTAGAGTTAAATCTAAATGATAAGGTTAAAATAGGAACCTAAACTTGTCTAAATTCTATTTTATGAGAGGATTTCGACCCATCCCCACCTTAGCCTCTAAATAAATCAATTTGGAGCTATTTAAAACCAAACTTGACTTTATAATAAAATAATATTTTTAGTTATTCCAAAGGTGCCCCTCTCCTCCCTTATAAAAGGGCACCTCCTCCCTCTCTTCCTCACACAACTTTGAGCCTTCAAGCTCGGCCAACCCCTGAAAAAAATCTCTTCTCCACTTCCCTAGCAACATCCTAGAGGTTCTGGTCTTACTCAAAGACCAATTTTAGTGCCCTAAGAGGAGGTCTCAAAGAGGCGCTTCAAAGAAGAGGTAATTACCGTTACCAATTCTTTCATCTTTATTTCTTCTTCCACTTCTTCTTCTTAGGTTGTTTCGTTATGAAGTAATAACATCAGTATCACTCATATACTGATATGTTATTATAAGTATGAAACAACCCTATTTCACCATCTATCCATCCTACGGAAAAAGAAATCACCGCGCGTGCGTACGTACGGAATACCGTCTCCACGCCGTGGTGTAGTCTATTTTCCACCACCACCTTACATGGATGAGTATAATGGTGTAAAGAATAACTATACATAGTTATTAAAACATCATATTGATTCTGATATATTGTATAATCCACTCCAATTCAATTCAATATTTATGGAAATGATATCATCGCTCGTGCGTACGTACGGACTACCGTCTCCACGACGCGATGAGATTCATTCTCCATGTTAACCATTTAAGAATGATTATAAAGTATATATAAGAAATAATAATGAAATATATGACATTATAAAGATACTGGATTTATGTATATATATATATATGTATGTCATCTACTTACTTCCATTCAATACAATAAGGAAAGGAAAACAGCGTTCATGCGTACGTACGGACTATCGTCTCCATGAACGGTGTTTTTCATTTCATTTATCTATCTATTATATATATATACTGAATATATATGATATATAAATCATATTTTATATTCTGGAAGTAAGTAAATCATGATATAAGTAATAATAATGTCAAGAACAACAAGTCAAAAACACCTACGATAAATGAAACGATTTTACCCAAAACGCTTCTTTAACATGGAATTTACAAAATAACGGGTAATATAAAGTCATAAGTGAACCATATATGATATCATAACAATGAATATGATTCTGTAATAAGTCAATGACATTATTTAAATCATTATACAGGAGGTTCGGACACATACGAAGCAAATCGGACCTAAGGTAAGGGAAATATCACAATCTCATTTTTATCCGAGATTGTTTATATTTTGGAATTTACTGGGGTGAATCTTATCATCCACATCCATGTTTCATCAATATGTAATATTTCCATCATTATAAAATAGTTTATATCCAATTTTACCCTTCGGTGAGTTTTTAGTAAAAGATACGAATGGAATCTTTTGTCGTTTTTCATACGAGGTACTTTTTGAATTTTCCAACAAAAGTACGAGAAGAATGTTTTTTTTAACTTATACGACATGAATGGATTTTTAAAACATTATTTTCAAGAAGATTCCTTTACAAGTTTTCAAGTTTATTTTTAATAAACTTCTTTTAGTTTAAAATTTTATGACATGTTAAGAAAAGAAAATGTTTTTGAAGTAGAAAGGATATTTTCTTCAAGAATGGAGTTCAAGTGTTTTATCAAAATTATTTTCCATCTAAGATAATATAGGGTTCTGTTTCTATCCCTATTCTTACATTGATTTGATTATGTTGTGATGAAATTATTTTTATGAATTCCTTTATCATATATGAATTGTTTTATGATGTCATGATGTTTAAGAATCCCATTTTTATTACATGGGTTATGAAATGATGTATGATTTATGATTTTGTGGCACACATAAGAATGGTATCATTATGAGATGGGTGGGACCTATATCTCCCTCCAATGCATTGGGTAAAGATTTTATATCTCATAAGATAGACATGGATGGAACGGTAGGTTATACCGGTTCAGTGAAATAGGACTGAAATGAGGGTGACTCGGTTCAGAAAGGGACTTTGTCCACTAAGATAGTCTTGGCAATGAGTATTGACTAACAAGAAATGATTCTCTATGATTATGTGTGTATGAAACAAAGTTTCATGTTTTAAGATTATGATTATTGTGATTACATTTCACTACCATGATTTATCCCATGTTATGAAATTATGATCTCTTTTGCAGGTTAAGATTTCCAAAAGTTATGTGCTTGTGTATACGATGAGATTTATATTTCTTTTGTTTACCCTTACTGAGCATTTGAGCTCACCCTTTTATGTTTTCTTTTCCCCAGGATATAAATAAAGGTTTTAGGTAAAAAAAGGGAAGATCTTTATGGGAGATATTGGAGATCTTTCACCACGATTAGAAGATTACGTTCCGAGTTTCCAAAGACACTAAACTATTACGATCCTTGTGTGTGTGTTTTTGTTATGTACTAAGTATTCCGCAAAAGTAATGTAATGTCCATGTACGTCAAGCTTCGGGTCTCTACAGTTGGTATCAGAGGAAAGGTTTAGTCAACCTTTGGAAACTAGGATGCGAGAACTTTAGTGAGATCCCTAGAGATATTTATAAGGTATGTCTAGGGATGTCCCTAAGGATAAGTATACGTATAGGATACAGTCCTAGAACTATGGTAACGATCATAGAATTTAACATAAGATGTTAGATATTGAGGGTACTCCCCCTTTATTATGTTTCTTTCCCTAGCATGATTTTTTCCTCTCACACTATTCTTTTTTGGGTTTTAGAAAATGGCTGGAAACAAGATGATTCACGATAATGGAGGATATGATGGATAATGGAATGATATTCTTCATAATGAAATGGGATTTGGAAGTCTAAACATCATTATTATGCCGAATCCGCAATCTCATAATATGATCAATAAAGTAAAATATGGTAAGTTTCCGGACTCAGCTAATAAGAGAAAGATGGAGTTTCATGATGATCATAGAGGAAAGAAAGTTCAATTTCCCCTATGTAAATCATGTGGGAAGAGGCATCAAGGAGAATGTTTCAAAGGAACTGGAAGATGCTTTGGGTGTGGAAAAGAAGGACACAAAGCAAGTAAATGCAAAGGAAAAGGTTCAGTTAACAACATGGATGAGGATAATGGTATTGCTACAACATCAACAATGGTTAAATGTTTTAAATGTGGAATGTACGGGCATTATGCAAACCAATGCCCTAAGGGAAAGTCTCATGAAGATAATCAGTATGGTCGTATGGGAATTATTTATGTGGATGATGATGAAGAGACTACAAATGATATGTGAGATGAAAGAATTGTTGAAGCTCGGTCAATGGTTTAAGAATGTAGTGGAATGATTACATGTTTATCATGTGTAATGTTGTATAAGTAATCTCATGGTACTATGGAATAAAGAGACATGTAAGGATTGTTACACTGTTGTCTGATTAATGTTACCAGTATCCATGAAAGGTTATTCAGATATTTTTGGAATGTAGATGATATGCGCATAATGAAGGGATAAGGAGAAAATTAAATGTTTGATAGTATTCATGAGCTCATGACTGATATAAGGAGAAGGTTATATCATGGTTTGAGTATATAGAATTTTTGGATTTTGGTATGTGGAAAGAGTTAACTTTTGACAGCATTCATGTTTTCACTAAGGTTTAATGGGTATTCATTTTTTTCAAGAGAATACATCATTAAGGTATTCACATGATTGGAATGTGACCAACAAGATATATGGGGGATAAATGATGGTATTCACATGCTTGGTTGACGACATTTCAAGTAATCATTTTCTTTATACTACGAGCTTGGACCGAAGTATTTTAGATAAGCCTAAAGATTTTAATGGATTATGTTAACCATAAGTTAGTATTGTTTAAGTATAGAAATTTTTTTTGATATTATTTATGTGATGTTATAGTAATGTAGTTTTAGAAAAAGGACAACCTACAGGACGGGCGACAGCCCATCACTTCGGACAAGGCTGTGGGAATTGAACCCACAACCGAAGTGCGACTGGCCTTTATCGCCTACCACTGACCTACAGGAAGTCCCTGTTTAGTAGAAACTAGTTTTATTATATTAAGCAGTATGATATATGAAGTATAAGTTCATTTTAGGAACCATATATCATTAATCTCACTATAGATGGACTTATGTATTTTTTGATAACTTTTCTAACCTTTTGAGACAGATGGAATGACCCATCATTCTATCACATGATCTTCTAACACATCACGAATGACAAATTCAACTTCATTTCTTTAAGAGATGAAGTAGAAATTGTCCAAAGAACGATAAATAGTGAGACTATACCAAAATCACGAAAGTATTTCTTCTAATTCCAATTTCATCAACTTTAGGGAAATGATCTTGAAAACCAAAAATGTTGTCCTAGTGCTCTTATATCTGATTAATCAGATGGTACCTTAGATCGTCACAAATTTATGGATTTGTGATTGCTAGCTTTTCCATAGCCATGTTCTCTACCACTCTCTATCAGAACATGATGGTTAGATTTCTCTTCCATATCCATATTTTCACCTATGTGGAAACCCAGTGATTAGTTTATTTGGGTAACCGTTACGTTTCATACTTTTGTTTTTAAAGATTGGTTTTGGTATTCCTTTTTACGATGTGGGTTTCAATTAAAGAAACTTTCGAATAGTAAACCATTTATAACCCCGACGAATTTCGAGGGTGAAATTCATTTTAAGGGGGGTAGAATGTAACACCCCGAGATTTTATGAAAAATATTCTTTTTAATTTCATTAATGTCTTGTGTTATACGCTACACCAAAAGGAGCTTTCACAACACACATCTCTGACCTGGATTGAATTACACGCAATCGCGACCTTCCACGATAGCGTGTGTTGTACGCAACACCAAGTTTCGCTAAACAACGATATGCTATTAAAATATTATTAAAACTAGACGTTATGAATAGTAATAACCACTTTTTGAAATTTTGTAATTTTTATTTTTCAAAATGGACTTCATTTTTGGATTCAGAATAACGAAATTAGCTTAGGGTGAAATTTTGGTGATTTTCGGATAACTTTCATATTTTGATGAATAGTGAAAATTACTAAATTTTAATTAAAAACAACTTTTTCAATCGAAATAATTAATAGTGATAAATTATTAATTTGAGTGGTTTTAAAGTATATTTAGAATATATTTTTACAATTCAATACAATGTTGATGTAATATTTAAACCAGTTATAAACAAGTGTCAATCTTTTGATAGTTATTATCTCTTAAAAACACGCCTTTTGTTTAGACGACATGAATTAATTTTTAAATTAATTAATACAACTGATATGTTTTGAATTTGGTAAAATAGAAATCATTTTTGAGTTCATAATATCAAATATAGCTTAGGCCTAATTTTAGGTATTTTTCTGAAAACTTTCAATTTTTGATGAATAGTGAAACCACTAAGTGGTAGGTTAAAAACTGAATTTTGCATAAAACTTAATTTTACCGCTTCTGTGAATGGAATTTCGAAAATCCGACAGACACGGTTAATATCAAGGACTAAAATGTGGTTCAATGAGATGAAAATAATTTTTGGTGAATAGTAACTTTTTACCTTTTTTTACCACGGTTAATAGTAAATATGGTAACTAAGGGTAAATATGATATTACTATTACCCTAACACATGTCCTAATTCTATTGGATAAGTGTAATTCGACCAAAAACAACCTTATGAATATAATATGACCATTTAGGTCCACTTGGATTAGATTATGACATTTAATATTATTTTATTTAATGAATAGTTAAAATAGTTAAAATCAAAGTTTAATAATTAAAACATTTTTAATATGGGGTTATACATAAGATAAATTCGACTATAAATATTCATTAGAAATCTAAAAAGATTTCCTACATAATGATATTTTATTTATAATTTTTAGACATTAAATAAATTAATTTATTTATGACACAACGATGATGCAGTAATTACCCTTTTAAGGAAATGTTAACATAATTGATGTTATAAATGCTCAAATAAATGTAATTTGATACTTTTTATTAATTTCACTAATTTTCTAGGTTACTATGATATATTAGTGTTGATTTAATCAACTTTTTTTGAACATATAATTCTTTTATGACTTTCACAAAAATCATATATCAAATAGTGTCAAAATTGACACAAAATAGTTTTTAAATCAAATATTATATTATTAATTGTTATTTTATTCCTAAAAATATAAGGTTCGTCCAAATGACTTAGATAAGGATATATATATTAATAATAAACAACTTGGGGTTCTTTTGGCATGTTATAGTAAGTTTATTAACCATATAGTGTAAGAAAACAAAAAGTCACGGTAAAAGTTAAATTATTTAACTTAGATTTAAATCTAAATGATAAGGTTAAAATAGGAACCTAAACTTGTCTAAATTATATTGTATGAGATGATTTAGACCCATACCCACCTTAGCCTCGAAATAAATCAATTTGGAGCTATTTAAAACCGAACATGACTTTATAATAAAATAATATTTTTAGTTATTCCAAAGGTGCCCCTCTCCTCCCTTATAAAAGGGCACCTCCTCCCTCTCTTCCTCACACAACTTTGAGCCTTCAAGCTCGGCAAACCCCTGCCAAAATATCTTCTCCACTTCTCTAGAAACATCCTAGAGGTTATGGTCTTCCTCAAAGACCAATTTTAGTGCCCTAAGAGGAGGTCTCAAAGAGGCGCTTCAAAGAAGAGGTAATTACCGTTACCAATTCTTTCATCTTTATTTCTTCTTCCACTTCTTCTTCTTAGGTTGTTTCATTATGAAGTAATAACATAAGTATCACTCATATACTGAAATGTTATTATAAGTATGAAACAACCCTATTTCACCATCTATCCATCCTACGGAAAAAGAAATCACCGCGTGTGCTTACGTACGGAATACCGTCTCCACGCCGTGGTGTAATCTATTTTCCACCACCACCTTACATAGATGGGTATAATGGTGTAAAGAATAACTATACATAGTTATTACAACATCATATTGATTCTGATATATTGTATAATCCACTCCAATTCAATTCAATATTTATGTAAATGATATCATCGCTCGTGCGTACGTACGGACTACCGTCTCCACGACGCGATGAGATTCATTCTCCATGTTAACCATTTAAGAATGATTATAAAGTATATATAAGAAATAATAATGAAATATATGAAATTATAAAGCTACTGGATTTATGTATATATATATATGTATGTCATCTACTTACTTCCATTCAAGACAATAAGGAAAGGAAAACAGCGTTCATGCGTACGTACGGACTACCGTCTCCATGAACGGTGTTTTTCATTTCATTTATCTATCTATTATATATATATATACTGAATATATATGATATATAAATCATATTTTATATTCTGGAAGTAAGTAAATCATGATATAAGTAATAATAATGTCAAGAACAACAAGTCAAAACACCTACGATAAATGAAACGATTTTACCCAAAACGCTTCTTTAACATGGAATTTACAAAAGAACGGGTAATATAAAGTCATAAGTGAACCATATATGATATCATAACAATGAATATGATTATTTAATAAGTCAATGACATTATTTAAATCATTATACAGGAGGTTCGGACACATACGAAGCAAATCGGACCTAAGGTAAGGGAAATATCACAATCTCATTTTTATCCGAGATTGTTTATATTTTGGAATTTACTGGGGTGCATCTTATCATCCACATCAATGTTTAATCAATATGTAATATTTCCATCATTATAAAATAGTTTATATCCAATTTTACCCTTCGGTGAGTTTTTAGTAAAAGATACGAATGGAATCTTTTGTCGTTTTTCGTACGAGGTACTTTTTGACTTTTCCAACAAAAGTACGAGAAGAATGTTTTTTTAACTTATACGACATGAATGGATTTTTAAAACATTATTTTCAAGAAGCTTCCTTTACAAGTTTTCAATTTTATTTTTAATAAACTTCTTTTAGTTTAAAATTGTATGACATGTTAAGAAAAGAAAATGTTTTTGAAGTAGAAAGAATATTTTCTTCAAGAATGGAGTTCAAGTGTTTTATCAAAATTATTTTCCATCTAAGATAATATAGGGTTCTGTTTCTATCCCTATTCTTACATTTATTTGATTATGTTGTGATGGAATTATTTTTATGAATTCCTTTATCATATATGAATTGTTTTATGATGTCATGATGTTTAAGAATCCCATTTTTATTACATGGGTTATGAAATGATGTATGATTTATGATTTTGTGGCACACATAAGAATGGTATCATTATGAGATGGGTGGGACCTATATCTCCCTCCAATTCATTGGGTAAAGATTTTATATCTCATGAGATAGACATGGCTGGAATGGTAGGTTATACCGGTTCAGTGAAACAGGACTGAAACGAGGGTGACTCGGTTCAGAAAGGGACTTTGTCCACTAAGATAGTCTTGGCAATGAGTCTTGACTAACAAGAAATGATTCTCTATGATTATGTGTGTATGCCACAAAGTTTCATGTTTTAAGATTATGATTATTGTGATTACATTTCACTGCCATGATTTATCCCATGTTATGAAATTATGATCTCTTTTGCAGGTTAAGATTTCCAAAAGTTATGTGCTTGTGTATACGATGAGATTTATATTTCTTTTGTTTACCCTTACTGAGCATTTGAGCTCACCCTTTTATGTTTTCTTTTCCCCAGGATATAAATAAAGGTTTTAGGTAAAAAAAGGGAAGATATTTATGGGAGATATTGGAGATCTTTCACCACGATTAGAAGATTACGTTCCGAGTTTCCAAAGACACTAAACTATTACGATCCTTGTGTGTGTGTTTTTGTTATGTACTAAGTATTCCGCAAAAGTAATGTAATGTCCATGTACGTCAAGCTTAGGGTCTCTACAATGAAGAAGATTTCTAGGAGTGAGGTATCCATGTTTGTTCAAACACGAAGAAGGTCTAGGAAAGATTATTCCTATTTTCTAAAGCTGATGTCTACCAGGTCTACTATTGGGAAGGAAGGTGGGGAAACCTTTGGATTGAAAAAGGGTATACAGTCTGCAGAGGAGTTCATTTATTTAGAGAATTTGAATATTAAAAGGAAATATGCCAAGGTTCTGAAGCATTATGAAAGCTCGGAGTGAGATTTTGCTACTATGGAGGAAACAATCTTTCATGGATGTAGAGATGGGTATGACTTTTATGATTTGTAGTTGTTTTTCTATCTCATAATGTTTGCTAGTGTACTTTTTCTTTATTTTAATAAATGGTCAGTGGCTTAGCCTCTGACTGAGCTTCCCTGGTATATTATTATTTTTAATAAATAATTAATGGTGGAAAAATAATAAATAAAAAGAAAGATCTTAGTAAATAAAATTACCTTTTCCTAGAGTTACCTCCATTTTATCTCTTATTAAAGACACTAATATTTTTCTTTTAGGGGGATTAAAATTTCTAGAACATTGATAGGGATATTGGGTAGGTATTTTTTAGGGTTTGGATGAAATACATGGATTTATAGGTGTTAATAAGTAGTGGGGTGATGGTATCCTTTTATAAGTGGGGGAAAGAAACCCACTTGGAAACTACATTGAAATTTCCCAAAATAATCGAAAATAAAAATGTCATTTTGATGGAAAAATATTAAAAATGACCATATATTCTAACACAGAAAGTAAAATATTGATGTATAGTCATATAATATGAATCTTACTAGTGTTGTAGTTATTTAAACCCTTATACACTTTGTTTATCCCCTCAGTAAACCCATTTTACCCTAGTTGCATTAATTATTTTTTACTATTTTCACTATTTATTTTGGTAAAAATTTAATTTTACCATATTATATAGAATAAATTATTATTATTCCAAATTTTTAATCCATTTTTCCAAATTCAATTCACATAAGTGGAAAATTTTAATTTAAAATTAATCCGGAAGATGCGATGAGAAAACGTGTTTCCAAAAAGATAAAGTTCAAAACATTATAACATCTTTAACTCAAAATTAAATATTAAAATTATTAAAATGAACTATACAAGAGTAATAGATAAATTATTGAACTAATTTTAATTTAAAACCAATTTATGATATAATTTATCTTTATAAATAATTTAAATGAAAATGCAGTTTTAATTAAAATTTAGTATTTTTCAGTATTCAGAAAAATATAACCTTTTTAAAATATTCTCTAAAATTCACTATAAGAATTTTTTTCCTGATTATTTGAATATATAAACAATATTTTTTTTCAAATAATGTTTCAAAAAATTTCAAAAAAAATAGTTTCTAAATATGTTCGCAAAAGAAAACAAAACTACTTTTTAGAAAAGTAATGTTTTAAATGTAAAATTTGATTTATTCTTATCTCATATATAAAAAATATAAATATGAATGTAAAATAGTAGATTTAATATATAATAAATAAATTTCATTAAAATAATTTAGAAAAAGTGGTTTTTTAAATTTATTGACGTAAAATGTGTCCGTTTTCATAAAAATAGTTTTTCAAAAAAATATTTCTTTATTTCCATTTTTAATTTAATGGTTACCAAATTATTCATTTTATATACATGTTTATACCATATCATTTCATAATTTAGTTGATCCTATTAATACCCACTATTCAAATGCATAGTTTATATAAAATAATAATATTTCATGTTTTGTTTAAACTCAGTATTGCATGTAATGAAAGCTAAAATCAGTGTCACATGTAATGAAAAGTATCAAAATGATTACATTTATTTGAAAGAAATATTTCACAAAATATCAAGGTGTAACATTATACAAACATGAAATTAATTTCACCCATGAAATTCATCTCAGACATCAACTTTTTACATTTTTAAATTTATTCACAAAAACCCACATCTTAAAAATGGTTAGTAAACATCCTCTTGAATAAGAGGAACAGATGTGTGAAATTAGTTGAGATTAAAAAATAATATTTTTCCAAATAGTATAAAGTAAATGAAATGTGGAAATATGTAAATGGAAGAAAAGAATAAATAATTATATATAGTGATGAAGATCATCGATCATAAGAAATCGGGTGATCTAGAGAAGGTTAATGACTACAAAACCATAAACCAAACAGGTGTGAAAAAGAGTCATTGATATCATAAAAAATGATGATATAAAAGTACATTTTATGTCAAGTTATTTTTCTTAATTTTGGGGAATTAATTTTTCCATCTAGATAGAGAACATATTAAAATGTAGTTAATTGATATCTTTTTATTTTATGAGCCCAATTTCATCCTTTGGTTGTTCCTTGATTAATCTAAATAATATCTCTTACTCTAAGAGATTAATTTTTTCATGGTTGGAGAAATAAATGAGACATATAAAATAATGATAATACATTCCTTATATATCTAGATAAAAATGGTTAACACTGGTTATCCCAAATGGAAAAATATTCATATGGTGAAGTAATTCATTAATCTCTAAAACCTCATCCAAAGTTCAATATAAACCATTCCATAAATTATTAAACTCATAACTATTCATAAATTCAAAATTTATAAATAATGTCACTAAATTTCCCAAACTCAACTTAACATTAATCCTCAAAAGATAATTATGTAGCTCTTAATGGTCACATTCCAAATATGTGAATACCTTAAAAATATATTCTCCTAAATCTTGGTAATAACTTGAATTACTATAACACCTCAATGAAAACAATCATGCTTCCTAATTCATTCAATAAATCTAGATATTATTAATCATATTACAAAGATCAAAAAATGTTATAAACTCCATCAATGATAACATAAAGCACTTTGTTAAAAAATCTTTTAGCACTTATAAGGTCATCAATACACTCCAATTTACTTTATCCCTATCAATTATCTCATTATCAAAACTAAACATCTTTTCCTCAACCTCAATAACTTATTAAGTGATATATTCCCTTAATCATGTATTTTCTATAAAATACTACCCCACCATTAAATCACATTTCTAGGATATTAGTACTATTAAATATATTTTGGAATATCCTTAATTAAAAACTAATACTGAACAATCCTTATATATTTTGTGATTCATATAACATAATTCTTCAATTGAAATACATAATCACTTAAATAATCTCACTTCCTTGTCAAATCATTAACCAGGAATCATCAAATTATTACTTAAAACCTCTTTCCTATAATATGAAATATGAATATTTTATTAAGATTCCTTAACCTCAATTTAGTCATGCATCTTACATTTAATTTAAACAATATTTTTTATAATGGCCCATACCTTTCACATGTCATTCATGTTCTATTCATCAATTGAAATATAACCATTACTCATACCACGTTGATGATTCTAATCATGATATTTCCCCCTAGGACATAAAATTTATTAATTCCCATACATTACATAATAAAAATAACAATCCATTTATAATACCTTATAGATACCAATATTCCCTTCTATTAACATAACTTTTCACTTTTCATTGGAAATTAATTACTCTATTCCCTTATTCTCCACACATAAATCAACTTTTTATTCCTTTGAGAAACTTTGTGGAGTTATTCTTACCACCTTCACGATACATTGGAAACTGACTCTTCTTTTCTCTATGGTATCCACTACCCGATCTCTTAGTGAAATCTATCATCCCCTTTATAAGTTAGTCAGAGAGTTTGTTAAGGTTAAAGCTATTAATCATATATCATGACAACTGATTTGTCATAATCACAATATCCTTCACTCTAGTAATTACACCATTTTTTTATCATTAAAATATTTCCTATCACATTTTACGTTGATCTATTTCCTTCTAGTTTCCACCGTTTCCTAAAACCAACAATAATAGTATGAGAAACTATAATCTTAATGGGAAAACAAATAATAAATAAAATAACTTATATGATTTTTAATCATGACACCTTATTTTAAATCTTTGACACCTTTGGTTTTTCATAGGTCATTAATATTCATCATCTATTTAAATCTTTCTTGATGGTTCATAAGAAGTTTGTGAATTTCCAAAGTGTGTCCTCTAGGAGTGTCAAAACATGTGTGCAACATGGTCCATTGTTGTGGACCAGGTTATGATCAAGTCTATCTCAATATACCATTTGTGGAGTTATTACCCCTAGGTACCTTTGTTTTGAGCCCTATCCAACTTTATTATCTTGAAATAGATATAATTTCTTGGAAACAACATTATTTATCATTATAAAAAAATCTAATCACATTTTCATATAATTTGACTCATCTATATACTCATCCTTAGAGTCATCCGTAAAAATATCCTTAGATATATCCCTAGGGATCTCACTAATGTTTTCTAATCCTAGTTTCCAAAGGTTAACTAAAACTATATTTTGATACCAACTATAGTGACCCAGGATTTTTATACATGGATATTAATTTTTTTTATAAGAATATTCAATACATTAAATAAACACACACCTATGGATCATAAGGTTATAGAGCCTTTAAAAACAATGAAACATAAAAAACTAGTTCCAAAATTTCTATATCATCTCCTAAATAGTTTTCCATAGCTATAACCCTTCTTAGAAATATCACACGTAATACCTATCATCATAACCTAGGGAAAATAAACACAAGAAAGGGAGAGATTAGATTATCAGTATGGTAAACAAAGGAAATAAATAAACATAATATTATCAAAAAATATAAAACCATACCCTACATATCAAAGATCAAAATCTTGAGTTATGGAAAAAATATTAACAGTTCATAATATTTGAATCATTAAATAATGAAATAACATGATCCTTAAGTGCATAAAATTGGTATAAGACATACATTTTTGGAATACCCATCATCATATAACATTTTTAACATGTATAAATAAATCAAGGTTCACCCATTAAGACAAATACATGAAATAAGACCCTCACATAAACTTATGGACATAAAACTAAGACCAAACATAACATTATGGACAAGAAAGACTGATCCATTTATAACATATTGAAAATTTAATCATGTTTAGGCATAACATTGAAAAAATGTAATCCAGTTCATGCATAACATTGTGAATATGTATTCAGTTTCAAACATAAAATATTTAATCACAAGTTATCAACATTTACCCAATTCATTGTAGGTAGGTTTATGTCCAACCCAAAATCTAAAAAAATCACACATACATTCTTCACAAGATCATAAAATATGCATCATATCAGAACCCATGAAAATAAATGGGTTTCATAAACATCTCATCATAGTATAAGATGTGGAAAAGAAACAAGTTTCCTAATAATCTAATCATTTTGTTATAGTATAACCCATGGATAATAAATGGGTTTCATAATCATTTTATCATGGTATAACCCATGGAAAATAATTGAGTTTCATAATAATTTTATCATGGTATCAAACATGGAAGAGAAATGAGTTTCATAAAATATTTTCATAATAAAAATTAACCATTAAGAAGAATAATTAAAATGGTTTACTTGGATCATATCCCTATAAAATCATAAGTAACATAAAAATTTATCATAGTATATGGAAAATGATTTTGAAAGACCTCATAGAACATTTCTAGAGTAATGTAGAATTTATGTAGTGAAAAAACTTGTTAAAACATAAAAAATTTTGAAACCCCAATTCCATGAAATTAAACACTAAAATTTATAAAGGACTCTTAAAAAAATAATGGCCTTGATGGAATGAAATTCTGTTAATTCCGTACTTATTAAAATAATGTTTCCTTTCACATTTTATATAAAATCCAAATGGACATTTTTTTGTAAAACAGAACAAAGATTCCATTTAATTTTTTTATAAAAATTAAAACACGTGTAAAACTATTTTTAAAAATAATTTTAATAATTTTAAATAAAATTAATTTTTTTTAGAAAACATGGGCTTGGAATAAAATATTTTTTCAACCAAAAAGATAAATTAAGATGATTTTTCCTAAAAAATCATTTGAACTATTGATTAAATAGAGGGAAATGAAGTTAAAAAATATATTACCATGAAATAAACATCGGTTATGAATGTTTAAGAATTTATAGAGAGAGATGGTATAAGATCCCATCATTGGAATCATAATCATAAAAAATCCTAATAAACAATGAGATTGTGACATAAAACTCTTACCACATTGGTATCTTTGAATCAAAATTCCCTTAAAATAATAACATTAAATAATTCATTTAATATCATTAAAATAATTATAATCATTATATTAAAATTCATAGGGATAGTATATACACTGCAAAAAATAAATGAGTTGTGGAATTGTATATGTCTCCCAGAAATAAAAGAGAGGCTAGAAATCCCTTACCTTAAGTCTCGACTTCCTTCGTACACATTAGAAACTCATGTATAAGAAATAAAAGTTTATTATAAACCTATGTAGTAACCATAATTATATATATCATACCATATATTACTTAATTATGACCATTTATTTCCCATTTATAGACAAATCTTTTTTAAAATCATGTTTTAGGTAATAAGTGCATTGTTTTTTGCATATGTTTTGATTAGTTAATTTTGATCCTCTTTCTTTGACCAAGGTTAAATAAAATAAAGAATAATAATTATGAAATATTTATCATATTTATACATCATTAATATTTCTATTACTAGTCATGAAATATGGTTTTGAGAAATGAAATATGTTATGATCATGGAGACGGTCGGCCGTACATATGCATGAGTAACGTTTCCATTTTTCAATGTTCATTACGGAAAAAATATAAGTAATATTTTATCTTTATATAATGATTATAAAATTATAAATAAAATATTATTTCCTTATATATACTTATATATATCATCAATTATGCATGGTTATAAATATAGATGCACATCGTTACATGAAGGCGGTAGTCAAAACATACACGAACGATGTTATCATATTTCTGTGATTAAAGAATGATAAATATTATATTAATGTAACAATTATTTCATTTATATCACTTATAATAATTAATAGTACACTTATTATCTTCTATGGAAAGGGTTAGTTAAAAATGAATAACATCTCTTCATGAGGTAGTAGTCTGGCATACACAAAAGCGACTTTATCACATCCCCTTCTGAATGGATTGTAAAAATGAAATATATGATATAATTACTTAAGAAGAATAATTATAATATAAATATCATATATATATATATATATATTTATTATATACATCATCATACCCAATTTTGAGAGGTGGTAATGGAAAAAATGAATGGTATCGGTTCGTACGGTGGTAGTCCACCGTACACCTGATTAATGATTTTGTTACCCATTTGATGGGTGTAGAAATGGTTTTTGGTTGTCAAATTAATAAAATAACATATTATAATATATTATATACTGGTTTTATTATATTATAACTATTACTACATAATTAATTATGGGAAAAGAATAAATAAAAAGAAGGATCTTAGTGAAGACAATTAACTTCACTTAGTAGAACGTCCTTTGGATCTCTTATTAAGGACCCTAGTGTTTGAATTTTTAGAGTAAAATAATCCTTAGAAAATGTATAGGGTTTATAGGGAGGTATTTTTTTATCTTTTTTATGAACTATATGGATTTATATATGTGAATAAGTGGATGGTGGTGGTGACCTTTTATAAGCGGGGGACAAGATTCGACATTGAAACTATAAATAAATTTCACAAAGTAATCCAAAATAAAAAGGGGATTCCAAAGAAAAAATATTCTAAATGACCTTAGATTATAAATTCAGAAGTATTATATTTACATATTTCAATAAAATAGGAATTTTATAAGTTTTATTGTCATTTTAACACTTATATTCTTAGTTTTATCCCGAATAAACCCATTTTTACCTTAATTGTGATAATTAATTTTTAATTTTTTTCACTATTCATTTTAAAAACAATTAATTTTAATTTATTAGATAATATAAATTATTTTTTTAAAAAATAAGGATGTAATTTCATCAAATTAAATCCAAAAAGGTTAGGAAATTTAATTTAAAATTGATCTCGCAAACACGATGAGAAAGTGGGTTTTCAAAGAGAAAAAGTTCTAAAGTTTATAATGTTTTATATCAAATTTAAATATGAAAACGAATACAATTAAATAAAGTAGATTAATATATACATAATTTAAAAATATTACTTTTAAAACAAGTTGATATATAATTTATCATTAAAATAATTTAAACGAAAAGGAAGTTTTCTATTAAAATTCATTAATTTTCATTATTCTTAAAAAAATCATTTTTAAAAAAATTATAAAAAATTCCCCAAACATAATTTTGAGACTATTATCTCAAAAATTTAGTTCATATTTTCAAATAAATTATATAAAAGGTTTAAAAAAATGTTTTAGAACAATTTTTCAAAAGGCGAAAAATTACTTTTTAGAAAAATACAGTTTTTAGTTATAAAATTGGATTTATTCTTTTCTCACATCTATAAAAGATAAAAGTTGAATGTTAAATATATTATTAAATATATAATATATTTATTTGATTAAAATAATTCCCTAAAATTGTTACTTTTAATTTATTGAAGTAAAACTCATTTTTTTTCATAATAATAGTTTTTTATAAAAAGTTTTCTTTAATTTAATTTCTGGTTAAAAGGTCACCAAAGAATTCCTTTTATATAAATTTGAAAAGAATATATTTAAAAAGTTTAGTTAATACTATTAAAAAACACCATTCCAACAGTTAAGTTACATATAATAATAATATGTCATGTTTCCTTCAACCACTATGTTTCATGTAACACAAGCAAAAAATTGTGTTACATGTAATGAAAAATATCAGAAAAATAATATTCTTTTAAGAAAAAAAGTCAAAAAATATAAAGTTGTTTCAAAAAATGTAATATAACTTATTATATTAACAATATTTTAAAAATTTATGAATAATAAAACCTTTAGTAAATATACATTATAAAATAAATAACAAATTAATAAAAAATCATATTAAGAACAGCTAAATTTTTTATAGGGAATTTTTTAGTAAAATTAGAATTTATTTATTTTATATTATCATTCAAAATATAAATATATAAATTTTAGAATTTTATTTTTTAGAAATTAACATTATTTTTGAATACATCTTATCAAAATTATCTTAAATTTAATTTCTAATATTTTTATAAAATAACTGATTTTTAGGTGAATAAGAAGAATTATTATCATTTCAAAAATCATTGTGTTTAGGAATATATCAAGAAGTATTCATAAACTGAAAATGTATTAAACACTTTTAATTATTAATAATTAATTTATTAATTAATTTGATTAATTTAAAATATATTTAATTAAATTCAGAAGTATTATGATTTTCATTTTGAGCACTTAAATAATATTTTGTAACAAAAGAACTGTTTTTGTGATTTTCATGTCATTAAATATTATTTTAGTAAAATTATGTTTTTGATTTCATTATAAAAAAATAAAAGTAATTTTTTGTACGAAAAACTAATTTATTTATTGAAAACATATAAAATTTATAATTTTATCAAATATATAAATTTCAAGGATAAAATAGACTTTTCAAAAATCTTATTTCTATAAGTTATATGTGCTAATTATAAAATTATATTTTATCATACATAATAATATTATATGATAAGTTTATTTTTAAATATGAAACAACTTTATTTAAATTATTTAAAATTTCCAATTTTTTAGTTTTAATGGAAATAAATTTTCCAAGATTAATTTTTCTTTACCATCATAAAATATAAATGTTAATAAACTAATGTGTAAGGCCTAATATCACTCCAATTTTCTCTATGATATTTGGATGAGATGATTATAAAAAATATATTACAATATATTCAATTACTTCCAACCTTTTGAGCCTTTAACTTGGAATAGTTTCATTCCATTATTGAATAGTAAGGAGAATTTAAAAAAACCCATTTTTCTTAACTTATAAAATTTGATCACTTACACCACTTTAGGCTACACTTATCCATTCAAATTTAATTCAAAAGGATAGTAATGTTTATCTTAATATAATACTCTCTCAAATTAATAATCCCATATTCTCAATTAGTTATCTTAGCTCCTCCATTTCTAAGGAGATTTCCAAGAGAAATCTAAAGTTCTCAACACAAGTATTAAGTTTTCCCTAATGTTATTTATTTTATATCTCTCAATTAAACATATATATTAACCCAATATTATAAGATGAATTTATTATTTATAGTATAATAAATTTTTTATTTTTTGGGAATAAATATTATCTACCTTTACCCCTTCTTATTAAGAAAAATGAAAAAGACATTCTTGTTTACATGAAAACTAATACCACCACAAAGTGTCATGTTTCATATTCCTTAACCACCATGCATAACCAGTATAAATTTGAGATGTAAAGACCCTCACCCTAGTAACCCATATCTGGTTCCTAATATTATTGCATTGGTATTATTTCTATTATTTCACATCCCAAAGGATCAAATAGTGTAGTAGTTTTGTAAAACCAGATACAAATATAATATATAAATTACAACTTGAAAGGAAAAAAATAATGAAAATCTGTTGGAAACGTCCATAACTACTAGATTATCACTTCAATTAATTAATAATATTCATCCTTTAATCTTAGGGAAAAATAAAACATAATATAGGGGTGATATTAGATGCTCAGTAAGGGTATGTAATACAAAAAAAGTTATCATAAACAAAAATATTAAGCATGGTGAATAACTAAAAACACATGCCTTTTAGAATAAACATGAGCATAATATGGAAGGAATGAAAGTTGAGTATATAAATCCATATAAAATATCATAAGAGAATAAACCTTAATCATGTATATTCTACTAGTTAAATATAAAATGTTTTACGAATTACTAATATCAGATTTAGGGCATTCATATTGATGGATATCTCAAACATAATGTCACTACCTCATCCAAGACGTCAGGAAACACTAGGGTAAGGCCTCGGCTAAAACCCAATTCCGTTTTGTCTCATGAGACCTACCAAAGCATTGCGGGGATATATTAGTCCCCACCCATAAACTAATAATTCTAATTCATTACTCATATGAATGGGGATGGAGATAAATAACATGAACATGTGAAATTTAAATAACTTTACCCAATGTGTAATCATAATCACTAATCAATCTGAGTAGCGTGGTGAATTGTATCTAGATAGAACATCCACTTTCAAACCAGTCATAATCCATTTAATAACATATGGTAGATTAAAATAATAATAAATTAATCTCAATAAATAATAAAATTCAACAGAGTCATGGAAATAAGTGAAAATATTCTAATAAAATCATCAATGAATTCTTGAGAGAAATACCACTTTTACTTTACAAAGAAGAGTTCTTTTAGAAAAATCAATTTTATTTTTCATAATTTATTGTATAAAACCAATAATGAGAAAAAATAGTTTTTCATGAAAAAATTAGTGATTTTAGAAAAAATTATAGTGTCTTAAAATAGATTAAAGATGGTACTTAAAAATGTGTAAGAAATCAAGATGATCCGTTCAATCGGGCATGCGTATCAAGGAGAATTGAAATGGGAACCTTGGAAAATATGTAGTTCTTATAAAAGAAAAATTCAATGATTTGTAATAATTATTTTTGAATGTTTACACATAATTTAGAATAATTATATAAAAATAAATAAGCATTACATTGGGGTAAAGGTAATAAATGAATAACCTGAAGGAAAAAATAAAGGTTTAGGTAAAATCCCTTACCTTATGTCAGAATGTGTTCTGGGATTGATCTTAACGTCCTATATAATAAAATTAAATCCATTAATTAATTAATAACATTATATATATTTATTTGATTTATTATAATTTTATTAAGTTTATTTATGGCCTTTTTGATGAGTTTTAAGATACAATTTTATTTCTCGGGAGCGTTCATTCTTTGGTTTTCACGATCGGTATGCTTGTATATAAGTATGGAAGTTTATGTAGAATGGGTATAATTCTCTATAATTTAATTTATATGATATTAATGAACATATATAATTGTAATTGGTTATAAATATCATTTTCTTATATGTTATTATGATGAATCATTATATAATACATTTAGTGATAATTGTTTTCATTATTACGACAATTATTGATCATAACGAACACATTTTTTAATTTAGAATTATGTAAATATGTTACATATAGAAAATAAGAAATGTTTTAATACATATATTATTGTCTATTTTAACCATAAAAATGGCTTCATTACCATCCTTTAAGGATAAATTGAAGAACAAAAATCATTCATCCACGAAGGTTGTAAATCAGAACATCCCAGACAATGATTTTGTTTTTAAAATAAAAGAGAGAGAGAGAGGAGTTTGAGTATATATATTCCATTAACATGGTATCATTATATTATATATATGATAATTTAATAATCATGATCATTTGGATAGATGGGGTGAGAAGAGAATAAGAAAAGAAAATAAATTGTAAGGTAATTAAAAGCAAATGGAAGAGAGTTTACCTTGTGAAATATCCTCCTTGAGAACCTCTTCAAGTGAAGAGGTTTTGGTATTTTAGAAAGACCAAGATCTCCTGGATGTAGGGAGAGACTAGGAAAGAGGTTTTTTTCAATTTTTACAATATTTAAGTATTTGATGTGGGAGGAGTGGAGGGGGTGAGGTGTTTTATTTATAGTGGAGGAGAGGGATGATTTCTCATTATTTTATTTATTATTATTTTATTTTATTCAAGAAAAACAATAGTGTTAATTCTTGGGACTAAATACAGTAATTAGTTCCTGTGAGTTCGAACTAAGGGTGCTTACATCATCCAAACATCACCTATTACTGAATAAATCATGTACTTAACATTTATTGAAAATTATCATATTTTACTATTCAAAAAATGCACGTATTTTACAAAAATACCAAAAATCCACCCTAAACAATTTTATACAAGTATAATTCAAAAATAAACTCAATTTAATGAAAATAATTTCTTAAATATGAGACATTTATTTATTAATTAAAATCATATTTTACTCAAAAAATACAGTTTTTAAAATTAAAACTGATTTTACAACACTCTGAAAAATTAACTAAGGTCTCATTAAATTATCCAAAAATCATAAGAAAAATATATATTTATTTTTAAATAAATTTTATGAAAGTTAATTTTCTTTTAAATCATTTTATTAATTATTAAATATTTATAAAATATTTATGAATTACAAAAATACGAACACATAATTTAAAAATTATTAAAATATTAATTTACATATACAATGATATAATTATAGGATAATTTCATTTATAAGGTGGATAAAATTTATTTATACTTTTATGGGTGTTGTTACTATTCATTAGTCTGATTTACTATTCATACGAGTCATATTACTATTCCTAAGTTTAAGTAACTATTTCATCAGTATAGGTTCCTAAACATCTAGAAATACCTCTTATTTCAATCATTATTCATTTATGATATTTGTATTGTGTTCTATAAGTGATTTTATGTGATCTATAATATATGGAATAATAATAATAAATGGAAATATCATTGATATAATTAAGGGCCATTATATTCTCCCCCACTAGAAAAATTTCATCCTCCAAATTTTGGGATTTTCACCCCATAAAAAGATTTGGGTAGTTCTTCATCATAAGCTCAAGTTCACAAATCTCCTCTTTACTTTTATGATTTTTTCAAGGTTCCTTTACCAACCCAGTTGTCAGATTCCTCAACACCTGTTCTTTAGTGTCCATAATCTGGTAGTCTCTTCATAATAAGATAAGTACAGTTCCAAGTCTATTATTTCAGAAGTGAGTACATGTGTTGGGTCTGGAATATAATTTCTTAACATGGTGGTGTAAAACACATTATGTACCCTAGAAAGTCTAGGTAGAATTTCCAAATTATAATCCAAAAATATGATTCTCTCTAGAATTTCAAAAGGGCCAATGTACATGGGGCTCAATTTCCCTTTCTTCCCAAATTTCATGACACCCTTATATGAAGATACTTTCAGGAAATCATGATATCCCACTTGAAATTCCAAATCCTTACATCGATTTTTGACCTAGCTATTTTTCCTACTTTGGGATACTTTTATAAGGTTTTGAATAGTCATTACCTTCTCTATTATTCCCTTTACAAGATTTGGTCCTATAAGCTTTCTTTCACCAACTTCACCCCAACATGTGGCTATATAACATATATTTCCATACAATGCTTCATATGGTGCCATTTGAATACATGAATGAAAACTATTATTGTAGGAAAAATATAAAAAAGGTAAATACTAATCCCATATATCTTGAATGTCGAGGGAGCATGATCTCAACATTTCTTATAATGTTTCGATGTCCCTTTCATACTCCCCATTAGTTTGAGGGTGATAAGCAGTACTCAACACATGATCCTCTGCCCAGTTTGTGAGGACTCGACAAGTGCATCCAAGAGACCCAAGATCAAATCTGGGTGGAGACATATTTCCAGGGGACTGTAGTGGTACCGTAGGAGGCAGTGTAGCAGGCACTATAACAGACACTTTTCGGTACTGTAGTAGTCAATACTATTCATCCATCTAGGCCTATGGGCCGCCTATTTGGTCTTTGGGTCCTCCAAGGATTTTGGGCCACCCAAGGACTTAGACTTAGTTGTTTCTCAAGGACTTCGGGCCACCTTAAGGCCATAGGGCCACCCCAACGCCCTTTGATACACATGATGAAGATGTACTAGTCAGACTACAAGGGACAAGGCTTCAGATAAGGATTCAGGGTAGTCACATTCAATAGAGCAGAGCTAACTAAAACTAGAATAATGAGAGGGTATGTCATTGCCATTGGTAATGGGCCTATGCAGCTTTGAATAAGATAGCTAGACGACCAGCCCTATGAAGTTGGAGTGCTGATATCATGACATATGCCGGGGAGGAGCAGTTCCAATTTTTCTTGTCTGGGTGATTCCATCTAAAACCTACAGGTCATGTAATTGTCTCTAAGCCTTTAGGCCCTGTAAGGGTTCCACCTCACCCCTTGAAAGGTGGATTATAAAAATAATAAAAAATGAAGGCCTTAGAGCCATTCCATCCAATAAGCTGTACTCAAATGAAGCTCAGTATCCAAACCTTTCTGAATACTTTTCCAGAATTTCGATGTAAATTATGGATCATGATTGGAAAGAACTGAAAGTGTTTCTCCATGAAGACATTCAAATTCATTAATATAGAGTTGTGTGAGGAACTCTATTGAAAAATCCTCTCTTATAACGAGGAAATGTACAGATTTGGTAAGTTGATCCATAATCACCCATATTGTGTCATTATTTATTGGAGTTTTTGGTAATACAGTGACAAAATCTATAGTGATGTCATCCCATTTCCATGTAAGAATGGGAAGTGGTTGCATGAAACTCTATGATGTTGTCTTTCAGCCTTCACCTATTGATAGGATACATATCTTGATACATAATAAGTAATTTCCCGATTCATATTATCCCACAAAAAATGTTCCTTTAGATCTCTATATATATTTGTACAACCTGGGAGTATGGAGAAATTCGAGATTTCAGAATGATCCAATAACTCCCTTTTTAGATCAGGTATAGAAGAAACACATAGCCTCCTCACAAATTTTAGAATTCCATCCTCACATATAATGTATGAAAACATCCCATCATTCACAAGTTTAATTTTATTTTTGTGATTCTCATCATCACACTAAAAAATTTTAATTTTTTCCAATAGATATGGTTGGGAAACCAATTGAAAAAGTAATGATATTTCACTTTCCTTGATAATTCCAATATCCTTCTTTGTTAGATCCATGTAAATTCGATCCCTGTAAATCCTCATTTTCTTTAGAAATCCATGATCCTTCCTCATCCATGCATCAACCACCATATTTTCCTTTCTAGCATGATAGTTTATTGAAAAATTGTATTACATAAGTAGATAGAGCCATCTCCTTTTCCTCATGTTGAGTTCTTTATGTGATAAGACATATTTCAATCTTTTTTGATCTGTATATATCAAACATATTTCAGTATCTAGATAGTATATTTATATATTTAGAGAAAATATTACTCTGATAACTCAAGATCATGAGTTAGATAGTTCTATTATTGAATTTTTAACTACCTCGATGCATTGGCAATAACTCTATCATTCTGCATAAGGAAACAACCAAGTCCTTTATTGGATGAATCACTATAAATAAAAAATATACCTTTTCCCAATGGTAGATTTTGGATCGTTTCATTCACTAATCTTCTCTTAAATTCTTAAAAACATTCTTCACGTTATTTTTTACATAAAATAATAACACCTTTAAGAGTGATCTTGGTTAATGGGTTAACTAATCGGGAGATTTTCTAAACAAAATTCCAATAATAACATGCTAAATGAATAAAAATATGTCCCTCAGTTATGTACATTGGTGTAGGCCATTCCAAAATATCCCTTGTCTTCCTAGGATCAAGATAGATTCCATACTTAGAGAAAATATGGCCATAGAAAAAAACTGATTAAATCCGAAATTCAAACTTTCAAAATGTCCCATATAATTCATTTCTTCAAAGAGTATTTAGAATAATCTACAAGTGATTATCATGGTATTAATATATTTTAGTATTATATCAAGATATTTTCCATAAATACAATTAAAAAATTATCAAAATATTCCTTGAAAACCCTGTTCATCAGATCCATGTAAAAAGAGGGTGCATTATTCATCCCAAATGGCATTACTGTAAACATGTAATATTCATATCTTGTTTTAAATGGAGTCTTTGGAATATTTTCCTTCCTCACAAGAAACTGATGATATCCAGATCGAATTTTAATATTTTAAAAGTGTTTACATCCATGAATTTGATCAAATAAATCATCAATGTGAGGAAGGGGATGCTTGTTCTTTATTATAATAGAATTGATTTCTCTATAATCAATTCATAACCTCATGGACACATATTTATTCTTGTCAAAGAGAACATGGGCTCCCCTTTAAGAAATACTGGGATGAATAAATACTTTATCACTCAATTCATCTAGTCATCTCTTAATTTATACTAATTCCACAATGGCCACTCTATATGGTGTCTTTGATATAGGTCTTGAACTATGAATTAAATCAAAAGAGAAATCAACCTCATGCTCTAGAGGATGTCCATCTAAATCCTTTTGAAATAAATTAATGTATTATTTCCCAATAGTTACTTCTTAAATTTAAAGATTCATTGATAATGTTTTCCCTTCCTCCCCAAGGATTTCATTTAGTAGAGCTACTAGGGGTGGATCTAAATGAGAATCAGATGGTGATGTTTCTACTCTAAATATAAGGGACTCTATACCTTCCTCATAAATCTTAATTTTCTTATTCTTGCAATAGATTTTCACATAATATTTTAAAATAAAGTCCATGCTGAGGATTATGTCAAATTCAACCATAAGTGTGCAGATAAAATCAGAAGATAAGGCATGTTTATATACCATAATGGGAACATCCTAACACATATTTGTTGTAATCAGACTTCCCTTAAGTTGTTTTACTGACAACTCCCTTGTTAATGAGAATTGGAAATATATAATTTTTAATGAAAAATGGGAATATATAAAGGAATGAAATGATAAAGAATCAAATAAATATTTAGTTAAATTTGAGGATATTTTTTATGTACATGAAACCACATTATTTGGATCTTAAACCTAAGATGTTGTGATCACATAAGATTTCCCTTTCTATCATGTACTGTTATGAGGAATGTTTCCTTTATGATTTGGAAAATCATTTGCATAATGTCACATATCCTTACAATTATAGCATTTAACATTGATAGCTTCTTTATTTCCCAAAAAATAATGGGTTTGGTGCCTTTTTCTCTACACTTGTAACATAATCCTTTAATTTTAAGAAGGCTTTGGGTTGTTTCCTTCCAAAATTATCACATGTTGAAAAACACTATTTTTACTCCCCCATTTATCCATTATTTCCTCTACCACCCACTTATTTTATTTCTTTCCTAAAATTAATAATACTTAGAGAATTAATTTTCAGTCTTGATAGAACATGAAACTATATATTCATAGGATGATAAATTTTGGGAAACTAAGGGCCATATGAGTAATGGTATTTAACTATTAGAGAATCAACCCAAATTACTCCTTGGATTACATATGTAGTCTACGACATGGATTTCTATAATTGTAAAGTTGGATTCATACTTGGAAATATTCTCATCCTCATTTTTCCTTATATTCAATAATTTACTTTCTATATCCGCTTATTGT
This sequence comes from Viscum album, assembly GCA_963277665.1. NCBI lineage: Eukaryota > Viridiplantae > Streptophyta > Magnoliopsida > Santalales > Viscaceae > Viscum > Viscum album. The sequence continues at coordinate 1,263,401,954 of OY728151.1, read as the reverse complement.
TCATGAGGAAAATATTTTTCTAGAAAAATTTCCTTAAAATCCCTTTATTCCATATTTGTAACTCCCCCTTTGTATTTTGAATTAGTAACCCCCATTGATATACATATCTCTATAGATGATAAACTACCATGAAATCCTACTCCCTTTCATTGCTTCCATAAGAGGGAAGTATCTTCTCTAAGAAATTTATCCACTGCTCAGCTACAAATGGGTTTATAGTCCAATTGAATGATGGAGTTTGTGGTCGCATAATGTGATCTAAAATTACTCCTCCACATTTTGGATCAGGATGCTCCATATTTGTAAGATTATTTTTCATAACCTGAGTCAACTATCCCAGTTTAGTTATATGTTTCTTAGCAACAGTTGTAAATCCAATACTAAAATCATTATCTTTCATTGGAGGGAAATCCCTACATGGGATATGTGCATTGATTTGGTTTTCATTATTTCCACTAGGCTCCATTTATAAATAATTGAATACACTAGATTAGGTTATGGATCATAATAGATAATCTCAAACTAGAAAAACACGTAACATAAACTGATATATTAGGCACATCTAATCTCATAATCATAAACATAGTTTATTGGAGGAAAAATTACTTTTAAATACTTCATAATGGGTTGTAAATAAAATGTAAATTATCTTAATATTATACCTAAAAAGTATCAAAACATGTGCTCATTAAGGGACATTGTCATGTACTAGGTTACCCCAATATAGGCATGGGATACCTTGTCAGTGTTGTTACTCATAGGTACATCTTTTCTAGAACCACGTCCACTTGTAGTATACATATAAAGATGTATTTCTTAGAAGATCCACATAGTCACTAACTTACCAAAATTATTGTATGTTTCTTATATTCTTATCCTAAAAGTCTATATTAGGAATACGTTCCCCAATATATGTTTTCTAAATCTTTTTTCCATGGTTCCTACAAATCTTCCTCTGATACCAACTGTAGAGAACCTAACCCATGTTGACCAAAATCGGTGCCTTAACTTATTACATTGGTATGATTACAAGGAGATCACATCCATAATTTATGAATGTTAAGTAGTTTTTTGAAACCAAATATAAATATAATATTTAAATTACAACTTTAAAGAGAAAACCATAAATCAATTCCCTTAGAAACATCCACAACTCCTAGATTATCCCTGCAATTCATTCATAATATTTATATTTTCATGATGCGGAAAAATAAAACATAATAAATGGGAGAGTTCAGATGCTTAGTAAAGGTAATTAATACAATGGAAGTTATCATAAACATAAACATTAAGAATGGTGAATAACTAAAAACACAAGCCTTTTAAAATAAACATGAGCACAATATGGTATGAATGAATACTGAGTAAATAAATCCACATAACAGATCATAAGAAAATGAACCATAATCATGGATATTATAATAGTAAAATATCATATATTTTATCAATTAAAAATATCATAATAATGGAATTCATAATTATAGAAATCTAATTTATATCATTAAGGCCTCAACCATGACATCTGAAAATACTAGGGCAAGGCCTCGGCCCAATCCTAATTCTGTTTTGTTTCATGTGACCTACCGATGCATTGAGAAGCTATAATGGTCCACACCCATCACTTTATAAGTACAATTAATTCCAAATATGAATGGGGATAAAGATAAATAACATTAACATATAAAATTTAAATATAATTCCCCAATTTTTAATCATAATCACTAATCAATCTGAGTATTATGGTGAAAAGTATCAAGATAAAACATACACCGTCAAACTTGTCATAAACAATTTAATAAAATATAATAGATGAAAATAATGATATTTCAATCTCAGTAAAGTATGAAATCTGACATAGGCATTGAAATAGATGAAATTAATCCCATAAAATCATTGAGGAATTCTTGAGAGAGATACCCTTTTACAGTGCAAAAAAGAGTTCATTTTGGAAAATCATATTTTACATAATTTTTTTTATAAAAAAAGTAATTAAAAAAAATATATTTTATGAAAAAATTATTTATTTTAGAAAAATAATGTTGTCTTAAAAAAATTATGGATGTTACTTGAAAATGGGTAAGAAATTGATATTTTCCCCTTAATCGGGCTTGCATATCCAGGAGAATTGAAAAGGGAACCTTGAGAAAACATGTATTTATTATAAAAAAAATTAAAAGATCCGGAAACATGATTTTTTAAATTATACACATAATTTATTATAATTATATAAAATTAAATAATCATTATATTGGTGTAAAGGTAGAGAAAAAATAACTCTAAGAAAAGAATGAAGGTTCAGGTAGAATCCCCTACCTTAGTTCTGAATGTGTTCTGAAATTGACCTTAAAGTCCTAGATAATAAACATAAATCCTTTAATAAATCTATTAATAACATTATATACTTGTATTTTATTTATTATAATTTTATTAAGTTCATTTATGGCCCTTTTTATGGGTTATAAGATACAAATTTATTGTTCCGGAGTGTTCGTTTCCTTGGTTTTCCCAATCGGTATACTTGTATATGAGTATAGAGGTTCATGTGGAATGGGTATAATTATATATAATTGAATTTATATTATATTAATAAACATTATATAATTATAAATAGTTATATATATCATTTGGTTGTATGGTATGAGTATGAATCATTAGATGATATATTTAGTGACAATTGATTGCATTATTACGACAGTTATTGATCATTACAAACTCATTTTGTTTTATCATTTGGTATTATGTAAATCTGTTACTTATAGAATATAATAAAGGTTGTAATACATATATTATATCACGGTTTAAACATAAAAATGGTTTCATTACAAACCATAAAGTAGAAATTGATGAACAAAAATCCCCCGTCAACGAAGGTTGTAAATCGGTACCTCTCGGATGATGATTGTGTTTTTAAAATAAAAGAGAGAGGGAAAAAAGTTTGAGTAAGGATATTACATTAAAATGATATAATTATAATATATATATTATAATGGAGTTATCATGATCATTTTTAATGAGGTGGTGAGGATATAATAAAAAAATAAAATATATTGAAATGAAATTAAAAGAAAAAGGAAGAGGGTTTACCTCTTGAATTATCCTCTTTTAAAACCAACATAGGTGAAGGGGTTTTGGACTATTTTAAAGAAAAAGTGATCCTAGAAGTAGGGAGAGACTAGGTAAGTGTATTTGGGTATAATTTTTACAAGAATCAATGCATAGAGGTGAGATGATAGGATGAGGTGAGGGGTGGTATTTATATTAGAGGAGAAGGGTCACCTCTCATTACTTTCTTCAGTATTTTATTATTTTGTTCAATACAACAAATAATGTGGATTATTTAGACTAAATTAAGTAATAAGTTCAAGTGATTTTGAATCGAGGGTCCATACATAATCCAAGCATTACCTATGACTCAATAAATCATGTATTAATTATGTATCGTAAATTATCATGTTTTACTATTCACAAAAAATTCTCGTATTTTAGAAAAATACCAAAAATTTACCCTAATAATTTTATAATGGATAGAACTAAAAAATGAAAACAATTTTATGAAAATAATTTTCTATATATGAGAAATTTAATTTTTATTTAAAATCATCTTTTATAAAAAAATGTTTCTAAAATTATACATATTTTCATAACACTCTGAAAACTAACTTAGGTCTTATTAAATTATCCAAAATTCACAAGATAAAAAAAATTTGATTTTTGAATCAATTTTATGAAAATTAACTTTATTTTAAATCATTTTATTAATTATAAAATTGTAATTAAATAGTTATGAATTAAAAAATGCCAATAATTCATTTAACAATTCTTAAAATATTCCTAAACAGATACTATGATTTAATTTATGATAATTTCATTTATAAGGTGCCTATATTTTATTTAAACTTTCATGGGTGATGCTCCAATTCATTAGTATGATTTACAATTCATAAGGTTCATATTACTATTTCATCGGTATAGGTTCCTTATCTTCTAGAAATACCTATTATATCATTCATTCTACATTTATGATGTTTTTATTGTGTTATATGAGTGATTTTATGTGATCTATACTATATAAAATAAACATAAGAAGGTAAATATTATTTATAGAATGCTATATCATTACATGGGATGCTTGTCACAACCCGCCTTCACCAAGATGTGGGAAGGGACAACAAACTGCCAGACCCTTCCTTCTTTAAGTTGAAGGGGAGATAATGACCCCCGAGTCCCACATTAAATAGGCCCTAGAGTGGTGAATAGAACCATGGGTATAGAATCACATATAATATTTAAGTCATTACAATTTTGTAAAAAAAGATCTAGAGATAGGATGAAAAATATCAAAAAACTCCAAATACAGAAGGCAAAAGTAAAACCAAACCCCTTTTCCCACATGCATGCTCAAAATAAAGTTATAAAATGTACAAGAAAAATATGATGAAAAGTAAAAAAAAAAAGAAATAGGAACAGAAAATGTCCTAGCGTCCGAGATAATACAGTATCGCATGGTCCGCAAAGTCCTCCTAAAAACCTAAAAGTAGTTTTATATACGTAGGGTGAGTATACAAGTATACTCATTAGGGTAAATCAAAATATCTTGTGTACATGTGGGGAGGCATTATAATACCCTATGATAAAGTAGAGGTATCCAGAACACCTAGAAAGTGAAACTACCCACCCAACCTCACCGAGGAGCACTCTCCAAAAAACGTAAGTCAGATAATGTAATAGTATTAGCACATCGGTATTTAGGTACCCCACACCACTTTCTCACTAGTTATTGAAGAAATCCTACATGCCAGAACTCCCCCGCCATTTTCACCACAGTCTCACTGCCTCCCCAACAATAACCTTTTGGGCCACCACAACCATGCATCCCACCTGTAGAAATCTGGGCCACCACAACTATACGTAACCATGCCCACATACACCTGGACTTGAACAACCACCGTCATGCCCGAAGACACCTAGGCCTCATCCCGAAGACACTTGGGAAACAAACCTACCCGCACACACACTTGGGACAACCACCATAATGTATCCCACCTAAAGAATCATGGGCTATAATGGACCTCACAATAGTGCAAAAACACTTATTAACATCGGTTATAAAACCGATGCCTTTAAAGGCGACGTTAAAAATATGGTTTTCGCGTCGGTTTTTCAAAAACTGACGCTAAAAATAATTTTCTTATGAGTTTGAGCATCGTTTTTATATAAAACCGACACCAAAACTTTATTTAGACATGCTTTTCGGCGTCAGTTTTTTATAAAACCGACGCCGAAAATCTGTTATTCGGCGTCGGTTTTAGATAAAACAGACGCCATAAGTCATTTTTTTTATAAAATAATTACAATTTAACTTCAAAAAAAAATCGAAACCATTGAAAAAAAACATAGTATACAAAAACAATCAAACTGTATTTTTACAGAGGCACTTGAGAGAACTCAAAGTAAAGTAGAATTAAAATACATGTACCTGAAATATTAGAATATACATACCTCAAATCTTAATCAATATACATACCTCAAATCTTAATCAGACTTAACAAAAAGTTTGAAAAAGTAGATTGAATATGGATCATTTCAGATTGGGAATAAGACTATGAATCATTGAATGCCTACAATAATATTGAATGATATGAAATTAATAAATAGAAAAAAGAGGCAGAAAATATATAAAAAAATTATTACAACTAACCTTATGAAAATCAGTAGTTTCCCCAGTTGTGATTATCTCGTACATGAATCGTAGAATATAATAACCACATTCAACATGTCCATTTTGACGATGACATTGCAGTTATAAAACATTTAACTAATAATAAAAACCAATATATAACAAAAATATAAAAACTAATTACCTGTACGTCCACATATTTGATTTTTGTTGGTTTCTTTTCTAACATGTTTTCCTTTGTAAAATGTTTCCATGAACTGCATTTTTTATATAATAACTAATAAAACTTGTGTAAACAATAAAAATTAAACATAACAAACTTATAAAAATAAAAAACAACTTATCTGTTTAATAAGTTGGAAAATGGTTTACGCACTTTTCCTAATAAAGAGAAAAACCAATATAAAGTGCATTTATTTGGGCAAAATACGCCTAACATCCAATGCCTCCTACAATAAAAAAAGTTCACAATTAATGACATTATAATGATCATTAGTTCAAAATTATGTTGATGTTCTTACTTATCAAGAAATGGAAAAAACCAGCACGGAAACTCTGTTTGTGATAATCTCTCGGATATATATTGAACTCTTTCTTCATTCTTCACATGTTTGACTTCCAAGGAAATGTACTCTGGATCTATAAAGCTGTAAATTCTTGTAATTTCATTTTGTAAAAGAATCTTGTGTAGATACCTAATTTAAAAGAAAATATAGTTATCCAATGACATAACAATATTTTATTAAAGAAATAGCAATTCAAACGTCAATTTACTTACATGGAAGACAACTGCACCACATTCAGCCCGATCTCTTCAAAATTAACTAAATTCATGATATCTTCTTTCAGTATTCTCAATTGATAATTTCTTCCACATATATCGGGTGTCATCCGAAACTCATAGATAAAATTCAAGGAAGAAGAGGACTCGGATAATCTTTTCAACCCATAAGAAATATCAGAAGTATCTACAACCAACTGTTCCTGAACATTTTGTTGCATTTGTACAGTTTCTTTTGCTTTCAGATATTCCCATATAAGTTAAATGTCAGAAAACATTTTAAGTAATTTGGAATCATTTGTAATTAATATTTTAAAAAAATGCATATCTCATGTGAAATATAACGAAGTAGGGCAGTTGGCCAAAGTAAAAAATGGCCCATAAATTCCCCAACACTGGTGATCTCCATAGTAGGAAATGGTAGTAGAGCAGTAGGATCTATAATAACAAGTACTGATACTCTAACTTGACCCATCTGCATAGGCTGATGATGTACCAATACACCTGTCCTAACGCAATAATATGTACATGAGGATCTCCCGCAAAAAACTCACAATATAAGGCTTGATCCGAGGGAGGAGGTGGAGGCTCAAAGTTAGCAGGTGGGGAAGGGTTGTCCGGTTGAGTAGGATAAGAAGGCAGAAAAATGAAAAGTGTTGAGCCCTCTGGAATATTGTTGATTTCATATCTATGATTGATGTTTTAATAATCACAAATCATCACATACCATTAATGATTAATCTGGTTTGATTTCTCATAAACTTAATTACAATCTTTTAATGAATCTGTTACCACATTTTTGTCTACGCTTATTGATGTACAAAGTATTTTGGAAACACCGATTCAATATAAACATACATCGGAAGCACTGATCGCATATTAAAAGACAACGGTCGCACCGATCCAATGAAAAATGACTCACCGATCAGATGACAGACCGATGCTGATCAATATGACTCACCGATCAGATGACAGACCGATGCTGATCAAACTGACTCACCGATCAGATGACAGACCGATGCTGATCAAATGAATCACCGATGCAAATGAGTCACCGATGCAAATGACTCACCGATGCAAATGACTCACCGATGCAAATGACTCACCGATGCAAATGACTCACCGATGCAAATGACTCACCAATGCAAATGAGCCACCGATCAAACGACTCACCGATGCAAATGACTCACCGATGCAAATGACTCACCGATGCTGATCAAATGACTCACCGATGCAAAATGACTCACCGATCAGATGACAGACCGATGCTGATCAAACTGACTCACCGATCAGATGACAGACCGATGCTGATCAGTCTGATTCACCGATGCTGATCTATCTGAGTCACCGATCATTACTCACTAATGCTGATGACCTACCGATCACTTGATTCTTCAATAATCATAAACAACTGTTTGAATTTCTTTATCTTTATCTTTATTTAATCTAACCAACGGTCATATTAGGTATATTTTAATGCTCTGTAAAATTATTAATAAAGGTTGTCGGATGTCAGGAAACCGTACCTCGTACCTGCGGAAAGGAAACTTTTTCTGTCTTCCGAAGCACGTGACATAAATACAAGAAGACTCTGCTGAAGATAAAAGAGTGTCGACAGAAGAACACAAGAGGAATATAGAGAAAAGAAAGAGGAGGAAGAACCAATCAGAATAGAACTTCATACACAATCAAGCCTACTCAAGAAGAGTTCTGTGCTTACAAAAGAACATTGAAGAACTTCATTGACTACATCTCACTGCCTTTGAGCCTGAAGCATACGACACTCTTCTTCTCAAACCAAAACGATAAGAGGAATTAGAATAAATTTTTACCAAATACAAAAGAGTCCAGAGCTACACTTAAATCACGAGAGCCATTTCTAAACTCTACATCTCTGCTCTGTGATACATTTGTTTTAAATTTTGAGCAGTGTGTGTTATCTTCTATATTAAACACACACTGACTCCTGTTCTTTCACTGGAGGATCTGTAAATCCTCAGAAAACCTTTCTTCACTTCATTTCCCACTGTGGATAGTGGTAGAGGTCATATGAGACCTGGACAGCTCTAAGCTGTTGTTTGTTTTCCTACACAGAACTGTGGTAGAGGTCTTGTGACCTGGACAGTGTGTTCACTGTTGTTAACCCCGATCCAGGGTGTGGATCATTTTTATATAAACTTTTGAGAGGACTAAGTCTCGGCTTGAGACTGAACCTCTTGGTTAATTCTCTGTGTTTGTAGCTACATACTATATCCATACTACATATTTATTTCATATTCCGCTGCTATTACTTTGAAATATAATTTATTTTCAAAGATACTTTGATAGTTAAACTCACAAGTGTTTATATTTATTATAGACCAGTAAGTTAGTTTCAAAGGTTAATTTAATCATAAGATTAAGTTAACTGAGAACTAATCAATCTTTGAGAAACTAGTTGAACCTTTATAATCTGTATAAATTCACTACAGTTTAATATGTTTTTGAAATAGGGGGATTTTAATCAACATTGTTTTTAACAGAAAATTTTAATTGGAACTCAATTCACCCCCCTCTTGAGTATCCACTCCGACCAACACTTGGTATCAAAGGTTGTTAATATTTTCTAAAAGTACTCTGTTTTTCAACTGTGATTTTAGTTGTATTTTAAAGTTCTTAAAATTTCTGTTATTTCTAAATTTTTATCTCTTTAAAATTATTTTTGTAATATCATGGATAATAGACTTGAGGGTGCTACTACTAACCGGCCACCTTTCTTTAATGGAAACAACTATGCTCAGTGGAAGCTAAAAATGAAAATTCACTTAGAAAGTATGGGCTTTGATATTTGGACTGTCATTGAAGCTGAATATAAAATTCCCAGTACTGATAGATCTACTTGGGATGAACCTATGAAGACTGCTTACAATAATAATTGTAAAGCTATGAATGCTCTGTACTGTACTCTAGGAGATGAAGAATTTAATAGAATTTCTGCATGTAAAACTGCATATGAAATTTGGGATACCTTAGATGTTTCTCATGAAGGAACAACTAATGTTAAGGAGATGAGATTGAATACCTATACTATTAAGTATGATAATTTTAAGATGAAGCCTGATGAACCCATTTCTGATATGTATCTCAGGTTCAATGAAATTTTCAACACAATGACTTCTCTGGGAAAGGATGTTCCAGCAAAGGAGCAAATCATGAGAATTTTGAGATGTCTACCTGAAAGATGGAGAGGAACCTCTATCTCCATTAGAGAATCCTGTGATATTGGAACACTGCCTGTTAAGGAGTTAATTGGTAAGCTGATGATGTATGAAGAAGAGCTTAAAGTAAATAAAGAAGAAGATGATGAACCTAAAAGGAAGTCTATTGCCTTCAAGACTACAACCTCAAAGAATAAGGATAAGGAAAAGCCTCAAGCTATCAATGAAAGTTTAAGTAGTGAGGAAAGTGAGAATGATTCTGAGAGTGATGCTGAGATGGCACACATTGCTAGAAGATTTAAGAAATTCTATAGGAAGAATAAGTTTTTCAGAAAGTCAAACTACAAAGGCAAGTATGATAACAAAGGACACTGGAAAAAGGATTGGAAGAAGTCTGATAAATCAGATGAAGTTGTCTGTTATGAATGCAAAAGAAAAGGACACATAAAAACAGACTGTCCAAATCCGAAATACAGAAAGAAGTATGAATACAAGGATAACAAGTACAAGAAAGCCATGAAGGCTACTTGGAGTGCTTCAGAAGACAGCACAAGTGAAGTTGAATCTTCAGACTCTGAAAGGAATCGAGCCAACATGTGTTTCATGACAAACACTTCTGAGGTAACATCAGAAACTCCTGCTTCAAATTCATATTATTCTGGAGATGATTCTGAAGGTGATAACATGTCTAAATCTGAAATTTTTGAATATTGTGATATGCTTGAAGAAAACTGTAATGAGCTTAAAGATAAATATAAAGGTTTAAAGAAACAGTATGCTTTAAGTGTTAAGCATAAATCTGATCTGGATATAGAAGTAGAAAAGAATGCTCAGTTGCTTAAAGAGAATACTGAACTAAAATTGTCTAATGAACAACTCAGAAAAGACTTAGAGAAGTTCACAAATGGAAAAAATAATCTAACACAAATGCTAGGAAATCAAGTTGCACCTAGATATACTACTGGTATAGGATACCAACCTGGACAAAGAAAAGTTGCCAAAACTAGATTCATTCCTAAATCTGGACAGAAGATAGTTAATTCTGGAACTTCATATGCCTCAACCAGTTATATTCATAGTTATGGATCTAATAAGGTTTATCTTTAAAAGAATGTTAATTCTACAAATTATATGAGACCCATTAGACAAATATGGGTACCTAAAGTATCATTGGCTAACATGTCTGGACCCAAGAAGATCTGGGTACCAAAATCATCTTCCATCTAAATCTGTTTTGTAGGAGACCTGCTTGAAGAGTTGTCACAAGAAGATATGGTACTTAGACAGTGGATGTTCAAGACATATGTCAGGAGACTTTTCATGTTTCAAGAACTTAGTAAAATTTGATGGAGGCTTTGTCACTTTTGGTGATAATTCAAAAGGAAAAATCATCGGCTTAGTCCAGATTGGTAACACTGATTCAATCTTGGTTTCTGAAGTTTTATTTGTCGATGGACTTAAATATAACTTGTTAAGCATTTCTCAATTGTGTGATGATGGTTTTTCTGTGAAATTTAAAAATTATTCTTGCAATGTTTTTAACTCTAAAAATGTTCTAGTATTTTCTGCTTTAAGAAATGAAAATGTTTATGCTGTTGATTTAGATTCCTTAGCTAAGCAGAATATTCCTTGCTTAAATGCTTTTCATAAAGAGTCTTGGCTTTGGCACAGAAGATTAGGACACTGCAATGTACACTCACTTAGAAAACTTTCTAGGAAGAACTTAGTTAGAGACTTACCCAAACTTGAATTTCCAGCAGAAAAAGTTTGTAATCCCTATCAAAAAGGAAAGCAACATAAAGTTTCTTTTAAATCAAAGAAAGAAGTGTCAACTTCTCAACCTCTCAAGTTGGTTCACATGGATTTATTTGGACCTTCTAGAGTTTCTATTTTAAATGGGAAGCACTATGTCTATGTTCTTGTAGATGACTTTTCTAGATATACTTGGGTATATTTTCTAGCTCACAAAATTGAAGCTTGTTCTTACTTTGTTAAATATTCCAAGTCTGTAGAAAATCTTAGTGGACTCAAGATTAAGACCCTGAAAAGTGATCATGGTCGTGAGTTTGAAAATCATGAGTTTGATTCTTACTGCTCACACAATGGCTATAGTCACAATTTCTCTGCCCCTAGGACACCCCAAAAAATGGTGTAATAGAGAGAAGGAATAGAACCCTACAAGAAATAGCTAGAACCATGCTCAATGAATATGAACTGCCTATTTACTTTTGGGCTGAAGCTGTAAATACAGCTTGTTATGTCATTAATAGAGTCTTGATCAGACCAGTTCTTAAGAGGACCCCTTATGAGTTGTGGAACCATAGGAAACCTAAGGTTAACTACTTCAAAGTTTTTGGCTGCAAAGTCTTCATTCTCAATACTAGAGACAATCTTGACAAATTTTCATCCAAGAGTGATGAAGGAATTTTCCTAGGTTACTCTATCTCTAGTAAAGCCTATAGAGTTTTCAATAAAAGAACCAAATGTGTGGAAGAATATGTTCACATCAAATTTGATGAAACTGATCCACATGAACCTAAAATCTCTCTTGAAGATGATCTCTCTGGTTTGAATCTCAATGATAAATACAATGGACCTATAGTTAAATCATCCAGCTCTGGAAATTCTCTAGAACCTGCTTCTGTTGAACCTCAATCTGTAGACGAATCTGAAATCTCTAGCCCTATCTTTTCAAGACCATCTAGGACTCTAAAGAACCATCCTTTAGATGCTGTTGTAGGAAATCTAGATAGAGGAACACAGACTAGAGATTCTCTAAGAAATCAGGTTGAACATCAAGCTTTTCTTTCACAGTCAGAACCTAAAAATATCAATGATGCTATCAATGATGAGTTTTGGGTAATGGCTATGCAAGAAGAACTAAATCAATTTGAAAGAAACAAAGTCTGGAAATTAGTAGAAAGATCTAAGGACATTTTGACCATAGGCACAAAATGGGTATTTAGAAACAAAGTTGATGAATCAGGAAACATCATTAGAAATAAAGCTAGGCTAGTTTCACAAGGTTACATTCAAGAAGAAGTAATTGACTATGAGGAAAACTTTACACCTGTAGCTAGATTAGAGGCTATTAGGATCTTACTTGCCTATGCATCACATCTGAATTTCAAGCTATATCAAATGGATGTCAAAAGTGCTTTTCTAAATGGTTTTATTGTTGAAGATGTTTTTGTAGAACAACCACCTGGTTTTTTAAATCCTCATTTTCCAAATCATGTTTTTAAACTTTCTAAAGCTTTATATGGTTTAAAACAAGCTCCAAGAGCTTGGTATGAAAGGCTTTCAAACTTTCTTATCTCAAAAGGATTTACAAAAGGAGTAGCTGATCCCACTCTTTTTATAAAAAGGATTTCAAAAGATGTATTAACAGTACAAATCTATGTTGATGATATTATTTTTGGATCTTCTAAAAATTCCTTATGTACTGATTTTTCAAAGATTATGAAAAATGAATTTGAAATGAGCTTAATGGGAGAGCTTAAGTATTTTCTTGGTTTTCAAATTATTCAAACTAAAGATGGAATTATTTTAAATCAAAGTAAATATACAAAAGATCTTTTAAAACGTTTTGGATTGGATAGTATTAAGGAAAGTGATACACCTATGAGTACTACCTGTAAATTGGATACAGATGAAGCTGGGAAACCAGTGGATCAAACCAATTACAGAGGTATGATGGGGAGCTTACTTTATCTTATCGCTAGTCGACCAGACATTATGTTCAGTGTATGTATGTGTGCTATATTTCAAGCTAATCCTAAATAATCACACTTACTGGCTGTTAAAAGGATTTTTAAGTATCTTAAGTATACTATAAATTTAGGTTTGTTTTATCCAAAAGGACAATCATTTAACCTAACTAGCTATTCAGATGCTGACTTTGCTGGATGTAAGTTAGATAGGAAGAGCACATCTGGAACATGTCATTTGCTTGGAAAATCCCTAGTATCATGGTGTAGTAAGAAACAGAACTCAGTTGCATTGTCTACTGCCGAAGCAGAATACATAGCTGCTGGTAGTTGCTGTGCACAAATTCTGTGGATGAAACACACTCTATTGGATTATGGATTTGATCTTAAACATGTTTCAATTAACTGTGACAATACTAGTGCAATAAATATATCTAAGAACCCTGTGTCTCACTCTAGAACTAAGCACATTGATGTCAGACATCACTTTCTAAGAGATCATTATCAAAAAGGTGATATTTATTTGAAATTTATTAGTTCTGAACATCAATTAGCTGATATCTTCAAAAAGCCTTTATGCTCTGAAAGAATGAAATTTATTAAACAAGAGTTGTGTATGATCGATCTGTGAAACTGATCTGTGAAACTGATCTGTGAAACCGATCTGTGAAACCGATCTGTGAAACCGATCTGTGAAACCGATCTGTGAAACCGATCTGTGAAACCGATCTGTGAAACCGATCTGTGAAACCGATCTGTGAAACCGATCTGTGAAACCGATCTGTGAAACCGATCTCTGAAACCGATCTCTGAAACCGATCTCTGAAACCGATCTCTGAAACCGATCTCTGAAACCGATCTCTGAAACCGATCTCTGAAACCGATCTCTGAAACCGATCTCTGAAACCGATCTCTGAAACCGATCTCTGAAACCGATCTCTGAAACTGATCTCTGAAACCGATCTGTGAAACTGATCTGTGAAACTGATCTGTGAAACTGATCTAACTGATCTGTGAAACTGATATGTGAAACTGCTCTGTGAAACCGATCTGTGAAACTGATCTGTGCAACCGATCTGTCATACCGATTTTTTTATTATTATATTGTAATTAATTAGTAAATTTCTTTTATACTTTTTATGGGAACCCTAAATGATAAAATAAATGATACGCGACTATTTATCCTCCCTAAACCTTTGACCTTTCATTTCCCGCCGAACCTTTCAACCTCTCTTCCCCTCTACTTTGAACCTTTGAACTCTTGCCTTCCCAAAATCCTCGAATGGCTAAGAAAAAGAGACTGAGAAAAGGACCGGATAGCCCTGTACCTTCAAAGCGTGCTCGAGGCGAGTCGAGTAGTACCTCTCAACGATCAGTAAATCCGAACCTGGAAACTCGGATTGTTGCTGTAGAAAAAGAAGTCAGCTCTGCGTGGCTTTTGTCAAGAAAGTCACTGTTGCTGCAAGTTCTTGAATCGCAAGGATGGATAGACTGGTTTTCTGAAAACTCTCGAATAGACTACCCGAAGCTGGTACATGAGTTCTATATGAATCTGGAAATCACTTTAGATGGTGTGGAGGCTGCCAGGATTTTGTCTGTGGTAAAAGGAAAGAAAATATCCTTCTCATCTAAGCAGTGGGCTGAGTGCTTGAACGTACCTCATAAAGGTCGGTATGAGGATTATGCTGGGAATATTCCTCCAACATCTGATTACTTCTCTTATGAATTAGCTATGGAGCTTCTGACAGGAAACAAAGAGTCACGGAGAATTACAGCTTCAGAATTAGATGGTGAATGCAGACTTCTTTTCAAGTTTATTCAGCACCAACTTTGCCCTAGGAGAGGAGATTTTGCTGCTGTAAAGTACCAGGATGTTTTCCTGTTGTTTCTTCTGAAAACACATGAGAAAATCAATTTGTGTAGATATGTGATGGTACACATAGCTGGAATGGTAAAACCGTCCAAGAAAGCCACTGCCTTGTTTTATTCAAAGATGATATCTACCATGCTCAAGAATCTATATTGTATTGATGAAGATGATGAAGTTAATGAAACATATCATACCTTCTATCTCAACAAAGAGATCTGCAAGAGGATGAAGATAAATTGGAATCCATGGAAGAAGTGCTGGGTTGCAGATGAAGATAAATTGTATGAAGCCTACAATCCCATAGATCATGGCAAGAGGCCAAAGGATTTGAGAGACCCTGTCTTGAAACCAAATGAGGAACCAGTTTATTCTGATGATGATGAGCAAGAAGAATGAAAGGATGAGGCCACCAAAACCCAAGAACAAGAAGAAGCTGCGACTGAGGAAGGAAGTATGTCATCTCCTGATGATAGGAGTGATCCTGACACTGCCAGTCCCAAAAGGAGAATAGAATTTGGACCTGCTAGTCCACCCTTAGCCCTACCAGAATCAGAACCTATTCTTGGTGATGAAGAAGATTCTGACACTGAAGAATATCTCAGTGAAGCTTCTGAGAAGAGTGATGATGGACGTGCTGATGATGCTGAGGCTGCTGTTGATGGTGATAACAGACCAGTGGATGGTCTTTCTGAAGATCAAATAGAATCACCTCAGTCAGTACAAGAAATACATATCAGTGGCAAGGATGATTCACCAAAAATCAGTGGAACAGCAAGCTATGAGAAACCAAAATACACCCTGTGTGCTGCTGTTTGGGATGACTACCCTGGTTATGCTGTGTTGGGCTTAGAATATTCTGAAGACGAAGAAGCAATGCCAGAATCTGCTGCAGCTGTGAAGAGGAACCTCCCACGAGAAGCAAGGTCTGTTCCTGCTGTTGATCCTACAAATGATAATTTACCTGGTTCTGGAATCTCTCAAGCTGATATTGAAAAGTTTAAGATTGAATTGCTAACCGCTGTGAGAGCCACAGTTAGAGAAGAAATTTCTAATGCTCTTACTCAAGTGTCTCTCCAAGTTTCTGAAAATTCATTGGAAGCCTTCTCACAAAGAGTATCTAATGCTGTGAAGCCAGACCTGGCCAATACTGGTGAACTTATTGGCAGGCAAATAGCCTTTTTGAAACAGACTATGAAGGATCTTCACACTGGCCTGGTATCTCTATCAAGCGAATTTCGATCAACCATCTCTGGTATTATGGAAGTTTTGAGAAATTTGATTGAACATCTCAACAAGTCTGACCTGAGGAAGTTGAAAGCTGAGTTAACTCACATAGTTAGCCAAGCCAGTGCAGGCAAGGTAACCAAGATCACTACCCGTGAGCTAGAATCTCTAAGAGAAGTTGTGCATGATGAGTTAGCTGCTGTAAGACAAATTCTTGATTTAGAATCTTTGAGGAAGATGAAAGAGCTCTGTGATAACAGTCATAAGATGGCATTGGTGTATTCAGCAGATGCTAAGAAAGCCCTGCAAGAGATCAAAGAGAAAGTTGATAATTACTTTTCCAAGATTTATACAAAACATGATATGACTGCAAGCTTCAAGGTGTTGGCAGAGAATCTGAAATTACCTCCAGTCACTTAGGCCTTCAAAACTCAAGTTCATCAGTTGCAAGATTTTGTCCCTTCCTTGGCACAGTTCATGGAGAATAAAGATGATTTTGAAAAAGCTATGAAGTATGGAGCAGAAGTCATTCAGGACTTTATTCATCTTTTGAAGCCCTATTTGCATGCACAGGCCACTGCCATAGTACTTCCTACTTCTGAACCTCTCAGTGACTCTGATGTAGCTCCAAATCAGCTATCTGTTGCTCAAGCTCTCTCTCAGTTAAGACCAGTTCCTCAGCAAGCTTCTCAATCAGCTCCTGTTTCTCAACAACGACCCTTTGTGGTACCTGCTCCTACACCTGCCCGAGTTGTCCTACCACCACTTCAGATTCGCCAAGACCAGCCTGCCTCCAAGACTTAAAACTTACCCACTATTGATCCCAAAGACAAAGGAAAAGCCCCTTTGTATCCCAAAAAATAGTTGTGTATTGTTTTTGATAGGGTGAACAATGTGCTACTTGTAATAGTCTATACTTTATCAAATATTTTTCTATCTATACTCCCTGCTGACTGCTTTTCCTTTCACTTTCTCTTATCTGTTTTTTCCCTCCTTTTTGATCATCCCAAAGGGGGAGAAGAAAAAGAATACTTTATGGGAGAAGAAAAATAATGCTTTATGGGGGAGAAAAGATGTATATATCTCAGGGGGAGATATCTGTATAATATATATGGGTAATCTAACTTAAGGGGGAGATTTATATATCTCTTTATTTTTTATTCTGCTTATGGTTTAATTCTCATTATGTTTTTATTAATGATATATCATATTATTTATATTTAATGATAAAGATTTGTGATTATCAAAAAGGGGGGAGATTGTTGATTTCATATCTATGATTGATGTTTTAATAATCACAAATCATCACATACCATTAATGCTTAATCTGGTTTGATTTCTCATAAAATTAATTACAATCTGTTAATGAATCTGTTACCACATTTTTGTCTATGCTTATTGATTTAAAAAGTATTTTGGAAGAACCGATTCAATATCAACAGACATCGGAAGCACTGATCGCATATCAAAAGACAACGATCGCACCGATCCAATGCAAAATGACTCACCGATCAGATGACAGACCGATGCTGATCAATATGACTCACCGATCAGATGACAGAACGATGCTGATCAAACTGACTCACCGATCAGATGACAGACCGATGCTGATCAAATGACTCACCGATGCAAATGAGTCACCGATGCAAATGACTCACCGATGCAAATGACTCACCGATGCAAATGACTCACCGATGCAAATGACTCACCGATGAAAATGAGCCACCGATCAAATGACTCACCGATGCAAATGACTCACCAATGCAAATGACTCACCGATGCTGATCAAATGACTCATCGATGCAAAATGACTCACCGATCAGATGACAGTCCGATGCTGATCAAACTGACTCACCGATCAGATGACAGACCGATGCTGATCAGTCTGATTCACCGATGCTGATCTATCTGAGTCACCGATCATTACTCACTAATGCTGATGACCTACCGATCACTTGATTCTTCAATAATCATAAAAAAATGTTTGAATTTTTTTATATTTATGTTTATTTAATCTAACCAACGGTCATATTAGGTATATTTTAATGCTCTGTCAAATTATTAATAAAGGTTGTCGGATGTCAGGAAACCGTACCTCGTACCTGCGGAAAGGAAACTTTTTCTGTCTTCCGAAGCACGTGACATAAATACAAGAAGACTCTGTTGAAGATAAAAGAGTGTCGACAGAAGAACACAAGAGGAATATAGAGAAAAGAAAGAGGAGGAAGAACCAATCAGAACAGAACTTCATACACAATCAAGCCTACTCAAGAAGAGTTCTGTGCTTACAAAAGAACATTGAAGAACTTCATCGACTACATCTCACTGCCTTTGAGCCTGAAGCATACGACACTCTTCTTCTCAAACCAAAACTAGAAGAGGACTTAGAATAAATTCTGACCAAATACAAAAGAGTCCAGAGCTACACTGAAATCACCAGAGCCATTTCTAAACTCTACATCTCTGCTCTGTGATACATTTGTTTTACATTTTGAGCAGTGTGTGTTATCTGCTGTATTAAACACACACACTGACTCCTGTACTTTCACTGGAGGATCTGTAAATCCTCAGAAAACCTTTCTTCACTTCATTTCCCACTGTGGATAGTGTTAGAGGTCGTATGAGACCTGGACAGCTCAAAGCTGTTGTTTGTTTTCCCACACAGAACTGTGGTAGAGGTCTTGTGACCTGGACAGTGTGTTCACTGTTGTTAACCCCGATCCAGGGTGTGGATCATTTTTATATAAACTTTTGAGAGGACTAAGTCTCGGCTTGAGACTGAACCTCTTGGTTAATTCTCTATGTTTGTAGCTACATACTATATCCATACTACATATTTATTTCATATTCCGCTGCTATTACTTTGAAATATAATTTATTTTCAAAGCTACTTTGATAGTTAAACTCGCAAGTGTTTATATTTATTATAGACCAGTAAGTTAGTTTCAAAGGTTAATTTAATCATAAGATTAAGTTAACTAAGAACTAATCAATCTTTGAGAAACTAATTGAACCTTTATAATCTGTATAAATTCACTACAGTTTAATCTGTTTTTGAAATAGGGGGATTTTAATCAACATTGTTTTTAACAGAAAATTTTAATTGGAACTCAATTCACCCCCCTCTTGAGTATCCACTCCGACCAACAAAAATGGTATATTAGTGTTTAAAATTTATAACATAGAAAAATTGATTAAAAATTAAATAAAATAATATACCTCAAAAGGTTGCGCAGATGGGGAAGGGTAAGCAGATAGGGCAGGGTAGTCCGTGTGAGTAGGCTGAGAATGTTGAAAAATGAAAATTTTATATTAGTGTTTATAATTTATAAAATAGAAAAATTGATGACAAGTAAATAATATACCTTGGAAGGCTGCCCAGACGGGGCTGGGTAAGCAGATGAGGCAGGGTAGTCCGAGTGAGTAGGCTGAGAATGTTGAAAAATGAAAAAGTTATATCAGTGTTTATAATTTATAAAAAAGAAAAATCGATGACAAGTAAATAATATACCTCGGAAGGCTGTGCAGACTGTGATTGTCTTTCCAAGTGTTCTAATAAAGCCTTCTGTACTGCTGCTTGAATTTGATCACCCATAGACCGTTTCAAATCATGCAGCTCTTCTTTTAAGGATTTGATTTCTGGGTCTCTTGATTGCTTACTCTTACCAAAAACCTTCCAAATACTAACACCCGCCTGATATCCTCTAACACAGCCGGGGTGTTCTGCCTTTCCCAAAGCAGTGGCTAGGATATCCATCCTACCCTCGGGGATAAAAGATCCATGTGTCTCTTGCTCCTGAAGTTCATCCTGAAATGAAAAATAAAAAAGTTATATTGGTGTTTATAAATTATAAAATAGAAAAATTGTTAACAAATAAATAATATTTACTTACAATTCTATCAGCCACTTGATGAGATTCCTCTGTAAGATATTGTTCATTTTTTTCTTCTTGTTCATGTCCATTTCTCATGGCGAGTGGGAGGAGATGGAGGACCATACTAGACCTCTTCTGAACCACTACTTGATCGAGCTCTTAATGCTTCAAATTTTTCTTCAATCATTTTCTGCTCCAAATATGAGTACCCTCCATGTGATAAAGTATGAGGGTATACGTTTTGCAACTGGATCTCCTGATGAGATCTCCTGGAGGCATGTTACATAAAATAAATTACTAAGTAATAAGGAAAATATAGCATACATTTTAAAATATAAAACAATTATAATACCTGAAATTTCTCTTCCTAACGACTGTCAACAAATCTCTTCCATGTTTCTTCATCTATATATGGATACTTAAGGCATGGTATTTCAAACCTTATCTTTCCAAAAACATAATCTTTTGTCAGTTTGGTTTTAAAATCTCTCCATCGAACCGCCGCTAAAGAGAGATGTCTTTTCCTAATTTCTTTGGTTTCCTCAAAATTGAATGTCATCTGTAATTGAATAAATTAAAAATGTCATTTAAACTATATAATATTAAAAAAAATGAGATAAAATAAATAAATAAAGATATTTTACCGTCACGGCCTCCCAAAGATGTTGCTTCGATGTCCTGTCCACTGACTTCCAATCAGGATATAAAATACTAATCCTGCAACGGCTCTGCATCTCTATATAACTGACAAACTGAACTGCATTTGGGCCAACTACATTATTATTATCATCAAAACTAATGTATAATTTTTTATCATCACTAGAAAGTGATAGTTTTGGTAAATGTGTAATACCACATTTACCAACTTGAGAACTTGATTTTTGAGTAGTAACTAGAGAAGTCTCCTCCGCCGAGGATGCATCAGTAGTCCTGCAATTTTTTTATGTAAATTAACAGTTTTATTTCATTAAATAAGTATATTACTGAATATTTAATAATATGTCAAAATAGATATACCTCAGTAACTGCTCCTCTCTATCTGTATCTGACATTGCTACTAGAAATTGTAATGAAATTTTGTGTACCTGTATATCATTAGAAAACTGAATAATTAGAAACAAGGAAGACAAAAATAAATATGTAAAAATATAGGCATGCATTTGTAAGTTTTAAAAATAGACACAAAATATAAATATTTACCAGAAAAATTAGGAGACTAATTTAGTGTTTTTCCACATACCTTCATCATGATCGGTACGTACTGCATGAACTATGTCTGTCTTATATTCATTGTAATCATCTGGAAATTGCGTAATAGATGAATAAGGCTAATGTAAATCACTAGAATCATCAGAATCATCCTCATCACCCAAATGATATCTTTTCCCTTTCAAAACAACTGACCACTGATCATTCAACGGATCAATGACCTAAAATACTTGTTTTTCATGTGTCACCATGATAAATGGTTCCTCATTGTGATTAAATCTTTTCAAATAAACCAGTTTAAACCCATATTCATCTTGTTTCACACCAATATTACTATCAACCCAATTACACTTAAAAATAGAGACTCAAAATTTAATATAGTCAATTTCCCATATGTCTTCAATAACTCCAAAATATGAAGTTGATGCATAAATGGGGTTTTTATCTTTGACACTCAAAAAATGCACTGCTTCAGCGAATACCATCACACCACTATTCTGAACGGTACTCTTTTCATCCAGGTTTTTTGTGTAAAATGTGTAGCCATTGATATCAAAAACAGACCAAGTGATCACATTAAGAGACGGTCCCCCTGCTAACCACTTCAATGTTTCTGATACAGATATATCTGGGGTGACTATCTCTTTAAACCATGAAACAAATGTCTTCTTATACTCAATCATCAACCAATTTTCATTTCATTTCTGATATCGTAACTTTAATTCAGAAATATGTGAGGATATATATGGTTGAACCTCATCTGTGTTGTTCAAAATGTATAAATGTGCTTGCATCACTTCATCACATGGAATGAACTTTACCTTTAAGCCTCAAACCCATCTACTTTCTCTATCAACTGTCATATGTCGAGATATAGGGAGACCAATATGCTCCACCTCATTCAAATAATCAGTACAGAACTCAATCACCTCTTCTGATACATATTTTTGAACAGTATAGGCCTCCGGTCGATAGGGATTTTTAACATATCCTTTCAAAATTTTCATACATCTTTCAAAAGGATACATCAATCTTAAATAAACAGGCCCACATATTCTTATCTCACGCACCAAATGAATCAATAGATAAACCATTATATCAAAAAATGTGGGTGGTAAATACATTTCTAGTTGACAAAGAATAAGAGTTGCTTCATTCTACAACACATCTAACAAATTTGGATCGATGACTTTGCTACAAATGGATTTAAAGAAATTACATAACCTGATGATTGTATTTCTGACAGCTTTCGGTAATATACCACGCACTGCTACTGGTAGAATTTGTTGCATCAACACATGACAATCATGTGATTTCATACCTATTAATTTAGAATCCTTCAATGACACAAAATTATTCACATTTGAAGAAAAACCGCTGGGTACTTTAATACCATGAAGACACTGACAAAAATTCATCTTTTCAATCTTTCTTAATGTGTGACAAGCCGGAGGTAAATATGTTCTGTTTCCTTTCACAGCGGGAGCTAACTCCAAACGTATTCTCATTAATATCAAGTCCAATCTAGCATGTAATCCATCTTTTGTCTTTCCTTTTATGTATAACAAAGTTCCAATCAAACTATCACATATGTTTTTCTCAACATTCATAACATCAATGTTATGTTTTATCTCTAAAACTCTCCAATAAGGTAGTTTGAAAAAAATAGACTGCTTCTTCCAGATATGTTTTTGTAAACCAGAACTTTTTATCTTTCCAAATGTCGATTCAATATCTTTCACTCTGTCATAATATTCTTTTGCTGACAATGGTCGAGGGGGGAGGTTGTATTCTTGTAAACCGTTAAATGCTTTTTTCAATCTATGATAAGGATGATCAATTTGAAAAAATCTTTGATGTCCCATGTACACTGTCTTTATTCCATTCTTCAATTGATAATATGATGTTTTTTCTTCACAAATTGGACATGCTTTATGTCCCTTAACACTATATCCAGATAAGTTTCCATATGAAGGAAAGTCATTTATAGTGAACATTATCATAGCACGCAAAATAAAATACTCTTTCTTGTATGCATCGAAAAATTTAACACCTTCCTCCCATAGTAGTTTCAAATCGTCAATCAATGGTGTAAGATACACACCAATATCATTTCCCAGTTGTTTTGGTCCAGAAATCATCAAACTCATCATAACATATTTTTTCTTCATACATAGATGTGGGGACAAGTTGTAAAGTACCAGAAAAATAGGCCATGAACTATGTTGGATACTGAGGCTCCGATATGGATTCATTCCATCAGTACACAATCCCATTCTGATATTTCTAATTTCACTTCCAAAATCATGAAATTTTTTATCAAACTTCTTCCACTGTGGTGAATCGTCAGGGTGATGTAAGTTACCATCATAGATGCACTCATCTGAATTCCATCTTAACCTTTTTGCATCAATTGAATTTGAAAATAGACGCTTCAAACGAGGAATTATTGGAAGGTACCAAATTTCTTTAGCTGGAGTTTTGATTCTGGTACCTAAAAATAAATCAGAATTGAATTATCAGAATTGTATGTAAAAAATATTGGATGATATCATTGGAAAGTAAAAAAATTGATTTTTCACAATGTTACATTACATCACTTGAGAATGAATCTGAGTTGACTTTCTTATCCATCTTATATCGTGATGTCCCACATGTAGGACAACTTGATAAATGTTCATTTTCTTTCCTATACAGTACACAATCATTGGGGAAAGCATGTATCTTTTTATACCCCAATCCCATTGGGCATAATATTTTCTTCGCCTCATAATTGGAATCTGGAAGCCCATTTCCTTCTGGAAGTAGCTCTTTTAAAAGCTCAAGTAAACTGGAGAAACTTTTATCACTCCACCCATTTTTTGCTTTTAAGTTAACTAATCTCAAAACTGCTGATAACACTATATATTTACTGCAACCTGGGAATAATGGTTTCTCAGAATCTCCATACAATCGTTCAACAGTTGGTGTTTTTTCAATGGTTTCAACACCTAAATCATGAATTAATTCTTCAATATGATCCTCTGCCTCATTATGAATATCATCATCAACATTGGATGTTGAATTTTCAGTTCTTTCACCATGAAAAATCCAACGTGTATAATTAAGGCTAAAACCATAACAAATGAGATGATCCTTGATTTCTATGGAGTTTAACTTTCTCATATTTACACACTTCACACATGGACAGAAAATCAAATCAATATTTTGAAGATGTCGTTTAGAAAATTCCAAAAAATTATCAACTCCTTTTTCATATTCACTAGCGGTTCTTCGTAAATAAATCCAATTACGATCCATTAATACCTGATATCACAATATAATTGATGAATATATTAAAACATATAAACATTTAAATATCTATCGGATAAATTGTAAACAAAAACATATTTAATAAAAACGATTGATAATCAGATAAAAGACATCATATATAAAACACGTTTACAAATAGAGTAAACAATTTATTTTCATATTATATACATGTGTGTTATATTGATATTATAATTTAATTATAATATCATTCTTTTAAAATTTATTAGTTCATTTTACATAGTTTCAATATTTCGATGTTGCATGTGTCAAAAATATTGAATAGTACATTAATTTAAAGGATGAAATAAGTGAAATGTGGGAGTACATGGAAATATTTATAAATTATTGACGATTTTGTGGTATGATCTATACCTATGTACTAACAAATACATGTATCGAGATTAATATGATGGTGAATATAGTAGTAGTTCTAGATATAATGATAATACAAACCAAAAATAATGATAATACAAACCAAAAATAAACTAATAAAATCTATACCAACAATGATAATACAAACAAACACTATAAAATGATAAACTACCACTATAAAATCTATACCAACAATGATAATACAAACAAACACTAATAATGAAAATCATGCAAAAATAGGGAGATGAAATCTATACCAACAATGATAATACAAACCAACAATGATAATACAAACAAACACTATAGTGTTTGAAGAAACACAATAAAATCTATACCAACAATGATAAAACAAAAAATAATGAAAATCGCACAAAAATGATAATACAAACCAATGATAATACAAACAAACAATGATAATACAAACAAATCTATACCAACAATGATAATACAAACAAAAAATAATGATAAACTACAACTAAAACCGAACCAATAATAAAAATCGCGCAAAATAGGGTTCTTAAAGAAGAAATAAACAATGGGAGATTAAACAAGAGATAAATAGGAAGAACTCATACCCGAAATCGTACAAACGGCACAAAACCTTAAACAATGGCCATCCAAGATCGCAAATCACGTTCGAAGGTCGTCGAGAGTCCAAATCGCCACAACAGAACTCATTTTTGACGATCGAACAAAAATGAGGGTTTCAGTCCCCGAATAATTTTAAAATACTTTTTGCGTCGGTTTTAGAGAAAACCGACGCCGAAAATAAATCTTATGGCGTCGGTTTTCCTGAAAACCGAAGCTGAAATGTTTTTCTAAAATTATTTTCTGCGTCGGTTTTAGTAAAAACCGACGCCGAAAGTTTTTTTTTTAATTAGTTTCGGCGTCGGTTTTCCTCAAAACCGACGTGGTAAATTGGTTTATTATTATTATCAGCGTCGGTTTTCTTCAAAACCGATGCCAGAACATTTTTTAAAAAAATTTTGGTGTCGGTTTCTTGAAAACCGACGCTAAATATCATCAGATACTTGTTTTTGGCGTCGGTTTTTTGTAAAACCGATGCCAAAAACTTCCCGCACATACTATTCGCGTTGGTTTTTAAAAAACTGACATTATTACGATGACGTTAAAAACCATATTTCCACTAGTGTTAAGCCGTCACAACATTCTCAAAGAGTCATGGGCTACCCGGGAGAGGAAGTAGAAAAGGAGAAAACAACCATCCACTCATAGGAATGTTGGAAAAAACACACTCTCCCATGAAATGGGGGTGCTCATTATGAAGTGCTCAACTTGGGTGGGGTGAGAATAAAAAACACAAGAACTATGTTTATACATATAGGTAAACAAGCACTCATACAAGACTAAGGGTACTGAAACCAGCCCATACCCAAACACTCTCGTTATTATTCATACATGCACAAATACACAACATCCACAACCAGAGAACCACCCCTTATTTTTATCATGTTCAAGTGATTTCATTAAAAATAATTCTCCACTACTGGGTGAAAAACATTCACATCTACAATTAAAAAAAATTATGATTAAGAAAACATCTAAACACCTATTTAATCATTCACACCTGGTTCTCTTGTAAAGTCACAACTACAAAGGGATCCATGAGATCCCTCGAAGTACTAAAACAAAAAAAAACCACAACATATGGCCCCACATAGCCTCAAATCCACAAACCAACTACTGAACAATAGGGTATTCCATCCCCATCCACGTCACCCCACAAGCATTAAGCAGAACAACCATACTTATTAGCAGAACATTGCAAGAGAGTTTTCATATTTTACCACACCATTTAACAAGTTCCATCTTTCCATTTGGTTAACCAGGGTGATCAAAAAAGGATTATTATTCATTGGAAATACATTTAATCAACCTGGTTTATTTGATTAACTAGTTTCCATGTTACAACCATTTAACCAAATGGTTATCAAGAAAACATAGGTTCATTAGTGCACAAGAAAGGACTACCAACAACCACAATTTTCAGTGGTAATAATACCATAAAGTTCACTACAAATACACGAAGATAGAAGAGTACACAATCATAATCATCAAACAAATCCCTTTATTTATTGGTTTTATCCACACCCCAAGGACACATTATCATACCCACCCCATATGATACACAGTAAAGACAGATGAAGGAAACCCTACTTAGATGAGAAACAATTAAAGTTTAATTCTCTCACCAAGAACTAGGGTTGCACAACTTGCAGTGGAATAACTCTAAGGACTCCAAGTCTAAGAGGGAAGGGATCTAGCACGGAACACGATTCGTCTTCGAAAGAGGGACTCCAAGAACACCAAGTAAAAGAATGGAAACAAGGAAGAAGAAAAAGACAAACCATGTAATCAAAAGCAATATCCTAGAGTTACGGGATATGAAAAAAATGAACCACTTAAAAGGTGGATCGTGGTTTCACCACACGGTTGGGTGGTTATACATGATTGAATTAATTTATATTTAATAATTATCCTCATAGATGGTGGATATAACGGTTGTGAGTTAATAGATATTCTCTAAACAGAGAAAAACCATATAACATGGGCTAATTTGGAAATGTGGAAAAGGTGTGACATGTGGTCACCCCACTTTTAGAGGATTTAAGATACCATTTATGTGCATAATCAACCTTAAACCACTTAAAAAGAGATAAGAATGCTTAAAAGAGGCATTATGGGAAAACTAGGGAAAGAAATCATGACACTCCATAGTGGCACCGTTCGGGTGAGGCACCGATCAGTGACACGCCGATCAATGAGACCAATCAATAGCACCGATACATGACACCTTGGTGACACCCCTCCATCAGCACTAATTCCCTCCCAACTCACCCATGGATTCCAGGTCACTCCAAGCACTAAAATTGACAAATTAATGGACCAAGAGGGTCTGTTCCATTATAAAGTTATGGATAAATAATTTTTATGAGATTTTTATCATTTTGGACAGATATATTAGACCCCCTATTGATAATACGAGAAACAAACAATCAATGTAAGTCAAACCATCTCAAATGTACATGCTAATATAAAAAAAATAATGTATTCACTCTGTGAAATAGTTTCATGTACATTACCTATTCTTCTAATTATCTATAATTATTATTTAAAACATTAATAAGACCTAAAAATACAATTAAACCTTTGGAGTAATGATATTACAACTAATTCATTACATAATCATCCAGTAATTATGGTATATTCATTTATGGATTGATCTAACCACCCACTTGAACAATTATATAAAATAATATCATCCATGAATATGAAAACATATTTATTGATAATATGTGATATAAATAAGTAAATGATAATTTAATTTTTGTTTTTTAATGGTAACATATATATTAAACTCATTAATTAAGATACCAACATGTCATAGTTAAAAACTAAAAAGACATGTTGATCATTGATTTTATCTTTAAGGATAATAAAAAAATATATAATGAAATTATAAAACCAAAAATAATTATTAAGAATAAATTACCTTAACTTTTATGATATTTTAATGAAAAACTATATGATAATAATAAATAAAATTATAGATATTACAATACTTGTTCAAAATGATCAAGATTACTTATACCCAATATTTAAATTAGATAATAGATAACTACTATAAATGTATATAATAATTGTAAATATAATTTATAAAAGGTTATAGACATTAAATAGGTTTAGAAATAAGTAATAAATATAGTTATTTTTGTTACATAGGATATTCAAGACCATTAGAGGAATTTAGAAATTAAGGTATAGGTGTTTTATCTCAATATCCCTTTATTGAGTCATATTTTGTTTGTGTAACTAATTTATTTTAAATGGTGTGTATACTACCAATTGGATATATAATATCAAGATATATCATAAATTAATTGATTTTTAATATCAATTGCAATCCCATCCTTGAAATATGTTTTTATGAAAAGTTTTTTTAATTCATATATGATATTGATAACTCAAAACTTATTTGTTTGAGTTATGATATATTTTCATGAACTTATTTCCTCAATTATTGTGTTTTAACACCATAAAATTATATTTTACAGTATTTTTTATTTATTTATGGGAAAATTTAGTCCTTTATTTTAAATATTCCTCCACTATTACATTCTTCTCCATAAAATTATAGCATTATTAAGAATAATTAACTTCATCTTTAATGAAGGTATATCATCTATGTCCATAGTTTCTATTCCAAATATTTTTTTCCTTTATATTTGGAATCCTAGCTAGGTTTTACATAATGTTACCTCTATAATTTCCTTTTCCAATATTCAAAATTATGGTTTTCAACAATTTTTTACAATATGTGTTTTCAATAATTGAATTTTAAAATATTGAAAATATTTTCCTTAAATGATAATATTTTTTATCTTCTACTCCATATTTCTTAAAAAAAACCCTTATATACATTTTAAGGATCCATTATTGAATTAAATTTACAAAAGAAAAAGTTTAAATTCACCTTTTTGAAATTTTCTACTGAATGTGACATGTAACCTCATCCTTTATATGTATGGATTAATGTTTTCTAAAAAATATTTTATATTCCCACTTAATGTTTGACCATTATTATTTTTAAAGTTCCTTTAATTTTTTTAAAATATTTTTCCCAATTGTTTTTACAATTAATGAATTTTAAAATAAATGGAAATAAAATTATTTTTTTCAAATGTCAAAGAGTGATTTTAAGAAAAGTAAATATTGATTTTTAAACTGATTTTAAGTCTTCTATTTTTAATAAATAATGCATCAATTTTTTTTAAAGCACCATTCATATGTAAAATTTTATTATAGAAACATTTTATGGATTTAAAGGTTAGTATTTGAAATTTATTACCAATATCAAAATATTTTATTTTAAATGAATCATTTTGAGGAGATATTAAGTATTTCAAATGGGATGTTTCCTAATTTCTTTAAAATTGAATACTCCAAAATCATAAAAGAGGTTTTTATCAATGTCAATATCCTTTGACATTCTATACATTACCCCCGTGATATTTTGGTATGCAAGTATCCATATCATTTCTCTGGATGGATTACGGAATGTTCTGGGAATGTTTTTAATGAAATGTGTCTCTTCAAACTTGTTAATTAAGTATGAATGATTGATTTCATGTGGCGCACATATGGATGAATGATTTAAATGTGGGGTCTTATATATATATATCTAATTCACTAGTATTGTTTATATGAAATTATCTTGAAATGTTACATGCGAGAATTATCTTAACACAAAGCATACATGAGAGGATTATCCCAAGACAAAGTGTACACAGGTGGATTATCCTAAGACCAAGGGTATACGGGAGGATTATACCAAGTATAATATGGGTATTAAAGTGACAATTCCATGCCCATGGGTAAATGGGTGGTAATCCCAAGCCCAATTAGTTACAATGGTCATCAGCCCAATTCTATTATATCATGAATACCTTAGGAGGTATCCATGACATATTAATTATTTGATTTTGTTTATGTCAGACTCTTATTTAATAATAATAATAATATTTTATTATTTAGAGATAATGAATATTATCACATGATTCCACACTCTTGTTTCATGGTATATGTTTTTTCATTTGAGATTTCGTATACTTATATCATGATATGTGGACAATTTTTATTCTTTTATGTTATTTTTTATAAGATATTTCTCTAATAATCATGTTTTGTCATATTATTATGATCAAACCCTTGATGAATTTTTCATAAATTTTCCCTTATTAATCATTTAAGATCACCCATTTGTTATGTCTTCATTCCATTGGTTATAAAGTTGATTGCAACTAGTAAGGAGTCTCGAAGAGAATCTTGTGTGGTTTAATTATGATGAAATTTTTACAACTTCTATAAAATAAGTTTCTTATGTACATAATACTCAAAAACATTAAACTTCAATTCATGGTATTTCATTATTTTGAGATATAATGTTTAAATTATGGTACTTTTATAAAATAAAGATAGGTTCTTCTCACATTGTATCAAATCCAGTGTTTAAAAAATTATTTTCATCACCGAACCCTAGAGTGTGGGTTTAAGGTGCCTCAATTAGTATTAGAGTAAGGCTCAATTATTTTTAAGGATTAGTTTATTTATTTTTGGGGATTAAGATTAAATAAATATTGTTAAACCCTTAAGGATATTTATTGGTTTAGGAAAACATCATGAGGTTTTTATAAGGTCATGATTGTGCAGTTTCCTAGAAATTACATCTCTATATCAATGGTTGCAAGTCAGTGTGGTTTTATAATAGATTAATCCATGTGTAGTAACCATAAAGAATGATGGTTTAGTGATCAATTGATGTTATCTCGGTGCATGAAGATGGGGACTAATACTATACACCTGGATGGAAAATCTTGAGGGATATGATTGGTTAATCACAATCTATTTAAGAAATATTGTTAAGGGATTTGATTTAATTTAAGGATATAACAAGTTAGGTTAGAAAAAAATAGGAATATGACCCTGGAAAACCATAGATAAATGATGGAGTTATTTTTTTATCTAATTATATAAATGTAGAACCAAAATTATCACTGGTTGTAACACAAGTTTCATTGGAGATGACATTTTAGGATTGAGTTTTCATATAGAGGATATAATTTACTCTAGATTTGTAATATATTATCAAAACAATATTGGTTTAAGTATCCAGTTTTAAATAGGATCATGAAAATTAATATATTAGAGGTATGTCCTTATAAATTCATATAAATAACTATGGAATCATATTTGGTAACAAGTTTGGAGATAAATGAAATATATAAATACATTTTTATTATGAAAGAATTGACAAGTCCTCTAATATATAATATTATGAGGTAGATATTGATTTATTTATCCATAACTTATCCTATTAGTGAATGATATTTATAATTATAAGGTTTAAATTTATTTGTGGGGGGGGGGGCGCATATATCACCCCATGTTTATGGAATATATATAAGTTATAGATTAATACTATGTTTGATAACTTTCTATACATGAAACCCTGAATGAGAATGACCCAAAACAAATTTGGTGCATATTAGTAATAAATTTTAAGAATAATAAATAATCAAGTAAATTAAAATATTTTAATAAATTATAAATCCATAAATAAAAGGATTTAAAATATATTATTTTTTAAAATGTATTTTTTCAAAAAAATTATTATTTATTGTATAGTGTATTTATATTTCAAAGTT
This sequence comes from Viscum album, assembly GCA_963277665.1. Lineage (NCBI taxonomy): Eukaryota > Viridiplantae > Streptophyta > Magnoliopsida > Santalales > Viscaceae > Viscum > Viscum album. The sequence continues at coordinate 1,263,369,501 of OY728151.1, read as the reverse complement.
ATATTTATTTTTTTCAATTTTAATTTTTTATAGTTAAATAATTTTTTAATCCACCATTTCAAAATTAATATTAGGTAAATTTTTGGGGTTTTTCTAAAATATTTGTTTTTTAGTTTAATAGTGAAAAATATTTTTTTTTATAAAACTATAACCTTTATAACTATATCAAGAAGAATATATAAATTAATGACTTCTTAAAAAAATCAATCTTTAATATATAATTTTGGATAAATATAATTACATTAAAAATACTAATTCCAATTTAAGAAAAATATGATTAAAAGTTTATGAAATTAAGTAATATTTTCCAATAAAAATATTTTTTGTCTCTTCATTAACTTAAATATTATTGGGTAAAATTTTATAATGAATTTATTTTTAATAAAACTAACATATATTTTTTTTATAAAAAAATAAAATATATCTTTAAAATAAATAAAATTTTTTATTATGTCTAATACATAAATTTTATGCTTCAAACTTACTTTTCTTAAAAAAAATTTACGTGCTTTGTGAATTTATTCAAAAATTATATTTTCTCACAAATAAAAATTTTATTTGATTAAATTAATTTCAAATATGAAATTATAATTTTTAAATTATTTAATACATATAATATTATTTTTTCAAATCAAATTAATTATCGATGATAAAATTAGTTATCCTAGTAAAATACAAAAGTTAAAAAACTAAGGGGAAAATCCATAAATCCATTAATTTGTATAAAACATGTATTTTTTAGAGTATTATAGAACTTAAAATTTTATAAAATCTATTATTTCCCACATTTTAATCCTTTTAAATTGCAATAATTTTATTCCATTATTGAAAACTAAATATTATTTAAAAATAATAATTTTTTCACTTATTAAACACAGTTACTCCCATCACCTCATGATACAAATATGATATAGAATTTCATACATAAATATTTCAATATTTTTCATCATAGAATCCTTTCTCAATTTCATAATCATGTAGTCTCAATTATCTATCCTAATGCCTCTATTTCCAAGTATATTTCTAAGAGAAATCTCATGTTGTTAATATAATTAGTAAATTTTACCTAGAATTGTTTCTTTTCTATATCTCCCATGAAAATAAATATTTTCCCAAATATTATATAATAAATATAGTAATTGTAGTCTATTTTTTTTATGTTTTTTTAATAACTATTTTCCACCTTTCATATTTCCCCAAAAGTAAAATGATAACAGAATTTTTACATATCAGTGGGATTCCAACTCCATGAAGTGTCATTTTTTATTTACCTTAACCATATTAAATGGATTGAACTAATGGTAAATTTAATATATAAATAATATTTTTTTTGAATTTTTTATTATTTTTTTCACACATATTGGAAAACCTATTAATAATATTAGAAATAAATGTTCACTATAAATTCAACCACTTTAAAAGAGCATACTAGGAGGAAAAAAATTTATTCATAATATATAATAGTTTAGTATACATTACCTAATCCTAAAAATATATTTAATTCCTATTTATTACATTATTAAAACATAAAAAAATTATTAAGCCTCTATAAAAATTATATTTTAAATAATAATCTCATAATCATCCATTAATTATTTTATCTTCATGTTTGTGTCTGTCTATCCACCTACAAAAAAAATTCTATAAAATAATATCATCGATGTCTATGAGAATTTAATTTCTGATAATACATGATATAAATAATTAAATAATTATTTTAGTTCTGTTCTCTAATAGTGACTTTAATATTAAACTCATTAATTAAGATACCAACATCAATTCATTAAAGATATTTATAATATTCTCATCATCGATTTTATCTTTAATGATAACAACAAAAACTCTCTAAGAATGAAATTATTACATTATATATAATTATAAATCCTAAATTAAAGTGGTTTTTATTATATTTTAAAGATATAATTTCAATTAATAATAATAGAAAACACCTCTACAATAAAGCGTGTTCAAAACAATCAAGATTACTCACACCCAATGTAGAAAATTTATAATAAATAACTAATATACATGTAAGAAAATATTATAATATAAGTTTATAGAAGAATATATAAATTAAAAATTATTATAAAGTGTCTATTTGAATATTTATTTTTTTATAAAGGAGATGAATCCACTTTAGCGGGAGTTAGGAATTAAGGTAATGATGTTTCATCTCAATTTCCTTTCTTTGAGATATGTTTTGTTTATGAAACTAATTTCATTAAAATTTTCATTATTATTACTATTGGATATATCATATTATGAATTAAATTTTATTAATTGTATTTTAAATTCCATTTCAAGCCCTATATTTCTATATTTCTATATTTTTTTATAAACACATTTTTGAAGTTGTAAAAAATATTGATAACTCAAAACATATTTCCTTGAGTTATGAAATTTATTTTTAAATGTCATTATCTATTTCACAGTTTCTTACAAAATAACATTTTTTTTCTATTTATCAATAGTAAAAATTATACACTTGACTCAAATATTTCTCCTCAATGAATTTCTACACCAGAATAGTGTGGCATTGTTAAGAATAATTTTCATCCTCTTTAATGAATGTTTCTCTTATATGTTCTTATTTTGTCTTCCCACCTATGTTATCCTTTGTATTTATAAAAATATTTTTTTTATCTCATATGAATTTCTTTATTAATTTATCCTCTTTTAAAATTTTAGTTTTATTAAATCTTTTTATGATGTGGTTTTTAAATAAAGGTATTTTAATATACTAATTTTTTTTATGATCACATGTCTTATTATCTACCCCACATTTCCTATAAAACCCTCTGTATACATTTCAAGGAACCATTGTTAAATATAATTTTTTTTTCAAAAATATTTCACTTCACAATTCTAAAAATAAAAATGGAAGGTGACTTGTATCATTATCTTTTATGAGTATGGTAATAAAAGTTTCTCAAAACACTTTTACTATTTCATACATTATATCCTAATTATTTTTTATAAATTTTAATTTAAATGTTTTATAATTTTTTTTCTAAAAGATTTTATCTTTTTTTATTTCTAAAATAAATAGAATCATTATAATTTTTTTCAAATAAATTGTTTTATTTTTATAATGAAATTAATTTCTTTAAATGGATTTTAAAGGTTTTTATTTTTAATGATATATTTTTAAGTTGTTTTGAAATCATAATTAATTTTTAAAATTTATATTTTAAACAAATTTTTGGTTTTAAAGTTAAATATTTTAGAAAATTTATCTATATCATTGTAATTCATTTTAAAGAAAACATTTTGATTAGTTTTCCATATTCTCAAAAGGAAAGTTTCATCTTGTATTTCATAGTGACTTATCAAAAAACATCAAAATGGTGTTTTTCATCTTTATCAACATCCTTTTACATTCCTTATATTTAAATTTAGATAATTTGTTGTACCACCATCCATATTATTTCTCTAGAAAAATTATGGAATGATCTAGATATCTATTCATGAAAAATATATATTTTCTACTGTCTAATTAAGTTTGAATGGTTGATTTTAATTGGAATAGAAATGTATGAATGATTTATTGGTGGGTTCATATATAGCTCTCAAATGTATTAGTAAAGGTTATATATCAATACCAAATAGTTTATATAGAATAAATTTCCCAATATAAAGCGCACATTGTATAATTATCCTAATACAAAGGGTTTATGAGAGGATTTTCCCAAGCCTAATGGTACACAAGAGGATTATACTAAGCCATGGAAGGTATATAGGTTGTAATACAAAGAACAACAGTACATGGATGGTAATGCCAATCCCAAAATGGAAAATGGGTGTTTATCCCATGAAAACATTATGATGAATGTATTATTGGGTAGCCATGACAAATAATATATATATTTATGTTTATGACACACACTTATGTCATACTTTTATGGATAAGTTATTATCTATGGATCCTATGATTTATCTCATGACTATGTACTTGTTTACATGGTACTTGTTCTTTCGTTGAATACTATATTTACATTTATAAGGATTTAGGGATAACTATTATTGTTTTATGTTAGTTTTAATAAGATACTTCTCCCCTGATTATGTTTTCCCATATTCTTATAATTAAACCCTTTTGATATGTTGACAATATTTTCTATAACTATGTTCTTAAACTCACTCCTTTTTCTCCACTCCCTAGGTGATAAATTTTGTTATAACCTAAAAATAATCTAGAAGGGAGTCTAGTGTAGATTAATTGTGGAGAAATGTTCACAAATGTTGAAAAATTAGTTTATTATATATATTATTCTCAAATAAACTAAACCTTATGGTCTTGGAAATATGTTATTATTATGAGATGTGATGTTTAAATGATCCTAATGTTGTAAAATAAAGATTGTTATATATGAATTTATTTTAAATATATTGTTTAATGAAAGTTTATTTTGCACTAGAATTGATAGTGTGGGTCTGGGGCCCCTCAAATAGGTAGAGAATAAAGATATAGTTCATAATGGATGATTTGGTGGGAATGATTTCCATTAGACATTTCTGCCTAGCCAAGAAGCCCAAGTTAGTATAATATAAGATGTTGAAAATTAAACTCAAAAAGATATAATATATGATTTTTTAAAAATTAAAAAATCTTTTATTATTAAAACAACCCAATATTTTAAAATATCACTATGTTTGATTGTGTATTCAATACACAACACTGAGTTTAAATAAACCATGACATATCATTAAAATATTATTATTTAAATGTGACTTATATAAACAAGTCATTAAATGGAGGGTATGAATATGATTAAATATTGTATGAAACATATATAAATATCCTACACAATATAAATTTATTTATATATTTTAATTAACAAGTCACTCAATTTTAATAGAATTCATTTTATTCATCGAAAATGAATTTTCTTCAAAAAACATTTTTTGTTAGAAAATATTATATTTTATTTTTGGAACTTTTTGAAATATTATTTTTTCAAATTTTAATCCATTTTTGAAATAATTATATTGATATTAACTTGGGTGAAATATTTTGGATTTTTTGGAAAATATTATTTTTTAGTGAATAGTAAAAAAATGATTTTCAATAAATTTTCATTTATTTTTTATAAATGAAGTAATTAAAAAGTCTAATTATTCATTTAATTTAATTTTAAATTATCATAGGTATTATTTAGTTATATTTAATCCATTTAATTACATTTAAATCATTTTTATATAGTGTTCTAGTATATATTTATTATTATGCTTAAAAACATTTTTCTGAAAATTGTTTTAAACTGAATAAGGTTTCTCAATTTTAATTAATTAAAAAACCCATAAATTTTATTTATTTTAACCAAATTTATATATTATATATTTAAATATTAATTGAAATTCATTTATTTATTATTTCTTATTGTATAGTTTTTATAAGAACATCAAATGCTTGAAATAAGGCATTTCCTCAAAAACTATATTTTATGTAAGTTGAATTTAGAAAAATGAATTCCATATTTTTAATTACAATAATTTATATTATTTAATATGTCCGAATTAAATTTATACCCTAATAAATTGTGAGAACAGTAAAAATTATTTACTGGGGATAAGGTAAAAACGGGTTAACCAAGGACTTAACTAATAATATATGGTACAAAAATGACCAAAAACATGTTTAATTTATATTTTATTCTCATATTTAAACCTTATACATACTATGTTTAATTTTTTTTTTCATTTTTTATCTTTTTTTCATGTGAAAAAACATGGTTGTAAATATTTCATTTCAAAAATTCCATGTGTGTTCTCTCCCCAACTTATAAAATCCCACCCTCCCCTCTTCATCAAACATTCCAAACCTATTTTTTCTTCCAATACCTAAAACAATAACTTCCATAATTACCTCCCATCATCCTATAATCCTTGTTTGGATAATAAATCCATCTTTGGAAGTATTTTTGTGCTAACCTAAATAAGTTTTCCAAAGAAGAGGTAATATACTTAACCATGTGTTTTATTTTATTTATAACTACACCTTTTTAAAATATTATTAAGACATTATTATATAATAAAATATGTATGATACATATACTGAGATGTTTTTTATACTAACTAAAATACCTAAAACCATATCCTCCTACCTCAAATGGGTAACATAATTGTTGATCATGTGTACGGTGCACTACCGCCTCTTGAATTGATGTAATTTGTTTTCTATCACCGCTTATTACGATTGGCTGTAATAAAATATTAAATTTCTATATATGGTATTTGTTATATAATTTTACTTATTGAATTATAATATCAAGTACACCGTCTTACTTTCCATTCATTAAGCAATACGATACTATCTCTAGTGTGTACGTTAGACGACAATCTTACAAATTGATGGGATTCACATTTCAGTTTCTCTTTACCTGAAAGGAATTAAGGATTATTTTTATTTAAATATATTATATTAATGATATATTAATTATTTTATAAAATTAATATATCATTTACTTTTTTACCTTACCATATATTGGATAAATGATAACATCATTTATCTGTACGTCAGACTACCGCCTCAAGAAGTGATGTGATATATTTATTTTTCTATCACATGGATTGTGTATGTAAGTTTATTTAAGGAAATAATATTATATTTATTATATAACTATCATTTTTGAAATATAAAATTAGACATACCTTCTTTCAATCATTATTTTTGAAAAAGGAAACATTGCACATGTGTACGTATGAACTACCCTTTCCATGATTGTAACATATTTAATTTTTCATAAAAATATTTCATAGTTTGTTTTAAAGTTATAATTTATTTATAAATATTCTAATTATATCATTATTAAGATTTTTAATATGTTTAAATAATAATCACATTAACCTTATTCAATCTAACATGTTAATTTTGGACGTATGAATCAGTTATCATTAAAACGTCTGATGGGAAATGGATTGGTCAAGTAATTGAACCTGAAATAGAAAAAAATAATATAAAATGAATAATAAAACATAATAAGTTTCATATAAAATTATTTAATTAATATAATTTTTATTTATGTGGATAAATAAATCATGTTACGATTCATACTTGAGTTAAGGGATCATTCTAACCCACCCTTTTATTCTGGTTATGATCATTCTCTCTCTAACTCTATTTCTATCAATTTAGAGTTATGGAATTATTATAAATTATATATATATATATATATGAGTGTGTGTGTGTGTGCATATCTCTCATGTATACCTATTTTATATCTCTTTCTTTTATTGGGTAATATATTTCATATAACCATATCACAAATGCCTCATTTAAGGAATCTCTTTTGATTATGTTGTGTGATAAGATTATGAAACTTATTTCTTTTTATGGTTAATTATTATGTTTATAGAAAATTATGGATATCCTTATCTAGAATTCATATAAATGTGCATGAAACTAATGTGGTGGGTGATCCCAAATTATATATCTCTCTAATGCATTGCATAATGTTTTAGTATCATGATACATCATGTATGGGATTACAGAGTGAACTAAATCCATTATGGGATTCTTTCCACCATATGTTGTTTTCTTTTCATATAGAATCGAATTATGTTTTTTTTCATGTTTTACATGTTTTAAACATTAACATGATTCCATGATATTTTGATACTATGATATTTATTTTATACCCCCATGTTTCTACTCATGTACCTTCACTTTTATGATATCTTGTTATACCTTTCACACACATGTTATGTTTCATTACCATGTTTATTACATTACAGGTATTTTTAGCTCAAAAATTTCATTCATGTATTCTATAGGTTATACTATGTATATTAAGAAGATCAAATTGATTTTAGGAGCTCACTATAGATAATAAAATAATTATTCCATTTTTTTAGTTTCATTTGGTGTATTATTATCATAGTCTTTGAGATACACTTGGTATCATGATATTTGGGTTGAAATTAATGGGTTTTTATGTTAAAAATCATGTAATAAAATATATAAAAATCACGCGTTCTATAGTTGGCATCAGAGAAAAGTTTTAGTTGACCTTTGGAAATTATAATTATAAAACCTTTTTCAGAACCATAGGGATAAGTCTAAAGATATTACTATGTATAGAAACCATACTAAAATATAGGTGAATTATAGAGTGATTGGTTTCCAAGAAATTGTATCCCTTTTTGGATACTAAAAGTGAACATGGTTCTAGAATAGATGTAACTATGGTTAATATCACAGAAAAAGGCATATGGATCTTGAATCAAGTGTTACCTAGTACACGACTACGAGCCTTACTACACACTAGGTTTGAAACCCCTGAGGGATATGCTTTGTAAATTAAAAAACTCATTATGAACCACTATTAATGACTTTATTGAATTATTAGGTTATAAAAGTTATAAAAATAATTACCATGGATAAAGTAGATTGAAACCAGGAGGCCTATAATTTAGGATGCACTTATCAATTATAAGTTATTCCTAGAAAGTATATAAGTTTACTTATGGTATATTAATTCATTATCATATTATTTATTTTAATAATTTTATTTAATAGTGGGAAATAAGAGAAATAATACTAATAACCAATGTGATATTAAATGTAATGATTTTACTGATAAGATTTCTAAATTAATGAGAATGGTAGTTAGAGATCTTATGATCATGAAAAATGATATATCTCAAATTTCTATAAAAAACTAGAACATATTTTAATTTCCATACACATAAAAGAAGAGAAATATGGTGTCTCATGGAAGTTAAAGATCTAAATATGAAAGATAAAAGAATAATAAATGTCCAATATGTATAAAATTTGGGAAGAGAAACCATATAAAATTACTTAATTTAACTAGAATATTATATAGGTTTAGAAAATGAGGACACAAAGTAGATAATTTCCAAAGAAAAATTATGAGGTTAGTTAACAAGACACATAGAAATAAATTTCAACCTAATGCACCACTAATGGTTAAATGTTGTAAAGGTGGGTAACTTGGTAATTATCTGAGTAAATTCCCTAGTATAAGAATTAATTCCTATGCATAAATTTTATAATAATAATTGAAGTTGAATAATTGAAATATATAGGTTTTGGAACTCTAGAATCATGTTGTTGGTGTATTTTTATATTAGTATGGTTACAATATTCATGAAACTTCTAAGTATCATTACATAATTTTTTTCATTAAGGATTTTCAAGAATATGTTGAATGGAAATAAAGACATTGAAAGGTGATTTAATAGTAAGAGGATAATCTATGAAAAAAATAAATAATTAAAAAAAATAAAGTATTGGAGATGTTCTTGTTATTTAGGAAATTACAATAAATTAAAATTAGTTGATTTTGCGGAAAATAATGAGATATATAGTAAAAAATAGTAGTAAAAAAGTAATTTGATGAATAATGTATTTCTAAAGATGTTTATCATATTCTTGAAAATTTCCAGGATCATGGATAATTATGAATATGATTATCAAATAATTTTTTACATACTGTTAGAAGAAAGAAAACTCATAAGCCGAGTGAAATCCCATCATGTTTGGTAAGGCAGTAGAGCTTAAACCCAAAACTGAAGGGAAATAAGTGTGAAACACCTATCACTAGACTATGTGATGTACTGGTTATTTTGATATATTTTTTCATAATTTTTTTCGATAAATAATATTTTGATTTTGGGAATCATTTTATTGGGATGAGATATATATACCATTTAGGTTTAATATAATGGATTATTTAGGATGAATTCTATTATGTTTTTAGAGATATAATTTGAAAGGGTATAAAATAAAATTTATGGTTAAAACCACATTTCATGTTGATATTATTTATATTATTTGGGATATATGGTTTTTTTATTTAAGGATTTATCTATGTTAAACCTTTGGTTTCACTGTTGAATTTTATAGATTAATATATTCATATTCAGTTGGGGTATTATATTACTTTGTGTTAAGAAATTTGGTTTTAGTAAATAAAAGGGTAATAACATGTTTTTATTTTAAGGATTATATGATATGATTTATGATTATTTGAGTGCTTCAAGCAAGAAAAAAACATCTTTAATTCTCTTAATTTGGAGAAAATATGAGATTGTGGTGGAAATGATTAGTGGGTCAAATTATACTTGTAATGTATATATATTTCCTAATTTTCATAGTCTGGATGGTAAATGGATCTATTAATTTTGTGGAAATAATTTTGAATATTTTTTTTATCCTATTACCATCATATCCATTGAATCAATTGTCTTTTAATTCATCAAATATTTTTGGTTTTGTGATTTTTAACATTCTCTTGACCATTCACACTTTTATGATCAATTATCTCTACCAATATCCATAATTATTTACTTTTTTCTTCCATGTAAATATCTTCAACTACTAATTTTTTTTTCCTATGTGAAATATTAGTTATGTGATGACTTTTATATCTACCTTTCCCTATTTTTAAGATAATGTTTTATTAAATATTTTTTATGATTTATGTTTTTCCATAAATATTTTTTCAAATGTAAAACCCTTTGTTATAGATAAAAATTTAAAATTAATAGAGAATAATATATTTAATCTGAATAATTTAACAACTTGAGATTTTCAAAATTCACTATATTCGATAGAATATTTAAAACATAACACTGAGTTTAAAAAAAAGATGACATATTATTAAAATATTATTATTTAAACATGACTGATATAATCATGTAATTAAATTATAGGATATTAATAGAATAAACTAAATTATTAATGTATATAAAGTTCCCACTAAATATAAATTTATTTATATATCCAAATTCACTAGCCACTAAATTTTAAGAAATGTAATTTTATTCATCAAAAATACTTTTTCTTTAAAAAATGATTTTTTTCTTCTTCTTGTGAGAAAATGTTATAATTAATTTTTATACCATTTATAAATTCTATTTTATAATATGAAAACCATTAATTAATCTTAATGTTAAAATTTTATTATGGTGATATTTTTTAAATTTTCAAAAAATATTACATCTTAGTGAATAGTGAATAATACAATTTTTGAAAAAAATTATCATTTATTTTTAAAAAATCATGTAATTTAAAAGTCCCATTATTTTTTTTAAGTTATTTAAAATTAATATATGTATTATTTATTTATATTAAATCCAATCATTTATATTTAAATCATCTTTATAATGGATTTTAGATTAAGTTTATTTTTAGGCTTAAAAACACGTTTTTCTAAAAACTATTTTGAAGTGCATATTGTTTCTCTATTTTAACTAATTAAAATAACCCATAATGAGAAATTAATTAAAATAAATTTATATTATTTATATAAATATTAATTTAAATTCAGTTAATTATGGTTACTTTCAATATAGATATTATAAGATCATTTTATGGTTGAGAAAAATATATTATTGAAAAACCTTTTTTTGCCAGGTCTGTGGGTTTAATTTTAAATTAAATATGAAAAATTATTTGAGTTTAATTTTGAAATATTTATTCCCTATTTTGAATCATGACAATTTATATTATTTAATTTGTTCAACTTAAATTTAATAATAATAAATATTGAAAACAATATGAAATATTTACTGTAGTTATTGTAAAAATGTGTTTACTAGGGGTTAAACTAAACAGATAAGGTTTAAAGATGATTATAATCATTTATAATTCCTATTTTATTTTTATATTTCGACCTTATCTATTATTTGGTTCGAAAATGTTCTATTTTGGAGACTTTTGGTATTAGAAAAATGTGGGTTTAATTTTTTCTTTTCAAAAATCCCTAATTTGTCCTCTCCCCCAGTTATAAAATGCTTCCACCTCTCATATCATCTTCAAACTTCCAAAACATGTGTTTTTTATCATAAATCCATATTTTTAAGTATTTTTGAAAAAAACCTAAAGAATTTGTCCAAAAAATCGGTACATCTTTAATCGTGCATTTTATTTTATTTCTCATTCCACCTCAATAAAATATTATTTAAAAAATATGATATAATAAAATCATTATATTATATATACTAATATTTTTTAAATTATAAGTTAATTACCTACGACCATCTCCTTCTCCCTCAGATGAGAAATGGAACCATTGATTATGTGTACAACCGACTACCGCCTCGTGAACCGATGTAATTCATTTTCCATAACTACTTCTCATGAATGTATATGATGATGTATTTAAGGTTTTTATAAAATATTTACTATATAATTATACTTATATAGTTTTAATATCACATAAAACTTCTTACATTACACTCTTTATGGAATATGATAATGCTACTTGGGTTTACATTGGACTACCACCTTATGAACTGATGTGATTATTTTTTTCACTTACACTTTACACAGAAGGTAATATGGATTAATTTGATGTACATACATGACATTAATCACATATTAATAATTACTAAAAATAAATATATCTTATACATTCTTTCCTTATAATAAATTAAATAAATGATAATGTCATTCGTGTGTATGAAGGACTACCACCTCGTGAAGCATTGTGAATCGTTTTTATTACCACATAAAATGTATGGTATATTTAAGTGTATTTAATGAAATAATATAATATTTATGATATAATTTTAAAATTTTAAAGAAAATATAACACTTAACTTATTTCCATTGGGATCTTTGAAAAGTGGAAACTTTACTCATGCATACATACGACCTACCTTCTCCATGATTGTAACATATTTCATTTTTCATAACTATAATTCATGGTTTGTTTTAAAATTATAATTTATGTATAAAAATTATAATTATTTAATTATTATAATTATTAATATTTTTAAATAATTATCTCTTTAACCTCAGTCAATTTACCAAAGTGATTTTTGATATATGAGTTGTTTATTGTTAAAATGTCCTATATGAAATTAATTGGTAATGTAATTGAATATGACATAATAAAAAATTAAATAAACTAAATAATAAATATTGAAAAGGTTATTATGAAAGTAAATATTTAACATAAGTTTATTATTCATGAGGATAAAAAATGAACATCAGAATTTAGGCTCAAGTTAAGGGATCTTTTTTTACCCAACTTTTCTTCGGGTTATGATAATTCTCTCTCTAACTTGATTTATATAACTTTAATATTAATTAATGTTTCTAAATTATATATATGTATATATATATATATCAAATGTATACCAAGATTATACTATCTTTATTTTATGGGATTAATACACGCCTTATGACCATCTCCTAAATTCCTTCTTTGAGGAATCTCTTTTGATTATTTTATGAGACAAGATTATGAAACCCATTTCATTCCATGGGTAATTATTATGTTTATTACTTATGGTTGATATCCATATATGGAATGTATATGAATTTACTTTAAATAAATATTAATGGCGGGCCAATAATTATATATCCATATAATGTGTTGGGCAATTTTTTAGTTTCATGAGATTTCATGCATGGGATTAGGGAGAGGACCTAATCCATTATGGGTCTTTATCCACTATGTGATATTGTCTTGGAAGTTAACCTTAACATATGATTATTTCATTTTTTATATCACCTCCACTTTACCATGTTCCCATGATCTTATGATACCAAGAACTTTATGTTATTACACCATTGGATTACTCATGTACCTTCTCTTATAAGATATAATGTTATACCTTTGACTAACATGTTAATATTTAATACAAGGTTTATTCCTTATCTAGGTCTTTTATATTACCCCTTTCTTTAATGTATTTCCCTAGTTATCCTATGTATATTTTGGATCTCAAATGGATTTTAGGAACTCACTATGCATAATAAAATAATGATTCCAAGTTTTAGTTTCATTTTTTGAATCATGAAACTCGTCTTTCAAAGACACTAGGTCTCATGAAGTTTGGGTTGCAATTAATAGATTTTTATGTTAAAAATCATTTAATAAAATTTTTAAAAGTCATGGGTATACTTAATTTTTTTGATATTATCATGTTTTTATTTAATATTTTTTTGTGACTTAACTTTGAAATAATTATAAATTAAAGTAATTTGAATTGAATTTTAACATATATGTCTTAAGTTAATGGTTGGCAGAAAAACTGTGGTCTTAGAACATGGTTTTCCAAACCATGCGACCTAACCAAGAGTGTGGGGAGACTATTTCAAAAACAAATTTTTTAGATGTAGCATGGCCACCCAAACTGTGTTCCATAGCCATTCATAGGGGCTGACCCTTACTAATTTCAATCAAATGGATTCGTCACAGTTTAGATAACCATGAAGATGAATCATAATACTTTTTAAATATGATAATGTTTCTCATATCCACTTAAAACATAAAAAATTTAATCCCTATCTTTTCCTTCCTCATGTTCCTGAGCCTACCCTTCCTCCTCCGCTTCCTATCTTTTATTCCACTCCCTCACTCCTTTTATACTATAACTTCGATATGACAAACCTGGTAGAGATATTTTTATTATTTTTCTTATTTTTCTACTTAATATTATTATTATTATTATTATTATTCTTATATTTATTATCCACCTTTTTTCTTTCCTCTCTATTTTTGTTTAGGAAATATATTCTCTTCTCCCACGTATTTATTTTTACTCCATTTCCTTTCTTCCCATTATTTTTTAGAGTTTTCATTCCAAAATTTTCCAATCCCTCATTGTATAGGAACTTTACATCATTAATTTTATTAAAAAATAAAAAAATTTCTTCTCAAAACAACATATGTCTAGGGATTCCATGATATTGAATTGAAATTTCTAGGATTAAATTAAATTCTGAGTATTTTAATTGATATTTTTTGCAATTTTATATATTATTTATTTCATATAGAAACATTCCCCAAATCCCCAAACCCTCACCATAAACACCAACCCTTCTAAAAGGGTTGAAGGATATAGTTATAAAAACACATTATGTCGTCACCTTTGATTCTCTAATAAGTAGGAAAACAAGTGTTCGATAACTCTTTCTACATATTTGGTCTCACTGAATCAATTTTATATCTCTCATAATCTTATATCCCTTACCATTGATGACAAGGTCTGAAACTATATATTATAGAGGCTCTATAAGTTTATAAGACTATATTAGAAGATTTTGTTCACAAATTCTTATAAACCATCTAATGAAATAAGATTTATTCCACTAATGATGTGAGAAAATTGGTGGAACAAGAAGGTTATGTCACATTCCTCTTCCTAAGTAGTCTTTACAACCTACCCCTAAGGATTTTTGTGACCCTAACTTGGTCGTGTGATAAGGATTATTTAGAAAACATTGAGTTTGATGAATTTTATAGGGAATAGTACACTAATATAACCCATTATATTTGGGCCAAAATCAATCAATCAGGGCCTTCCTATTATCCCCAAACATCAAAGGCCTCAAAGAATATTCTCTCATCTCACCAAATCCTTCATCGAGTTCTTATTGTTTGTTTGACCCCATTATCATATAGTGGGGGACATGCATCCTAGAGAGATATTTTTCTACACTATTACATGATAACTGAGCTTCTGACCAATTTCGAATTCATGTATACCAGTACCTACTAAACATGTCCCCAAAATTGAATGTGGTATTTTTTATAGGGTCATACATAATAACCTTTACGAAGGATTTATGAATTTTGTTTTGACATAAATGCCTTCCCAAAGAATAAAATCCATCTTCCTCTTGATATTACTATTGTATGCCACTTGAATATGATCACATTTTTTTGAAATATTTACTGCTTTCATGGTGCCCTAGTAGTAGTGGAAGATGAGGTGTATGCAGAAGATTTCTCACCTAATTATGCACTCAAAACCCCTCCTTGTACTTTAGCTAACACTAAGGCATCATAGCCACATTTCTCCTTCCACCCATGTACTACCCTTACCCAACCCACACAAACCTATAAATAACACCCTATTAAAATCAATACCTCCATCGGAAGTGTCAAAATGACCAATATTCCAAATTCGACCAGAAGGTCAAGTACACTAGGCTCTAGTTGGATGGTACAAGATTGAAGGGAAATCCACCATCAAATATTATCTCTTGATATCCATACATCCAAATCATCCTATTTTCCAGGGAGTGTTTAATCTCAAAATATCAATATCTATTCATTTTGGGAATCCATTGATCAGACCGCATGATTGTACCCACTGGTAGAAATTAGATAGCCAATTGTTCAACAAGAAGTCACATTGGAGATCATATACAAACTCTATAAATAGACAATGATTTTATTAGTGGGGATATGTCTTGGGATTTGATGGTGATGATATAATTCAGTGACCCATTTGAGATAGACCTATCCATATGCTATAAATGATCATTCATGTGGATGTTTCTATTTTCCCAACATTTATCTTCATCCTTCCACTACTTTAAATGGTAGTGACTGCACTATGACACTGTTACTATTTTCACATGTCCTGAAATATTTTCTATTTCCAATATAATTTTATTATGTTTTGTACATATTAATTTTTCTATAATTTTTATTATTTCATTTATATAAATATTCATACTTATATGGTTAATTTAGAAGGTGGTACTTCTAAATTGTTATGTCGAGCACTCTTCCATTCAATGGCCTCTCACACACAATCCACCAATGTGTTGTTGGAAAATAATTTTGTAGTGTTTTATTTCATTTTTCTGGTTTATTCACTTCTTTATTTGATTCCTTTATATACTTTCATAAACATTAATTGATCACACTCATCCACCAAAACACGATCACGGGGAACCATACTTGGTCTTATGTGTGGTGGAGGTTCCCTATATTATAGGTACCATATTTGATCACTGCCTATATATTTCCAATGATCAAATATTTTCCTAAGATAACTGTTATGGGATGGTATAAATAAAACATATTTATATTAGTTAAATAATAATAACTTTGAATTATTTTGAGAATTCTCAACTTCTTGGATTGAAAAACATATCTTTATTTTGATTAAAGATAAGAAAATTAATGTTTATTACATTAATATTTAACTTTAAAACATATTGTTTAAATGTATTCATTCATATAGTAATTCTTATTAAGGATTCTCTTGAAATGGAAGTTATCTTATGAAATTTTAGTAAGCATGGATTAGATATTAAGGATACCAAACTTGTAGTTATTACATGGTATTAATTTCATGATCTCTTGATTCATTTTAAAAATCACCAAGGGGGTCATTTGAAAAATAAGGTTTGCAAAAATTCATTTCCAGTATCTCACAATAATGAATAATTTATATGAAAAATAAATAAAAAAAATGATGATGACCCTATTATTCTTAATTGTTTCATGTTAATGAGATTCTATGACTAATTAAATTGATATCCAACAATTTTTTTTGAAAAAAAAATCCTTTTTAGCCAACATAAGTGCATGATGAAGTGAAAGTGGATAGCATAATATTCTTGTAAGTGAAGAAGGGAAATGATATATTTTAGAAAATAATGATTTAATTAGGTGAAAATATAAAATTAAGCTCGAGTCTACATTTCATGCTTTATTTGAGGATTGGTGAGTCTTGAAGGGTGTATGTAATATTTTCAAAAGTGACCCATTTATGTTTTGTTCAATTAATTAATAGAATTCATGATATTTGTACCTGTCTCTTAGGTATTCCATTTGGAATGATTGTCCTAGGGATTGTTTAAGGACACAAATTTTATTAATTGGGGGTGATTCTAATGATCTAGTGTCAAAAAAAATCTTATAATGAATTAAAAATTTAAAATGTTTTTTATGATCATATTCCATATATTATGGGATCAATGTATTTTGATAAGTGATAAAGTGGGGAATCAATGAAGAATTATTTGACGTTAGCATTAACATGGAGTTTTAGAGACAAAATAGAGGCATTTGGGGACATTAACTATTGTGAATGGTTTCCACTAAAACCCAAGAAACATCCCACTTAGCATATTAAACCATATGATATTCAATTTCCAGATGTAAAACTATTCACATGGTTCCCTCATGGTTTACCAAAATGTTCCTGATCATGAAAAAAAACTATGTGAGAAAAAAAAATCTTCTTGAATAGTATCCACATGGTTAACCAAACTATTAAAATTATACTACCAATCTTGAATATCAATGTGTAGTTGAATAGAAATAATCACACAACTAGAAAATAGTTTACCGAACCACTCACCAAAACTGTGATCTTTAGAAAGATTATCCAACCACCTATCATCTACACCCTCAACAACCACTTGAAGTGGGTTTATCACCATTAACCTTTCTAGGACTATGGGGGTTGGATAATGAAGTTGTAAAAAACCATTTGGTGTAAAATGATTTTTTGGGATAGATATTCTTAGTTGATGAGACTAAGAGAGAGATATAGATTCATCGAAGAAAGGCCTTACTTTATTTTTTCTATTGTATTTTATTCTTATTATTCCAATAATGAAAACCTAATTTAACTGTATCTTGTTTATCATTATTTTTATAATGAGTATATAAATAACCTTTTACATTGGGGTTATGGGTAATTATGGATAATCATTGGTGTTTTTAATTTTTTATTGATGAGAATAGTTAAATTTATATATGTGTTTATAATTCATTCCTATCAAATATCAGCTATGCATTTAGTATGTCATATTAGGACAAAAAACATATTTTGGAGACTTTTTAAGGACATTTGATGAAAGAATCCAAGATACATATATTAATTAATAATCATTATAGGGACGATTTTATAATGTTTTGAAAAATGGTTTTTTGGGTTTAGAATATAGTTTGTAAAATTTGAATCATAATATACCAGAATGAGGGGGTAAAACATAACATTCAATTCGGGTGGTAAAACCTATATGGAAGACATTAACACACATGAATAACATAATCTCTACAATCTCCAATTAATCCTGAAACCCTAGTGCCCATCTATGATAAGAACTCAAAAAATATTATTTTATTGTTTCTTGTTTTTAGTGAAATTGACTTTTTTTAGGGATTTAAAATTGGGTAAATTTAAATTCACACCTTATTTCTAATAAAAAAAATGATTATTGAAATTATTTACTACAGAATTATATTGAAAAATAAATATGTTTCCCTAATGATTGAACCCATACTTCTATTAAAATCATTTTGGAGTTCTGTAGTAATCAATTTGGGATTCCAAAAAATAACTATTTGGGTGAAACAACACCATCTATGTTTTTATATAATTAAGTGAGAAGTCTTGAGTATGTGTGAGCAATGATTTCAACCTTTTCAGGACCAATTTAATATTAATTTAGGATGTTTTTAGGAACCCATTTCTATCAATATTTTAATAAATTCATCATGATATTATCCTTTATTATTTATTTTCAGTTAGAAAATTATTCTTTTAATATTGAAATGCATAGTGAAAAATACTATTTTAGTTTAAAGGGATTCAAAAATTATAAAACAATGAATTTAATTGATTTTTCATTAATTTTTACACTATTTTCTTGGATTTTTTTTTCAAACTATAGAATGGTGTATGATGGAAAAAATTTAAGTGAAATAAAAAACTTATAATGTGAGAAAAATAAAATTTTGAACTTTATCTAAGGAAACATCCAATTCAAAAATAAAACCGTATTGAGACAACTAGAAAGAAATTTATATAAGTATGTTTAAAATGTATTTAAAAAGTTAATTTGGATACCACATGAAGTTACAATATAATTTGGCACCATGCGTGAAGTAATAAAATCCATTTTAAAATGAATATATTCATTACACAATACATGGATGGTAAAAAATTTCCACCAACCCCTAATTGTTAAAAATGAATGGATTTAGTGAAAGGAATATCGAGCCTAGATCAATAAAGGGTAAAGTGGCTTATAAGAAAATAATTTATGTTTCATAAATGAATTTTAAAATAGATCATTATTATATGGAACTTCGGAAAGAGGGATTTAAAAAAATTCTACTTTTTAAAGTCTTAAATCCATTAAATTCATTTCTAGTTTCACTTCAGGATTAGTTCATTATCTTAAATTGAAAAATGAAATAAGTAAAACTCATAAAGAAGGAAATTCTTATTTCAATAATAGGTGAATTTTTTATTTATTCATTTTTCATTTTTATGTATTTTAATTTGGTAGGATAATTCTTTTTAGGTAAAATTCAATGTGTTTCTTGGGAGTGAAATAGTATAAGTACGGGGGAGTGATGAGAGACAACATATTCAATATTATAACTTTTTTACCAGTATAAATTAACCCTAAAATTTATTTTTAACTTGGGAAATTATCACATTACTTAATATTTTATGAATTTGGGATTAAATTTTTAAACATCATCAATATTGATTTATAGTTATTTTATTAATATTTTGAATTAATCTAACAATAATTACATTGATTTTTTAATTCATGAATTATATTTTTGAAAGTATTATTATAATATTCTCAATTTTTAATTGTATTTATAAAGTATCATTTGTTATTAATTATAATTCTTCTTATATAGAAATATATTTTTTTAATAAAAATAACCCTTATACATGATTGTATGGTTTTACGTAAGGGTAAATTGGGTTATAAAGTCACTAAAAAATGGTAACACCCTTTTTAAAATTGTTACATAAGGTTAGAAACCCTATTCAATGTATTGGGTAAGGATAATTCCCTGAAACCATGCATTTCATAAGGCCAACAATTCACTTTGTAAGGCTAACCCTTAAATTCCAAGCTTGCATAAGGGTATAGGGAGCTGTATATGGTTACTTACAATGTTGTGTCAAGTTATCCCTGAGTTGCATAATGGTACTAAGTCACTACGTAATGGTAATAAGAGGCTATGTAAGGGTATTTTCTTTGCTACCTAAGGGTTCTAGCAAGCATAGGGGTGTTGTGTAAAGGTAAGTTGAACACTACATAAGGGATGATAGTGTTGCGTAAGGGTTTGTCTTGTATTGATTAAAGGTAAGGGGGGATTTTCCTAAGGCTATGTAAGGGTACCCTATATTTTCCAAATCTTATATATGGGTAACATTCCATTTAAAGGTAAAATATAATTATCCTTACATAGTGCATACTCCATGCATAAGGGTAATGTGGTTACCTAGTTTTTTTCTAGATTTTAACTATTTTTTCTTCCATGGAAAAACCCTATAACATGTATTTGATAGTTTTAAATTATAAATATAATGGGGATCAAATACCTACTTAATTTATATAACATAATAAACATGTATTTATAAAATGAAACACTTCACTATTATGAATCATATAAAACAAAAACTAAATGATGATATTTAATTTATATTTTTTATTAAAAAACATATAAAATGTTTTGTTCTATCAAATAGTTTAACCTTGATAACTTTTAATTTTTTTACTATTTGATGTCTAAGTAATTTTAGGATTCTTTTATGAATAAATTGGTGAAAACATATCCCACTTAACCAAGTTTTTTATCTAGTTGTTTGGAGAGGTAGAAAATCCCCTTCTATCTTATATTATGGATTTTGTGATTCCAAAAGATATAACCCATGTATGAATTCCATGAAAAATATTCTTCTTCTATTTTAGAAAATATCTTTATAAGGATTAAAAAAATGATAAAAAACTCTTAAAATAATAACAACTATAATTATTAATAGAATAATAAAAATAATTATTTTTATCTTAGCTTATCTAGGAGAGATAATGAAATTATCCCCTGTATGTTTTCATTTCTTTTTGAAATAAAATGGTATAATTGGTTATAGGAATATAAAAATTATGAACATTGACATTTCCACAATTATAAGGATGAGAATGAGGTTTTCTTAGATATAGATGTTTCTACTCTATCTTTTGAACTGCACATGGTGGTTTATCCTTGACTTGTATACCAACAACACTGATTAAAGAGGCTACTTACCATTTTTAGGCCTTATATATGATGTTGTTATGATATTTAGTATATAATTAATAATCCATTCTAGGTTCATGATATATGTGGATGCCTGATTTTCCTTGAGACATATTTATTTTGATCATATGGTTTTGTGTGGCCTCTAGGAATTTTCTTCTTGATATGGTTTTTGTAACTTTTTATGGAACTTTTTTCTTGTTATGTTTCATAGCCTATGGATCTATGCTTCATATATCAAGATGATATGTTGGTTCCTTAAAGTTGGTTTGAAGAGTTCTAAATCATCGTTAAAGATATAGATGGCTATCCCTGTTGAGGGATTCTCATTGATAGATAGTTAACCAATTTCATGTATTCCAAATGTCTATAAAGGATTATATGGATATCCCTATAGAGTGGGGTGAATATGTGGATCATTGGTAACTAAAATATGGAATTATACAAAAAATTATTAAAGGTGGGTGTGGGAATATTTTAAGCCCAGTAGGTCAAATACCCTTACAAGTGGGGGGGGGGTGAATCAGGGTATAACAAAATATAACTTTCTCCCATTCAGATATTGTTTTATTGTTATAAAAAACACAATTATCTCTTCCTCCTGTAGAAATATATAAGTAGATATGAAATCATGCATGGGACATAGTGATTTTTACTTGGTTCAGCCTCACTGGGCTACGTCCATGGAGCATACAATGACAATATGCCTATGTACCAAATTCACTAAGGCTCACTGCCAATAATGAGTACAATGTTCTGGAAAGATCATTTATGCCCAGGCTCACTGCCTTTACAAGTTTTAGGGTCTTCTCACTGCATTCCCAAGGGTCACTCCCTATGCCTATTTCTATGGATCACAACTGATGGAAAGGGTCACCGTCCTCCTCCTCCTTCGGTCACTGCTCTTGGAATGGAATCCACTCACAATGTATGGAATTGTAGGTCAAATATAGTTTATGGACATGTAGGTTTATCCATTTTCATGAATTCCTATGTCCTCAACTATAAGAAGAAGCTCTGTTGAAGTTTTGTTTTCACCCATAGATGAATTACACTTTCCTGAGTACAGCTGCATACCATAAAATAATTTCGCAAACTGATTTGAGGATCCCACAAGATTCCTTGTAAAAATCGTGAACTACATTCCTCTCCCACATAATGAGTAATGAATTTGGTACGCAGGAAACCTTCTTCACGTACCACTACCACTATTGCGAACCACCCTTCATCTACGAACTGCCTCAACCTTCATGATCGCATACCACTACCACGTACCAATTTTGTGAACCTCCTCTGTGAAATGCCTCTTGTCTGCAAATGGTTCTCTCTTCACAGACTGGCTTTACTTCTACACACTAAAGATCCCCCTCCACATACCGCTTGTAGAACTCCTCATCTCGCTTATCAAAGATTCCTCCTCTGCATACCTAGTCAATTCATTTCGCGTACCGAACATCCTCCTCCACATACCAGACTTCCTTTGTGGGTTAAGAATCCCCAAAAACACCTTCAGCGTGAAGCACTTTTGGAATTTTTCAAATTCCCGAAGAAAAATATGATTTCTAATGATGTTCAGTCTACACAGTAATTGATGGGGTTTTCAAATATTATATAGGAAAAGATATTTGGTTAAACCGCTAAATCAAGGTTTACTAAATCTATAATCCAGCCTTCAATGCTTACTGATCCTTCTGTCGTCATGAACCGAAATCCACCCATGTACCATTTATCCTACCTAGTCCGCATACTGCCTTTGTTCTTACATGATCAATATCCTCCGCCATTAACACCCCATCCACGTAACGTACTACCATCCGCCTCGAACCGTTGTTGTTTCCATCTCTGGTTTCACGAACCGTTCTCGCATACCATTCCTTCTACTTATCGTACCATTCTAGAAACATGGTACGTGACCCATGAATTAGGGTACGTGATTCTCACCCTTTGCCTATTTTCTTCAAAGTCATTCATACTGTTCACACCTATGAAGAAATCCTTCATTTTCCAACATCAAACTCCAGATTTTGAGGCACAAAAATTTGTCAAACACTGGGAAACTGCGCCACCTTAAACACATATCTTTAGCAAACACCAACCACTCTCATTTGCGGTCATCTGGATTTTTCAACAAAGACAACCATACCCAAAACATACCGAGAGGACGCCTTGAGGTATTTTTTCCAATAGAATCCCTATAGATAGATGTTCATTAGTGACTGGATAATTGATTGTCAGTTGGCATGATGTATGATGAATGAAGAACTGTAATGGCCCGGACCTCTCCGGCCCATTCCTTTGTCAAAAATAAGTCCACGAAGTGTTTTGGAGGGTAAAATGGACTTTTCCCACACTTCCAGAATTTTGAAACTACACGCCGTGTAGTTTGAGTACACGCCGTGTACCCCCTTTCCGGGTATACCTCGTGTTGCAGGCTGTGTCATCGCTATGTGAAATAATGGGTGCACGCCGTGTTCCCAGTTCTACACGCCGTGTAGTCTGTCCCTGTGTACGTGTTACCAGTCAACGGCCGTGTACCATGTTGGAGCTGTTTCCTTTCCATGTGCAATAAATGAGTACACGCCGTGTGTCTAAACTACACGTCGTGTAGTCCTTCCCCGCGTATGCGTTACCTCAAACCGTGTGTTGAGTAGTCAACGACCGCGGAGCCGTGTTGGAAGCCGCGTGGAGACCGTGTGAAAGAACCGAGTACACTCCGTGTACCATAAAGTACACACCATGTACTTTTTCTTTTCATGCCTATAAAAGGAGGGGCCCACTCCTCCTTTTCAACACACACCTCTCCTCCCTTCTCCTCTAAGCAGAGCTCTCTCAAGAGACTCGAAGGCTCTTCCTTCCATAACTTCTTAGTCTGATCTCCAATTTACGATCCGTCAGCGGCCACGAGATCGTGACGACGAGGCAGAACTTCTGAGCTTGGATCTGTTGTATTCCCTTCGAAATTTCCTTTCCGAATTCAACCCGAGGAGGTTTTTCCGGGACCCGACAGAGGGGACGGACGCCGACAGACTTCTTCTAAAGTTGATCTGGGGGAGCGTTGTGATCAGAACCTGTTGAGGTAGGGATCTTACCTTCATCTCTCTAATTTTTTCATCATGCGGGTTGGGTGTTCTCTTGTTTATGTGAAACACTTTTGAACCGGTTTAATAAAGATAATAACTATCTTATATAACGGGGTTGGAAAGTTTTTGATTGATGTTACTTTATATCCTGTGATATTACGTTGTGAATTGAATGAGCTTCTGCCTACTAAAAATCATGGTCGTTGGGGGCCTTTGCTTATGCAATTAAATGTTTCCCTATCTTTCTAGACCATTTTGTGGATGGAAACTTCGTGGAATGTGGAAATTGGTTAATCACGTAAAGTTGGATGTTTAAAATCTGGAACCCTTGTGTGATCACCCCGGTTGAACAAAATGGAATAATGAACATGTGGGTGTTGTCTTGGTTATGTGGCATGTGATGGGGGTGTTTTGTGGGTTTTTGTGGATAAGGTGAGCAGCGGGGCTGCGGTTGGCTTGGTTGTGGGTTGGTGTGAGTGTTGTGTTGGTAACGGGCAGCGGGGCTGCGATAAATGGTATTAAAGGGACGATGATGTACAGGTTTCGTTGTGTTGTGGTTATGGTGGTTGGCAGTGGGGCTGCAGGATGGGTTGAATGTGAACGGGATATGGGTTGTGAATATTAAATTAAAGTGGAGGAGTTAATAAATGGTGGGTCATGGTAATGGAATGTAGTTAATAATCAATGAGGCTGGTTGGTTGATAAGAAGGGCTTGGTCGTGTTGCTTGTGTTTTCCTAACTTGATTTGTGGATGGAAGGGATATGTTTTACGAATGATCGATGTGGTTGGTTGTGGATAGTTGCCCAGTAGTTAAGGAACTAAATAATCTAATTCTACTGAAACGTAAAAAAAACTAAATGGGGTTGGGGTTGTTTGTTGTATGCATGCTTCGTAGTAGCAGTGCCGAGGCACGTGCTCAGTTTCTCTATTTAGAAGCCATAGGTTGGGCTGTGTGGTTGGTATATATATATATATATATCTGTATCTTTGTGCTTTATCGCACCCCACCCATGTTGAGAACTTAGTGCCGAACACTCCCATTTCATGGGAGAGGGTGTTTTTCCCTTAGTTACTAGCTCCTTCCTGCTCCTTCTCCCCTAGGCTGTGATGGACTGAGGCGACATTACACCTAAGAATCTTCGGGTAGGTTTCTCTTGGGGTGGCTTTAGCTCAAGACTCTTCGGGCATGTTCTACTGTTTCCCAAGAATCTTCAGGATGAGGCCCAGGTGTGTGCGGGCAGGATACGTGGTTGTGAGGCCCAGGTGTGTGCGGGCAGGATATGTGGTTGCGAGGCCCAGGTGTGTGCGGGAAGGATATGTGGTTGTGAGGCCCAGGTGTGTGCGGGTGGGATACGTGGTTGTAAGGCCCAGGTGTGTGCGGGCGGGGAGAGTGTGGTAGCGTCAGGACGTTCGTTGTTAGGAAGAGCAGCTAACTAAAGGGAACTGGTGCGGGGTACCCAATACTCTTGTTTCTTATATACTACTACCTGTTGTGCTTGTGTTTTGGTGAGTTTGGCTGGTAAGGTTGGGTGGATAGAATTCCTTGCTAGGTTTCTTCGGTTGTTCTCACGGTACATTAGGATGTCTCCCCACTTGTGCACGAGAGCTTTAGGTTTCCCTACTGAGTATACTTGTATGCTCACCCTACTTTTACTTTCAGGTTTCCAGGAGGACTACCAGGGTCGTGCAGGACCCTACTAGTCAGACAGTTGGAGTTGTTGCAGTTGATGTTCTCTTGTTTTCTTTTGGTGTTGTACTTTGAGCTTTCTTGTACTTGTACCTTGTTATAAAATTGTTTAAAAATGCATGTAGGCTTGGTTTGGGTTTATTTCAATACACTTGTTCTTTTTCTTTTGGTGGTTGACTTGTCCAATTTCCCGATCCTAAATAAATAAAAAGGGTAATGCATCCCATACTTGTGAAAACTCATAACCTTGGTGCTAGTCGCCACCCCGGGGCCTACTGGAGGCGGGACTCGGGGGTCATTATCTCCCTTTCACCATTGCCAGCTCAGGAGGGGCATCTTTGGTGGGAGGGGGTCATGATAGAATGGTATCAGAGCCAGGTTGATAGATAGGATGGAGTCTGGAGTTAGGCACAGTGAAGATTTCATGGGATGGTAGGGTGACAATGTTAGTCAATCTTGGTGCATGACATAGGCCAGGGAATACCGGCTAGGACATGGGATTTTAGGGCCCCCCGTGATCCGATGCAAGGACTCTGAGCCTACCGAATGACCAAGTGAGACTACATTGATTGTAGGGTAGAGACCCTAGGGAAGGTACATGCATCATCATGCTTGTGTTTTACTTGATTTGGGTGTTCTGGGAAAGAAATTGAAATAAAATGATAAAATAAAACCTTGAGTTTTCCCTTACTACTTGGGCTTAGGCGTTCTTTGTTTACTGTACCGCTATGGCACCTAGTCGACATCAGATAGGCAGAGGATCTGGGCGTGGACAGTTGCACGCAGCGGAGTTGACAACTCCGGTAGGACCAGAGGTGGTACGAGGTACGATTTTTTTGTTCAGTACTCTTTTTTCTGGTTTTCTCGATTCGGGAGCTTCACACTCCTTTGTTGCACCTGGTCTAGCCCATTCCTTGGGACTAGACATAGAGAGACTTTCCGTACCACTGGTACTGAGTACACCAGTTGGAGGCCAGACCAGCGTATCTTGTGTTTGCTGGGGATGTGGGCTGACATTGGGACGACATCGATCTAGTGGGGACCTTCTTCTGTTACAGATGCAACCATATGATGTCATCCTAGGCATCGACTGGTTGTTTTCTGTTGATTCCGTTATCGACTACTTTCAGAGAAGAGTCATGTTCTCCGACGTGGATGGGAATCATGTAGCTTTTGTTGGCAAAAGGATCTATCAGGTGGGAAGCCGGCGTGTGGAGCCTCTCCTTTCCTTGTTAGGTGGGCTATCAGTGGTTCCAGCTGATACAGAGATGATGGATATCCCGGAGGTATTTGGGGAGTTCTTAGATGTTTTTTTTGAGGAGGTTGTGACTCTACCCCCCCCCCCCCCCGACGTGACGTTGAGTTCGGGATAGACTTACAGCCTGGTGCCCATCCGATTTCGATGGCCCTTTATCGGATGGAACCTTCGGAGTTGCGGGAGTTGCGGATTCAAATTGACGATCTGATGGAGAAGAGTTTTGTTCGACCCAGCGTATTGCCATAGGGTGCTCCAATTTTGTTCGTGAAGAAGGCAGATGGTGGTCTCAGGCTATGCATAGACTACCGAAGGTTGAACTAGGTAACAGTCAAGAACCGCTATCCCCTCCCAAGGATAGATGATCTCTTCGACCAACTGAGGGGAGCAGGTTGGTTTTCCAATATTGATCTACGATCTGGATATCATCAGCTGAGGGTAAAGGACAGTGACATCTCGAAGACGTCTTTTAGGTGCAGGTATGGGCACTTCGAGTTTGTGGTGATGCCTTTTGGAGTTACGAATGCTCCGGCTGTGTTCATGGGACTTATGAACTTTGTCTTCCGGGAGTTTCTGGACCGGTTCGTCGTTGTGTTTATCGATGACATCCTGATCTACTCAAGGTCAGAGGAGGAGCACGTTGAGCATCTCAGGGCAGTCTTGGAAGTCCTTCGACACCACCATCTTTATGGGAAATTGTTGAAGTGTAAGTTCTTGACACAAGAAGTACACTTCCTTGGGCACGTGGTGTCTCAGCATGGAGTGTCAGTGGACCCGTCGAAGGTGCAGGAAGTTGTTTCTTAGGCAGCACCCAAGAGCGTGGCAGAAGTTCGTAGTTTCCTGGGGTTAGCAGGTTACTATCGGAGGTTTGTTTCGGGATTATCTCGAGTTGGTACTCCTTTGACAGCTTTGATGAGGAAGAACCAGGTCTTCCTATGGAGCGAGCAGTGCCAGAAGGCTTTTGACTACCTGAAGGATAAGTTGGTCAGTGCTCCCGTACTCAGGTTGCCAGAGGAGGGGTTGTTGTATGAGGTGTTTTGTGATGCTTCTGGCCTTGGTCTGGGGTGTGTGCTGATGCAGAAGAAGGGAGTGATCTGTTATGGGTCTAGGAAGTTACGCCCTCACGAGCGTAACTATGCCACCCATGACCTAGAGCTTGCAGCAGTAGTGTTCACACTGAATTTGTGGAGACATTACCTCTTTGGGGAGCGCTTTATGGTCTTCTCATATCACAAGAGCATGCGTTATATCTTCTCCCAGCGTGACCTGAACTTGTGGCAACGGAGATGGGTCGAGTTTCTCCAAGACTATGACTTTGAGATCTCTTACACTGAAGGTAAGGGCAATGTTGTGGCTGATTCCCTGAGCAGGAAGTCACATCAGGAATTAGTTCAGGAATCCACTGATTCTTGGAAGGCAATGGGAGAGTTGGTCACCTTGCACTTGGATGCCAGGGTAGAACGTGTTAGAGGCTATTTGTTTCAGATGACGGTGCAGTCCTCCTTGCTGCAGCAGGTGGAAGAGTCTCAATGGGGGGACTCTGAGGCAGAAGTGATGCGGGATCATGTCGATCAGGGAAATGCTCCAGAGGGGTGGTCAGAGGACAGCCGACATCGGATGCTTTTCCAGGGAATGTTGTTTGTTTCGGAGGCAATGCGTGAGGGAGTTCTCCGTGAGTTCCATATCTCATCCTTGGCAGTACATCCAGGAGTTTCAAAAATGTACCGAGGACTGAGGGAACAATTTTGGTGGCCTGGGATAAAACGGGCAGTGGCAGAGTTTGTGGCTAAATGCCTAGTGTGTCAGCAAGTGAAGGCTGAACACTGTGTTCCCAGTGGTTTGTTACATCCTTTAGATGTCCCTGAGTGGAAGTGGGATGACATCTCAATGGACTTCGTCACAGGACTACCCAGAGCTCAGGGTGGTTATGATGCTATCTGGGTAGTGGTGGATCAGCTGACAAAATCAGCTCACTTATTAGAAATTAAGGAGTCAAGCCCGGTGAATACCTTAACACGGAGGTACATAGATGAGGTGGTGGGTTTGCATGGAGTCCCAAAGACTATCGTCTTAGATCGGGATACTCGGTTTACCTCACGAGTCTGGAGGGGGTTACAACATGCTTTTGGCACCCAACTACACCTTAGCACTGCCTTCCACCCCCAGATCGATGGGCAGATGGAGCGGACTATCTAGACGTTAGAGGACATGCTGCGAGCATGCGTTCTGGGTTTTGGAGGATCATGGGTACGACACTTGCCTTTAGTAGAGTTCTCCTACAACAACAGCTTCCACTCTACTATTGGCATGACAATATTTGAGGCTTTGTATGGAAGGCCATGTCGTTCACCCATTTGTTGGGAAGAGGTTGGTGAGATAGGTGCTCTTGGGCCAGAGGTAGTGCAGAGCACCACAGAGAAAGTCCATCTTGTACGTGAGAGGATAAAAGTGGCTCAGGACTGACAGAAGTCTTATGCTGACCGTCGGAGGAGGCCCTTGGAGTTCGAGGTGGGAGATCATGTGTTCTTGAAGGTTTCCCCTCGACGGGGGCAGCGGAGGTTTGGGAAAGGGAGTAATCTCTCACCTAGGTTCATCAGACCTTTTGAGGTGTTGAGGCGGGTCGGCGAGGTGGCATATCAGCTGGCCCTACCACCTCAGTTGGAGAAGGTTCATGACGTCTTCCACGTCTCCCAGCTTCGTCGGTACTTACATGACGACTCCCACATTATCTACTGGGGAGAGTTAGATATAGGAGATGACGCAACCTTCGAGGAACGACCAGTTAGAATCGAGGATCGTAAAGAGAAGGTGCTCCGTGGACGAACCATTCCCTTGGTTCGTGTGTTGTGGAGGCATGGCGTCCTCAAGGAAAGCACTTGGGAGCGGGAGACCCAGATGCACGCTCGGTACCCGGAGTTGTTTTGACTTGTGTTCTCCCTTGTTCTTCTGAGCTTTGTGTTGATGTTGTACTTTGTATCTTTGATATATGGAATGCTTGGCCTGTCAGTTGTGAGACCTTTTGTTTCCTTGTTCCCTAGTAGTGTGTAGCATGTCCAGATGTGTGGGGAAAGGGAAAAACCTGATCCTTAATTGAGACGCATTAATGCGGATGCGATTGAACCCGTGCGGGTGAGTCAGTGCCGCCTAAAGCGGATAATATCTCAACATGGGAGAAGGAATTTCCCAAAACCACATGTTCGGGCAGTGTGTTGGTTGTGTGGTGTTGGGGGTAGTGCGAGTTGAAAAATACTAATGTATGAAAGTGAGGAAGACCCAATTCTTAATCGAGACGCATTAATGAGGATGCGATTAAACCCGTGCAGGCGAGTCAGTGCCGCCTAAAGAGGATAATATATCGACATAGGAGAAGGAATTCCTAACACATATGATTAGGGTTGTTGGTTGGGTTCTTGTTATAACGATAACCCTAAGAGGTATCTTGTTGAGTTTCCTCTGGGTTGGTTTTGAATTCTTGGGGACGAGAATGTTTTAAGAGGTATCTGATGTAATGGCACGGACCTCTTCGGCCCATTCCTTTGTCAAAAAGAAGGCCAAGAAGTGTTCTGGAGGGTAAAATGGACTTTTCCCACACTTTCCAGAATTTTGAAACTACACGCCGTGTAGTTTGAGTACACGCCATGTACCCCCTTTCCGGGTATACCCCGTGTTTCAGGTCGTGTCCTCGCTGTGTGAAATAATGGGTGCACGCCGTGTTCCCAGTTCTACACGTCATGTAGTCCGTCCCCACGTATGTGTTACCAGTCAACGGCCGTGTACCGTGTTGGAGCCATGTCCTTTCTATGTGAAATAAATGAGTACACGCTGTGTGTCTAAACTACACGCCGTGTAGTCCTTCCCCGCGTATGCGTTACCCTCAAACTGTGTGTTGACCAGTCAACGACCGCGGAGCCATGTTAGAAGCCTCGTGGAGACCGTGTGCAAGAACCGAGTACACGCCGTGTACTTTTTCTTTTCACGCCTATAAAAGGAGGGGTCCCCTCCTCATTTTCAACACACAGCTCTCCTCCCCTCTCCTCTAACCAAAGCTCTCTCAAGAGACTCGAAGGCTCTTCCTTCCCTAACTTCTTCGTCCGAGCTCCGATTTACGATCCATCAGCGGCCACGGGATCGTGAAGACGAGGCGGAACTTCCGAGATTGGATTTGTTGTCTTCCCTTTGTACTCTCCTTTCCGACTTCCACCTGAGGAGGTTTTTCTAGGACCCGACAGAGGGGATGGACGCCGACAGACTTCTTCTAAAGTTGATTCGGGGGAGCGCTGTGATCAGAACCTGTTGAGGTAGGGATCTTACCTTCATCTCTCTAATTTGTGCATCATGCGGGGTGGGTGTTCTATTGTTTATGTGAAACACTTTTGAACCGGTTTAATAAAGATAATAACTGGATTATATAATGGGGTTGGGAAGTTTGTGATTGATGTTACTTTATATCCTGTGATATTACGTTGTGAATTAAATGAGCTTCTGCCTACTGAAAATCATGGTCGTTGGGGGCCTTTTCTTATGCAATTAAATGTTGCCCCATCTTTATAGACCATTTTGTGGATGGAAACTTCGTGGAATGTGGAAATTGGTTAATCACGTAAAGTTGGCTGTTTAAAATCTGGAACCCTTGTGTGATAACCCCGGTTGAACAAAATGGAATAATGAACATGTGGGTGTTGGCTTGGTTATGTGGCATGTGATGGGGGTGTTTTGTGGGTTTTTGTGGATAGGGTGAGTAGTGGGGATGTGGTTGGCTTGGTTTTGGGTTGGTGTGAGTGTTGTGTTGGTAACGGGCAGCGGGGCTGCAATAAATGGTATTAAAGGGATGATGATGTATGGGTTTCGTTGTGTTGTGGTTATGGTGGTTGGCAGCGGGGCTGCGGGATGGGTTGAATGTGAACGGGCTATGGGTTGGAAATATTAAATTAAAGTGGAAGAGTTAATAAATGGTGGGTCATGGTAATGGAACAAAGTTAATAATCAATGGGGCTGGTTGGTTGATAAAAAGGGCTTGGTTGTGTTGCTTGTGTTTTCCTAACTTGATTTGTGGATGGCAGGGATATGTTTTACGAACGATCGATGTGGTTGGTTGTGGATAGTTGCCCAGTAGTTAAGGAACTAAATAATCTAATTCTACTGAAATGTAAAAAAACCTAAATGGGGTTGGGGTTGTTTGTTGTATGCATGCTTCGTAGTAGCAGTACCGAGGCACGTGCTCAGTTTCTCTGTTTAGAAGCCATAGGTTGGGCTGTGTGGTTGGTATATATATATATATATATATCTGTATCTTTGTGTTTTATCTCACCCCACCCATGTTGATCACTTAGTGCTGAACACTCCCATTTCATGCGAGAGGGTGTTTTTCCCTTAGTTACTAGCTCATTCCTGCTCCTTCTCCCCTAGGCTGTGATGGCCTGAGGCGACCTTACACCTAAGACTCTTCGGGTAGGTTTCTCTTGGGGTGGCTTTAGCCCAAGAATCTTCGGGCAGGTTCTACTGTTTCTCAAGAATCTTCGGGATGAGGCCCAGGTGTGTGCGGGTGGGATACGTGGTTGTGAGACCCAGGTGTGTGCGGGCGCGATACGTGGTTGCGAGGCCCAGGTGTGTGCGGGCGGGATACCTGGTTGTGAGGCCCAGGTGTGTGCGGGCGGGATACGTGGTTGTAAGGCCCAGGTGTGTGCAGGCGGGGAGAGTGTGGCAGTGTCAGGACGTTCTTCGTTAGGAAGAGCAGCTAACTAAAGGGAACTGGTGCGGGGTACCCAATACTCTTGTTTCTTATATACTACTACCTATTGTGTTTGTGTTTTGGTGAGTGTGGCTGGTAAGGTTGGGTGGATAGAAGAACTTTCTAGGTTTCTTCTGTTGTTCTCACGGGACATTAGGATGTCTCCCCACTTGTGCACGAGAGCTTTAGGTTTCCCTACTGAGTATACTTGTATGCTCACCCTACGTTTACTTTCAGGTTTCCAGGAGGACTACCAAGGCCATGCGGGACCCTACTAGTCGGACAGTTGGAGTTGTTGCAGTTGTTGTTCTCTTGTTTTCTTTTGGTGTTGTACTTTGAGCTTTCTTGTACTTGTACCTTGTTATAAAATTGTTTAAACATGCATGTGGGATTGGTTTGGGTTTATTTCTATACAATTGTTCTTTTCCTTTTGGTGGTTGACTTGTCATATTTCCCGATCCTAAATAAATAAAAAGGGTAATGCCTCCCATACTTGTGAAAACTCATACCCTTGGTGCTAGTCACCACCCCGGGGCCTACTAGAGGCTGGACTCGGGGGTCATTATCTCCCTTTCACCATTGCCAGCTCAGGAGGGGAATCTTTGGTGGGAGGGGTCGTGACAAGAAAACTATTAGGGTGGGGTGAGAATTCATACCTTAGATGTGGTACTTGGTTTGTCTTACTTAGCATCTTTACTGACAATGAGCTAAAGAATGATAAGTGAGGGTTTATGGAGGCTTTGTTAACACTTGATAGTTCATCACACATGTGATTATATGTTTGTTTAATCATTTAGTTATATCGTGGAACACACTATCATTTATTTTGTACACATATGTTATGAAATGATTGGTGGTGTCCAAATAGGTTTATTACCCACACCCTTCATGGGAATCACGATGCATGTACAGATTTCATAACTAGAGATCTAGTGAAGGGAAATGGACCAATGAATGGGAGTTGAGGAAACAAATTCATAGAGTTGGTGGTGATGTTGGGAAAAAATTAAGCATATTTCTATTGCTTACATTAATTATATAATATTATATTTACTATGGTTTTTCTTTCCACCATGGGATCCATTTTACATATTGGTCATGTATTTCACTATTTATTCAGTTTCTTCATGATACTCTTGTAATTTTATTATTTTCTATCATGTTTTATTACTTTTTATATGAAATAATACTAAGGGTGTAGTCTCCCTACTTATGTACTTAAATCATAGCTTCTATCCAGATACCTCTTGTGCATTTAGAAGGAAATATGAGGTCATGTGGAAGTCCGGATCTGACATAATGGTTCAGGTTTGAATTTTAAAAAATGGTATCAGAGCACCAATTTTCTTCTATTATTTTAAATCAACATTGGATGTGGTATAAATGAGAGTGTTTTGTGTGAATCGGGTAGGGGAGTTCTCATGTTCCTAGCATTCTCATGTATAACACCACTCTGAGTTACCATTGAATGGATTTCTTCTCAACATCCACCAAATGAGAACATAAAAATTCACAAAGGAAGAAATACCTGAATATGAGTATTATTTCCCTGCAAAATAGTGGAATAAGAATGTGGACATGATCACACAGATCATGTGAACTTCTAAGATACACATGATCATATGACATACGGAACGTCATGCAGATGGTCACGTGAAATGCACAACCTATAGATTATCCCATAGATACCCATTGAAATAGCCTCCATGTTTTTTAAGAGTCATCCTATACACTCACTGATCATGTGGTGGAAGTAAGGCAAGAACCCCCTGGTCCCCAAAATTTTCCGGCAGCATGAACCTGACAATCCATACAAAAATACTTGGAAAATATAAGGTAAATATCCAAATGGTGGGAGCCTCTATTGATCATAAATATCATGAGATGTATCATCTATATGTAGAGTTATTTTCTTAAAAAACATTAATAAAACCTCATGAGATCACCAAAATTTTAAAAACAAAAAAGAAAGGAAATAAAAAATGGTAAAGGCGGGAGCCTCCTACTATCGTAAAACTCACACAACACTCCCATGAAGGCCACTATAGAAGCCTCATTAACATGTATCCCTGGTCAAAAAAGATAGCACTGTAATGTC
Source organism: Viscum album (assembly GCA_963277665.1). Taxonomy (NCBI): domain Eukaryota; kingdom Viridiplantae; phylum Streptophyta; class Magnoliopsida; order Santalales; family Viscaceae; genus Viscum; species Viscum album. The sequence continues at coordinate 1,263,333,867 of OY728151.1, read as the reverse complement.
ACCATCATCACAGGAAAGGCTTCAAAAATGTCAGGGAATTCTTTCTCTCCCCCTTTATCTACAAAAATAAGCATAATGGTTTATCCATAAATTTCTCCCACACCACCGAAAGTCTGTTTTTTGGTCATGTGGTGCATCAAAAATGGATAAAGTAATTTCTTCAACAACGTTCATGCATGATCTTGAAACCCCAAATTCCTTATAAAATAAATGAGAAAATAATAGGGGAAAAGAGGAATCCTCTTGTAATCATAAAACTAATACAACACACCATTTTGACCTTAAAAAACCCCTCGATATGTCCTTTTAATCTCACAAAGGCCCCCTAATAAACCATCATTTTCTCACATTATATCCTAGAAAAGGCATCTAAGATAACATGAAATCCATTCATTAGGTCTCCTAGTCTCCCAAATGTCCTTATACATGTCATCCTGATGAAATGGAAGACCCTCACCATGTCTGCATGATTCGTCAAGCCCCCACTAATTGGCCTTAATCCAATAAATGGTGAATTTAGGGGATGATATCACATTCCCTAAAAAAATACAATTCCCCTAGAGAGACCTATAACAAAATATCACAAAACAAATGACATCAAAACCAGACACTAACTCTATCCTGGATTCATGCTATACACACCACACAAAGTGGCGAATAATCAGAGTGGACACACCAATAAATACCCCACCCCAGCATTAAAAAGGAATAAACATTTCTTTGGAACCTTGCACTGGTTCACCTAGATATAAGAGTATATTTTTGGGAATGGTTGTTCTAGTGACTAGAATGGTTCTTCATTAGCTAAAATTCTATAAATAACTGGAGTGATCATACAGTATTCATGATCACTTGACGTGATCACTCATAGATCACACAATATACTTCTAGAAGATTTCATGAAGAACATACCCCATATTTTCTAAAACATAAAAGACTTAAAAATGTTAAAAATGAACAAAAATAAGGAATATAAAATAAAATTCTATTATATACACAAAATATGGGATACTTGTACAAAGAACAGATATGATGATCCTCATGCACTTTTCATGAACCACTAGGGTTATGCAATAGCACCAGGACATATCGCTAAGGTCATGCGATGCACCTTTGGTATACTATTTGGATCTTGTGAATTACCCTATACATGTTAGATAAATTTATATGGATCCCCTCAGGCATGCCACCCAAGTCTCACAATGCCCTTTAGGAATTTCATCCAATACTCACAAGGCGCTCTAGACATATCACCCCGATCATATAGAAACATAAATACATGTCATATTAGTATCTCTATAACACATGGGTATGTCAACTGGCTCTCATGACATCCTCTAGAATGGATATCCAAACCTTGATATTCCCTTTAGGTATGTCAGCTGGCTCTTACGACATCCCTCAAACATGTCAGTTGAATTTTTTGATGAAACTAGGACAAGTCATCCAAAACATACAACACCCTCTAAGATCTATCACACTTACTCTCATGATTCCCTAAAAGTGTGTCAACCAGCCTTCACAATAACACCAAGGTAATTTCAACTGAATCATGCAACATTCTCAAATCATGTTATCCATGATCATATAATGTCATTGAGGACAAGCCGGATGGGTCATGTGATGTACTCCAAACAATTCGTCCTTGATCATGTGATAACCTATAGACATGCCATCTATGTTATGTCACATCCCTTAGAAATGTTAGATAGATAATGTGATTGTATTTGGACATGTCGGGAATACATCCTTTTACATGTCAAGTATAAAATCAATCTGTGTTGAGTATATAATTAATGCATGTCTAGTAGACAAGTAATACAAGTCAATAGGGAATTCCTATATATGATAACCATATTCAACATCCATAAAAGGGTATCCATAGTGTTTAATCCCTGACCAATTGGACTATGATGAATCAGATTCCTTCTATAACCATGATACATAGGAAAACCTCTTAAGGTCCAAGATACATGATAAAACATCATTAGGGAAGTCCTAGAACATATGTCCCCACCCATAAGCAGTGAAATTGATTACATTCTATCCCTTTTTTCACACCAAGCATAGCTCATGTAGGTTTAGGAAGTTTAAATGATCATATCACTCGCATTGTGACCCTATACCAGAAAGGAAATCCTCAATGTTTAATCCCTAACTTATTGAACTATGTTGATACTAAATACTTCTATAAATAGGATACGTAGGATTCCTTCCTACGGACTGAGCTCCATGTTAAAAAATCAGAAGAGTAGTCCTATAACATAATTCTCACATCCATAAGTAGTGATACTGATTACATTCTATCCCTTATTTCTCATATCAGGTATAGATAATCTGTTCTTAGGGAGTTTAAATGATCATATCAGTCACATAATGAACCTATACCAAAAGGGTAACCTCAATGTGTAATCCCCAACTAATTTAACTATGAGAACTCTCATTCCTTCAATAATTAGGGGAAATATGAAACCTTATTAAGTACCAATCCCAAACTACAATGGAAATATAATTTGGTGAATGTCCCCTCATGTCTCTGGAATTACAACCAACATGACCCAATGATTCCCCTGGGAAGATCATTCCACCACATCCATCAGCAAACTGAGAAGTCAAAAATATGATAAATCAGATTCCTTCTATAATCAAGATATGTAAGACATATCCACGATACCCAAGATTGAATACCAGGTTCCCAAGTTCCTAAATATATTTCTTTTCTATATAAAATTAAACTACATGGGTTTAACAAAATAAAATAACATTGATTCTTCCAATAATTGAGATACTTAGGATGTATCCTCGAGACTGGAGCTTGTATACCAGGTACCCAAGTTCCCAAATATATGTCCTTTCGATATGAAGTTAAACTACATGGGTTCAATGAACTACATGGGTTTTGATTTTATTGTAGAATAAGATACATTGGATTCTACATAATGGATCAATCTCATCCTCTATATATTAATCGACTCCCTAGATAACATAAAAAACTCTTGAGCTTGTGTTTATACAACTTTAAAATATAAGTATCTACCCTCCAAAGGGAAATGGATAAAGAACCTCAGATACATAGAGATGGATTCATTAATGAGAACCCCTTCATCTGTATTTAAAAGGGGATAACCTATGATCATTATTTTTGGGTAACTGGTCCTGTATCAGGATTAGGAATTTTTTTTCAATTATATCTTATATATATAATAGATTCCAAGACCAGACAACAATTCCACCCAAATTGATGGAAGATCTTTACCTCCCATTCTCTTGACCAACATGAGATACTAAGAATTATTTGGTATGAAAACCCCCCTAACCACTTTCCTTTAGAATGTAGGTATGTACCCAGTTATGAATGTGAGAACCATTGGGAGTTTCCATTAAGAATAACAATAGTGACCTGACATTATTGATTATGAAAAAAATAAACCCCTAAAAATAAACTATCGAGTGAAACCAAATTTAAATTATTCATATCCTTTTCTATCAAAACAAAAAATGGTGAATCTAAAGTGAATCATGGCATCTCCTTCTCAACATAAAAAGGGAATATTTCCCAAATCTCATCAAACCATTTTTTTTCTCACAATGATGGTTCCAGTATGTCTCTTTTCTATAGAAAAAATGGTGAACTTGAAGTTAGTGTCTCAAATAATTGAATGATTGGTTAATAATGCATCAATATATTTTATCTTTTCTTAATCTATGCAAACAAAAAAAATAATTAGCTCAATGTAAAACCCCTAAAATAAAAAGATGGTAAATCTTCTATGTGTCCAAAAACTTTGTTGGAATATCAAACAAAGATGATAAGACTAACATAAATCTTATAGGTGATCCTTTATAACTGGGGTTCCATGATGTAAGTTTGTATTTTCTTTGACAAGTCCACATGATCAGAATGGTAAAATTGGGAATAAAATGAATTTTTTTAACCATGAATATATGATTGTTAAAACATCATGTATATGATATTTCACTAATAGATGACCTTTTTCCTTGTGGTCTTCATGGCTGTAGATACTGCTCTCATCAACAACATAATGATATGAGATATTGTCTTCATCCAGTGACCATACGAGAAAATTATCTTTGGCTACAACCCCTACGGGTCACAAAATGATCTCACCTCATAGATAGAATCAATTTCAGGTGGTGAACACAATGGTGTATGAATACCATCGATGTGGTATAGTCCTATCTCTTAAATCTGCCCAAAATGGTTTCTGAGTAATGAAACCAACAATTCTACACCATCCAATGAAAACTACTTCTCATCTAGTGGCCCTTATTGACACACCCAACTGCTTTAGAAGCTTATCCCTAGAGAGTTAAAATCACCATGTTCAGTATCTGATGAAGGTGGACTTGGGAGTAAAATACATCTCCCTTCAGATTCAAGAGTTTCTATAGAGGGATCCTATCATCTGTTTTCTCTAGAACCATCCCACCGATACCCATCATTCACCTGATAAGGATACCACCCGACATGTTACCACCTGTGATACCCATTCATGGGGAACAAGGAAGACACCTCATGTGAGGAAGGCTATGGATAACCTTGAGTGGTCTCATATCCCATCTCCCACAAATGATATCTTATGGAATATTCTAGTAGTAACATGGGAGAAATCTTGTATCCCTACACACTCTAAATAAATATATGGGAATATTCCTGTAGTAGGCATGGGGAGGCGTATATCCTAACCCCTATGCATGAAGACCATTAAAATACTCTAGTTTCCAAAGGAGGAAAGAAGTGGGCTTATATCTCCACTTCAATCAAAGATATATAATAGTTTATAATGGAGGAGGAGAATGTGCAAGCTTATATCCCAACACACAATTTTATAAAATACAATTAAATTATAAAAACAACTAAAGTGAATCTCTAGAATATCTAGCATTAGTACATATATAGGGACAGGTTTATATTTTTCTTTCTATAGGCAGGGTAGTTCAACACACTAATCAATGTGAAAAAGTTATTTTTTCTAGAGAATCATCACATTCTTACCCCCATCTAAGAGGATTATAAGAATACATAGGTGATGTATGAGGCGTTGGAATAGGATCATATTGTTATTCCAACTGAGGATCACCAGGTGAGAGAGAAACAGGCCTTGGGACAGGGAAACATACAAGTTTGAAAAGTCTGGTTCATATTCCAAAAAACCAGGATCAGGTTCATATCCCTATTCTCATCAGGGTTCACCATGTGGGAGGGGGAAATGCCTCAGTATAGGATCATATTCAGTTTGGAGAATACAAGTTTCATGCTCCAAAGGACTAGGATTAGATTCATATCCCAATTCTAGTTGGGGATAACCATGTGAGAATGGAACATGCATTGAGACATGCTCATATTCCTATCAGTGAGTCTGTCAAGAATATTCTAGTAGATCATGAATTCCAAGAAAATATTCTTACTTATTCCAATGAAAAAATTCACCAGCATCATTTCGAGGAAAAACAAGATGAGTCTCATATCCCTTCTCCATTTCTAGTGGTCTATCGATATATTCCAGTGGAGAATTCATATTTGGACCGAGCTAATATTCTTATTCCAATAGGGCCTCACCAAGTAAGAGTGGAACATGCCTTGGGGATGGATCATATCCCTACCACAAAAGACCAGAAACATACCCACAAGGATAAGGATTGGGATTATAATACCATTCTGACCGAGTCACATCATGTAAGAATAAAACATGATTCGAGATAGGCTCATATTCCTTTACATAATTAGGAATCTCAATGGAATATTCCTACATCTTATTAGTAGTGAGATCATACTCCCATAGTGTGGGGTGGTTAAAAATAATTTCTATCAACCATCATACAATAGGATCATGTCCCTAATATGTTCAATTCCAATGTCCTTGAGGTTGTGTGAGACACATTTTCAACACCCCAAGGGTACATAAACTCTTATTCCAAATAAGAATATGATCATTACCATGATAGTCCTCCTGATGGTGGTGTGGGTAAGGATCACATGGAAATTATTCCTAACATATGTCATGGTCAACCTCCCCATGATGATATCTCCAATATACATGGAAATCCTTTCCTTTTCTAGAATCCTTCATATAGAAAGTTTTCCAAAACTCAGAGGCCTTCATATAGAGTGGTGATTGAAATATCATGGTCAGCCGCATATAGATTCCCATCAACCACTAGTGGAACTCCACTCTAATTAAAAGGTGACCCAAAGAATAATCTTATTTTCTCTGATCAGATGGAGATATGTAAGTCTGATTAAGAGGAGTAAAACATTTACATACGAAAATAGGTAGTCAAAAACAACCTCCCTACCATGTTCTCACCTCTCACTACTTCTGACTACGAGTTCCCATATGAGTTAGAAATGGTTTCCATGCCTAATCTATGCCAAAATATGTGGGCCAATCATCAGTGAATGAAGGATATTAATCCATGTTGTCCTGGATATGATTATCACCGTCATATCATCAATACACTCTATTGTCAACTGGACATGGCTTCCTTTTCAATAGCTTGGAACCCTGAAATGGAGGAGCATGAAAAACACCTATGTCGTGTTTGTATCCACATAAAAAAAACTCTATATAGACTGATTTTAAAAGCTTCTCTAGATGTAAATATCCAAGGATGTGTGAAATATGGAGTCTTTTCAATTCACTATGTCCCTAGAAAAATAAAATCATTTAGATAAGGCATATTGTAATGTCAGATCCTTTAAAGAAATTAGTGGAATGAGAAACGTGTGATCCATTTTGTCACTAAAATAGATTCCCCCACTTCCATGATGCCCAGAAATAATGAAGAGTGGGAGAGGTTAGCTAGGAGATCATTGAAATAGGCCCCTCAATGAAACGAGAATGCATTTAAAACAAAGATTCCAAAGTTGAAATAGACCAATAAATAACCTGTGAAGAATGATTCTCATTCCGGTATTCCCTCTCACATATCTCCTATATGAGAATAGATTTTCCTCATCAAATGGGCCTTAGTAGTAGTAGCCATATCTACCATACTAAAGTGAACCCAACCCACCATTTTTGGGTAATATTAACCACCACCTCCACCAATTAGTTCATTAATTTCCTAGAGAATCCAGAAAATATCATAAATAGTTTCAATGAAACCATAGACCACTGGGAAGGGGGAATTTATATCTCAATCACCATTAACAGGTCCATCATCCCTTGAGAGGTTTGTTGGGAAATTAATAGTGATTCTAGATCAACCTCGTACCACCGGGATGAGGGAACTTATATCTTAATGTCCATTCTGATAGTCATCAAATCCCTAACTAGAATATTTGGATCCTCAAAAATAGGATTAATCAATGCCAATTGTGGACCCAAATAACCCCCATCCCACAGAGATGTGGTCATTTTCATCATCATCATCACCACAGGGAAAATCAATCATCTACAGGTTGGGATCAAAATATCAATGAACATCATCCCATTCATTCCTCCCACCATAAGACACGCCAATGTTATTTAGGGACCATTCATCAATCTTGACCGAAAACTCACTAATGTTCATTACTCATAAGATGATATAGGAGGAGTGTATAATTAATGAAATCAAACCCCTCTGGGGTCTCAAGACAATATGGTCCAATATGGATAGGGGTTATAGAAACAACCCTAATGAAGGTAGTAAATAATAATCCTATTTCATTGAAAGTAATGTAACAACCAGAACAGAATGATACCCCTATGTAAATGTCAACACTTTCAACACAACATATATTGTGTATTAAGACAAAAATAAAGAGTGTCACAACATGGAAAACCTACCCTAAGAGGATAGTGATACAGATGCACCAAACAAGCTAATACATTCCCAATACCAAAGGAGGCTCTGAATCTTGGAACCTCTGAATATTGAGTCTCCAACTCTAAAACATAAAACAACCAAAGAAAAATGAAAATATGAGGCTACATCCCAATTAAGTATAAAATTAATAGAAGTTCCTTCCGTGGAGGATCAATTATAACAATATGATAATGAGATACAAACCCTAACACAACTCAATGGTGACATACATAGGGAAATATTCTCATTGGGTATCATCTTATGGATGAAGAAAATATTCCTCCTCCCATACATTTGGAAAGAGATGATCCTCCATCAAGAGTGGTATCTATGTGTCAGAATGGAATTAGATCCATGATGTTAGTCTATATAAATAATGAAGTCAAAAATGGTCGTGACTTCTCTCCATTGTAGTAACAACCTCTCCCTTTCCAGAGGGATCATTTAGTATTAGGAAAAATTGAGAATTAGAGGGATTAGAAGGGGGTGAAAAATCATCCACTCACACCTTCTCCCTATTGTAGGGATGTTTCTTAGAAATAATAACCCCTAGGGCTAATTGATGTCATAGAGTCCCTAGATACTTGAATGGAACCCATGGAAGGGTGATTCACAACTGTACAACTTGAGAAGAATCCAAGTCCCATGTGGGTGGATGATACTCTGCCCCACCCAATTTTGGAAATACAACCTTCTCTACCTTTGATGGTTTTTGTAACCCCAAAAAAATCTCACAAACTTTGTATTCGGATGTGTTCTGATGATAGGCCATCAAGATCAAGATGAGGCATCAAAGCTAAAGTGTCTTTTATAGACTCTGACAGGTCCACCCCCTATTTTGTACAATAGTCCGCCATTAGGATTCATTATAGTATAAGAAAACCTTCATTATAAATTCCATTATCATTTCATCTCCATAATGATTAAAACTAAAATCATTGAGTTGAAAATATTCAAACAACCATAAAATGAAAGGGTTTATGAATTTATATCTAGATAGGAAGTTTTAACCTATTCACTCAGCATCCCTCTCTCACAGGAGAAATTTCTAGAACTCTATGATTAAAATCTAATGGATGATCTAAAAATGCCTATTATCCAATTAAATTATTCATGTGGGTTATACACATTTGATTAAATGGAATAACTATTGGAAAAATCCATTTAGTGAACCTGATTCAAATCATGATTCATGTTTTCATCATAGGGAAAAATGGCTAGGAAAATAAGAAGTTGTAGCTGTTAATCTCAAACTAGTAGCAATGCCCATCCAAAAACCTAGGATGGTCTCGAACTGCAAATCCCATCCTATCAAATGGTAACAATCACAAAATCTCCCTTGGAAAAAATAAAAAGGAAATCAGTGTCTCCCAATATTTGATGAATGGATGAATAAAGCATAATCCTTCTGAAATGAAAAAGTCTCTGGTTATTTCTGGGAATCCATGGACAATAACATGATCATGATACCAAATTATAGTAATCCCAATGGGGTAAACCTCACCAACCATATCAATTATGACCCTTTCAATAGAAGGTTGGGTCATAATATCCAGTACCTCTTTGTCTTCAAAGACGCTCTTAAAGGAAATGTATATTCAAGGTAGGTAGTGTTGGATAAATCCTTAGAGAAGGTGGAATGCATAATTGTTACCCAGTCAGAAGAAGAGGGTAATTGTAAAAAGGTTTTGGCTAGGAATAGAAAAAAGTTCAATAGTGGGATGACTCAAAAAATAGTTGACCAAGCTCATGCCACCTTAAGATAATAGCTGCAAAGACCCAAAATAACTCCACCACCCAAGATAGTGAAATCATATATGTCTCCAAAAAGTGGATGAAACCATCTAAATCTAGAATTAAAAGAATACAAGGAGTTGTATTTTACTCCAATTCAAGCTATTACTCATGAATATTTCTTCCTTGTTACATTTGAAGCATGATCACTACCCCACCAAACTAAACCCTCATTTGAGAAGAGCTCATATTTGGTTCTATCAATGTCATACACTTGAGAGACCCCTTCTCCAAAGATGATTATGAATCCATGAATTCCTCCAAGGATAACTGGTGACATCTCTTAGGATCCCATTAATACAATGAAATAATCTCCTAGAGATGGATCCCAAATGGGAAGGGCCTGGAATCATACATAAGGTCTATCACAATGGAGCTTACTCACTAGCCATAATGGATGGGAAACATCTCAACCCTACCAACGTGATGTTTCTCAAAAGACACTTTTTATAGTTTTCATCAAGATACCCTCATCAAACATTAATGATGTTGAACTGCACAAGATCATCCTGGCAGTAAGATGTTAAACTTCACAACATCTCTTGTCCGGAAAACAAGACTTTAAACTACACAGTGTTTCATGTACTTACCACATGATGCTAAAATGTAAAGATCACATCCCCACCACATGAACTTAAACTAAATGGTAATCACTATTTCATTAATTAATTATCAAACATGAGATATATTTGGGAAAAATAAGGATAAAATTCCTCCATCACCATGTGAGAGTCAGCTCCACATAGGGAGTCTCTATGGAAAGAACTATGTGTGGATTGATTCCTATCATCATTGGATATTTGTTGATGCCAGAACCTCTATTTCTTAGGCCCATCTATTGTGTTACTTCCCTTTCACATCGGGTGACCCACATCCTTACTATAAGTTGTTAAGATACATGAATGATTTCCTTTATGCATGACAATAAAATTCATGTGTATTCTAAAACTATGTATGTATGGATGCTCATTTTTAATGAGATATGTAGGGAAATATCGATCTAATATCTTGGTACAACCACCACATGATAAAAAGTTCCTCTATAGTAAACTTAATCACCTATGAATTTTCAGAGTAACTCTTTCCATTTCATCTTTCTAACACCCAGCATAGCTCATGTGACCTTAGGGATTCTAGTAAGGGATTACCCACACAAACAAGGCATAAAAGCTCACAACATGCTCATCATGGTCATGAATTCATGACCTTAAATGAAATATCACAAGTCATCTCTACATAATTTTACAATCTATGGTTTATGTCCCTTGAACAACATAAAATGACACATTCTTGTGGACCTTTTTTGAGAGGACCATTATTGTTGGTGTTGGTCTCCTACCACACCTCCATTCAAGAAAAATGTTTGACTTTATTCCTGACATCACAACATTCTTAGTGAAACTCAAAACTCCAATCCCAGGTCTAGTCAAAACAAATTAACTTAAAAAATACCCCCTGCATGCATATAGGTCAGACTTTTAGAGGTAGTTTTTATTTTAAGAACTACATGTGGATTGAATCTTATTATTGAGGTATACATAGTGACAACCATTTTTCCATCCTCAGGTCCAGCTGAAATACCCCTTTTCATGTCATTAAGTCATCATCCTTTCCCCTATGATGTTAAAAGTCATAGTTCATAGAGAACTATGCATGTCTTGATCCCTATCATCAATGGATACATAGTGATACCCATATCTCCAATCTCGGGCTCCTCTACAACCATCAACAAAAACAATTCCCACCTATGCATATGAGTCAAAACTATATAGAGGTTTTCCCATTCAAGAAACATGTGTGTCTAGAATCATATAATCATAGGATATATAGTTACACCTTTATCTCTAATCATGGGACCATATACAACAACCAATATAAGAAATGAACCCCAACTTAATAGGGGATGATCTACAAAAGACAAATTTTCCTATGTAAAAATCATATATATGTATGACCTGCTTATGTAAGTAATATATCTTGAAAAATTTTTCTTGTTAGTTCACAAGTCCCTACCACGTGATGATTAAATCACATGGAAAATTTCCTTACCACATGACGTTAAACTGCATGTAAGAAAGTACGTCCCTACTACACAATGTTAAATAGTGCATACCATCATCCGTTATCATCCTTTATCAATGGGCCATAAGAGCCTTACCCCTATCAGCCAGAGTATGGGGTGATTCTACCATATTTTAATCCCCTCAATCCATAAATCAAATTTCATGTATCAATAACATCATGTTTCCACAAACCATTCATGTCCCTTGTAAAGGAAAATTGATTTCTTTGTTTGACCATGCTATTAATGCACAAGGGATTAGACCTACTAATCAGAGAAATCATGGCTCTGTAAGAAGGGATTTTCCATCCTTGTAAGCTCAATGTCACCATGGAAGAACTCAGCCCCAGAGGGTGTTCTGGTCCATCCCCGATATGATTTTACCATACCAATTCTCATGACCAATGAAACTTGATCCATGATTTACAACATTTACATATCATGATCAGACAGATGTTTGAGTGCTCTTGACCCTAGGTATTCTAATTAGGCTCTTTTGTATCATCCCCCATATTAGGTCCATTTTCATCATGACCTTAAACTTCATGTAATTTTTTCAAACCTATAAGACCTTATACTCTATCCCATCGTGATCTAAATAGTAAGACCTTAAACTACTTGTGAAAGATAGAAGAAAAATTTCTAGTAGAAAACCCGCAAATGGAATCCTCATAAAAATTCAAGTCTCCACTCTCTAAACATATCATCTTCAATGTTTAAGAAAAAATTAGGGTGAAAATAAAAAAAGGCATAAATCTCATTGGGTCTAAACAGAAACCCTAATAAAATTAATATTATGATTGATGGACCCCCGAGTTCAGATAAATGGTAGAGTAATTATTTTTCACATCTCTTCACTATTAGAATATGTTCTCTAGGAGGTGACACAACACTTAGGGTTCTCGAAACCTTCTTGGATATTACACTTTCCACAAATAACACTTCCTTGATTTGAGTGCCTTGGATCACTGTAAAACATCCAAGTACCTTGAGAAAGGATACTCAGCTTCAAGGGACACATTGTTTAACTATGAATGTATGCATGTAAATCACGCATATGAATATATAGTTGTCAACCAAATGTATAACCCAAAAAAAATTATTTTTTGTCCTTATGAGCCCTGTCGTCACCATGATAGAAATTAGTACCTCAATTTGTTTTTGTTCATTCTATGTATGATTTTCCCATATCTTCCTTCTGACCCAAGCACTTTGGACCATGTTTTATAATCATTGTATCAAACTATTTGAGTGTATTGAACATCCTCAACATTATCTAATCATGTTTTGTGAACTTTCTCAAAGTAGGAATGTGACAGTCCATTCCCAAACCATTTATGGGGTTATAAGGATTGATCTTTACAAATAAGAACTAAACTTCCCTTGGGTTTTAGGAACCTTCATGGATAACTTCAATCTATACTGAAACTCATCATCTTAATGTTTGAGTCTCCAAAATATTTGATGCCCCTTAGAATAGAGTGGAAATATTCTTTTTCTTGACTGTTCTATTGACTCATAAGGGCTATCTCCTATCTACTAATAGAATCTCCTCCATACAATAATGGATTTGTAATCCTTTTGAGACCTGATAGCACCATAGTGGATCTTGGAACATTATGTTGTTATGGTTTATCCCCAAAATGTATTCCCCATCCCATATTCACTGAATATAAAAAAATCTTATGATATATATCACCCATACTCTAACTACCTAGGTGGATCTAGAATCCATAAAATTCCTCCCTTAAGCAATATTCCCTCCATAAATCTATCATGACCCTTGGAAAAATAGTGGAGACACATATGTTTGATAACGGTACCCATTCATAAGGTTTTTGAGAAACTAACCCAAGGAATCTCCTCCTTATAGGAAAGGAGCTCCAATCCTCATGATCCTGTGAAACACAACGGTAGAACTCAACACCCTAGGTTGTTTTGGGTTATTCCTCGAATGTCTGTGTTATATTCCCTAATCAATGTTCATGTCCCAGTATTAATACATTAAACCAAATTTCATCCTAAGGTCCAAGATAAAATACCATAAACAACAGTGATATAAGGTCCTAGAAAAAAAGACTCTAAACTACAATGATAGGAAGTATGAGCTAAAATACCCTAAACTACAATGATATAAGGTATAAGATAAAATAATCTAAACTATACCAAAATAGTGATTTAGTCTACAAGAATGAAAAATATTTTAAAGACCGCTCTATGTCCTTCAAAAATCATTATACGCTTCCAATCCTCTTGGTTTCCATAAATGAAAGAACACTCTCTCTCTAGGACATGTGTTCTACAAAATTTACCTTCTGTGAATTAGCTAATCTCACTATTTTTGGACTATATATACAATTAAATAATCTCATGTTTGTGGTAATCCATGAGAATTTCTCAAAAATTACCACTTATGATTTAAATATTCAGATCCATAAATTCAATTTTACTTAATATTATACAAAGGATGGGTGTCTTTGGTAGTTTATGAAACATCAGATAAAAAAAATTCATGAACATCCTAAATGAAATAAAAACAAGACAATGACATGAAAGGTTCAAAAAATCCATTCATTGATAGTGTGAAATAGGAGGAATCTCTACATTTTCTGTTCTGTCCAAGAATCTCATTAGAAATGAAGTACATATGAATGATCGAACTATAATATAATTCAATCGGCTGAGCTGGCCAAGTTGACAAGAGTCTAGATTGAGGTGTCAATTGAATGCTGAAGTTCCACTTACCCTATCTCTTCTTCAACTTCCCCATGAACGAGAGTCTTAACTAAATTAGTCAGCTCCTCAACTCTCTTTTGAGAATTTTCAAAAAATGATGACGACACTGAAAGGTCAGACCTTAGGAAATCTATGATTTCTGCATACCTCAATATATCTATAGTCTAAGCATCCATATGGGCATGAAAGTTTGAAATAAACTAGTGACTCTACTCTAGTGTCTCTAAATCCTCCTTCATCTATTTAGTAAGGGAATCCTCAACTTCAAGATCATCCAATCCCCTCTCGTTGGTGGAAAAATCTTGTAGATTCAAGATAATTTTTATAATGATTCCATAGAGTGGTTGAAAAAAAAAATCTACATACCCACAAGTCATTAAATAGAAGATGATGTTGTTACCCTTTGTTATGAAATGTTTCCAAAGGATTCTTAGTAAGTAGGACATGAATATGCTACCAGATCATCCTACATCATGTCTGAGATTATATGACTAATAGGATCATCTTGACAAAAGAAGGAATAATCAGGTGAGATGTAAAGGAAGTAGAAGAGGTGGATCTATATATACTCCCATCAATAAATGAATCACTCATTTCTTGAGTTAGAGGGGTGATTTTATCAAAATATTCTCTACTGATATCAGATTATTCATCTCTAGGATGAGGTAGCTTCATTGATGTCTCACCCAAGTCTTTAATCAACTACATGAATGCTGTGGATGGAGGATTCAGTTACATTAATGAATTGTTCACATGATGAACCTATTGGCTTAGCAAACCACACAGATAGGATACTACCCAAGCCTGGGAATTATATTGAGTAAGAATAGAATTAGTGTAAGTAGATACAAGAATGATCTCAACATCAATGTCTTCATGTGCTAACATCATCCAAAACTGGAAGATGATCCCAGTGTTCCTATCTCATTGCACGGCGACCGAAGGGAGAGGGGATACCATTTGGGTGCATCTAAACTGATGATAAAACTGATAAGGTGTATATGTCTCATATAAAATTTTCTCTTTCATCTTTGATATAATAACCCCACCCCAAAAGTTGATCTTTTATGACCTTTTTTTGAGAGAGATGCTACCATTTTCAATGATCGACATTGTCCGGGCAGGATAAGCGGTGAAATAAAAGCTATGAGAATGACTCAACACATTAGTAACCTCATCAGATCCTAGTGATATATCCCCAACCCCAAATATGTTTAACAACATAGGATTAGAAAAGGCATCGGGTATCCTTGTGGAATTAAAGTATTCATAGCAATTAAAATGCTCCCATATCCATATAAATAAAAATTGTAAAGGTCTAGTTATTTTATAGGGGATAATGCCTTACTAAATGTGGCCTAAGAGTTGTTAAAGATAGAAAAGAGTAAAAACTTCCATATTAAGGTGTCATCCCTCTTGTAGTTGTGATTCAATCACCAGTGTACTAACCCGAATTTCGGAATACAATCCTCACCTGGTAAAAGCCACACATTTAGAAACTTTTCCCTAAAGCCTTCCAACCTATGGATTGGAGAGATCTTAGGATTCACTTTATATCCCCATCCCTGGATTCCAAAATTTCCCAATTCGAGGAAGAAATATCACAAACCTACAAATAATGGCACCAATGGGGGCATATAGCAGTTGGCCTAGCTCTACTGCGACCGAAGAAAATGATGACCTAATCTTTGAAAGAGATGAGCAAGATCATAATCAGGTATATTCAAAACATTTCCTCCACAATGACGAGAATGTCCCTCACCGAGACTGAAGCATATACAGGGTCTTCCCAAACATCTATTATATGAAGGAACTCAACAAACATATCTCTGAGAGGGGGTATCCCACCTTTTTGTAAGATATCCAATAAGATGATTCCGACCTCACCATAGGACAGATGAAAAGATTTTGTGCTAGGAAACCAACAGTTAAAAAATTCTAAACAAACTTTAGGAAAAGAATAGACAATAAATTTCAAAATCTAAACTTCTTCACAAAGATGGACCGTATAAAATTGGTCAATAAACTTTAATAATATTTCTATAACCCTAAATGACAGAGACCATTCATCAAAAAAGTTACCACTAGGACAAAGATCCCATTTGGACCTCCATCCACTGCTCATGTTATTTATAGAAGAGAAGAAAATACTCAAGAAACTTTGAGTGATGGGAAGATGAGTGAAATCACAACCATCTAGACTGAAGGGATATTTAATTCATAATATATGGAAACCCATGGGATTGAGTTGAAACCATTCAGAAATACATGTAAATTGTTTTCTGTATGATTTAAATAGAATTTGACACCTGATAAGATGGAATATTGATGTCTGAAGGAGGAATGACAACATCATCCAACAAGATTAACCCATATAGTGGAAGCTACTGTGATAAAGTATAATTTTTAAGATCAAATGAAAGAATGTAGTTTAGAATCTAATTATAAAAATTCACAGAATATCAAGGGTCAAAATTGTAGTTTATAGAAATCATGTGCATTTTATTAGTCATAGAAGTGGAACTTTGATGAGAGATGAAATCCATCTGAAAAAATTAAGTGGAATACAAAAGACAGGTGAAATAAAATTTTATCAAATGATAGACATAAACTTGAAAACATCATGCATATCACATGAATAATCAATGGTATTCATGAATCATATAAAAGATTCATGAATAAGCTAACTCCTAAAGATTTCACAGATTGCATAAACCCACAAGTAATTGCACTATATCATGACCCCTCAAAAGACTCATGATCATGTGACATTGAAATGGACACATGAGCCATATAATAGTAAAAGTATCAAGAGATCAAGCCAATAGATGCTAAAAAACCCTCAAGATGATCATGCATCCCCACAGAAAAATTTCAAACAATTACCAAATATAAGTATGTGGATTGATATCAATGGGATACAGAGAAAATGATGTATTACGATGAAGTTATCACAAAATATAATTGTGTTAGGTTCTCATGATTCATTATTATGGGAAGTTATCATGATAAGGTTATTCAAAAGAAGTAGGGAACACAAACTCTAGTGAGGTAAGTCATTGGTGAATTAATCCCTCTATGATCCACTATTTAAAAGGAATTTAGTATAATATCAAACTTTTCCTGGAAGTCCAAAACTAAACCCAATACACCAATTGGTGATAGTGTGAAAGCCTCTGGAGGATATTTACATTCTTCAAAACCAAGACATTATCCTCGAATACATATCTACTATGTGGAGAATTTGTTGACACCGACTAAATAAGCATATATAAAGTAACAAAAAATGAAATACCAAAATATGGGTATTATTTTACCCAAAAAAGGAAGAAGAAGGTTTCCATTATCATGTGGGTCACATGAAACTCTAGGAGTCACGCGATCACATGACAGATACGAGGTCATGCAGATGGTCACGTACAATGAAAAAACTGAAGAATGTCCCAATAACCCCCTTTAAAAAGCCTCCTTATTATTGAATAGATGTACCGGACACTCAGTGATCATGCCACATTATCCAGACAAGCACCCCTAGGTTACATGAAATATCAGGTAGCAGGTTCTTGACAAGACATCCAAAAATCATTAAAAAATAAGAGGGAAATATCCAAAATTCTGGAGCCCATTGTGGTTATAAATATCACATGATGCATCATTAATAGGTAGAGTGAATTTCATCTAAAACACTCATAAAACCTCATGATAACCTCAAACATTGTAAATTAAACAATGGAAATTAACAGGGGAATGGAGGGAGCCTCTTGCAGCTATAAAATTCATGTGACACACCCATTCATCCCACTATAGGAGGCTATGTGAAATGTCTATCTGGTCACACAATATCCCACTTCATTTTCACCACCATCATGTGAAAGGGTTTGGACATCTATAGGTAGTCTTACGCTCCCTATTTGGATCCAAAAATAAGTAGAATGGATTATCTATGAAGTGATTGCAAATCACTACCAGACCTTTTTTTGGTCACATGGTTGATAATTGATGGAGAAAGTGATTGTCTAAGAAAAAACTCATTGAATTTCACGAAAACCCAATGTCCTTGTAAAATAAAAAAGGAAATAAAAGGGAAACATGGATCCTATTATTTCCTTAAAACTCGTGAAACGCACAACCTCAAAAGACACCAGGGAAATCCGGTTTGATCTCACAAAGGCCCCCTAGAATGCCATTATTTTCTCACCTAATATCCTGGATAATGCATCAAAGATCACTTGAAAGACTTTTAATAGGCATCTTAATCTTGAAAATTTCCTTAGACATGTCATCCTGAAAATATGGAAGACCCTTGACATGTCCACATGATTCAAAAATAAACCTTTAATTGGACATAATATAATAAATGGGGAATTGAAGAGATGATATCCAATTCTTTGAAAATCATATGATTCCCCTAGATTGACCTACAACAAGATATCAGAAAATGAATCACATAAAATCCCTCCATGGACTCCAGACTAGATTCACACAATAAGAGCCATGAAATGTAGGGAATAATCATGGTGTGAAGACCCATAAATCCCCCACCACAACATGAAAAAAACATAATTTTCCTTGGAACCTATCAATAGCACACCCAAGCATCAGATCATATTTCTTAAAGTGTCTAATAATATGACCAAAAAGGTTCTTCATCAGGTAAAATATGGGTAAAAACCAGAGCAATCAAGAAACAAGCATGATCACATCAGGTTATCACTCACAGATCCCTTGAATGAATTATCGCGGATTATGTGCAGGACATCCCACAAATTTTATAAAACATATGAGAATTAAAATAAGATAATAATGAACACATATAAGGAATATGAAAGAAAATGGTGAAAAAAATACTAAAAAATGGAATAATGATGCAAAAACATATATCCCAATCCGCATGTGCTTCGCATGAACCACCAGCACCAATAAATGTCACCCAACTCACATGATACTCCTTTGGTATACTATTTGGTTTATACAAATTCCACTAAAAATGTCCGAGAAAGTCACATGGTATCCCTCAGGCATGCCTTCCAAGCCTTGAAAAAACTTCCAAGATCACCATGAAGGCCTCACAATGACCTCTTGATGGGTCACCCAGATCATATGGTGACATCAGTACATGTCAGTTATTTATTTCTATAACACATGATCATATCAACTTCCTCCCACGAAATTCTTTGGACAGTCTAGTCTGGCCTTTTGAAAACCTCCAGGTATGTCAGTTGGATTTTATTATGTACCCCTGGATATATTAGCTGGCTTTCTTAATAACACCAAGAAAAGTCATCCAGGACATACGGTAGCCTTCAAGAGATGTCACACCTACTCTTCCGACACCCTCCAAGTTTTCCATCCATATTTCATGATGATAGTAAGGGAAAGTTGGCTATATCATGTAAAAACCTATAAGCATGTCATCTGGGATCTTGAGATGTCTTACAAGACAAGATGGTTGGGTCTTGTGATGTCCTCTAGACAAATTATCCTTGATCATGAGAAAACCTTCAGACATTACATCCAGATTATGCAAATACCCTAAAACAAGTTAGTTGGATTATGAGATTGTATTTGGACATGTAAGGAAGACAACCTCCAACATGTCAAGAATAAAAGAAAGTATTTTATAGTATACAATCAATTAATTTTAGTAAGACAACCAGGCTAGGTCAATTGGACATCCTAGGACTTGATAAACTTACCCAACCTCCACAAAATAGTATTATCAGTGTTTAATCTCTGAAAAATTAAACTATGTTGAATGTGATTCCAGCTATAACCAGGATTCATAGGACTCCTTCCTATAGCCTGAGATAAATGTTTAAAAATCTTTTGGGTTTTTCTAGATCATAAATCCCACACCCATAAGTAGTGAGTCTGATTTCTTTATATCCATTGTTTATCGCACTGAGCATATCTCACATGGGATTTGGGAGTTGCAGTGATCATATCACTCACATTGTGAACCACTACCAAAAATTTCATCCTCAGTATGTAATCCCCAACCAATTTATCTATAATGAATCTTATTCTTACAAAAACTAGGATAAAAGGACGCCTTATTAAGGCTTTATCTCTAGGTCAAAACATCAGTATAGAATCCCTTGTACATAAGTCTATCACCCATATGCAGTGAGAATAATTACTTATTGTCCCTTGTGTCTGACACTGATAATATCTCACAAGGGATTAGGGAGTTACAATGATCATATCACTCGCATCAGGAACCTATCCTAGAAAAGAAAGATTTATTTTTTAAGCCCCAACTAATTTAATTATGATAACGTTGATTCCTTCCATACCAAGGATATGTGGGACTCCTTCATAAGGATCGAGTGTAAACTAAAATTCACATCTAGTTCAGTTTAAGTCCCATCATGTTATTTACATTTCAACCATTAGGACCTAATAATTCCCATGGGCTGATCATTCCATCTCATCCATCAGTAGGATAAGAAGTCAACGAACTACAATAACTCTGATTACTACCTTAATCGGGATATATAGGACGTATCCTCATGACTCAAGCTTGAATACCATGTTCCCAAGTGACCAAATATATGTCCTTTAAATATGATGTTAAAATTCATGGGTCTACAAAAACTATGATAAATCTAATTCATTCCATAATTGGGATACATAGGACATCTCATTAAGAATCAATCTTGAATACTATGTGACCATGTTTTCAAATATATGTCCTTTATATACGATGTCACATTTCATGGGTTTAATGAACTATGTGGGTTTTGATTCCTATTATAGAACAGGATATGTAGGATGCATCATAATGCCTTAATCCCATCTTGAGATATTAATGTACTCCCTGGATAATAACAAACACTATAGTGTTTTGTTATATAGCTATAACCTATAGGAATATAACAAAAAAAGTGAAAAGAATGAAGAACCTAAGATACATATAGTTGGATTCCCTAATGAGATCCCCTATTATGCACATAAAAGGAGATAAACTATGATCATTATGTTAGGTTAACAAATCTCGTAAAATTATTAGGATGAGATTGGTTAACATATCATAAATCTACAAGAGAGTCCCAAAGTAGGCAATAATTCCCCCCAAAAAGTTGTGATGAGCATAACCTCTCATCCCCTTAACCAATGTGAGTTCCAAAGTGTCATTGGGTCTAAAACCCCAACTGAACACATGGATTTATAAAGTATTCCTTCACCTAGTTATAGATGAGGGAACCATTGGGAGTTTCCATTAAGAACAATAATGGTGACCGAATGTCAATGATTTTTCAAGAAGTTGAACCCCTCCCAATCAACCATTAGTTCCAACTGAATTCACCTCAATTGTCAGATTTTCTATCAAAAAAATGGTGAGACTGATGTGAATCATGAAATATATTTCATAATATAAAAATTGTATACTTCCTAGATCTCATCAAACCATTTTTTCCAATGAACATGCGTAGTTGACTCTTTTTGGTTGAAACATTGATGTAACAATTTTATTATATTTTTAGATGCTTTAATTCTTCAGGACTATGAATGTAGGTTCACATTCCATATACATACCAAATTTTTTATTATATACTATTTCATTAATTCAATTCCTTGATTTGATTTATTTTGTTGAGATAATTTTTATGTTACGTGATAGATATGTTATCTTTATTTTGTGATATATCACTATTTTAATTAAATAGATGATCTAGGAATAAGGTTATTTTTAGTATATTTATGAATAGTGTGACTAACATGTATGAATTATACTTTAGTTAGTGTTAGGATTTTTTTACCTTTGGTTGAGGGATGACTCATAGGATAACCCTTGTGCAATCTCTTTGATTGGTTATGATATATTTTAAACATTATATGGGTTTTCTTCTTTTTTATTTTTCACATCAGAGCCATTTGATGGGATCGCCAGGTGAGGAAGCCCAAGATTTAGTTGTGAGACCACCAATTGTGAATGAGGATATACCCTCACACTCTCATATACCTGCATATGTTATTCAAAATAAAGATCCCATTTAGTTAAAAATATTTTAATTTTTTTCCATATAAAGTGATACCATTTAAAAGACCATGATCAATCATGGTTGAATTTTATATCTCCAGTATCCCCCATAATTCTAGGGTAATGGGGACCTACATGATGCATAAGATGATATGGATTCTATAAAGATAAATTTTTAGCTCATTTAAAATCCATGGAATGGGAGAGTTATGTTGGTGACCTTAATGTTCCAAGGACCCAATAAAAGGTAGTGGACTACCATGATTAAAGCTAAGATATGAGAGGGTCATACGTGGGAAACCATCAAGGATATGTTTCTCAATAAGTAGATTCCTTACATGAAACATTGGACTATGCTCATGGGTTCATAGAGTTATGGAATGGTTATATGATTTCTCTACTTCTTCCACTTTATTTACAGAGTTACTTCTCTATTATCCGTTTTTACATGATAATGAGTCACTGATGGCTCAAATGATTGAGATTGGCCTATGACAGAATCTCAGTCATCAATTTATGTTCTTTGACCTAAGAACATACAAAAAGGTTCTTTGTATGGACCTCACCATTAGGAAGGAGTTGGAGGAGTATTGGGTATCTGTCATACATATGGTGTATAGTGGGCCAGTGACTAAGTTTCTCTCACCACTGCAGGAGTTTATTCCAAAAGTATGAAGAGGAAGGTGGACTAGGAGAAATCTTGAAGTAGATATTTAGGTTATAAAATGACTTTTTAGTATACTCTATGTGGTATATTTCATTTAGGTCATAGAATTGTTGGAATAGGGGTAATATAGTAGTACTTTCAAGGTGATATCTATGGGGCTCCATCATAGATGAAATTCTTTTTTATCATTAGTTCATTTTCTGGAAATTTTCTTAGAGGGGTACTCGGAGATTAGGGAAAATTGTAAGTGGAGTACCATAGTAGAGAATGTAGACTTCCTAGAAAATAAATACTTAGGTAATAAGCCATTTATCTTATAAAGGATGGGTTTAAATAGTGCACATGATTATAAAAGATGATGTTGCGGGACCATTTACTATTTCTAGTATGATTTTGATCATATATACCTTCTCTACTTCCTAGTTTGATAGTGGTGCTATCCATTCTTTTATATCTGCACAATTAATTACTTGACTTGACCAACAAGTGATGTCATCCCATGAGTTACTATCACTTTATATAAAGTTGGAAAAATGGTAGAACATATATATAATTTCCCTAAGTGTTATAAAGTTTTCACCATCTATGGACATCAATGGGACTACATGATACTATAGATGACAACCATTGATGTGATTATAGGTATAGACAAGCTGAACAACTTCTGAAATCACATTAATTGCTATTGAATATGAGAATATTTTAATTCACTAATGGGAGTGAGGTATATGGTGATCATATAATGTGAACTAGGAGAAGGATGTGTTTCACCAAACATGATTCAACTCAAAATGATTATAGCACATAGGTGTGCTTGGCTCTTTTTGCAGAATCAGTGGTATCCCATTTGACTTTAAATCTATTCATGTGTCTTTATCTAGAAATATTTCCAGATGAATTCATATGGATTCACCATGATAGGGGAGTTAAATTTGAGATTGAACTCATACTATCTGTGAATACCATTTTGATGCCTTGTTATCTTATGGTTCCAAGAGAGCTGACAGAGATCAAGGTTTATCATGAAGACTTGAAGTAGAAGTTCCTTATAAGACTGAGTACTTCACCCTGGGGTGCACATGATTTTTTCTAAATGAAGGTGGACAAATATCTATGGCTCCACATTTATTACTAGAAGCCAAACTTGGGGATGATAGAGATAAAATATTATTTTCCTAAGATCGACGATATTTTAAACTAGTTACTAGGATCCCGTTGGTTTCTTATTATTTATCTTCAACCAGGATATCACAAAATATGATTTAGAGAGGAGGAAATTATGAAGAGGGAATTTCAGATAATGTTTGTTTTTAGAAAGTATTTTTTATGTCATTAAGACTAATAAACATGATGTTAGTGTTCATGAATATCTTGAATAAGATATTTTACCCTTACCATGACTTGTTCATCACGGTGTCTATGAATGACATCCCCATCTAATCACCAACCCTAGATTACCAAGATAAACACCTCAATATTGTATAGAGTGCACTTTGAGATCATCATATTTAAACTAAGATGTGGAAGTGTGACTTATGGATTTAGGATGTGTGTTCCGTGGAGATTTTAGTGTTTGAGATCGGTATATAAATTCACCTAGAGAAAATTGAGGGAGTGATTTCATGTACATGTCCTCATAAAATGGTCAATATCTGGAGAATTATTGGATTAGCATGATAATACTACTATTTTATCCATGAAATATAAAAATTATTTAAACCTATGGATACACTAATGAAGAAGATAATTAATTTCTAGTGGTCAGACTAGTGTATATAGGAATTTATTAATCTGAAGAGGAGGTTGAAAAATCTAATAGTAATTATACTCCATGAGACTAGGATTGGATATAAAGTATAATATTATTCATCAGTTTTGAGTGTGGGAGAGGTTACAATTCAATGAGAGTAGGTAGAAGATTATGTGTCATGTAAATTTGACCCCATAAGTGGAACTACCCCACCCACTACCTTGAGCCAGAATCTAGGTTTCACATTATAGTGTGTTGGAAAGAATATATTTTCGATTAATGTTTTTTTAATACTGTGACAAGAAGAGCCTCAGGTTTATATTCACACAAAAAGACCTACACCATAGGAAAAGGTACTAGGTAACGTATCATCATACCTTTTACATTGAGATGGAATAGAAACCATGTAAATGTAACACAATTATAGATTCTCTTATATGTATGATGCAGGTTGAGAAGGTGCATGGTGAGTGACCCTTAGAGGAGAAATGACACCTGATGTGCTTGTTTCTGGGATGGAGGATGAAAACTTATTATGATTAGGTATTGATAACTTGTAATAAATTATTTGTCACATATTCTCTAGTAGACTGAGTAAATTATGAACAAGTGACTAACCTAGATATTGTTGTGATATAGGAACAACTATATAGAGGTGACCCAATACATAGGTTTTCATTAAGTGACAATGATTCACCCCTTGTTCATGAGAGAATGGTAGTCCCTTATTCCATCAAATAATAGTGGATGAGGAACATACATTCCTCTTGATGGGTAGTAAATCCTAGCACAACAAAGAAATATGAAGACTTTAGATCACAAATATAGTGGCTAAGGATAAAGGGGGAAATCACTGGGTTTGATTCACAATACCTTACCAACTAAAGGGTAAAGTATGAGCACCAACTTCTCTATGTTTTTCTATAGATACTACTAAATGTACTTGTTGATGTGGAATTATTTCATGATGGGATTCATGAATAGGTTACTTAGGATCATAAGGTTTTTTGACACTATCTGGGTGAGTATTGATCAACTGAAAAGGGTTCCCCACTTTTACCGATCTGAGATACTCAATTAGTGTTTGAAATGGGAAGGTTTTATATTTTTGAAAATTTACACTTAAATGAAGTTCCCTTGAGAATTTTTTGTTAAGAGACACGTTTTTTACATATCTCCTTTCATAGGTGTTGGAGAAATCCCTAGGGAATTCATAGGGATTGATCACATTTTTTAATACAAATAGAGATGAATACTCTAAGGAAATGATATGCATATTGGAGGATATCCTTAAAGTTTGAATTATATACTTTAATAGATAATTTTATAATCATATATATTTGGTTCATTTCACATAATATTATAGATAACAAGAATCTATTTAACTTGATCCTTATGAGGATTCTTATAAGCTGTCATATTCTCCACCACTTTGTTGGTAGGAGGAAGGAGAGGAAATGGTTGTGGGACCTAGTTTGGATTAAGAGACCTCTAAGAGAGTGAAAATGATTCATAAGTGGCTGATAATAACTCTGAGTAGAAATATATTATATGTTGACCTTATGAGGAGACATTAAAAGTTAATTTTGGGTGATCAGGTTTTCTTGAGAGTGACTCCATGGATGATCCTCTGATTTCAAATAAAACAAGGAAATATAGATTCGTATTTTTTTGGACCCTTTAGAAACACAATACATGTCGTGAAATTGATGTACTATATTGATCTTTATTATCGGTACCAAGTCTTGTAATATGTGTTCCTCATTTTTTAGCTTCATCGGTATGTGTATGATCTGATGTATTTTATAAACTGTGAGGACATTGAGTTGGAGATAGATGAAACTTATAAGGTGCACCCATTATTGATCATAGAGTAGAATGATAAGGTGTTGCAAGGGAAGATAGTACCAAATTTCTACATCTTGTGGAAAATGGATGGTTCCAGGTGGAGATGTGGGAGCATGAGTTTGATGCTTGAGATCAATGGACTATGTTGTTCGAGAAAAACTAGTAGATATACATCTCATTGATGAGAAGTCATTATAGGTGAAGAATTATTATATTCTCAATTTTTAATTTCATTTAAAAATCCTCGTTTTGTTTTAATTATAAGTATACATATGTGGAAATCTAATTTTTCAAAAAAAATAGTCTTTATACATGATTTTATGTCTTTATAGAAGGTTAAAGTGGGTCAGTAAGGCCTTTAAGGACTTCGGGCCACCCAGGCCTTCAGGTCAGTAAGGCCTTAAGGCCACCTCAAGGCCTTCAGGCCACCTTAAGTGCAAATGCAAACAAGAAAACCTACAAGGAACAAACTCTACAAGGAGGATGAGCAAGGATCTTTCACCACATCAGAAGCTAAACAGATTTCAAGAATGAGAGGGTATGACACCTACTATCGGGACAAGCCTCTGCATGCATGAGAATGCCTAGCCGAACAGCAATGCAAAGGTGGAGAGCTGATTTCACGATGAAGATGATGGGGAGGAGCAGTTACAAGTAGTTAGTCTGGGTTGTATGTAATGTTTGAAGCCTACGGGCAATGAATTCCTCTAAGGCCTACGGGCCATGTAATACTTACGCCTACAGGCCTTGGTAGGGTTCCACCTCCCCCCTTGAAAGATGGATTATCAAAATCAATAAAAAATGAAGGCCTTCAGGCCATTGGAGTAAAGTGGGCTTTGGAGACATTTCATAAGGGTATCATATTTTTTAAAAGGGTTAAATAAGGTTAGAAAACCATTCTATGGATTATATAAGTGTAAATCCATGTAACTATGCGATGCATGAGTGTATCGATGCATAGCATAAAGGAAACCTATAAATTAAATAATTGTATATGGGTAAAGGGAGCTATGTAAGGGTACCTCCATAGTTTCATAAGACTATACCCAAGTTATGTATGGGTATCGGGATTATATGTAAGGATAAGCTAAGGCTGTGTAAGGGAATTTCCAAATCTGGGTAAGGGTATTAACTCACTTAGGGGTGTTTCATAGATGTATTTTTGATAGCACATAAGGGTAGTCAAGAAAGAGTAAGGGTAATTCTAGAATTATGTAATAGTATGGGGGGATTTCCAAAGGATTCATACAGGTGCCATGACTTATCCAAAACCTGTGTAAGGGTAAACTTCCACATATGGGTAAAATAAAGTCACCCTTATGTAGCACATACTCCAAGTGTATGTGTAATGTTTTTACCCTATTTTATTATATTTCATCTCTTCTTATTCCATTTAATAACCCCGCAACGTGTATATTGCTATTTTAAATTTCAAAAAACAAGAGAATTGAATTTGTGACTTATTTATGGATATTCGCTCACATTTATGGATAAAATTAAACACAAATTTTATAAATTGTTAAAAAAAATTAATTGATGATATTTAATTTATTATTTTTGTTAATTTGATTTTGTTTTCTTAAAGATAAATGAAAATTGATACCATGAATTTATGTAAATTCATTGGTGTCCTTGCAGTCCAAAGATTACTTTATGGAAAAATTGGTGACACCTTCTCTGACTAGACCAAGTTCCTCATTAGATTTCCTGATGAGGCTAAACCACACTATCACTTCTGAATTCTTGGTGTTGTGTTTCCAAATAAAGAACCCATGAAATAATTCCATAAAATAATGGTGAGAAACTCTTAAATTAATAATAACCAGAATCATGAAAAGATTAAAAAAAGTTATTCTTGTTGCCTTAGTTTATTATAGAGTGATATTTTATTATAAAATATGAATTTTTATTATCATCTAAGAAATAATATGGAATTATCAATCAGGAAAATTTGGATTAACCCAAATTTTCTTAGATTATCATGGAGAGATAATGATATTATCACTAGTAAATTTTTATTTATTAATGGATTAAAATGATAGATTTAATTCTATGAATCGAAAATCCTTGAATGTTGACATGCTGATAACTATAAATATGAGGAGGTGGAATTCATTGTTTAATATAATTTTACCTCTAAATTTTGAAACAAATACGGTGTTTTATCCTTTATATTGACATAAAAAACATTGATGTAGTAAGAAACTTTCCATTTTTCGGCCTTATGTATGACTTGTTGTGACATGCCGTATATTCACAATAAACCATGCTCATCACATGTTTCATATGGGTGTGTGAGTGGACTTGAGACCTTTTGATTTTGATTATATGGATTCATGTTTCCTCTTATAATTTTTTCATGACATTCCCTGTTGTTCCTTTCTATGACATGAGTTTTTTATGGCGTTTCATTGTAGCAGCCAAAAAATTAAAATGAAAGTGCCTTTTTCAATGAATAAATTCTTTAATAAGTAATGCATTTCTATAAATTATAAGAACTACATTGACTATTTTAAACCATTATAAAATTTATTAGGCCAAATTTAAATGAATATTTTGTATCTTAAAAATTGATAATATAGTCATTATATAGTGATATTTATGAATAATACTTATTAAGATTTATCATATAGATTAATTAAAAAAATAGAGTATTATATGGACTCAACTAGTAATATCATTACCTTTGAAGCTGAATTATCTAATATTTCCAGGGAGATGGCATCAGTGTGCATTTCACATTACCAATAACAAGCTGAAATCCAACACTTGAAACATAAATAGAACTATTTATGGGATAATTTCAATCTTATCAAGATTGAAACCCAAACCAAAATCATATAAACACCCCAATATATTGCCATCATCACACAACTTACCCTTAAGGAGTAAACCAATGTAATAAGGTGTTGTGTATATAAGACCAAGTATTATGAATTTTTATATTTTATTTTTTATAAAATATTGATTATCCACATTCACTCAAACACCCTAATATAGTGCCACCATCACACACAAAACCCTTAGGGAGTACATTGGTGTAATAAGGGGTTATGTATATAAGACCTCATATTATGAATTTTTCTGTTTTATTTTTTAATAAAATAATGATTATATTTATCCATTTTTATTAATTTATAAAGAATTGTATAATGAGTTTAATAAAAATTTTATTTTTTTACGAAGAAATTAAAATTTTATTTTTAGAAAATATAAAGTATCAATTAAAACACAGTTTTTATAATTTCAATAAATTTTTAAATAATTATATTTTTAATAACATATTCTTATTAAATAATATTAAAATTTAACAATGTCAAATGTTATATTAATAATGGTCAAAAAATTATTAGTGTCTTAAAAATGAGCCTTTTTTAATAAATAAAATTATTTTATTTAAAAATGAGAATTATCAAATTTAGAAAAATATTTTGATATTTTGAATATTATTTTTGAAATCATCGTATATAAATTATCCTATGGGTTTTTTTTTAATTTTATGAAAAAGTAAAATTTTTGTGTAAAAATTATATATGGTGTAATTATACTATCTATTTTGGGACATCATAATATCCCAAAATAAATGTAATAAAAACTATAAAATACATCAATGTAACAATATATCTTTTCTATTTAAAATAATAATTTTTTTGTTATTTTATTAATTCTATAAACCATTAATGAATCCTCCAAAACCAATATTATATTTTGATGTTTTAAAATAAATTATGTATAGAAATGATTCACTTCCACATCATTGGTGAATTATTTTAATATGTTTAGTCCTTATCCATATAAAATATTGAAAACAACTTCTCTTTTCAAGAAACCATGGGAATAAACTATGGCATGGTTTTTGGTTTTTATTAAATTATTATATAGAGTCCAAAACCTTTGATTTGATGTTAATAAATAATTCCATTCTACTTTACTATAAAAAACCACATAGCCTCACACCAATATTAAATAAAAACCCATTGATCAAGAAATTACTCTTCATTTCCATCTAAAAAACCCTCCCAAGGTGTTCCCTTGATATTAAGGAGATCCTCTCAAGATTTTATAAGTAACCTCTAAAGGTTAAGGGATTCACTCATATTTATTTAGGCATATTTTTTGAGTTATGTAATTTTATTTCCAATTTTTCATGGTGTAATTTTCCCCCACATCTATTTTAAATTCCATATAATTTGCAAGTAATTATATATCACCTTTATTTTTCATTAAACCATTCAAAAAATCATTATGTTCACCTATTATGTTGCAAAAAGTATCTTGTAATTTTTTCATGCCAAAAATTTGTGTAGTGAATACCCATAACCATTTATATTCATGGGTATTCTCTTAAATTTACCTATATTTCATTGATTTGGTAATTAAATGAATGTAAACCACACTTCTCAATAACTAGATTAAATGTGATGAATGATGTTCTTATTTTATATGTTTTATATGGAGAAAAAATGAATGTATATAATATTTATGTGATGGGTGGTCCTAGAGTTTTATAGACCACCAATGCATTGGTTAATGTTTTATCTCATGGGAGTCTAGGAATGGTGGATGAGAGGTTATCCTAAAAAAACTATGTTATAATGTCTCAGTGGTTATACATTACATATGCTTACAATACCTTGTTTTATGTTTTGGTCATATTCTAATGTCGCCTTTATGTAATCATCATATATCACTGTTTGATGTTTATTTTTATTATTACTAACCCTTTTATTTCACCTTAATATGCCTCTTAAATAAAATGTATTTCCTTTATCATGTTAATGTTCAAATATTCCCTTACTGATCATTATAGATCACCCCTTAATTATGTACATCCCCATGTTATCCTATTCATTATTATAAAATAAATGGATTTTAAGGGAATGTTAGGGAGTTTATAAATATTTTTTTTGAATCTATATTTTATTTTTTTGTTATGTATGTAATTACCCAAGGTAAATAGGTATTTTGATCTTCTGGGATTGTCTTATGTGTGTCTTTATGTAACATATAGTTATTAAAATTTATAATAGATACTGGTTTTCCATGTTCGCATCAAATAATGGTCTAGTTATTTTTTTATATTAGGATTATAAATCATTATTGAAAGACTTGTATATGGGACTAAACATAGGAAAAAATTAATTTTGTTAATTCATAGTTTAAGTGGGTTCTAAGAAACAAAATATATGCCCGGATACTACAAGTGGATGTGGATCTGGAATAGTAGTACATAGGGGAAATACCCCCCCAAGGGTGAATTGGGTATTAAATATATTATAACCTAATTCAAAAAAAATCCCATTCTCCACACTTGGATAGACACTCATGTGGGATCTTCTTAGGTAAATTCATATGATCAATATGGACTGTCCTGAATGGAACCAAAATGACCATATAATTTAATGTTAGGAAATATACCATGAATAAAATCAATTAAACCTAGAAAT
Organism: Viscum album; assembly: GCA_963277665.1. Lineage (NCBI taxonomy): Eukaryota > Viridiplantae > Streptophyta > Magnoliopsida > Santalales > Viscaceae > Viscum > Viscum album. Next base: position 1,263,301,764 of record OY728151.1, on the reverse strand, counting down.
TCATTAGTTAAGGAATGTGACTTACTTATGTGATATATCCTCACTCCCCTAAAGTTTAATTCTATTCTCTATCTAGGTTTCCTTCCTAGATCATGTCTCTCTCTCCACATCCTTTTCTTAGTACAAATGGATTTCTTTTCCCCATTACTCTCCACAACATCTTCCCTTCTTCCCCGGTGTTTGTTCTTCCTATTTTCACTTTTCATTGAGTTTCTTGTTTGTTTTATTCTCTTATCCTTCCACTGGACCCAGCGTGTATGACCAAATATTTATTAGAGAGATGGGTATACTAAGTGATTTGGGACTGCATGAGTGTGATCATTTCTAGGAATCTCATAGGCTCCCATTTTATGTGTGTGTTTTTTTTCTTATCATTATTTATTCTCATCAATATTTATCCTCGATGAAATATTTTTAATTGACCCATCATACTAGATCCGGTTTGGCTTCTGTTAGGGTGTTTCTTGATAGCTGTCATTTCTTACATTTCCTAGTTTTTGTGCTCTCTTTATTTACTGATGATGCTTGTTACTCTATGATACTTCCTTGGTGGCATGGTCTTCAATATATGTTCTTATATTTTTTAATCGAAGAGACTATGACTATTTATTTTCTTATTCATGGAGGTGTTTCTTGTGATGTTCATGGTGGTGGTTGTTTCTCTTGTGATGTTTTCAAGGCCTTTAATTTGAAAAAAGGGGTAGATCCATATCAGGATTCAGTGGTCATGGAGGTGGAAACAAGTTTCTATTGATACCTTTTTCTACTCCATACCTTTCTTCGGCTCATGGTTTCCACCAATTCTATCCCAGTCATATTTTCTCAATAGTTCTCAAGGAGTTTCCGAATGTGAATTTCAAGCAATAAATGGTGTTTTAAGACTCTCTCTCTATGGTGGATTCATCTTTGTCCTTGGGATCTTGGAGGGCTTGATATTTGTGATGGATTGTGGTGTGGCTTTAACATCATGTTTTTTTATGTTTGTGTGTTTGTTCGGTGAAGATAATGGGAATTTAATGATTATTATGATGGATTTTGGTGTTCGTTCCTCACTAATGATCTGGTGTGATGATGAGTTCTATATGTGTTAGGATATAATACATGATCCAGGACAAGGCTCGAGGTAGTGATGGTATTTTTATTTTTATTTAGGGAGTATTAAATTTGAATTTTGAATTTTGAATCTAGTTCTTTGTTGTTGTATGTGTGGAAGTGCATGGTTTTGTTAGTTCCCACTTAACCGAAATGTGGCTATTCAAAATAATAAAAAGAGGATTGAGTGAGTGAGTGAGTTACTTATGAGTTATCCATTCAATTTTCATGGTTTCCTTATTATATGATTAACATTTAGAGTATTCTCATCTCTGATTTTTTTTTTATTATTTTAGTAAATGGATGGAAATAGTAGGAACTTACTAAAAACCAATGTGATGAGCAATGTGATGACTTCCCAAGTGAGATACCCAACATGATGAGAGTAGGATTTTGGAACTTCATGAAAATAATTTATAATTTAACTCTTTTTTGGAACAAAAAACATGAATCATGGGAAAAACCAAATAATTCTATGAAAAATAAAGTTTTAATTGGGAACTTTATGAAACAAAATCCTCCAACTTTTAGAGGGTCTTACAATGTTTTAATCATGTAACAATGGATCAAATTCATTGAAAAGATCTTCTTCTTCCTTTAATGCTCTATGTAAGAGAAGTCTATTTTGGATATTTATTATTTGAATGGATAAGTAAATTAAATGTGTACATTGATTGAAAATATAATGCCTATATAGGATATTGAAGAATTTGAGTGGAAATAATTAAGGAAAATGTTTTTTGATATGTATTTTCATCACACTATTAGAAATAAAATGGAGGGGTGGTTCCATGGTATCCAAAATAAGGATGGTGAATCCATCAGGGTGTGTATGGAATGCATCCCAATAATTACATGATATGATACCAGATGTGTCATTGACCATGAAAGTAATTTTGAAGAATTATTTTTTAGTATAAAGTGGAGTTTATATAAAATTTTGGAGATTATAGAACTTTAAAGATCTCTATAAATCGTTCAATGTTGCCTCAAAGTAAAAATGGGGATTAGTGAGTCTCAAGGGTTCTCCATTTGAAATATAGGATGTTTATAATGGAGTTTAATTCTAGAGGAGCGATGGATAAATATCCCAGAGGAAAGAAAGTACATCATTAAACTTGTCAAAAGTGTGGGAAGAAGAATCTTAGAAATTTCATGAAGGGGAAAAAGTATTGATTTAGGTTTGGAGAGTAATGGAACCTAGATAATGAATAATGATGGGAGAAACCCACCAATTTTATGAAAAAAATGATTCAGTCAACTCCCATCCTTCTGTCCAATGTATTTACTATAAGGAAAAAATAAAATATTAAAATCAATGCACTAACCCAAGGGTTGTTGATGATAAATGATGAAAAAAACCCATAAGTCCTATAGATAATGGGTGAGCATATTCCATCACAACTACTGAGGTGTATCCTGACAAAAAAAAGTGGTGACAAGTAGACTAGTTATTCATCGAAGGATATGGAATCTATTATTTTATTATTTTTCTACACATTCATTCATATCATAAAATTTATGTATAACTATTGAAACAACACCTCAAAACATGGAATTTGATTTATTGGTGAAGATAAAAATGGGTCAATTATTTTATTTGAAGAATATAACTCGTTCCCTATCAACGTTTTTTGGTTTATTTTCCTAGTGAACCATATGATACCCCATTTAGAATAATTCAACTCAATTCTAGGTGTGAATTTTATTTCCTTGTATAGAGCCAACATAAAAAATACGAGAGAAGTAAATCACCTAATATATCAAAAATTTTCCTATGATTATATACAAATTAAAGGAGGAGGATAAATCTACTTTTGAATCATAATCTCAAGCATGGATACTATTTCTTTATGAGCAATCCTATATCTATCAAACTATTGAGACTAAGGAAAGGATCATCCTTGATGAAATTCGTATAGTGAGGGAATTATCTAATGTGTCTCTTGATGAATTTCACAGTCTTCCTCCTAGATGTGATTTTGATTTGTTGGTCAAACTTATTCCTAGAGTTTAATAATATCTAAGACTCCATATAGTATTTTCACTTTTGAACATTATTAGATGAATAAAAAACTATAGGATAATCTAGATAAAGGGTCTATACACCCAACTATTTTACCATTGGGTGCAATGGTCCTTTTCATCAAGAAGAAAGATGGGCCAATGCACCTCTGCAATGATTATCATGATCTCAAAATGATCGTGGTAAAGAACAATAATCCTCTTCCTTGAATTGGTGACTTATTTGATCAACTATATAGATTCTAGTGCTTCTCTAATATGTATCTCCATTCAATATATCATCTACTAATATTGAATAAGGAGGATATAACCAAAAATAATTTTTTATAAGGTATGAGAACTACGAGTTCATAGTGATACTATTTGGACTCACTAATTATATATCAATATTCATTGACTTAATGGATAGAGTATTTAGGGATTACATAAACAAATTGTTGTAGTATTTATATATGATATTCTTTTCTAATCTAAGAGAAAAGAGGACCATAATGAGTATCAGAATTCTGTACTAAAGGCCTTTTGAAATAAATATTTTTATGAAATATACAAAAAATGTGAATTTTGGTTGGATCAAGTATCATTCAAGTTGTATTTTATCACTATAAAATGGATATCTACAAAACCTTCAAATACCAAAGATACTGAAGGATGTAAAATAAAAAGTCTATGACATAGATATGTAGTTTCCTTGTATTATCTAGATATTATTGTATATTTGTGAGAAACTTTTCATGATTATCATGACCACTAACAAAGATAACCTATAATTGTGTAATGTTTTTATGGTATAAGTAATGTGCATAAATCATTGATGAGATAAAGGAAAATCTAATAAATATACCAGATCACACAATACCCACTAGTAGTGAAGTATATGTGATCTAAAATGAAGTGTGCAAAAAGTGATTGGGTTGTGTATTTAAGTAAGGTGAAAAAATGATAGCATATGCATCCATCCAATTAAATACCCATCAGAAAAACTACCCAACACATGATCTATATTTGGATAAAGTGATATTTTTAATTGATGATTTTTTGACATTATCGCTTATGGTAGAAGTGTGACATATATATGGATCCTAAAAGACTTACGTATTTATTAAAAAAAGGAGATCAATATGAACCAACAAAGGTGGTTAGAGTTAATAAAGGATTCTAATGGTTCAATCCATTACCATCCTAAGAAGTCAAACAATGTGGTATATACTATGAGTCAAAAGTATATTTAAACCCAATCAATGATGATGATTGAAAGGGATCATGTCTTCTTGGATATAAAAAGAATGGAAATGATAATTATATAAGGAAACCCATACTAGATTTTTCAAATAACTACTCAACAATCCATTATTTAGATGATCAAGGAGGCCTAAAAAGATGATGAGGAGCTACAAATAATAGATGTGAATATTCTTGAGTTAAATGTTTTTAAAGATAGAGTTATAAGGGTTCGAACCATGATATGATTCCTATCAAAACAAAATATCGAAAGGGAACTTTTGGATGATTCACTTAGTTCATCTTTATATATTCATCTAGGAAGAACTATAACGTATAGTGATTGGAAGAAAAACATAGGGTGGGATAAAATTAAGAGGGATATTATAGAATTTGTATCTTGATGTTTTTTATTCCAAAAAGTCAAGGATGAATGATAGAATTCTATGGTTATGTTAAATCCATTTCCCATCCATGTATTGAAATGGTAAAATATTTCCATTGGTTTCATCATAGGATTCCCCATGAAACATAGAGGAAATTACTCAATCTATAATATAGTGAATCACCTTACAAAGGTAGAATATTTTCTTATTATCAAGAATATTTATCTCTGGACCAAATCAGCAAGATATACATAAAGGAACTAGAAAGACTACATAGAGTGCCACTATCCATTGTATCAGATGGATAAGTGAGGTTTAACTTGAGGTTCTGGAGAGGTCTCCAGTAGGAATTGAAAAAATTTCTGAGTTTTATGATAGATTATATCCCTCAAATGGATAGTTAGTTTGAACTAACTATTAAAAATCTAGAGGATATGATGATATCTTGTTGAATTAATTTTTATGGTTATTGGGTTTAGTAACTATACAAAGTGTATTTCTCATATAATAATGATTTCTATTCTAGTATTTAAAAAAACCTTAGGATACACATTATGTGAAGTGTTTTCAAACTCAAACATGTTGGGATGGAGTTGGAGAGAAGAATCTTTTGGGACCTGATCTTATCAAAGATATGATAGATAAGGTTCACCACATTCAATGTTATATGAGATTTTCAAAAAGTAGAAAAAAAATCTTTGAAGATAATCATCATTGGGTCACATTTTTTTTGGGTGAAGACAAGGTGTTCCTTAAAATATCATTGTGGAAGTAATTAATGAGGTTTAAGAAGTAGATAAATCTTAGTTTAGATACATAAACCCATATAAAATCCATAATCACAATATAGATGTTTCATATCAACTAGAACTAAAACCTAACTTATACCAAGTACATGATGTGATCCATGTATCCCTCTTGATGATGTACATGACAGACCCTTAACATGTAATAAATCTTAATGTGGTGCCCTTGTAGAATGATATTTCATACGATGTGTAGTCAATGATAATAATAGATCATAGAGACAGATTTATATTAAACATGAAAACACACCTGGTCAAAGTGATGTGGCTAAACTATATGTTTGAAGAAAAAACATGGGAACCAGAAGAATAGATTAAATAGAAGTACCCTCAAATTTTTAGTGTATGAAATTAAATTTCATTGGTTTAATTTTTGATGGGGGGAAGAATGTAACGAACCTAAAATTTATGAATGAAAATACCTTTTTGAATTAATAAATGACTTATTTAGTAATGTAGTTATAAAAAAAATATGCACTACATTGATTATTTTATACCATTATAAAATATATTCAGTTTTATTTAAAATATCATTAATCATCTCAATATTTTACAATATAGTTTTTGTTTAGTGATAATTAATAATATTATATATTATGGTTTAGGATAATTTATTTTTGACAGATACAGAAGATATGATTATCTCAACTATTGGGAGAGTACCCTTTGAAACCAATTATCAGAGCTTCCAAGGTATATGGCATCACAAATATTTTCCCTTACCAATCCCAAGAGGAAACCCAATGACTAAAACATTAATTGAACTATTTATGGGAGAAGTTCAAGCTTATAGAGATGATGAGCCAAACCATGTTCACTATACCACATAGAGAAAGCGTCTCTAACACACGCCTTACTCTTAATGTCTACATTAGTGTAATAATGGGTTATATATCTAGACCCTATTAATATAAAGTTTTATATTTTATTTTCAATAAAATAATTAATATATTTATAAAATTTTTATTCCTTAAAAATTAATTATCTAATGAGTTTAATAAAAAATATATTTTGATACCAAGAAATCCATCTTTTATCTCTAGAAAATATATAGTCCCAATTAAAACAAACCTTCAATAAATTTTGAAATATTTTAATAAAAGTTATTATAATAAAATATTTTTATTAAATAATATTAAAATTTATAATTTTTATGTATTTTTTGTAAGAGTAAAAAAGTTATTAGTTTTTTAAAAACTAATATTTTTCCTTAAATAATGATTATTATTTAAAAATAATTTATCATATTTAGAAAATTATTTTGATGAAATAAATATATATTTTTTGAAATGAGAATTTTGAAATTACCCAATGATGATTTTTTCATATTTATCTAAGATAGTAAAATTTTTGGGTAAAAATTAAATCCAGTTTAAATATATAGTATGTATTATGATATAATAATAACCTAAATGGATGAAATAAATTACATAAAAGGAATTTTTTACCAAATATAGATTTCCCCAATAAAATAATGTGTTTTTTTATTTGGTTAATTTTATAAATATTTAATGATTCCTATGAATCCAATATTATATTTTAAGGTTTTAAAATAAATTCTTTTTGAACATGAATCACTTCCAAATCTGTAATGAAATTATTTCAATATTTTTGGTAATTGAACTTATAAAATATTGAAAAACACTCTTCTATGGAAAAAACATGGGAAATAACAATCCGATGGTATGTGGGTTTGATTATTTTATTATATAGTGTTCAAAACCCTTATTTTGAAATTATTAAAGAATTCACCACCCATTTTCTATAAATACCCACTCAAATCCCAGTCCGCTTCACTAAAAAACCATTGATCTTGTTTTCCCTATACTAATCCCTATCTAAATACCTCTCTAGGTGTTTCCATTCTCTTAAGAAGATCCTCTCATTCTTTCAAAATCAATCTCCCATGGTATGGATATTCTATCCTCCTCTTTATTCATGAACTATCTTCCCGATATTCCATTTTGTTTACATTTTTTTTATGTTTTAATGTGTTTTTACACATAAATTTTATTTTAATTATAATGTAAAATTATTTATAGATATCCTTTTACTCTCATTAAACCCTTCTATGAATCGTTACATACAACTGTAATGCTAATGAAATTATCCAGTGATTTTTCCCTACGAAACATTCATGTAGTGAATGTTCATACCCAATTAAACTCAAGAGTATTAACCTAGATGGACCTAGAATTGAACTAATGGGGACTTCTAAGTATTTAACCCACACTCATTAATCCTGGTATTATATTAAATGAAATAATTTCTTATGTTATACGATCTATATAACAAAAAAATTCCCTTACAATATATAAATGTGGTGGGTGGGCCCAAAATTATATAGCCCTCCAATGAATTGGGTAATATTTTTATTTCATGAGATTTATAGTATGGTGCTTGGGAGGTTATCTCAGGACCACTATGTCAGGGCGTCTTTGTGTTTATCCACAACTTATTCTTATGTGGTCACACATTCTTATGTTTTATTGATTTTTTCTTCTTATATCATTCTTTTATGTTCATTTTTATGAATCTTGTTCGTTTTATGTCAACATGATATACCTTATGAATAAAATGTATTACTTTCATGTGGATGTTCATCTATTATTCCCTATATAGGATTTATAGGTCATCCATTTCTTATGTATGTTCCCTGGTTATCATGTGATGTATTATAATATCAATACATTTTAAGGTAATATTATGGAGTTTTTAAATAATACTATTATATACATGTTCCATGCTACGTTTTTTTAATCAAATTACCCAAAACACTATACCTTTTAATGAGCACGGATTGTATTATGCTTGTATTTACATAAAAACATGAATTAATGTTTAAAAAAGATATGGGTTTTCATATTCATAGCCTATATAACCATGATTTAGGTATCCCGGTGATCTAGTGGATCCTTGAGGATGGTTCAATGTATTCCAAATGTCTTTAAAGATGAACATGGATATCCTTATAGAGGTATGTTCATAGAATGTTGTTTAACCAATATGACAAAGTCCAAACATCCATAATGGAGGGTGTGGCTATCCCTGTAGGGGGACATTCATAAGTAGCTGATAGGATGACTAAAAAATAATGTGGTTCAGATGTTGTTAATGGAAGGTGTGCCAAACCCTGTAGAGAGTTTTTCAGAGGGGACTAGTTGTAAGATTTTAAGTTGGCATGTAGTGTTGTGAACGATGACCACCTTTAGTGTAGGGTGATAAGTGTTACCTTAATGGTGGTATATGGTATTAATTTTTTAATATCCTTACTAGAAATGAACCAAAAGTGGTGGTATCAGGGTCCATGGAAGATTATTCGGTAGATTATTAATCAAAAAATCCATGACTATATTTTTATTTCATATTTTACTTGTGTCATGGAATACATTTTTATATATTATGTGCACTTATGTTAATAATTAATTAGTGGTGTGTTATAGGGTTTATTATTCACACGCTACACTAGCATCTCATTGTGATTGTAGAGTTCATGAACAAGCATACAGTGAAGGGAAAGGGCCTTATGATGGGGAGTTGGGGAGATGAAGGCTAGGAATCAGGGGGAAATGATGGGACACACTCCAAACTATTCCTGCTACTTTTATTTATTATTATTATTTTTATTTACTCTGGTTTGGATTACCACCTTGGGAGACATTTTACCAATATGACATGTGTGCCCCTATTTATTTAGTTTATGCATGATACTTTAGTCATTATATTATTTATTATTCTGGTTTATTACTTGTCTAATGACATGATACTATGGGTATAGTCTCCCAAATTATGGACATAGAACCTCACTACTATTTGAAAATATCTAATTTATAGGAAGGAATTTCTAAGGTCATGTGGCACTTTGGCTTAAATCCAGTGGTTTGGGTCCAAATGAGAAACTTTTACTACAAATTTTTTGGAGTTTGGAATCAATTTTGAATAAACTAGAAAATTCCTATATTTTTATTTTTTTCATGAGTATATGTTCTAAAGCAGGAAATTTGGTTAAGGAATAGTCACCATAAGATTCATGGGGACCAGTATATGAGTAATCTATCAAAGAAACATATGATTCACCCTGATATGATTCATTCCATGTCCATAATACGAGTCACCAGTGTATGAATCACTAGTAATCTATGTCCAAGTCATCAAAATATGAGTGGTTATGTGTATTAGTCAGAACACTTGTGTGTGCCTCAATTTTGTATGATTCATCTCATGTACGGGTCATATGATTACATTAGATCAGTCCCTTTGTGAATATTATGAATAAGGTTTGTCCAGTGGAAAAAATACCTAAAATATAAATTACTCAAAATAAAATCAAATATCATTTATTTGGTTCATACATATTTAGAAGTGATTATCAAACTAATATTTATGACATTCATTCATATGAATAAGTGTACAAATATAATGGGATGGAATATCAAGAAAAATAAAATATTAGAGATACCCAGTTGAAGAAATTAAAATCCTCAAATTGGACACAAGGAAACTATATAAGAAAGATATCATGACCTGTCCCCTTGGGCCGAATCTGTGACTACCCCATGCCCACCTTCTATTGGCCAGGGGATGGTGACTAGAATCGAGAAGTAATATCCCAAAAAGCGAAGGCATTTCCCTTAAACCTGTATGCACACACACAACACAAACTGCGGAAAGGTAAAAACTAAGTAAACCACAACTATCACTAAGAAAACTACTGAAAGTACTGTACAAACTGAATGTAAAATGGGGTCAGAATACAATCCCAAAACTATAATGGAATGTACAACATCCAAGGTTCGTTTGCTGAAACCCTACCTAAAGCATTGGTGGAGGGTAGCTAACTGTAGCTGTAGAAGTACGCCTGTATGTCCTGTCTCACTAAGCACCACCTGGTCCTAGACCACCAAGATTTCTGTCAAAGTGTCAATTATATACATGAGACACAACATGTGCGGGCGAAGCCCATTTAGGGGTGAGTAACATGATACTCTGTAGGGTACCCTAACCCTAGAGGAAGGTCCACAAGGAAAGACCACAAAGTAAGACCACAAAAAAAGACAACTCACACTAGATATAACATGAAGTTTAGAAATTAAGATCATCAGTCGTATAGTTGAATCATCAATTACTACTGAGGGACTCATCCCTGATGAGTAAATGATGATCGTTCCACTGTTGGACCACTATGGTCCGCTCTACTATTGGACAACTTATGTATGCTTGGTTAATCAACCACTGAGGTCCACTCGGCTAGTTGATCACTAAGGTCCACTGAGCTTCTGGACCACTGAGGTCCACTCGACTGTTGGACCATTGAGATTTGGTCGCCTACTAGATCACTGAGGTCCACTCCACTATTGGGCCACTGAGGTCCATTGTTCAACTAGACCACTGAGATCCACTTGGATAATAGACCACTGAGGTCCCACTCGTCATATCCTTTGTGACACATCCAGTTGTAGGATTCCCGCTCTCTAGTGCAGTTGATTATAGGGGAAACTACTCCTCAAGGAATCAATTGTATATCAACTACCATGAAGTCTCACTTAGACTATACGCAAAGGATCGTCATGTCACAAGGGTCCCAAAACCGTAGGCAGCGCATCAGTCAGATGCCTAGTCTGAATGATATTGACGTTTTAGTAAACAAGGAACAGTTTCAGATGTGGGTCTCACCCACCTGGTTTCCCAATGACTTGGTCTGAATTATCCAGCCCGGTCCAAGTTGGACAGACCGGTACTACCCCTCAAGGATGCACAATGGCTTGGTTTTCCATCTGTCCTAGCCCGTAATGGTGGGAAGGTTCTCCTCCAGCTCATGCCGCCCAATGTACTGGTTTATTTTGCTAACCCAGCCCACATTGGTGGGCTGGTTCTCCTCCAGCCCAGATGTTGTGCGGTTTCTGGTTCGTACAGAGGGTGGTGTTGCCTCGATGTTCAGTCAGTCCACTCATGCAGACCAGGTATTCCGCATGACCTACAATAAACCACGGGTCCATCTCACCACTGCAGTCCGTGGACCATGTCTCTCACCATGTGGCTCCTCTGACATGGCCGAGTGGCTACGTCTATTAGCCGCAGCACACTGCCAGCACGCCGCCTCACGCCAGCCACTGGCCTTGGTTCTGGCGGCTCCTACTGCTACCATGGTGGGTCATTGGTGCATGTAACCTCCCACCTACCAGCCACCGCCAGTCACCGTCGATGCGCCGACGATCTCCTTCGTGGGACACCATACATGCTTTGGTGGTTTTTTCTCCAATATGAGAATTTTTCTAGGTTACTTGGTCCGTGTAGATGTCAGTAGTGGGCTCCATATAATTCTGTTGTCACATTGGGGAATCTTCCACATTCGGCATCACCTGATAAAGGTCTGACACAACCCCGGGGGTCCGCTGACAAATAACACCAGAGAAAAAGAGGGGACATCACAAGGAACACCCAAGGTGACGAATGTCGGCCCTGTTCATTTGGACTTCGTTTGTCACATCAGAAGGTACGATATAAAATATGATAATTAATATCATTTCTTCGAATCCACTAAATATAAGTGTCCACCCCGCATGAACGATCGATCTGTGGGTTAACTTGATGGTGATTTAACCCGCATTCATCATTTAAAAGAAAGAATGGGGAAAAAGAAATTCACACCAAAAAGAATCAAACACCTACATGGGAAAAAATATGGATCGAGGATGGTCATTCTTCAACTTATATTGATCTTTGGTCCCAAATTCTCTCTCCAAGGGTTTCATCACCATCTTCTGATTCGTCGTTGTTCGTCATTGGAGAGGTTTCCATCGTCATTTGTCAGAGGAATTCCAGGGTTTTTCATCAACCCCAAACTCTCTATTTAATTAAATATGGAAGATGTGTGCACATTTCAATGTCACCACACTGATTCATTAATGAGGTTCATTAATGGGATTCACCGTTTCCTCATCGCTGAACCATAGTGTTGATGAGTCATTGCATAATGGAGAAGAAAATATAATAAAATAAAATTTTAAGTTATTTTATTTTTCTTCCAAAAATTCTGAAAACTATATTTTTTTGTCAACCCATGTTGTTCAATGTTAGGCCCATCCTAGATTAATCTTGATGCTTTGAGTTAAATAGAGCCCTTATATTTTTTATCCGAGCATCAGTTTTTAAGTTACAAAAACCCTCTAGAAAATTTATTTAATGATCATTAAAAATAGCTCAAAAATACATTCCAGCCACTCTAGGCCTCATAATTACATTCCATCTCAGATCCTGGTCTCAAAATAGTATCATTTAATTTTTAAAAAAATTAAATGGATTTATGGGGTATTAAATTCTCCCCACCATATGGCTTTAAATCCCCAAAATCCAAACAAAGTCAAATCAAACAAAAAGGGATACTGATCCTGAATTTGATCCTCCCACTCCCATGTGCTCTCCTAAAGATTCCTATGCATCCAACGAATGTGAACCATAGGAATTGACCATCTATGAAGTATCCTCTCATGGAGATCCTCTATCTCTACCAAGTACTCTACGAAAGTCACCCCATCGTCAATCTCTAGCTCGTTGTGGTTGATGATGTGATAAGTGGCATGCACGTATCTCCTTATCTAGGATACATGGCAGACGTCGTGCACCCTCTCCAACTACGGTGGTAGTTCTAAGTGGTACAACACCTCACCCACTCTACGTAATATTAGAAAAGGTCCAATGAACCTTATAGATAACTTGCTTCCCCAGCCAAATATCCATATCCCTCATCAAGGAGAGACCCATAAGAATATAGGGACCCCCACCACGAACTCCAAGGGTCTCTATTGCTTATCATCCTATGACATATATCAACTCAGTGAAGTCTTCATCTACTCTCAGGTGACTTAAACCTTCTTAGTTCTAGCCTGTACCATCACTAGAACCATGAGTACTGACTCCCCGGGTTCTATCCAACAAAACGGTGACCTACATGGTCATCTGTATAGTTCCTCGAACGTTGTTGTACCAATGGTGGAGTGGTATTTATTATTATACGCAAAATCCACCAGTGGTAGGTGGTCCTCCTAACTACGACCAAAATCATGAATAGAATCACAATGCATGTCCTCCATGGTATGTATGGTCCGCTCCATCTAACCATCCTTCTGTGGGTGAAAGGCTGTGCTCCAGTGCAAATGAGTCTGAAATGCCTTCTGTAATCACTTCCACAAACGGGATGTAAATCATGCATCATGATATGATATAATCATAGATTTGAATCCATGGAGTTAAAGTATATTCTGTGTGTTGATATGTCCCATTCTCTCTATTTATCAGGGCATGTCTGATGGACATCTGGGCACATGTAGTCTCACAGCTAGCATCTCTGAATTTTTCCTCCCAGACTCACTGTAAGAATGGAGGGGAAAATACCATCGATTGAAGATAAGATGCCTCATCTCTATCCATAAAGGATATCTAAAGCAAGGAAAACTACTCTAAGGCATTATTCAGTATCTATGAACTTGATCTACTGCTAAGAGAATCTTCCACCACATTCCCCTTCCCATGAGTATAGACTATCTCAAAGTCATAGTCCTAGAGGAACTCTATCCAATGTCGTTGTCTCAGATTCAGATCCTTCTAAGAAAATATATAGTTGATAATAATTTGGTCATAGAATATGATGAATCATTCTCCCATAAGGTAGTGTCCCCACATATTCAGTTTGAAGACTACTGTTGTCAACTAAATGTCATGAGTGACATAGTTCTAATCATGTGGTATTAATTTCCATGATCCATAAGCAATAACTTCTTTTAGTTGCTTCAGGACACAACCGGGCCAAATTCATGATGCAACACAGAACACTACATAGTTAGTACCCTCCTCTGGATGCCTCAAGATAGGATCACTCATCAATGTGTGCCTCATCTGCTGAAAGATCTACTGTAATCTTTCTATGAACAAGAAGGGTTTTCCATTATTTTTCAACACTATCATGGGTGATTTCACTCTAGAGAAGTAGGGTACAAACCTATTATAGTACCCATCTAACCCAAGAAAACATTATACCTCGGTAACACTCTTGGGTGGCTCCCAAAGAAGCACTGCCTTGATCTTTGCTGAATCAACCACAACTCTAGCCTCTGCGATAACATGTCCTAGGAAGCAGACCTTTCATTTCCAGAACTCACACTTCAAGAGCTTTCCATAAATCTGATGCTTTCATAGTGTGTCTATAACCATCCTCATGTGTATCACATGCTCTTCCTCAGACACTTAATACACTAAGATTTCATCAATGAAGACCACTAAAAACCGGTCAAAGTATTGCGGTATGATCATGTTCATGAGTCCAATGAACACTTATGGGGCATTCATCATGCCAAATGGCATCAATAAGTAATCATAGTGGTCATAGAGATATCTGAAAGCTGTATTTGAGATGTCCTCAACGTGTACTCGAATCTAGTGATAGCCCGACCTGAGGTTTATCTTCAAGAACCATCACTCTCCCTTTATCTTATCTATAAGATCATCAATCCTTGGAAGATGATACATTTTCATCAGAGTCACTTGTTTTAGGAACCATATGTCTACACATAACATCAATATTCCATTTGCCTTCTTGGAAAACAACACTAGGGTTGTCCATGGTGAAACTCTCTTCTTTAAGAACCCCTTCATCTGCAAGTCCTCCAACTATACCCTCAGCTCCTAGAGCTCTGTGGGAGCCATCCGATATGAAGGTATAGATATAACCATCGTCTCGGGGCACAAATCAATTTAAAAGTATACCTCTATCCAAGGAGGTATTACTAGAACATCCTCTATAAAGAGTTCCTTTTACTCATCTACCACTATAATAAAATCTTCTCTTGTCTCATCCAATGCACTAAGGGTCATGCTAACCAATTAATCAGAGATCAGCTACACCCTCCTATGTGTGAGTCCATCCTGTGATGCAAAGGATATTAGAGTTGGTGTCCTTTAAAAAAATATTTTTACTTTTATTACATGGATATTTAATGTATTTAAATATTAAGAATCTTATTACATATTGTTCATTGTTCTGTATGACTATGATGTAATAATGTCCTATAATATTTTTTGCATTGATATGGTCATGGAAGTTTTCCAGTATGGTGAGAACCTTGAAAATTCTATAACAATAATAATAAATTTAGTTATATTATTGGATGAAATACTATTATGGGACACATAGCATGCATGTCGTCAAGTGCGAGTACTTGTAAGAAGATGAGGCTTCCTCTCATAAATTTTTCACTTGGTAATCTCCATGGCAGGAGATTATGAGAACAGACCCGTCAATAGGAATTCCGCATGTTTTGGTGTCATCAGATATTTCTATCTGCAAGTGTGTGTAATGATCCTTAGACTTTAATATTATCATTAATAAGCGTTAGACATGCACACTTTGATTTACTGACAAAAACGGTCACGCATAAAGTTGGTGAAAAGTAGGGTATGTTTGGTGCGTCATGAGTGGCATGTTATTAATGGATAAGTCGAGGAAGGATTTTCCCCTTCCATTTATGGAAGTTAGTTTCTCGACCCTTCTATTGAAATAGAACCGTAGTGTGAAATTATATGGACATGGTATAATGACGAGTTTATTTCTGGTATTCAAAGAATGATATATCAAGCATAAAAGTTGATGAGACTATCATTAAAACTGCTTCATGAGATATTAATAAAAAGCGATTATATTATACAGTGAGAATTTGTTTGTCGATATCATTTTTGTGACATTATGTTCTTTCTCTTGGGTTCCTTGACCCATTTATAGATAGTACTCTTGGAATTTAGGCAAGCCTACATAATTCTAAAATAATGATTCCTAGAGGGTCACACACTAATTGTTTTTGTTAGTCTCAGTTAAATTCTATTTGAATTTAATTAATAAATATTATTCTCAAGATAATGGAATAATTTTACTCATGTTAAAATGAATGCATAAATTACACAAATATTTATTCAATGGATTGTGGGTAAAATATATTTATTTTTTATTGAAAATTTAATAAATATTTATTTACTAGTTTGTAAATAAAATATTTATTGACAGAAGAATTTTTTTATTTATTCAGGTGTTTTATAAAAGGAAGTGGAGTTCGAGCAGAGCAAGGTCGATCCAGTAGTAAAATAATTATTTGCAAGATGAAAAATAATTATTTAACTAGTCTGTACAAATTAAAATAAGGATGTTATTATTTTGTGCCAAGGATTTTTTTTATAATTCCATTTTTCACAAGTTAGTGCACCATAAATAATAACATGGTATTATTATTAATAGCATGGTTTTTCTATAATGTTATGAAAATATTTAATTGTTGTTACGCAATTAAATATTGTAACTGAAGCCCCATTCTAATAAATAGATACATATATCTATTGTGCCATGTAACAAACCACACACCCAGTGAATTGAGAATTGTTGAGCTACATAATTTCTCTCTTGAATCCTCTTCCCACCCCTCTCAAGAATGAGATATGTTCTTCAAGGCTAAATAATAAGCGATCAAGAATGACTGACAGAAGACACTCGCCTCACCACGCTAGCACCCAAAGAATGAGTGGTGCTGATCATAGGATATCAGATGACATGTGGATCACCGCTTGGGGATTCTATTTTGGATCATCGCAAGCATAACATGATAATTCTGAAGGTTCATTCTGGATGATCATCATCATCAATAAAGAAAATATTGAAGATCCATGTATTCTTTTCTTTATTAAAATAATTAAATTAATTATAAAAATGATGTGAAAGATCTTCTCAAAATGTTTTGGGCCTCTTCCTTCTTTATCTAAATCTTTGATTCTATACCATCAGGACTGGAGTTCATCTTCATGTTGATCCCCAAATAATCATTGATCATGGTAAAAATTAATGTTGGGTGCTGGCCCAACTGGGCTTCCGCTACTCTCGGAACCTACATGTGGTATCATAGGGGTTACATCATAGTTTATAATTATTTAAATATTTCATTGGTGATTTAAGCATTTAATAATTTAGTTGTTTCAATTCAATTTAATTGTTCTGTAAATCTGATTCTCAAGATATGTTCCTCTTCTTTTGTTTCTCATTCACCTTACAGAAACAATATTTTCTTTTAATTTTTTATTAAAATAAAATAATGGACCCCATCTAGATCTTACAATGGTTCTTGGCCAGACAACACTAGAACACACAACCTGTATTCAGAATTACACACCGTGTAGTCAAGGGTAAATGCACTGGGTGTGGTCTGCAAAGACAATACATGTCATTAGAGTTTTCCAAAGTCTTAATGAATCAATGTGTTGAAAAGGAATAGGTGGAATGCAGTTTTTGTATTACACACTATGTGGCCCACTAGACACGGTGTGTAGTCCCTTCGAGTTATGGTTGGACCAGGTACCACAAACATGGCTTTCCCGATAGGAGACTGTGTAACATAGATACTACACTCTGTGTGGCACACTGGACACACTTTGTACTCTGAAGATTTCTGAAGTACACTCACACTCCGTATACCCATGCATGTACTTTGGATAGATAATGAACAATAGTACACACCATGTAGTGGGAACTACACACTGTGTAATCATCCAAATTACGCTGATTTATTAAAATTTATTATTATATTATATAAACCCTTAAGATGTGTACCATGGTGAGGGCATAAAGCTGAGGCACAACTTGTAATGGGTGTTTTATATATATGTGTTTCATTTAACATCTATGTAATGTTCATTTCTACTCATTGGGAAGTCAGGAACAAGAATTCATCGGGTTTCCTCCAAGGTAGAAGTTACATATAATGATAATTTTAAACAAATTTATTTTTTAAAATTATGATTGATGAGAATCTCAATAAAATTCAAAAAAGTGTTTAAGATAAAAGGATTGATTAATTAAAGGTGATAAATAAGTGATTCGAGCATGATTTATCTTAAACAATAATGATTAAAGAATTGGATGCTAGTTTTATTTATGCATAAATATCGTTTCATGCATGGATGATCATGATCCTGACCAATACATTTGTATGTGGATGGTTTCTTTTAATTTATTTATTTAAATTAAATTTTTCGGCATATTAGCCTTCTCCTCATTAATATGTAGGGTCTGCTTTCCCAATGTTTCTTTTATGTAAAACCCTATTTTACCCCTCACTTGCATGTGAGTTTAACAAAATATGTAATGGATGGAACTCCCATTCTAGTGTAGGTTGTACAAGATGGATCCAAGATGAAACCAATCTTAGGAGATACAGAGGAGGACATGTGGAAAGATGTAAACAGGAAACTAAAAGGTTCAATGTGTTTCTCCCGTAGGTCAGAGTTACTTTATCAACCTATAGATAAACTAACCATTAGGAAAGGTCATTATCATGCCATTTGTTTTATTTTATTTTTTTTAGTTCCATGGTTTATCATTATGGATGTGTTATAGTGATCACATAATTAATGAATTAAACAAGAATGCCATATAGAACTAAAATAAACCAGGACTTATGAAAAAATATTATCATAACATGGTTAATAACTTAATTAAGTTCCAATTAATATTTAAAACCATTTGATAATGATAATAAGAAATCAACGCATAAGATAAAAAAATCCCTCAAATAAAATAATAAATCAGACCAAGCATTTTGTTACATGATTAAGGGAAAAACTCAATAAACTTATGTGTTTGACCAACCCCTTTTTGGACACTTAATTTTTATAGAGGAATCTCTTATGAATGGTTTCAGGTTGACTTAACCATATTTAATCAAAAGGAGTAGCCCTTCCTAGACATGGTGTAATATTGGAGGCAAGAGTCTAGGAAATCCAAAGTCAATATTTCAGGATTGGGTAGCCCACTCAACCTATCAAGGAACTTCAATCCCATAGTTGGAAAATAAATTCATACCTAAATACCTTAAAATACCTTGACCAACCCTTTATGGGGTTATACCAAGGGGAATATGGATCCTTTCCACTAGAATGTCATGGAAACTGTACATTCCGAGTTCAATGGTGAGGGCCATTGGGACTTGATAAAATAGTGGGAGACTTAATAAAATTAATTTTTTTTCTCATAAATTTTAATAACAAATGTATTGATGATATTCTCTTTTAATTGAAGAATAAAAATGAAAATCCCATCAACCACACTATACTTAGTATCAATTTGGGATAAAGATAACATTCTCACTGGAAGTAACTTCCAAGAATGGTTTAAACGCCTATAGGTTATCCTATGCCAAGAATGGATGTCTTATGTGTTGGAGTCAGAATCAACTAATCTTCCTTCCAAATAGATGAGTGATGAGGATTTCCTAGTCTATGAGAAACATATGAACGATGCAGTCGATGTTCAATGTTTGATGCTATCATCAATGTCTAGTGAGCTCATGATGTCTGATGAAAACATGGATGCTTATAGCATGATCGATCACCTCTGTGGTCTTTACCAAGAGAGATAAAGACATGAAAGGTTTGAGATCACCATGTCACTCTTTCAGAGTAACAATGGAGAGAGTGCCTCAACTATACCTCATGTAGTCAAGCTCATTGGATACATTGAGTGCCTAGAGGTTCTAGGGTTTAAACTCCCTAAAGAACTGGGCACCGATCTCATTATTGCATGACTCCCTCTGAGCTTCTCCAACTTTGTTGTCAAATTCAACATGAAAAACATTAATAAGTATATATTTGATCTACTTATCCTCATTCACCAAGTGGACAAATATATGAATCACTAAATTCCTTTTGTTGTTATGGTGAATAAAAAGGTAAGGGAATGTGAATAGCTTTAAGACCAAATATTATTCATGACCTTCCAAGAAAAGGAAGATCAAAGGGGATGCAAGGGAACAAGCGATTGTTTGGTTCGCATGTGGAAAGAAAGGCCACTAGAAGAAGAACTGCACCAAGCCTAAGAAGCAAGGGGAAGCTTCAAGTGTGTTTGTTATCGATTGAAATCTATCCATTTCTACAAATCGGGTATTATATATAGCTTGTGGTGCTCACTTATGTATCCAAATACAAAAACCAACAAGATTCATAAATATTGACTGAGGGGAGGTAGATCTGCGAGCATCCAATGGATCCAGACTTGCTGTTGTAGTTGTCGGGGACTACCACCCCACGTTGCCAACTAGGATGATCTTGGTGTTAAAGGGTTGTTATTATTTGTCGTATGTTACTAAAAAAATTATTTCTATATCCATATTAGATACATATGGATTTGTTTTCATGTTTGGAAATAAATGTTTCTTCTTTTAAAAAGATAGTATTTGTTTTGGTATTGCACCTTTAAACAACAGTCTTTACGCGTTGGATTACAAAAACCAAGTAATAGAATTAAATAACAAAGGTACTTCACATGACTCATACCACACCAAAATTTGGCATCACTGGATAGGTCATGTAAACAAGATACACTTGAAAATGTTACATCAAGATTTATTTTTAGATTCTTTCTTATTAAAAACACTTGGCACATGTCATGCATGTTTACAAAGAAAAATGACCAAATCCCCATTTATTGGGATAGTTTAAAGGGATAAATAACTTCTTGAATTGGTTCATACCGATGTATGTCGTCCATTTCCAGTTGAATAAAGGGGAGGTTACTCATATTTCATAACTTTTACTGATGATTTTAGTAGATATGGATATATCTAATTATTGAGGTACAAGTCAGATTCTATTGATAAATTCAAAGAATACAAGAATGATGTTGAGAACTAGATTTGTAAGAAGATTAAGAAACTCCGCTCAGACCATGCTAGAGAATATCCCAATCAAGTCTTCATTAATTACTTATGGGAGTTTGGGATCCTATCCCAACTCACTCCACCTTACACGCCCTAGTGGAATGGTGTGAGTGAAAGGAGGAACCAAACCCTATAATACATGGTGAGATAAATGATTATTCATGCAAGTCTTACATTATCCTTTTGGGGATATTCATTACAAACAGAGGTGCCCATACTAAACCAAGTACCAAATAAATCGATAAATGGTATTCCATATGAGTTTTGAAGTGTAAATAAATCCATGTTATCAAATTTACATGTGCGTGGAAGCGATTCATTTATTAAGGCCTCTTCAGGTAACAAACATTCACCCCTAGGAACAAAGTGTAACTTTATAGGATACCCCAACGAAACCAGGAGATATTACCTATACAACCCCTCTTACAAAAAGGATATTGTGTCTAGACACACCATATTCCTTGAGAGAAAGAACATCTCTAAAAGGGATAGTGGGAGCGAGTTAGACTTCATTGAAGTCAAGGCTCAAGGTACACAAGAGTTGGTACAAGAGAAGATTCCAAAAAACCCCATGGAAGAAATAACTATTCCAAATACACAAGAACTGCATAGAAGTAAAAGTGATATTAGAGAACTAGAAAAGTATGGTAATCTAGTTACCAAGGATGGTGACTTATTATTAGTTGATAATAATGATCCTCTAACCTACAAAGAAGATGTAAGTGGAACAGATGTTTCCAAGTAGCAAGAAGCAATGAATTATTAAATGGATTCCATGTACCAAATCCAAGTCTAGATTTTGATTGATACTATAATTGATATAAATCTTGTTGATTTCAAATTGATATTCCAGAAGAAACTGAACATGGAAGGACAAGTCAGTACCTATAAGGCATGGCTGGTTACAAAAGGGTTCAAACAGAGTCAAGGCATTGACTATGACAAAACCTTTTCACCAGTTGCAATGCTAAAATCTATCAGAATTATATTTTCCATTTCCGCTTACCCTGACTATGAGATTTGAAAAATGGATGTCAAATCATCCATCCTTAACGGGAACCTTTAGTAATATGTCTACATGACACAAACTAAAGGGTTTATGACTCTAAAGGATTCCAATAAGGTATGGAGGTTATATAAATACATTTATAGATTAAAGCAAGCATCCAGGTCATAGAACATTAATTTTGATGAAGACATAACTAAATTTGGTTTTATCAAGAATGAATGGGATCCTTGTGTCTACAAACAGTTAAGTGGGAGTGTAGTTATTTTCCTAATAGTACATGTTGATGAAATATTACAAATTGGAAATGAGATACCAATCATACAATCTTTTATGGCATGGTTGAATAAATGCTTCTCTGTGAAGGACTTGGGCAAGGTAGCATATATTCTTAGGATCAATATCCATCGTGATAGATCCAAGAGATTTATAGGCCTAATTTAATGTACATACATTGATAAGATACCGAAGAGATTCAGTATGGAACAATCCAAGGGGGATTGTTACCAGCATCACATGGCATTCATCTTTTCAGTAAAATGTGTCCTTAGACACATGATGAATGAAAGATAATGGCAAGGACCACATACGCATCAACGATTGGGTCAGTCATGTATTCCATGATATGTGCTGGGCTGGATGTCACCTATGCATTGAGTGTGATAGGTAGATATCAAGCTGACCCAGGTGACCGCCACTGGATGGTAGTCAAGACTATCCTAAAGTCTACATGGCGTAAAAGGATATGTTCCTAGTTTATAGAGGGGATGAGGAACTAGTCATTATAGGATATTAAGATGATAGTTTCCAGACTGATCAAGATGACATGAAGTTGAAAATGGGATACATCTTCACTTTGAATGGAGGTGTAGTGATCTGGATGATCTCAAAGAAAAGTGTGGTCATAGATTCTAAAATAGAGTCTGAATATATTGATGCTTCTATGGTAGCTAAAGAAGCAGTTTGGATGCAAAGACTCATTTAGGATATGGATGTGATACCTAGAAGTAAAGATCCCATCACACTATATTGTGATAATACTACAACGATGGATCTCGCAAAAGACACAAGGTTACATCAGCGGACGAAGCACATAGTTTTTATGTATCATCTCTATAGGAATTTTTCATAGATTGGTGAAGTTGTGGTGAGTAGTATTTCCATGGAAGATAACATGGTAGACCCCTTGACTAAATCCTTGACTCAGCAGAAAAACGAACATCATGTGATGTCTACCGGACTGATAGTCATAGGCAGTTGGCTCTAGTCCAAGTGGGATTTTTTTAGAGTTGGTTTTCTAAAGCCAACCATTTTTTCTTTGATTACATGTATATTTAATGTATTTAAATATTAAAAAATTTATTACATATTGTTCATTGTTCTACATGACTATGATTTAATAATGTCCTAGAGTATTTATTACAATGATAATGTCATGGAAGTTCTCCTCTATGATGAAAACCTTGAAAATGCTATAAGAATATTCTTAGATATAGTTATATGGTTGGATGACATACTATAATGGGACACATAACATTTAGATCGTTAGTTGTGAGTACTCATATGCAGATGATACTTCCTCTCTTGAACTTCTCACTTGGTAATCTTCAAGAAAGTAAATTATGAGAATAGACCCGCCAATAGGAATTCTGAATGTTTTGGTGTCATCAAATATTTCTATATGTGAGCATGTGTAATGATCCTTAGAAATTAAGATTTTCATTAATAAGATTCATGACTCGTACACTTTTATTTACTGATGAAACCCATCATGCAGATAGTTGGCGGGAAGTAGGGTACGTTGGGTGCGTCACAAGTGGGATGTTATTAATGGATAAGTCGAGGAAGGATTTTTACCTTCCATTTATGAAAGTTGATATCTCTTCCATTTGATGGAGATAAAACCATCACACGAAATTTCATATCCATGGTGTAATGAAGAGTTTATTTCAGGTAGTCAAAGAATGATGTATCGAGCATAAAATTTGATTGCACTATCATGAATCCTGCTTGATGAGATATTGCGAAAAAGAGATTATATTAGACAGTGAGCATTCATTTGTGGCTATTGTTGTTTTGAATTTATGTTCTTTCTCTTGGGTTCCTTGACCCATTTCTAGATAGTACTCTTCAAATTTAGACAATCCCACCTAATGCCAAAGGGAAAGAATCCTAGAGGTTCACACACTAAGTGTTTCTGGTGGTCTCGGTTAAATTATATTTGAATTTAATTAATATATATTATTCTCAAGATAGTGGAATAATTTTATTCAAGTTAAAATGATTTCATAAATTAAATAAATATTTATTCACCAGATTGTGGGTAAAATATAATTATTTATTTTATTGAACACTTAATATATATTTATTAACTAGTGTGTAAATAAAATATTTATTTAATTTAATAATTTATTTATTTATTTATTTGGGTGTTCAATAAATGAAAGTGGAGTTTGAGTGTACTATGGTCGGTCTGGTTGTAAAATAATTATTTTCAAGATGATAAATAATTATTTAACAAGTTGGATCAAATTAAAATAATGCTACTATTATTTTGTGACACGAAATTTTATTTATAATTCCATTTTGCGCAAGTTGGTGCACCATAAATAATGAAGCTGTATTATTATTAATAGCATGAGTTTCTCTAAGGTTATGAATGTATTTAATTACTGTTATGAAATTAAATATTGCAACTGGAGCCCCGTGTCAATAAATAGGCACGTACGTCTATTGTGCCATGTACCAAACCGCACAACCTTTGAATTGAGAATTTTTGAGTTAAACAATTTCTCTCTCGAATCATATTCTACCCCCTCTCAAGAATGAGACACTTTCTTCAAGGATGAAGAACAAGTGATAAAGAACGACCGACACAAGACACTTGCTTCACCGTGATAGAACTCAGAGAACGAGTGGTGTCGATCTGAGGCTATGAGAGCACATGTGGATCACTACTACAATGATTCTAGTTTTGATCCTTGAAATCAAAACAAGATAACACGTAAGAGTCATTCCAGATTATCAAAATCATCAACGAATAAAATACTGAGGATCCAGGTATTCTTTTATTTATGAAATTAATTAAATAAATTATAAACATGATGCGCAAGATCCTCTCTAAAGGTTTCATGCATATTCCTTCTTTATCTAAATATTTGATTCTATTCTATGGAAACTAGAGTTCATCATCATATTGATCCTAGAATAATAATTGATCGTGGTAAAAATTAAATTTGGGTGACAGCCCTACCACGCTTCTACTACGCATGTGACCTACAAAGGCTCGATTCTCGCTGGTGAAGGAAAACCTGGTCCCATCCTCATGGACACATTGTAATCTATGCCTAAAATAGTCAATCAGGGCTTGGACTATAGATAACTATTCTATACCTAGAATTACGTCGTAAGGCCTCGATTTCACTACTAGGATAACCCAGCTGAAGCTCTTTCCTAC